>PVNU02002353.1:1200000-2400000 GCA_003013855.2 Liriodendron chinense
AACGTTGCGATTGTTCCAATGCTTTCTTCTGCTTTATAGGTAACCAATTGCAACCCTTTCGCTCTTGATCGGTACTAACATCGAAAAGACCTAGTACAGTAATACCCATGCGCTTTCTGTGGCCTTATGGGGATCCCCTACGAACTGAAAATGGAATGTCTATTGCTTCCCAAATCACTTTAGGAGTACTTGTTTTGCTTGATCATCAAAATGGTTAGCTGCCCTGCGCTTTCTGTGGCCTTACAAGAAAGTTACTATGCTGACTTAGACTCGATCGAGTTCTGCAAGCATCTAGGACTAAGTATATGTAAGTGACCTTTTTCGTGCAATTTGTTAGGTTTTGACACTTAGGTTACATTTCATCTTTTCAACCGTTTAATCAATTTCTTTTGACTAGGACCTGGCTTATCGTTTACTCTTACAATAGCATCTTAGTCTCTTACAATAGCATCTTAGTCTCTTACAATGACATCTTAGTACGATCGTTATGTCACTGGGGTTCAGACTAACCATACATTGTGTGCATGTGGATTCAATAGCTCTGGAAAAATTGCGAGTTGTCGGATCTTATTTAATTTTATGTTGGCCCTGCATTGGCCCCCATCGAGAAGTATGGAAGACCTTTTAGTGCCTTGAATGCCTAGTGCTCTATTTTGGAAATCTTTTTTTTTTTTTAATCTCCCCACCTTGGGGAGTGATACTCCATGGGGTTTTTTTTTTTATTATAAATGATTTTAGAATAAGTCTAGCTTTCTCGGCTACCTCCATTAGGGATACCTATGGATTTTCCATGCAAGCTAGTTTTTATTAAAAGCATGCAAAGGGTCTGATCTGTCCTCTCATAGTTGAATGGCTATGATTGGGACCAACCTTTATTATATAGAAGCGTTGTTTTTTAGTTTTCGAGATGGATTTAATTTGTCATTTCACAATATAATGGTTTGCAATCAGGATTAGCTCTGCTGAGGATATATATATATATATATATATATATATATATATATATATATATATATATAGGGAGAAGGTACTATGCGGTCGACCTCATGGGAAGTTCCCATGAGGTCGAGCTGTGTGGGCCCCACTATGATGTATATGAGACATCCACACCATGCATTTGATGGGCCCCCTATTGGTTAAGGTATATATAAAAAAATCAGCTGTATTCGGAACTCAAGTGGACCATACCAACTGAAACAATGTAAAATCATGCCTATAGCATCTAAAAGTACTTGTTGGGGCCCACCTGAGTTTTGGATATAGTTGAAATTTGGTGTGAACTCTTGTTTAAGTCGGACACACACAATTTATGGGCTGGATTTCTTAACCACATCTAATTTCATCCTATAAACAGTCATCAAGGTTTCAACAGGTGGATATTCACTCTTAACTGTTGTCTATGGTTTGGCCCACAGAAATCATGGATTGGCTTGAGTTTTAGTGCCATGGCCCACTATGGAATGGTGTATCTGACTGATGGAGTGGATGCTCATCACACATCACAGTGGGGCCCACATAGCTCGACCTCATGGGAACTTCCCATGAGGTCGACCGCATAGTACCTTTTCCCACATATATATATATATATATATATATATATATATATATATATATATATATATATATATATTGTTTATATTGGATATGGTTGTCCAACCCTATTACTTTTGTGATTTGTATGTTGTGATCAAGGTTGGACTTGCTGGAGATGATCTGATCCGTCATTTCGTGACTTGATAGTTGTAATTGATTGGAATTCCTGTTGGGGAGAGGATGTATGAATTGATTAGGAATCCTAGCTATGGGGTGATGGAACTGACTCCCGTTAGTGGGAGGATACTGGAAGGAACACCCTAAGGTGGAGCGTTACGCTGGCTGATGTTGGGTGTCCTAGGTGGATGCAGACTATTGTGGTTGGATTGAACTGGAGACTGCGAGGGATGGTGATTGTGGTTGCACTAGGGCCGACTTGGATGCAGACTGCGGGATCTTGTGCTTGCACGCGTTGGTGAAGCATCTCCTGCATGACTTTCGTATTCTGTGCCAACTCTCAGATGCGAGAGGCTAGCGTAGATTTTGTTGGATGTGACTATGAAAGAGTGGTCTCTGCCATTTCAAGATCTGGGAAGGGGAGAGTTTCTTCTTCATGATTGGCCATGGCAGTCTGAGATGTGGTATGGATTAGGCTATGGTATAAGGGGTTTGCTTGGGAATTCCTGACTCGAATGGGCACAATGGTTCTAAATTTTTTGGGCTTTCAATTTTTCTCTTCTTTTCTGTATTTTGGAGATTAGGATGAATGCAAGATGATGAATGTGCAAGAACTTATAATCCTTGAAAGTTTGTAAAGTCCTGTTTTTCAAGTTGGGTCACGACTAGTGGAACTAGCATTTTTCCAGTGGAGTCGACATTCTATGGATGCTGGGATCATGGACATATCACACTCACGGGTGTGATTTTCATATATGTAAGAGGGGGTTATATTTGACTAGAGTCGCCACTATCTAATTACTTCATTCTCACGGTCAGCTAGACCTTATAAAAATGCCAGGAGAGAGGATATGAAGATTTTTTAGTCCTAAGATGACTCCTTAATTTGCGACCGTAGATTTAGGAAAAGGGACCAGCAGTTATAGAGAGGGAAGGTGTTAGGCACCTACTTTGCCTGTACAAATGTACGGTCTTTACTTCATAGAATCTGACTAACTATTGAGGATTAAGATTAGTTCTTTCATACTAACGATGCAAAATGTGTGTAATGTCATATTATATTGCAGTGCCCCATGACAAGCTTTAGTTTTGGCTGGATAAATCCACCTTAACCCAATTACTTGCCAAAATGATTAGCTAATCAGACTAAATTTTTAATAGGCACGATCCGACTATGTCAGCAAGCTGTAGAGCATATGTTTAAACTGATCAGGTGATTAATTTTATGTATGTGTTATGTGCGTATGTTGTGGGTATGATGCAATGTTGAATGCAATGCCTATGACAAGTTGTAACATTAGCTCGATAATTCTGCCTTAACTACCTCACTTAGTACCGAAGCATAAACTAATCAACCAGAGTTTCTAATGGGTAGGATCTGATTTTATCGGCAAGCCGCAAAGCATACGCTCGAGTTGATTAGGTGCGCAATGCTATGTAATGCAATATGAATGTGTGGGATAAGTAGGAGAGTTGAGAAGTAAATGGATATTGTACGATGCTAATGTAAAAGTATATGAAGCCGATGAACAATTGGATGGCAAGTTGGATGCGGGTTTCACAAGGATTGGATTGAGTGGTTTGGATTAGGATCTTAGTAGCTTAAGGGGGCTAGGGGTTTAGCTAGACTAGCCTGACCTAGAATAGACTCCTCTTACTCTCACTTCTCCTTTGTGGAGGGAATGTGATAGATTACTTTTAGATCTACTAGTTTTCTTGGATATTCAGGATGCTAGCTGAAGATTTTCTGATATTTGAAGTGTGAAGGGGTTTTTCTTTAATTCTTAGGAAGTCTAGGGTTTAAAATGGCTTATAAGGCTAAGATTCAAGATTGTCATGTGGCATGATATGAATGATTGGATGAGATAGTAAAAGGATGATTTAGGCTAAAGGAAGGGGTACCAAGGTCGTGTGTTACCAAAATAAAAAATAAAAAATCCTTAGCTAGGCAACCATCAATCTTGAATGCATGTTGAAGGATTGTTTCATTGCTGTAAAATGTATATTTCTTTGTGCATGTGCGGTCCACTTAATAAATGGATGGATTAAGAAAATTCAAGAGAGAAATGAGCTTTCTTTTATCAATTTTCGAGACAGGTTGGGTTTGGCTCAAGCCCAACCAAAATTTTTTAGGTCAGGGTTGGGCCTAATGCTTGGCCATGACATGCTTGGGTTGGGCTTGGGGCTTGAGTCGTAAGTGTGGGGTAGGCCTCAAACTTAGCCTGGCCTAACCCAAATCCAATTTGTAGTTGACAAAAAAAAAGGCATGTGAAATGTTCTTGTTTAATTTGTGCTCAATTATTAAAATAAGGTAAAAAATAAGTTTTAAGAAATGAAAAGTTCAAGTTTAATATGGTTTAGACCTTAAAAAAAAAAAATGGAGTGAAAAAAATGGCTACACAAGTGTGTATAATATGTCTGTGTATGTCTTATCTAAATATGGTTAAAATAGAAATCTATAATTAGAATTTAATCTACATGTAAGAAAACTAATGTAGATGGATGGCAAAATGGTGTTCCTTACCCTTTTCAAATCCTTCCTTTTCAAGAAATCCTCTAATGAAAATTTTCACCTTTTAATTAATTTTATCAATGGGTGTTGTCTACTAATCTATATTTTTTAGGAAAATTTACCAAAAAATATTGTCCACAAATTGATTTTTTTGAATAAAAAGTGTTTTATTATTAGGTGCTTTATTATTTAAAAGATGAGTAAAATGTATTTTATTAACTCGTTGATTGTAATAGACCAACATAAGACTATTAGATAGCACTTGATTTTAATCGAATTATATAATAATCTATTACATTGTGCCTGTATGAGTTCTCGTGCTTTCATTGGCAGCCCCAGCCTAGAAAAAGAAATGCGCAAGGCCTGTTTTGCCCATTTTCAATATAAGCCCCATTATTGAATTTTTCGTTGATCGGTAATCTGGTATGGCTTTTAGGCTAGATAAGGCTTTTAGGCTTTCACCAATCTCAGCAGCAAGCTCTTAGCTAGCAAAGATCATGATTAAATTTTGATTCCACTGAATTGTAGATAAGTAAATATTGTCAAATGAATGAAATGCTAATTCAATTTGGCTTCATTTGACTATTAATCAACTTGAATTTGAGATGTGTATCAGGTGGGCCCTATCATGTATGTTTCAAGTCCTAGAAATCAGGCCAGCTTGAACTTCTTGGAGGCCACAAATGCACATAAAATGTGAATGGCTGGTAAATCCTTTATGACCATCCATCTCTTTGTACATGTATGGCCCATCTGATAACTTAAATGGCCTGATTTTAAGGTATTGAAAGATAAGATGGGTACTTTATCATATTCTTAAAAAAAAAAATTGTAAGTGTGGTTTAGCGTGTTGAAGTGGTCTGCCAAACAAAACAAGTAAAGCATATAAAGGTGTACTATTATCTTTCGTATACTATATTGACTAGATTCGAGCATTGCTCATCTAATTGGTAATTATATCAATAGTGATCACTTTGTCTTCTTTTTACTGTATATTTCTTTTGACTATTACTTTTATGTCTATCTCCTCTACAGTTGTAGATGTCACAAAGGATACTCAATGGAAAGTAACAATACTTGATGAGATGAACGCTCTTGAAAAACAAAGCATATGAGAATTAATTGATCTTCCTAAGGAAAGACATGTCATCAGATGCAAGTGGGCTTACACCTTAAAAAGTACAATCTTAAGTGGATGGTTGCTCGATACAAGGCATGTCTAGTTCCAAAAGGGTTTAAATAGAAATCAAGAGTTGACTATCATGATATTTTTTCACTTGTAGCCAAGGTAAATTTAATTAGTTGGTGTGACTCTCTCATTTGTAGCATACTACCATTGGCCATTTCACCTATTAGATGTTAAAAATGCTTCCATCCATGGTGATTTACATGAGGAGACGTATGCTGCCGTCACCAGGCTTTTGTCCACTTGGGTCCAATGGCTGCATATGTTATCTAAAGAATGTGCTTTATGGGCTAAAACAATCTCCTAGGTCTTGGTTTGAGCATTTCGATTCTATTGCCGTTCATATTGGATTCTAGCAACGTGCTTCTTACCTTTCTTTGTTTATCAACAAAAAAACACTGATAATTTCACCGTTCCATAGTCATATATGTTAACGACAGCTCCTAACGGAGAATGGTGTAACAAAAATATCCAAGGTCATGTAAGTTTTTGCTTCTTAATTAAATAATAAAGAATTCAGGCTGGCACTTTCTTGGAATAAAAGTTGCATGATCCACACATGGCATTTTTATTTCTCAAATAAAGTATATCATTGATCTTTTGGCCACTTCAGGAATGATTGGGTCTCGCGCATTATTGTCATTTGGAGGACAAGCTCATTTATCTCTTCAACACTTGCCCCAACATTGTGCATGTATGTAGTCTACAACTAAGTTCTGCATATTTGTTAAAGGCAATATTGTCTCTTTGAAATATTAAGAAACAATAGGTTATTACACGATCTCCAGTAAAAGCTGAATATCGAGCTATGGGGGCATGGTACCAATGAAGTGCTTTGGCTACACTCCTTTCTTATTGATCTCGGCCATGTTACCACGTCTATTGTTCCTTCCTTTTTTTTTTATTCTTTTTATTCTTTTTTGTAACAATCAAGCCATAATTCACATTGCGTCTAATCAAAATTTTCACAAATGTATAGAGTACATTGCAGTCGACTACCTACCGTGAGGAGCTAACAAGTGATGTTATTAGCACACCTCATATCGCGTCCAAGGATCAGCTAGCAAATATATTTACAAAAGATGTTATAGGATTTCATTTGAATGACATTGTAATCAAGTTCGGATACTCGATATCCATACTGTAGCTTGAGGAGAGTTCTAGTGTGGGATACTGTATTTAAGTAGTCCTGCATATTATCATATTTATTCCAATTTTATAAATAAGAGAAAGGGAGAGGGAGAACTCTAAACACCCTAATTTACTTAAATAATAAAAATTAACAATAATAATGAACTAATTTATTTTCACAATCGAAAATATTACAGAACCAAAACTAGAATACAAATCTAGAAATGGCATGAACATTCAAATCTTGTGCTGTGGAAGCAATCAAACTGAACCAAAGCCTAACTGTTTACCACGGCACAGTTCTTTCTGATCTCACCCGTCGATCCCGTCTTTACTTCAATGCGGCCCATCTTCTCGATGGATCGTGCAAACTCCTTATAGAATTTTGTAACTGGGCCATTGATGAGTTCTGTAACAATATCTCTTGAGTTGCTCATTGTGGTCAGAGCTGCATCTGACTCGAACAAACCTCGTCTCTTCAGTAGAAGTTGGTAGTAGCTAAGATCGAACGTCCTGAAACTGCCCGGGTCCATTTCAACCAATGTGGTGTTATCCGTCTGCGTCTTGCACTTGTTCTTACGGAGCTCTGCGGCATACTCGCTGTCTAGAGATGGGTCTTCAGTGCCTGGTCCTGTGAAGTTATAGAGCCGGTTGCTGAATGCTGTACAGTGAGCGACGCCAATTGTGTGGCCCCCTGTGATGATCAAAGACAATTACCGATCATGCACATTTTACACCCTTTATGTAAATCCAGACTGTCATCGGAGTCATGGGACCCATAGTGGATGGACCATTGATCATCAAAAGGATAATTAGAAAAATTCAATTTTGATATCAATTGTTAAAAGATCAATATCAGTTTTCTACAATGCTCCATCAAAAAGGGGCCGTGATTTGTGTGGTCATTACTGAATACTAGTGGACCACTACTTAAGGATGAGGAGGAACTGAAGTAGTCTAGCCTATATCACTTAGCACTGAATGTTTGTAGCTTACCAGATAACAGAACCAAATCTTGCACATCAAGACCTTTGCTAGCGAAACTCGATTGCAGAGAACTGAAATTGAAAGTTGGAGCAGGGATTTCGTTTAAGGCTTCAGAAGCATTCGAAACGGTCCCATCTCTACGACCGGTGGGGACCCGCCAAGATGGTCCTCCCTGTTGTTGAAGAGGAAGTAATAAACAAGATGGTTTAGTTGCAACATGAACAAATGCTACAAGGTATTCAATTTTGGAGGAAGATCATTTAATTAATTCAACATCAGAGCATTCATTAGGTGGGTCCACAATGCAGATGGACAGTCTCAAGAACAAGAATGCTACATGTAATGTTGAATATGGATTGTTGTTTGTAGGAGTCCTATTTTCTGAAAAACATCTGGCCCCCTTGATGACTTGGGCCAGCCTAATTTCAGAGCCAGGGGATATTGATGATGGGTCCCTCCTGATGAATGGCCTTGATCTACACATGAATAGAGCAATCAAATCTCTTACTAGACTGAATTGAAATATTGGTGTGACTGAATTCCTACAATCACTACAACTGCATCTCTTGCAGCCAATGTAAGGATATCAGCACACGAAACAATGCCGGGGCACTCGGCTTCTAACAAACTCTTCACACGATCGATGAAGTCGAAGCCTCGGAGGGTCTGATTTGGAATCGAAGCCTTCTCTGCTGAGTTAGCTGAGGTTGAATTCAGTAGAACAGATCCATCACAACCCTGAAAAAATTTAAAAATAAAAAGAACTCAAAACAACAATTCAATCCTTGTATCTCTCACACTAAACAGAAATTCCCACATTTTAGTAGATCATCCAGACCATCCAAATCATGGGACCCATTACGAATAGAGTGGAAACCCAAAAATAAAACTCATCCAATGATCCTAACAATATAATTGATGTCCATAATATGGATGGTGATCAAGAAAATAATCAGCAGGCCAACCTCATCGGTCATGTCTGATGAGTGTGATTATCAAGGTATGCTTACATCCACAATGGGGCCGACAATTTGGACAGTATGGATCGACACACATTACACGGCAATAGAAACCGCAACCGAATTAAAAGAAAAAATGTTCAGTCTCCATTAAAAATCATAACCAAACAGAGGAAAACAGGGGATACTGACCCTCACAAAGCAGTCATGGAAATGCATTCTCAGAAGCTGTGCTGCCAACGACGGCACTCTCGATATATGCTGCTTCACATAGTCTGATACGATCTTCTCCGCTTTGGGGCAGTTCTGATCATAAAATCCCATTTTCAGAGTAGCTTGAGCATGGCCCAGAAATCCCAAAAATCCAAGGATGAGAATCCCAGAGCAGCTCAACTTCTTCATTGTTCATACAAAAATGTAGAATGCCTCTCTCTCACTTGTATTTTCTACTCTTAATGGACAGAACACATGATAGACAGCTTTATAGAAGCTCCTTCAATTATTTGAATTGTTGAAACAAAGCCAAAGGGTAGAATCAAGAAAGGTGCAAAGGCTATTCCCTACACGTACCAATATGCAGCTTTTCTGGCAAGATCGAATCATTCATCTGGTGGGTCCCACTGATTATGTGCCTTACTTGAATAAGGGAAGCGTAGTAGGTGCGTCCCGGCCCCACTGAAGATGGTGCATCCCTTACCATGGGGCCCACCTTGATGTATGTATTATATATCCATGCCCTCCATCTGTTTTTTCAGATTATTTTAGGGCATGAGTTGAAAAATGAAGCAGATCCAAATCTCAGGTGGATTATATTATAGTAAATAGTAGTGATTGACCATTAATAGATTCTTGTGAGCCACAATAGTTTTGGATCAAGCTGATATACATATATATTTCCCTTTACCTATTTTTATGTGACATTATCAATAGTTTGGATGAAAAATAAACATTATGGTGGGTCATAGGAAGTTTTTAATGGTGTTGTGTTCAGCCACCACTGCTTCCTATGGTATGGTTCACCTGAGATTTAGATCTGCTTCATTTTTGGACTCGGGAAAACGGATGGACAGCGGGGATATAGAATACATACATCAAGTTGGGCCCCACAATAAGGGCCGCGCTATCTTGGGCAAGGCCGCGGCGCACCTAATTCAATCCCTAGAACAACGGATAGCCTGCAATTGCACTGAAAAGAGGTGGTCCAAAGTAAGAAAAAACAAAAAAGTTTGGCCCACCCAACTTTAATGCCACAGCACATTCCAACTTAGGCCTGCTCCCAAGAAGGTTTTAATGGCCATATGGTCCACCTGCTGAGATTTGGATCTACTTCATTTTTTGGACTTATGCCTAAAATGATCTAGATAAACGGATGGACGGAATGGATATAGAATACTTACATCAAGGTGGGCCCTACAGTAAGGGCTGCACCGTTTTGGGTCCAGAAACAAGCATCCTAATCATCAGATAGGCTACAATTGTACTGAAAAGACAGGTGCTCAAAAGAAAGAAAAAACAAACAAGTATGGCCCACCCGATAGCTGGATGTGATATTACCCGCCACAGCACATACCAACTTAGACCTGCCTGCTGAAAGGCCTGGATTTCGCACACACATGCGAGTATCCAAGATTGACACGTGTGGGGAGAGTTAGAGTAGCCATGTCAAACAAGCAAATGACTACATGATTGAGGAGCGGGCCATGGGCCATCATGGGCCATGTCCATTTGCTTCTCTGCATCCTTTTGAAATCTTTTAGGTTGTACTAGGTATAAGGCGAGGAAGATTTGAAGGAAACGGATTGGGTTCTATCCCCACCAGGACATCTGTGGGCTCACCTTGATGTATGTGTTTTATTCATGAGTCCAAAAAGAAGACAGATCTATTTTGGGATTCCACACACGTGAGCCATTTTGGCACGTCTGCCTTAAGAATGAATAAGTTGGTGGGATCCTCCACACACGTGAGCCATTTTGGCACGTCTGCCTTAAGAATGAATGGTCCTCTGATGCCTTGGGACCGGAAGAATCTACATCTCGCCGTTGTAAGCAGCGCTTGCAGTACTGGAGTTCCTTGGGCCCACCGTGATGTGCTTGAGATATCCACTCCCTCCATCAGTTGAGCCACCTCATGTTCATGTGGGTCACACCATGTGAACAATTTAAAATCACAACTAAAACCTCTCAATTCAGGTGGTGTGGCCTACCTGCGTTGTAGCAGGATGATTTTTACTATGTCTCTTCATCCTGGTTTTGTCTCACCTGATGAACGGGTTGGATGAAATATAAACAAAATGGTCTCCCTAAGTAGGTTTCTATGGTGGGCATCCCCTTCCAACTTTCCCCAGTGGTGTGGCCCACGTAAATTATGAACCAGCCGGATTTCTAGGTTCATATTCCAGAATGAGATTTCTCAACGGATGGACGGAATGGATTTTACACATACATCATGGTGGGCACACTGGGCTCGGGTGTTGTACACTCTTCGTTGGACGCGTTGTAAAGGATTTCGGTCCCTTTCCATGACTCGCGGGATGATTTTCAGTTTTCAGCTCTTACGTAATTCAAACAACGAAAAAGACAAATCGTCGCTGTCAAATCATGATAATGACCCAATCAATTATACACATGATGGAAGTGATGGTGTACCGTGACCAGTCCACTGTTTAGAAAAGGACGCCTCAACCTGTATGCAACAGCAAAAGGCCACCGACGAGATGGAAATCAAGACAGAAGTTGCTACAGCATTTTTTTTAACATTCGGCCAATAATTTCCTTGTTGTAGTAGGATTCTTGCTTAGTTATATGTAAAGAGTTTCTAAACTCAATTTTCTCCTATTTAATGAGTGTATTATGCGATTAGATGCATTCAAGATTGAAAAAAAAGATTGAGAGAGGTTTTAGGTAAGAGAAAGAGCTTAAGAAAATGATTATCTTCTTGGAAAAGCTTAAATTTCTCTTGTGAGCTTGTGATCTTAGGGTTTGGGTTCATCTCTTGTAACTTCTAATATTATAATGGATTGGTGTCGTTTTATGTCGTGATTTTTTACCTATGAGGGGTTTTTCCACATTAAATTCAGATTGTCTATGTGTGGTTGTTTGCATGCATTGTGTTGTTTGTTTGATTCAATTTGCTGCTTGTGTTTGACTTTATTTCTGCTGCCGGCCCTTCTATCCTAACAACTGGTATCAGAGCAATCGTTGGGGTGTAACAGAAATTCGAATCTGAAACAAGAGCATAGCATCGGGCATGAGGTTCGATATAGAGAAGTATTCGGGAAAAAATAATTTTGAACTTTGGAAGGTGAAGATGAAAAGCCTTCTAGTTCAGCAAGGATTACAAGATGCGCTCATTGGAAAGCGACCGTAGGCTATGAAAGAAGAAGAGTGGAAGAAGATCGATGAAAAAACCAATGTCTCAATCCAATTGTGTTTGGCAGATAAGGTCATGTATAACGTTATAAAAGAGAAAACTGCGGCTGAAATATGGGCGAAATTGGAGAATATCTACGCAAAGAAATCTCTGAAAAATCATATATATTTGAAGCTTCAGTTGTATAATTTGAAGATAGTGGATGGGAGCGATGTTGAGAGCCACATCAGCAATTTCAATAAGCTTATTTGCAAATTGATCGATGTAGATGAACCGATGAAGGACGAGGATCAAACGTTTATCCTGTTAAATTCTCTTCCAGAATCATATGAGTCGCTTAAGGACTCGTTGTATGTAGGTAGGAAGACTATTGGCGTGGAAACCATTATCTCAACCCTTCAGGCGAAGGCGATGAGAAGGAAAAGCGGTTGCGTGGGTCCCTCTACGGATGATGCACTGGTTATGAGAGGGAGGAAATTCTGAGCAGGGTGGAGGATCTCCGTCATCGAGATCTAAATCAAAGGGTAAGTGGAAGTACAAGACGAGATGCTGGAATTGTGGGAAGAATGACACGTGAGGAGGGATTGTTCGAATCCCGAAAAAAGGCAGGAGAAGTCTGGAGATTCTTCTAGGGAGGGGGTCAATACCGTAAAGGACGATTGTAATGCTTTGCGATGTATTAATTGTATCTGGCATAAAGTCTCTTGGCGGAGAGTGACTCTTAGATTCAGGTGCATCATGTCATGTATGTCCTGACCGGAGTTCATTCATGACATACAGAAAGTATGATGGTAGATTGATTGTTGTGGGTGATGGCTACGCTAGCAATATGGTAGGTATTGGTTCGGTGCGCATTAAGATGTTCGTACGGGATCGAACGGATCTTTAAAGGTGTGAAGCATATCCCTGAGATAAAAAGAAATGTAATGTCTCTTAGTGCACTCGAGGCGAAAGGGTGTAGGTTCATCAGCTGTGATCGATATTGTAAAGTGGTGAAGGGAGCACTCGTAATAATAAAGGCATGGAGGTGCGATAATCTTTACAAGGTGATTAGGAGCACAATTCATGATAGAGCTACGAGATCAGCAGCGGGATCCACGGTTGCTCGTATATGGCAAGAGAAAAAGTGTCATATGAGAAGAGCAACAAGATGTGTGAAGATGCAAAGATAAAGTCGATGGGGCACGAGAAGCGATGGGACTATGATGATGACAAAGTAGAGGTGGATGTTGTGCGTGGCAAGGTGGTGCATGAAGATTAGAGTCGTGGTGGAGTTTGTTGGAAACAGACGCCTCAACCTTCATGCAATAGAGGCCACCGACTGGTCGGTCATGGTGGAGATCAAGACAGAAGTTGCTAGAGCGTTTTTTGGGCATCCGGCTGGCCGGCCGATCTGTCAGCAGTTTCCTTGTTATAATAGGATTCTTGCACGATTTTGCACAAAAAATTTTTAAACTCAGTTTTCTTCTATTTAAGGAGTGTATTACAGGATTAGATACATCTAAGATTGGAAAGAAGATTGAGAGAGATTCTAGGTAAGAAAAAGAGCTTGAGAAGAGAGTTTTCTTATTGGGAAAGCTTGGATTTCTCTTGTGGGCTTGTGATCTTAGGGTTTGGGTTCCATCTCTTGTAACTTTTAATATTATAGTGGATTTGTGTCACTTTATGCCGTGATTTTTTACTCGTGAGGGGTTTTTCCACGTTAAATTCGGATTGTCTATGTGTGGTTGGTTGCATACATCGTGATTGCATTGTGTTACTTGTTTGATTCAATCTGCTGCTTGTGTTCAACTTTACTTCCATTGTCGGTCCTTCTATCCCAACATCCACCTTACATGCTCTTGCATGGACGAACCCCGATTCAAAAACCTCACTTGCCTGGTGATCCTAACCTTTATTTTCTTTCACTTTGCCTCTTTGAACACAAATGGACAAAAAATGCCACGATTGAGCATTTTTAGCCATTCAATTTTTCATTATTTTTTAACAGTGGACCATCCACCGCTCACAATGTGGGCGATATGGCATGTGTGAAATTAACTGAAACATGGTGCATATGCACCCTACCACCACACACTTCGTAGCTAACGAAATTTACAGCGTGTAAGAAGATGAAGGGCTGTCATTCGAGGGGCCCTCATGTAAGGTAGTGGAACGTGTGCGAGAGATCCGGGCTATTCATCAGGCAAGGTAGTATAGTCATATTAAGTGAGCCAAACACACACACACACACACAACTAGTCTGTCAACCTTTTATCTAACTATCCCATTTTCTCATTATTACCTTTGGTGTGGCCCATCAAGCTGAATTTTGGAATATGGGTCTAACATGGACCCTCCTCAATGGCTTCCATTGTTACCTTTGGTGCAGCCCACCTCAATCAAGAATCAGGCTGAATTTTGGAATATAAGTCTAATATGGTTGGCACACCTGATGCAAGGTGTGGATTCTACATGCGCACAAGATGGGACCCACAAAGATTGAACATGAAAAGTAAACCCATGAATAAATAATGCAAACATTCTTTATAAAAAGAACTGGTTCCTTTGACTGTGTTGTTGGGCTGTGAGCCTCTTCTCCTTTCATTCCTTCTTTTTATTGAAGTCTTCTTTAGTCCTTGTGCTTTCTATTGAAGTTTCAATTGTAGCTTATAATGATTAGGCTTTGTATCTCTTGGTGGGCCATAAAATTCTATTAAACTTTGGAAAAAAGAAAGGAAAAAAAAGAAAAAAAGAGAGCCAGTTCAAATTGGCATGACCACCAGGCTCAAATTAAGTATGCAAGATCAAGCTGCTATCTTGTATACTTAATTGCCTGAGCCGGGTGGTTGAGCCAATCTGGATTATGGGTTACACAGAACCATGTCATGGGCTATTCCTAATCATGTTTCCCTGATCTTGATAACAAATAAACTAAAAGAAGGGGACAATGGTTGTGCTTGGACTAGAGATGCTATGATTAAAGGCTGATTCCTTATTCCTTCCTTAGTCCCGGAAGAACCCTTCATAAAAAAAATGCACAATCCCTTCCTTCAATCAGATAACCTAGTTTTATACCATAATCATGGTTTTCTTTTCTGGAAATGTTGGAATTCCCTGAACTTATTCTTTTATGTGGTGGCTTCATACAATACTGAAGTGGGGCAAGTTTCTTTTCAGTGATTCAAACCGTTGATATGATCTGCCCCACTGTTGATGGGAAATCCACCGTTGAACATTTTGTCTTTCTTCAATTGAACATGTACAATACCTTAGATTTTCTATTCACTGGCTACAGATCGACGGGTCTAGATTTTCCCATCTGGGTGATTTTTTGTGTGTGGACCAATGACAGTTGGACCATCCTATCAATGGTTTGAATCACCCATTTTGTACAAAAATGAAAAGCCGAGCCTACTATAGATGTTCCAGTCTAGAGCATTATGTAATACTTCTTTCTATATATATACTAATCAACAACCGTCCATTTATTATCATAAAATATATTAATCTAATCTGCAATTTGTCATTCGAACATCTCTTTTTCAATTTCGAGGAGATGCTAAAGAAAAGGCTGCAGCTAAAAAAAAGAGAGAGCTAGCCTTAGGTTAGGGGTTGTAGTCCTAAGGGTGCTCGGATTCATTCCTGAGGCGTCCAGTACTGGTCGGTTCTCTGTGGGCCCCACCATGATGTATGTATTTCATCCACGCCATCCATCCATTTTCCATCTCATTTTATCTCATGAACCCAAAACTGATGCAGATCCAAACCTTAGGTGGATCACACAACAGTCAACAGTGGTGATTGAATGCCCACCATTTAAAACTTCCTGGGGCCACAAAGGTTTTGGATTAAGCTGATATTTGTATTTTCCCTTCATCCAGATCTGTATGACCTAATTAACAGGCTGGATGGCAAAAAACAAAAAAAACAAAACATTACATCAGGCCCTACGAAGTTTTAAAACCATTGTTTTCATCTGGTATGGTCCACCTGAGATTTGGATCTGACTCATTTTTGGGCTCATGCACTAAAATGATCTGTCCAAATGGATGGACGGTGTGGATACAACACATACATCATGGTGGGGCCCAAAGACTCATGCATCATGAGCCCATGTAGGGTGGAAGGCCCTTATGACCAGAGGTGCTGGACCATCAATCAGTTTCCCTTCCAATCAGGGTCATTCAAGTCAAAGAATGCCTAATCAATCTTAGCTGTCGAAAACAGGACGTCACACTCAAACAATGATGCCGATGTTAAAATAATCAACGGTTACAGATGCTACGGCCAACATCGTTATCCGTTTTGACTTCGTTGTGTAGCTTCTCACTTTAGAAAATGACATGATGAAGTGGTGACACGTTCACCCATACGTTCCAAAATCAATCCAGACCATCTAAAGCTTGAGGCCCATTGTGGACTAAGTAAAAATTGCACTAATTGAACAATCCTAACCATCAAATGATGGTCAGGAAATGGATGGCTGAAATTAAAATCGTCAGTGGTGCAAATTCAGCCCAAATAAATAGATGGTAGAGATTATCCAACTGGGCCTAAATAGATGGCTGAAATTCACCAATACGACTCACTCACGATGACATTTTCAATAGAGAAACTTTAGTACTCTGGTAGAGTGGGTTGAATGATGCGCACGCACCTAGAAATTACTTACGTTCGCATACAAGAAATTCAAATTAGCCTTACTAAATATGAGTCCCACTTCAGATGTGTCATGAACCAAGAAATTAATATCATTTTATTACCTTCTGATCGGTTGGTGGAAACTTATTGGACGGTGAAAAATGAAAACATCCAATGGCCCTACTTTAACAAACAAGTTTTTAAGAATCAAAGGTTAGCATTGTTCAACTAACCTCATTTTCGGAATGTAATTAGCATCAGAGATTTTCCACAATTTAATTGGTTTATTTTGGGTCAATGAATACCACGTGTAAAATTCCTGAGTGCCTGTGTATCAAGATCCATACACTTCCAGAGTATCAAATAACTCCCTGGAAATAAAGGGCGCGGATTGGGTACTACCCACACCATGACCTAGCTGGAGACGGACGTTCTGTCAGGGGCTCTGTGGGTCCCATATTGATGCAGTGTATTTTATCCACGCCGTCCATCTATTTTGAAAGATCATTTTATAAATGATCCAAAAAATAAGGCAGATCGAACGCTTGAGTGGATCACAGCACAGGAAGCAGTGGCGACAATGATGCCTACCGTTGAAACCTTCCTAGGGCCCACTGCGATGTTTATTTTCCATCCAACCTTCTCATAAGGTCACAAAGACCTGGATGAGGGGAAACATAAATATCAGCTTGATCCAAAACTTCTGTGGACCCGAAGAGGATTTCAATGGTAAGCATTTAATCCCCACGGTTTCGTATGGTGTGGTGCCCTCAAACCTTCAATCTGCCTCCTTTTTGGGATTATCCGCTAAAATGATCTGTAAAAACGGATGAACAGCGTGGATTCATCAAATAGATCAAGGTGGGCCCACAGACTCCCTGACAGGACTGTCCATCTCTATCCACGTCGGAAAAAAAAAAAAAAAAAGATCTCGATTACTGACGGCTAGGGTCATGAGTAGTAGGATCATGATGGCTTAAAACATATACCAATCTCAACCATCTAATCGAGAGCCTGAATAGTAGGGTCATGATGGCCTAAAAATCAAACGGATTGGATTAACTTAACCATGTGACCTCATCCATTGAATTTAGAAGCGAACCCAGTTTGGCTGGGGACTGCAACACCAGCCACCTAGCTGGTGTCAAAGATGTACCCACATCACAAGAAACAGTTTTGATTTTCCTCATATTTTTGTGTTTTTGATATGCCTTATATTTTTGGGCTCATGCCTTAAAATGGGCTGACAAAATAAATATAGCCAATGCAAGCACCTGGTGGGCCAAAACTTTAAAATTGTTGAATGCCCATAGGGATGACCCAACACAAAAGTTAGGCCTGCCTCATCACCTGATCAGCCTGGCCCACCTTTTTCCTTGTGTCCAATTTAATAAACGTGATGGATTGGCAGGAAAGTAAAAATAATAATTGAAATTGAGTAAGCTAATGTAGTGATGATTATTTCACATTTTAGGCCTTATTTGCATGCAACCAACATTTTGAGGCATGTTTGAATCACATCCATAATCTCTAGTTTGGAATTCAAGTGCTCCAACTATCAGCCATATTTTGGCCGTGTTGCTGGTGTCATCATGTTAATTATACTGAAGTTGTTGGAAGTTTAAATTTTTTTTCAATATAATTATTTTTTTAATAATATAGGTAACTTTGACCGTATTATCAGTATCAATAATAATATTTTAAAAATAATTTCTTATAAAAATTCCTTGCTATTGGTGATACTATCAATGGTATTTCTGATATCAATGATGATATTCCTGATGGTAAGGAAATATTTGTGAACTGGTGGAAATTGACAACAAAATAAAAAAAAAATTAATTTTCATTTATTATTATTTTTTAATTTTGAATTTTTAAATATTGTTCCTTAAATTATTTCATTCACTCTTATTCTTATTAAATCAAAGATTTAATTTATGGAGAAATCTCAACTCGAATTAAAATGCATGGATTGCAATGAAAATCCATGTCTGTGTGATTCTCATACATTGCCATTGATTATGAATTTATGGTGAAAAATTAATGTTTCAGCGAGAAATGTGAAAAATTGGTAAAATTATAATTTTTTTCATTTTTATGTTGAAAATTATGTGTTTTTCACTACTCACTAATGTGAAAATTTTATATATCGAGTAGCAGATCAGCCATAAATTTTATATATTTATTTTATACTTAACTTTTTAGACAACACAGTTAGGCCCTTTTAAAATAAAAAAATATATATCATATATGATTGATTTTTGCAATATTCTCATGCCAATATATGCGAACATATATGTTTTAACCTCTCTTAAAGCTTCACTAAAACAATTCACATTTTTTCAATATTTTCCCAATGTTCCTCTCAATTAATGATATTTTTCAAGTATGAACAACAACATCGATAATGCGAATATATGTTTCCATATACCCAGTACTCATTAATACATGTAATGATGCTGGTAGTTGAACTGGACTGAAATTGATGGTTTAGATGATAAATCTTTGTTTTGCCAAAACCAATCTGAGTATCCTCTACAGTCGACAATTGATATTATGTGCAACTGGGGCCCTTAAAGTGTCCTATCAACCATTGCTTAGTTGGGTCTCACTTACAACTGGTTGTAAATGCAACTAGTTGGGGGGTGTGGGGTCCATTGTGTTGTATAGTCATTAGTCACCACATAATGAAAATGGATGCACCTAAGATTATGCCGCCTTGAGAATGACAGATGTTTATGGGGGTTGTCTATTGTTTAATTTCTATTTGGTGGCCCACAGGATGATTTAAATGATGGTCGGATCGGCATGATTTTGGGGCTATAATATTCATGATGGGCAAACCTGTTGGCTGGATTCAACGCAGTACATGCACCAATGTGGTCCCACACCTAGCTGCGTGCATGCACCTCCATGTACAACTAGTTGCATGCGTGTGAGGCAGCTTCCCCACTATGTTAGAGTACTCTTTAGCTGAGTTACTTTCTTAGAAGAATTTCCCCACAGCAATCTACATGCAACCTTAGCATGCAACCCCATATTTTCTGTCAAAGTATTTCTTGTGAGGGAATTCAAACCATGAAAAACAATGGGCCATAACAACAAGATCACGTGTTTCAAAAATTCAGATTAATCAACCATTAGATGGACCACAGCGATGCAATGATGTAGACCATTACCATCATCTATCATTTGATTTCAATTGTGTGGATTACCTGATGAGCAAATGGGCCTGATTTTTCACCAGTTGATCTTGACTTTGGGTTCCGCCAATTTCTTCAAACTGATGCCGTGTTTATGTCCCTTGATATACATTGTTGCACCATTCTTTAATGGCTTGAGCTTTTAGAGCAAGCAGTTATCTGACACGGTATTAGCGAAGAAGGTTAACTGTTTTTTATCAATGTAAAAGAGGCTTGCCGGCTAACATGTATCTCAATACACTACAAGAATCTTGAGTATTGCTTGAGGTAGGGCCTGGAGGTGGCCATGTGATGAACAGCCTGACCTATAGGACTAGGACTTGGGTCTCTAAACTTAGTCCAATGGTATGGCCCATACTCGAAATTTATGCCTAATGTTTGAGTTGGGCTTGTTGGAAGATCCCTTCTCAACCACACGCACAATAATATCAAAATTAAGAGAGATATAAAGCATGACACAAAAATTTATATAGTTCCATTTTGATCGGCCCACATTAATGAGTATTGCTTGAGGTAGGGCCTAGAGGTGGCAATGTGATAAGCAGCCTAGCTTGTAGGACTAGGACTTGGGCTTGTAAACTTAGTCCCAAGACATGGCCCATACTTGAAATTTAGCCCCGATGTTTGAACTGGGCTTGCTGGTAGAAAGATTCCCTCTCGACCACACACAACAATATCAAAAGAAAAAAAATACAGAGAAAATGTGCAAACTACAATACAAAATTTATAATATGATTTCATTTCGTTACATTAACGGATACACACCAATCTACTATGTTTAAAGGTAAAAAATGAAGAAACAATTTTCAATACAATGACAACTCTCTCTATCTGATGTATAGAATATATATTATCCAAACGAACAACACATCTCTAATGATCATGCTCCGCAAATTCTAATAGGGCCCAGGCCAATGATGAATGGCACAACCCATTGGCCTGGTCCAATTATCAAATGGGCCACCATTATACAAAAATTGGAGGATTTAAAGACCCTTGTAGCAGTTCATACATGTAGTTTGAAAGAACTCTTAGATATGTATGGATCATGTTACAACAATCAAAACTATTATATGCCCGGACTCAATGCTTAAGGGATGCCCCTTTTTTTCGTTAGATTGAGCTATTTAAAATCTTTGATTATTCTACTCTTTTAGGCCCTGTGGGGCCAGGCCATGGCCATGGCCAAGGACTTCTTAGGCCAATTAAGACCAGGCAAAGGTAGAGCTACGGCTGAGGGGACACACACACACACGACAGGCTACTTGTGTAGGGCATCTATGCCATGAAAATGATGGGCCCACCATGAATCTCACCTATCTAAAAAATCAGGCCAATCTACCATTAGGTGGGCCACACCTGCACGTTGAGTCAGACCTGTCAGCTGTCTATTAACTCACTGGTAATCTTCGTAGAGAGGCTATCCATAGGCCAAAACTCCTAAGATTCGACAGCATGCATGTTAGCCACGTGTAGCATAGATGAAACACACCAAGTTGGTGAATGGTGATGAATTATCACCATAGCCTTGCGTGGACCATAGTACAAAAACCCGAAAACTCGACCCGACTGGATATTCAGCCGGGTCGAGTCACCCCAAATAATCGATTTGACTCGATCGACTCAGTACTTAAAAGTAAGTTATAAGCTCTTGTAATCGAAACACGTCTTTTGTTACCTTTTTTTTTTTTTTTCTTTGTAAAAAGCCCTCCAATCAGTGGATGACTCAGATGGAATCATGCCGAGTTGTGTCCACTGGAGTGAGTTAACAAGCCGACTCGACAAGTCTTCCAGACTCAAAATTAATTCTGACATGTTAGCAAATCTCGTTTACTATTTTCTTTAAAAAGCACTCCACTCAGTGAGTGACTCGGATGCATAGATATAATCATGCTGACTCACTCAACTAGACTCAATGAGTCTTCCCGAGTCAAAAACGAGTCTCGAACATCAGAGAATTTCTTAGAAACTCGGCTTGAAATCTCATCGAGTCAAGTTGACTCAGCTGAGTTTCGAGTCTAGTTAGCGAGTTTAGAACTATGATACCGACAACGAGTTTAGAACTACGATACCGACAACGAGGAGCATTTGAAACCATTACAAAGGCAGTGTTATTCTTATATATAATACTTATAATAATAAACGACATTATCATGAAAATCTAGCCGTTGATCACAGCACAATGCTTTCTAATCTCACCATTCTCCCCCGTTAGGACTCCTATCTTGCCCATTTTCACCATGGACACTGCAAAATCATGGAAGAAGCTTGGAATGTGGGACTTGAGCTGACGGTCGATGTACGCCTTCGTTTCTTTGTCGTCGAGGAGAGCGGCATCGGATTGCAAGAGGCCTCTTCTCTTCACCACGAGCTTGTAGTAATCTGTATCGAATGTTTTGAAGCTTCCCGGGTCCATCTCGACGAGGGTCGTGGCATCGAACGGCTTACATTTGTTCCGAAGCTTGATGATGTAGTTGGGATCGAGGGTTGGGTCCACATCGCCTTTGCCAGTGAAGTTGTAGATGCGGTTTGTGAAGGCTGGGCAATGTGAGGTCCCAATGGTGTGGCTACCTAGTGGGAGTGGAGACCATATCAGATTGCAATGGTAGAAACATGAAGCACGGATGTGAATCTTGGGTCCTATTCTCTCTAATGTGGCACGGTTTGTCCGAGTGCTAGGATGTTCACCAGGTGGGCCACCCATGAGTGTCAAATGGAGATGGATTGTCAGTTCTTTTTAACTGTTTGCATTTTCATACATGCGTGGCACACCTGATGACGAACCAGCCCGATTCTTGGGCCAGATTAAAAAGGTCCACCTGATGAATGGTCTGGATCCCACATATATTAATTTAGCGTGCCCTGTTGGCATTTGTAAGGACAATAGGCGAGTGGACTTTGCATTTTGCTTCAGGGGGCGGATTAAGTGTTACCCTTACTGATGTGGAACAAGTATCAACTGGTGGAAGAAGAGGGATGACACACTTTCTATCTCTCATGGACTGGATATGATTGAAGGAAAAGTGGTAGAATTAAGTATATCTTGGTCGACAGAATTAAGCATATTTTGGTCGACTGACTGATGTTGGTCGTCCAAAATTTATCTAAATTGCAAGTTGGTCGTTGGACACTCTTAAGAGTTATTTTGGTCCCCTAACCTGCTCCATAGGTTGGCTGACCAATCACCTGATCACTCGGGCAGTTGACCAATGGATGATGCAGGCTATATAAGTTCCCTTATACTGTTGTTAAGCATTCCTCTTAATAATGTTATTCAAAATTTTATATTTCCGTTGTTAATTTTTCATGGATTTGAGAAACTTTTAATGGATTTCAGAAAACCTTGTGATTTCAAGGTAATTATCCTTCGAGGGAAGTGTTATTGGCCTCTTCATGTCCTTCCTTGCGTCACTTATTGCGGGCCGCCTTAATGATATGTTACATATCCACGTTGTTCATCCAATTTTTTGAAGCCTAGTTTTAGGGTGTTGTATGAAAATTAAGCAAATCCAAATCACAGGTGGACCTTGCCTTAGGGGAAAGTAGTGATTAAAAGCTTAAAAACTTCCTAGGGCTCGGACCTGGATGAAG
Source organism: Liriodendron chinense (assembly GCA_003013855.2). Lineage (NCBI taxonomy): Eukaryota > Viridiplantae > Streptophyta > Magnoliopsida > Magnoliales > Magnoliaceae > Liriodendron > Liriodendron chinense. The sequence goes on from PVNU02002353.1 coordinate 1,223,273, forward strand.
GGAAAACATAATTAATATATCTTTATACAAAAATTTTATGGCCCAAAAAAAGCTTTTAATAGTCATTCACCACTGTTTACAATGGTGTTGTCTACCTGAGATTTGGATCTTCCTAAGTTTTGGGATCGCATTCTAAAATGGGCCGGATAAACGGTTGGATGGCGTTGATATAAACAAATTCATCAAAGTGGGCCCCACATGGAAAGGATAACACCCACTAAGGTGTTACCCGGGTAACACTTAATCCACCCCCTTAACTTCAGGTGTTGTCGTACCAAATCATACGCGCGTAAGACATTATATGATCCTACACCTGAGAATATGCACTCCGACCTTGACTTCCTGCTAGTGGGGCCCATGGTTCCATAATCTGAATCATTGATGTGATGGGTCTCCTTATCAGTGCAGCACTCGGCAAAATCATAGCCCTCCAATTTTTCTTTTTTTTCTTTTTTTTTTTTTATGTTGAATGTAGATAGTTGAATCTTGTCCTAATCATCCATTTGCAGCCTACCAATTAAAGGGTCACGATTGTCCCAAATGGGATATTTTGGGGCATGGTAGTTTCAACCATAGGGCCCATCAGATAATCGGTCTGGATCACCATTCCATGGGCCCCACATGTAGGTATTTGAGGCAGCGGAGACCTTATACCTGATAGGACTACGAGGTCCTTCACACTCAGACCATTCCGAAGAAACAATGCTTTCAACCGAGTGATGTTCATTGTTGGAGGCGGTAGATTGAGCAAGGCATCTCTTGACGCGGACACATGTCCATCACGTCGTCCAGTTGGGACCTTCCAAAATGGTCCTCCGATCTGTAAGAAGAAAGAAAAAAACACTCACATTTCAGTAAATCTAAGATCTCAACCGTTGATCAATACTTAAAGCAATCCATGATCGACAGCAGAGAACATTTCTTACCATATATGTTGCATCCCTGGCCACCAGTGCTAAAACGTCTGCACAAGAGACGACTCCTGGACACTCTTTCTCGACCGCTGCCTTCACCGTATCGATGACGTGGAACCCCCGAAGGGTTAGATTTGGAATTGCATCTTTCTCTGCTTGATTGTCCTTTGTCGAATTTATAAGCACCGATCCATCGCATCCCTGTCAACGACACATCTTGTTCACAGATATGTAGCACAACAACAGAACTTGTGTCTCAAGTTTGTGAGATTGAATACATTCATCATGTGGGCCACACCATGTAGACTCTCTGGCCCAAAAATGGGCTGATGGGTCACACATGTATAGAAGAAATGGATGGTTTAAGAAGTTGATCCAAGGTCCAAATTCATTGTACATGCGTGCCCGGCCCACTTGATTAGTGATCCACCCTAACTTTCATGCCTGACTATTTACATGGTAGGACACACCTGAGATCAGCTGGCGCGCTCCGGACTTACCCTTACGAAACAATCATGGAAATGTAGCCTTAGCAATGGAGCGGCGAGAGTAGGCGCTCGGCTGATGATTTTTGCCGTCGTCTTCCTAACTATACCCTCTACGTTGGGGCACGTCTTCTTGTAGTACCCGATTTTCAGGCTACCCGCATTCGTCGATCGTAAGATGGCAAGAACAACCACCAATTGGAGCAAGATCTTCAAGAGAAGCCTCGAAGCCATGTCGCAGATTGATCGGACGGTGATTAATTAGATGATTAACAATGAAATAGGTATGGGACATGGGCCTTGTTATATAGTTAAATTTTGGGCCTTGATCATGTCATGGAAAGGCCGGCATTGGATGGAAGCTTATTTTCTTAATGTTTTCTTAAGTGTTGTTTTAAATTGGATAATTAATCAGCATTAAGGTATGTTTCTTGAGGCCATAACTGCTGACTTTGGATTTTGTTTAAGCAATCTCATGACATGCATTGCTACATTTCTTGAATGGATTGCTAGGGGGAGTCCTGATGGATGGTCATTTATCATTCATCACCCCGTGGGGACCACAAGTTGATATTGTCCGATGATCAGAAGTGTCCATCTTCTTTGGAGTACTGTTGATGGACCACCATGTGATGTTAACTATAGTTAGTTTTTTTTTTTTTTGGTGGACCTTTGACTAGTTTTGTTTTCATTCTTCAAATAAAATGATACTGACTGATGGTTGGAATCATCTCTTCAGTATGAGCTCTAGATGGGGACCTATTAATATTAATCCCAAGAAGATGGATGGTTCTGATCATCCGACAGTATCCACATGTGGGCCCCAAGTGCGACCAATGCTAGAGGAACATGATTCACAACTAAAGCCAAACAAAGTCTATCTAGACTGTCGACTGGTGCAAAACATGCAAGGTGGTGGATGGAACCAAACTTGAAGAGAGTGTGAACAGAATATCGGGATGTATTGTACCAAAGAGAACCATCACCCTACACGTTGTACAACATTGGAACGTTTGTTTGTACCGTGAAATGGATATGTATCCAAACAGTATCATTTGCACCGGTTTGTACACTGATAGTACTGTTAGGAGTGATTGCATGGTAGATTAATATCTTTTAGGATATATTACAATCCGTTTGTCTTTGATTTTATGCTTGTCCATGTATACGTATTCTAAGCACGTGTACTCGATAGTATACAAATTTATTCGTAAGAGAATTATACCAAGCTTTAATTGATGCATGAATGATACAGTTGTATCAGCCCAAAACAACCCAATACAAGAGCAATACACACCATATGGGTAGTGAATATATTGGTTTGTCATGCACACTGTCCATCTATTTTTACAGATGCATGGGCCTAGATTAAAAAGGAGGTATATCGAAGGCTCAAGTGGACAACACAAAAGTAAGCTGTAGGGATTGGAAGCTTCCAGGGCACTGAAGTTTTGGATTAAGTTAATATTTATGTTTTCCCTTCATCCAGGTTTATCTATGTAGCTTTATGAACAAGTTGGATGGTAGATAAACAACAGTTTTCAACAATAAGAGTTCAATCGCATTCAATCTATTAAAATAGATGGACAGCATTGATGAAACATATACATCACGGTGGGCCTCACAAGCCCTTGACAGACTGTCAGTCTCTAGCTAGGTCCTGGTGGGTAGTACCTAATTGGCACCTGATATATTAATTCCTTCCCATTGAAATGGAATTTAGACAATACTCAAGGTCCATATGATCAAAACATATCGAATCTTGATGGGAATGCATCGCAATAAATTCATATTGTAAAATGTATGCCCAAACGATAGTTTGAACGTTGTTTAAAACAGCTCATACTACATGCATGTTATGGAATAATAAAGGGTTATTGGGAGGCATATGGAGGGAGTTGACCCAGCTGTCAACATGGTTCATGTCATGTGTTTTGATTAAATAAGGGTTAACACTTAACATTGCTCATGAGCGTGTACGTTTCAAACAACATGCCTTTGGAACGCATTTGATGGTTGTGATCATTCCATGAATGACTGATGTATCTGCAGCCGCATTGGCATGTGAAATGCGGTAGGGTACACTATTCAGATGGACCACACGTAACTTTGGTTCGTATTCAACGTACATATGTGGCCCATCGGATGAGTGGGTCGTTTTGATTTTTAGGGCAGGACACCTACTTTGAAGGGGCCACCTGATGAACGTCTAGGATTATTACATATGTGCCATGTTGACACGAGTGCATGGTGTGCTTGGATTTATTCATCTTTTATAATTGAAAAGTGAATCCGAATGCTAAGAGGCTGACTCATGCTGGACCAGCAAGGGACTTTCGTCGCCTGATTGCTAGCATGCGACACATTGAAAGGTGGATCCACACTGTGTAGTTGACAGATACACCAAGCTGACAATCCTAGCCATCAGTTTTTTCAATTGACTTCACCATCTATTATTCTCATTTTACAGTACATTTAATGGACTTCATTTGTCTGGCTAGGATGGTCCATTCAATTTGGTCTTCTTTTCAACAACGGACATAGGAAGCATATTCTATTAGATGGGCGGTCAGGATCCGCCAGTCCAATTCACGAACCCCTCGTTAGTGGTGCAATGCATGCGTTACCTCCCTATGCTCTCAGAGATATCATGGGATTTTGCCATTTTGGAGGTTAGACGGTAACGGTCACGTGATAGCCCTTAGGTAGGTAACCATCATTTTAAAAGTGAGGTGAGATATTCACCATACACGTGGCAAGTTTCACGGTAATCCAGACCATCAAAACCGTTGACACAATTGTGTGTGTATAATCAAAGCTCAACTACAAAAGATATCTTTTTTAAACAAAATAAAGATGGAAATTGTTAAGATTAGTCCTCCCCATGAGTCCTATATTGGCATCCTCACAAATCATGCTTATTTAGGGCACATTTCCATGAACTTCCTTAAAAGAGGGTTTTCAAAAGAAGGGTTTCAGGCCTACTACTCTCGTAACCTTTTACCTTGGTTTCTGACAAGTAGGCATTTCAGTGCCTATTTTGTTGAGTAGGAGATGAGACATGGGTTTACATAGTGTATCCAGACACGAACACAATATCAAGTGCCCGTGGATCGAAACGACATTTAAGCCGTGAAACACCCCTTTAGAGGGTGTATTCAAATGGGTGCTTAATAACTACCTTTGGCCTACATGCAGCCACAGCAAAACCGCACAAATGACCTTAGAACTTCACAAAAGCTAGCAACATCAAACTATCAAGAAGATTTTCCAATCAATCATGTCACCGGTGGTCAATGCTGGGAACTCACGGAAGCACTGTAGTGGAATCAAACAAAGCACTCACAATAGTAGTTATTGTTGGGAACTCACTGGAAGCACATAGTGCATGAATCCAACAAAGCACTTACAATAGTACAAGCAAATCCACACACTGATCGACCAATCGAAATTTACGTGGAAAAAACCCTTGTGGGGAAAAATTACAGCACAAAGCAATAAATGCACTATGAATAAGAAGTTACAAAGAATAGAATCTTATCAAGATTAAAGCCTCTAAGAGAACACCGTAGCTTTTCTCTTCAAAACTCTCTCAAACCCTTAAACACGTCTTAGATACCATAATCACGCAATTACAAGTATTTATATAGCACTAAGCACAAATTAGAAACAAAACACCAAAAACGCGCAAAATTTCGCAAACTGTTGATCGGTTGGTCGATCGATCGACTGGCATCAATAGATTGGTCGACTAGACAGGTTCAATTGGTCGAACTGTCCAAAGATTTTACTGTATAAATTTGATTTATCGCGATCGATCGATCAATGGCCCTGTTACAACACATATTTGAGGTATCCGATTTTCAACAGGTACATCATGATAGAGTTTGTAATGAGTTGGACTTTCCCAAATCTTTAAGGGCCCATTTGAATTGTAAGTTATTTAAGATACGCTACTTATTACATAAGTAACTTATCTTGGTTTCTACTTAATCAGCACATAAGCATGTTTGGTAAACATCATACTTATCATCCAAAAAGTAGAAAAGCATGTTTAGTTTCCTAATATCATAAGTAATCATCCCTCAAGTCTATTTGGTCCCCCTTACATCCATTGTTCGTCATGTGGGGCCAACCTTTGATGTTGATTGTTCATTGTGTGACCTCTACTAAAGTGGGTCATCCATCATGTGGGGCCCACCTTGGATGTGGACCATTTAGCATTAGGGTTCGATCTTTAATGTGCACCATTCATAGGGCTCTCAATGAGTCAGATTTAGATCGTATCCAGTTGGATCTGGCTCCAAGTCCTGTATATTTGTAGACGGATTCGGATCCAACTCGGATCCAAAAGGTGATATCCATATCCGATTTCATTTATAAATTGTTAGATCCATTTCCGATCCAAAATCCATATAACTATCAGATTCGGGTCGGATCTAGGTCCGAATCCACCCCCATTACAAATCTAAGAAAATATATAATATAATATATTTAATTTAGTAGAAAAATGATGCAAATCCGACTATTTACTATGGTATGGTCGACCTAAGAGTGGTATGTCTCAATTTTGAGACATAGCCTAAAATAATCTGTAAAATAGATGGCCAGTATGAATATAGCATATATAGTAAGGTGACAATGAGTTAGATCTTAATCAGATTCAGATCGAACTCAGATGTGTTCCTGTGAATCCAAATCCGGTCCATTTAACTAATCGGACTTATTTTAAGATCCAAATCCAGTCCATTTAACCAATCAAACCTATTTTAAAATCCAAATCCGCATTATAAAGATTTGAAGCGAATCGGATCTCAGATCTAACCCGGCTTCCGTTGAGAGCCCTAACCATTCATTAGGTAAGGCCCACCTATGATGTTGGCCATCCATCAAGTGGGCCCACCATCAATGTTATTGTCCATCATGTGGTTCCCATCTTCAATATCCACCTGCCCATCATGTGGTGCCCACCTTTGATGTGGACCGTCCATCATGTAGGCCCACCTCTCCATCATGTGGGGCCCGCCTTGGATAGGGGCCATTCTCATTAACCCGACCTTTGATGTGGATTGTCCATCATGTGTGTCCCACCTTGATGTGGATCATCCATCATGTGGAGAACACCATTGTTAATTGCCCATCATTTGGAGTCCACCTTTGATGTGGACTGTCCATCATATGGGCCCTCACCTTCAATGTGGAGCCAACCTTTGATGTGGACCATTCATTGTGTGGGTTATCCATCATGCAAGGCCTACCTTGGATGTGGGCAATTCATCATTATGGCCCGACCTTTAATGTGCACCATTCATTATGTAGGGCCCACCTTGGTCATCTATCAAATAGGGCCCACCTTCAATATGCACTACCCATCATGTGGACCCACCATGCACACCCACTCTGTCTATTCATGTGGGGCCTACCTTGATGTTTACTTGTCATACACCCTGCTCATATGGTTGCATAGACTAAGACGAAAGTAAAACGTAAATATCAATTTGCTCCAGCCGTTATGAATCCCACTATCTAGATAGTGGATACTGTTCGCTCTTAAACCAGATCAGGTGGCCTACCGTGATGTTTAATTGCCTCTACTCTGTTAATTAGGCACATAAGAGCTAGATGTAGGGAATGTACAAAGATTAGCTTGGTCTTAAATTGATGTGGGCCCCACCACAAAAAACGGTAGGGACATGCCTACCTTGGAAACCTCCGAGACCCAGTGATGGCTAGACCCACGCTATATGTATCTCACATTCACATCGTTCATCCAGTGGGTGGGACCCACTAATATATGTCTTATCCATATGTTCATCTGTTTTGCCAACTCTATTAAAGTATGAGTAAAAAAATGAAATGGAACTTGATCTCTAGTGAGACCCACTATTGTGAGCCTCTTAGAGTTTAGTAGGTGGACCACACTTTAGGAATCAGTGAAGATAATGACTCTCACGGTTGAGACCTTCCCAAGTAACCACCATTGAAACGAATGGTAAATAACATACTTGTTAGCTTTGCCTCTCTTTCTTTCTTAACCTATGAAAAGTAAAAAAGCTAAAAAAAAATTAGCTGAAGTGATTATGTACTTTTAAGTTAAGAGGTTACTTTTTTTTTTTTTTATAGTTAGTTCACACACCCCATTGTTAGTACACCCTACCTACCCCTGTTAGTCACATCACAATGTAAGCCACCCCCACTATGGGAATCAATGCCATGACCTTAGTGTTGAAACGAGGCTATCTTCACTTAGTCTGCCGCTTGAGCTAAGGACCTAGGTGTAAGGTTACTTATTACTATCATAAACCAAATCTACTTATTGAAAATAAGTTACTTATCTACTGCTGTAAGTAGAAAAAGTAACTTATTTAGTGGTATTCAAACGAGCCCGAAGTGTAGAATCCTAACCTATGAAGATCACCCATACCATGATGCAACTATGGGTTGGGTGGTTGATTTGATAAGCTCCTTAATAGTTCTGATTTGATAATCTCCTTAATAGTTGCTCCTTAATAGTTCTGATTTGATAATCTCCTTAATAGTTGCTCCTTAATAGTTCTGATTTGATAATCTCCTTAATAGTTCCATGTCATGGTTGACCATTACCACCCCCGTGCTGAGCCTACAAAATCTTGCACATATATCTCACTCCATGCATTCTACCAACATACAATGCATCTCCATGCATTCTACCAACATACAATGCATCAATGAATGATCATTATCTTCAATTGGTAAAGAGGAGTGTTTATCTTTCTTCATTCTCCATCAGCCAAGTCCTTACTTAAAATCTTCAATCATAGACCTTAATCAGGAGTTGGAAAATCTTTAGTTCTCAAATCCAAAGTGAATCTATGAATTTAGTTAACCATATATTTTAGGCTTATATTAGTTAGTGGCAACTCTTCTATGTCTTACAAACATCATTCTATGTCCACCCCCACATTGATCTAAGAATTGAAGGAGCATCCGTTAGATCTTATTTGCAAAATTGTTAAGGACTGTGCAGTGCATCGAGTATGGAGATCCAATAGTCTGAATATTGGATATATCTGATCGGGCCATCTATTTCTTTGGTCTAGATCTTCCTCTCCTTGAACAGCTGTAAAGAAAACTAGAGATGTGAATAGTTTTCTGTGTATGTTTCAGATTGAGGACCTAGCATTCCTTATATAGGAATTTGTAGGTAGGGTGTTGCAGTGTTTGAAGCCCGGCATAATACTGCAACCCCTCTTGCTCCACACCTCTAGAGTAAGTAAAGTCCATGTTCTACTAAAATAATGCAACAATACAGTTTTAGACGCACCACTGCTTTATCTTTTGCAAAATTATGACTGTATTAGGGTCCGTTGGCCGGTCCACACAAATTTTGATATATCTGTATCAATTCTGGTCCATTGATTAATTGAGCCCACTATATAGAAAACTTATAGCATTCCTTGGTGCCAACATAGTGTGCTCATGCCTACCGCATAGAGCCTGAACAGAAATCAATTGCACAATTATTTGTTCCAAGGTAGGAGCCTTATTTTGGACAGTTTATTTTGACAGTTACACGCCAGTTATACAATTTCTAAGTATTTCTGAGAAAATTTTTAAGTGCATGCGTATCATCCATCACACCTTTTCCAAGCATTAAAGTTCTCCTCAAAAGAATTCTTGGTCACTCATCATGTAGGCAACAAGTATACATTGTATATACACCGTCCGTCAGTTTCCTTCAGTCGTCCTTATCTTTCGTACATATGCAGCCCACCTAATCATCAGGCCACCCTGACTTTTGATCCAAACCATCTACACACTAGGCCGCAATGGCTCAGATCTTGCACACGTGTTCCACATTGACACGGGTGGAATCGAGTCAATAACGAAGTATACTCGCTCGAGTTCAGTTAGCTGGGTTTAGCTCAGCTTCGGACACACAAATGGCGGCAAAAAACCCATCTATCCTTCGCCTTCTTACATGGCTTCTCTCGTGAGCATCCCTTCCCCTCTTTCTCTCTCTTCTCCGTTCTTGAAAACCTTTTCAAAATCCTACAAAACCCTAACCCTAAAAGACCCCCTCTCTTCTCCCAAACCCTCCCATTTCAGGAAGAAGACGAAAATACCAACCCTGCCATCTCAAATCTCCTCTTCTCTGTCGGAAAACTGCTCATCCTCCGTCTCATCAGCTGAAATTCCACGCGATTTCGTCTCCGGAACCGCCTTTCTCTCCTCGATCTTGGCCGCGGTGGTTTGGATCCTTGAATCGCGTCGAAAACGGCCTCTTTTGCTCCCATATCGGTCGATAAATCGGCAATATTACGATTTGAAGAGGAAGAGTGTGGAGGTTGGGTCGTGGAAGTTGAGTTTGGATGTTTTGCCATCGATTCGGGAGTCTTACGACCGTCCAAAGGTGGTTATCGATCCGGCATTTCTAGGGATTGTGAAGTCGGCTGATCGTGTGGCGTTCAGGGGATCGGTGTGTTGTAATTACAGTGGCTTGGATCCAATCGGTATTAGTTCAGAGCCGTCAAATTCTTCTGATGAAGAAGAGGTTGACCTTGCTGGATTGAATGGGAGTATTGATCATCCGACGGTGGTTACCGATCTGGCATTTCTAAGGATTATGAATTCAGCTGATCGTATGGCATTTGAGAGCTTGGTGTTTCGTAATTACAGTGGATTGAATACCATCAATATTAGTTCGGAGCCGTCAGATTTTTCTGATGGAGAAGAGGGCGAGTTTGGTGGGTTGAATGGGAGTAGGTCTGGTTGGAATCCACTAATGCTGCCAGCTGTATCTGCTGCGTGCTTGGAGATTCCATCTTCGAGTGTGACTGCTATAACAGAGCAGGTATGATCCTATCTCAATTTCTATGAACATTCAGTCATTTCTTTTCTTGTCTTTGCTTTCTCTTTCATTTTCTCAAGTAATTATATCGGCGGTAACCAGCAGCATTTATGCCTGGGTATCCACTTAGCTTCGGGAAGCACATGTAGAATGTTTATTTAGATGCTGAATATATGAAATATTTTCAAGAAACTGACATCCATTGATGCAACTGTAATAAGAATTAAATCAATATCAGTAAGTATGAGATGGCAATCCAAACTCTCACAGCAGGCTGTAGCATTGGGAAATCTTAGAGATAAAGTACTGTGGGAATCCTCCAAGGAGTCTAGCTACAAATGCTTGATAGTAAACTGAGCAACACATGCTTAAGACTCAAGCAACACATGTGGGAGTGTTAACATATCAGGTTTGGGTTGGGTCCTGGTGTGTCCATACCCAGATGCACCTAAGGGGGCCTGTTTGGTTCCTGTCGGGTATTTCAGGTACCATATTTGGGGTACCAAATTGAGATCTGATTGGATTGGACCTCACATGGTCAGACCATCCGTGCGAGCAAAGTGGGCCAAACAGGGTGGGCCTCACCTTGATGCGTATGTGAAATCTACTCTGACCATTAGATGTGTTGCATCAAGTTAAGGTCAACGGTATAAAAAAGATCAATCCATGAATCATATGGCCCACACTAACGAAAATAGTTGGGAGAGAATGTCCACACTTAATTTCATCGGGGCCTACATGAAATGCAAAATGGCTTGATTTTTGGACCTTGGGCGTAACATTGAGTGACACACCTTATGGACGGATTGGATTTTAGGTCACACAGAACGGTGAGCTCTTTACAAAATCAAGGGTGGGACATCCCCCTCCCAACTGTTACCCTTGGTGTGGCCCACTTGAATCACAGATCTACTTGAATTTTAGGCCTTGGACCTAACATGAGATGACACACCTGATGGTTGGAGAGGATTTCACATACACATCAGGGCGGGGCCCACCTGAGCTTTCCCTCGTTTGCTCGCAGGGATAGTCTCCTGCGAGCAGCTTGCAATAGACCATCTCTCTCTCTCTCTCTCTCTCTCTCTCTCTCTGCCCCCTGACAGTCGATCTAGCTTGAATGAAGGTCAGGCCAAAATTCAAGAGGTTTTACAACTCCAATGGCCCCAATGAAATCAAGGGTGTGCGTCCAACTTGTTCCCTTTGCCGTGGCCCACCAGAGTCACATGATTTTGGGGCTTGGGGGGTTTTCTAAGGTGATGCATCTGATGGACAAGATGAATGTCCTCACATGATGACTCTGTATGCCCCTGCTCCTAGGTGATCTCCACTCCATATACGAGTACTATCACTGCTATTATTATGTTACTATTAGACTTAATCAGACTAGTCCCAACCTAATTTTTTGGGTCCCAGATGATTGACTTGAGCGCGACCCATTTTCAAAAAAATTGGTCCAAATATTGGATTTAGACCTGTTTAAATTGGGTTAGGTACCTTGGCTACCCAATAATCTAGGTGCCTGTTGATAGCCAAAAACCATTGTTTGAAGTATTGTCTGATATGAATTGATATCGTTTGAGTTGTATTGATTTTGGTCAGAACTGAAATGAGTCACCACACTGATATGGGACGACAATGGGACCGAATCGGGGTGAGTTGTACCAGAATCAGTTCCCAGGCAAATCGCGCTTTGAAACTATTAATTAAATCCATGCCCTAAAGACATACGTAGAACCATAACAGCACATGTTGGAAGTAATAATTTTCTCAGAAAATCATGCATTTGAAACTAAATTAATAATTTTCTCAGAAAAATCATGCATTCGAAACTATGGGTTGCAAGCCTTAGAAAGGCGATAGAGAGTCTTTTCATAATAATTCCAAATCTAGCTCAAATTTTCTTTGCCAGTGCAATTCAATCAGAAGTCTTCTTTTCCACCAATAAGAGCTAAAAATAGAAGCTAAACAATAGATCCATAAACTATTAAAAATATGCATATATACTTTCTTTAAAAGCGACTTATGCAATTCAATCAGAAGTCTTCTTTTCCACCAACGAGAGCTTAAAATAGAAACTGAACAATAGATCCATAAACTATTAAAAATATACCTCTATTTCACTTTCTAGTCTTTAGTCTGTTTGTTGTGCGTCATACAACTAACTGGATAGTCTTGCCTGGATAAAATTATTTTACGATTATTACAGTTGTGATAACAACGGATGTATGGTGTTTGATAATGATGGTACATATCAATATAAGCTTATGTGGATAGTGCAAGGCATTTAATACTGGATATTTTCTCACTTCACCATGTTTGTGAGAACCAAGTGTGATTTTTTGATCATGCTCCATCCATGGTTGAATTAGCAATTTGGATGGTCTAAAATGTCACAACCATGATGCATGCCTAACTTTCTTGGGTGCATGTGATGCAGGACAACCCTAAATATGATGCATGCTCATGAACACAATTATTCAGCGGAAATAAAAGCAATAATAATAATGAAATCTAGCATCAATCATCATAAATTAAGAAAATCATAAAGGAAACATGCAATGGGACGGACCATCATCACAACCATGGATTATGGGATTCAAGTAGCGTATAGGTTGGATCCGGCGAGGGATGGAACCTCCCGATCTTGCATGGTCATACCCAATCGATCAATGATGATCACTAGTCCGAAGAATCAGAAAGTTTCTCGGATTAGGGATTTGAGAATTTGGGGGTTTAGGGTTTAGATCGATTCTCAAGGTTTAGATCGTGGGGAATAAACAAAACAGAAGTTTAGAAGAATAATAATAGAAGATGAAATACTTGGAAGAAGTTGGAGGGGCACAAGAAGAATAGAGAAGAAGGAGATCAAGGAAGAAGAAGAAGCACCATGAGAGAGGGAAAGAGGAAGGAGGCAACTAAAGGTTTGCTCTTTTTCATAAATCAACAACTAATCAAAAAGGTTTAGTGCAACACCCTTATAAAATTCGGAATTAGCATAATTACCAAAATACCCCTACTAACAAAATTTCAAAAAAAAGACATTTGCATGAAAAAAACGTACCCACATTAACCCAAAACTCAAATAAGTAAAAAATGCGTAAAATAAACTCAAATCTAAGATGTCCAATGCGCTCCAATGATGGTGTGATGAAAGTGGGCCACAATGAACCAACGGTCCGATCACATCATCATTACGATCCAACGGTCTGATCATCTCCTCAAAGCAACTTACACATGTCTTCCCAAGGTGGGGTCTTTTCAAATGTCTCGGACTACATGTGTAAGGTTTTCAATGCTCCTCAATAGTCGCCTATCCACAATGATGGCACTTGTGGTTGGCGCTTTCTTTGTTGGTACACCTTGAATGCTTTTGTTCCGCATCATACTCCTCGTCTGAGAAGAACTCGACTCCGGCGAGTTAAAACTCTTGTGGCGCTCTAGTAAATCTGGATTAACGCTCTGTAACTCCACTTCTATCAACCATGTAGATTCTGACGGTGGCTTGTTCTTCCATTTGACCAAGTATCTTTGGAAACCTCCGCCTCTCATAAAAATGATCTCTTCACCCAAGATTTCCTCAATTTCTTCTTCATGGGTAATGGGTGGGGGAAGGGGTGGAAGGGGTTGTATAGCAAAATCAGAACAAGGCCATGAAAGGGACGATGGATCAACGATGGGATGGTGGGAACGGACTAGATCTTCCACATTAAGAGTTGGGTTAATGCCCATTTCAGATAGAAGGTCGATCCGATACACGCTAGACCCAACCTTCTGCAATATTTTGAATGGTCCAGCACTACACGTTTGTAATTTCTTAGCGGAACCTTGTGAGAACCGCTCTGGCCTTATCCTCACCATTACATAGTCTCCTTCCTGAAATTCTTGCAATTTACGATGAGAATCAGCTGAGATTTTAGAATCATCATTGCTCTTATTTATCCGCTGTCTAATATGTGTATGCAAATCATGAATATGGCGTGCGAATGCATTGGCTGACTCTGAAGACCTTTGGATGACAGACATAGGTGACACTAAAGGACACGCTGAAAAATCCATGAACTTGGAATAAACAATCCTATGGAAATAAACAATCCTATGACCTAGAATTTGAAAAACTAAAACAAAAGGACACTTCCCATGGATGACACATAATTTCTCATTATAAGTATTATAAACAAGGATGATTTTCAGGTATCCCAACACTTGAGAACAAACACTAGTAATACCAAATCTTAAGCGGATCTTGGCATCAGCCATTATGTCCAAAATGTCACCAAGATACGGAATAAGGACTATGGACATCATATCCACCATGACGTGAATACGTCGCATGATGGCTTGACGCTTGATTGAAGCTTTGTGGGCGATCAGGATATGCCCACATGTGTGCCATATGCCATTGTTCTTGGAAGTGAAAAGAGCAGGCATGACACACAAAACAAAATTCCAACTCAAACTTTCCTTATTGAATTCTTCCCCAAGAAGTTTATCAAATTGACGCTGCATTTCTGTATTTTCTATGGGGTTCACCTGGTATGGAGGAAAGCTTGACAGAACTAACCTAGGGACAAGATCGATTGTGTGTTGAATGTCCCATATGGGTGAAAATTTATCCCATAAATCATCTGGTGGGAGATCACAAGTCATGTGGGTGTCTACCATCATATCCTCACTAGTCTCCTTTTCAAATTCATTCATGTGCATTATGGTAAGAGACTTAGATTGGGGCTCTACATCACTTAAGTCACACATGACATCTGGAAGTGGTGCGGTCTCACTTTCTTCGACCTTTTCATCACTAGCACACACTTCGTCATCCTCAATGATGATAAGCGATGCCTCAATTTCTTCCATTTCCTCACTGCTAACATTAGGCACGTACTCTTCCACTTCATAAACAACCTGATTGGATTCTTCCAACTGGCCATTCACCAAGGTATTATCTCGCTTCCAAGGAAAAATAATTGGTGTTAAACACTCAAATTGTTCATAAGCCGAGATTTCCTTAATGATGGGTTGGACCACTTTACAAAGAGAGGACCATATTGGTTCTGTGTTTGGACGGGAAGGTGAGGCAACTCTCTTTTGAACCAAGGGCTTTTGACGATAAGAGATGGGAAGATATTTTTCTTTTAAACGCTCTTTTATCTCGTCCCATTGTGAGATCGGGGCTCTCCCAACTTTATCAAGTCGTCGCTCTAAATCTATCTAAAACGACTTAGCTTGGCCCTCCAATTTCCACTTGGCAAACCTCACTCGACAGTAATTTGACATATCATACCAATCAAAGAAATAGTCCAAGTCTTCAAGCCAATTAAGGAATGTTTGTGGGTCCATGTGACCATTAAAGTAGGCCAACTCATCGGAGTTCGGCTTTCCATTGGGTCTCAACGGCCACACGACAACACTTAATGGCCCTGAAGATCTCAAACGTCTATACTCCATTCATTACAGGGAGACTCTACGGACTGGGTGACTCACAATATGAATGCGATGAATTTAAACTACAATGAACTGACACTAATTAATTTTAGATGATGCGACTCAAATCTGGAAATTTTCCAAATTAGGAAACTTTCTAAAATTGGAAAGTTTCTAAAATTGGAAACTTTCTAAATCTAGAAATTCTCCAAATTAGGAAACTTTCTAAAATTGGAAACTTTCTAAATCTGAAAATTCTCCAAATTAGGAAACTTTCTAAATCTGGAAATTTCCTAAAACAAACCTAAAAATCAAAACCCTAATTTGATAACTCGATCTAGACACAAACCATGCAAGCCTATTCTCTGATACCAAATTTGATGCAGGACAGCCCTAAATATGATGCATGCTCATGAACACAATTATTCAGCGGAAATCAGTGTTTTAAATAGCGAATAGCGTGTAGTGTAGCGTTCACCCCTCTGAAGCGTGAGGCGTAAGCTACATAGCGTGTAGCGTAAGCTACATGTTACTTCTAGATTTTTAATTAAGGTTGTTCTTGGTTGCACTAATTCCATGATATTCACCAAATTAGACTGATTAATAATGAAATTCAACAAATTTTCATGATATTTTGGTGCAACCAAACATGACTTATAGTAATAGAAAAGGGTAATCACTAAGTATAAAGGAAAAAGAAAGAGCAACAAAACTAATTTAATACTATTACTTATATCATTTTACTAAAAGCATTAAATATTGAAAATAAAAAAATGTAACAAATCATTAAAAATATTATTTGATTTTAATGTTGTAATAAAAAATAACTTGCAATGTAAGGCATGTAGCGTGTAGCCTAGTTTATGTAGCGGGTCGCGTATGCAAATTATCATGTAGCGTAGGCTACATGAGACTTAAGCTATTTTCTTGAGCTACGTAGCGTTAAGGCTAAGCTACGCTACGTAGCGTAAGCTACACGCTACATAGCGTAGCTATTTAAAACACTGGCGGAAATAAAAACAATAATAATAATGAAATCTAGCATCAATCATCATAAACTAAGAAAATCATAAAGGAAACATGCAATGGGACGGACCATCATCACAACCATGGATTATGGGATTCAAGTAGCGTATAGGTTGGATCCGGCGAGGGGTGGAACCTCCCGATCTTGCATGGTCATACCCAATCAATCAATGATGATCACTAGTCCGAAGAATCAGAAAGTTTCTCGGATTAGGGATTTAAGAATTTGGGGGTTTAGGGTTTAGATCGATTCTCAAGGTTTAGATCGTGGGGAATAAACAAAACAGAAGTTTAGAAGGATAATAATAGAAGATGAAATACTTGGAAGAAGTTGGAGGGGCACAAGAAGAATAGAGAAGAAGGAGATCAAGGAAGAAGAAGAAGCACCATGAGAGAGGGAAAGAGGAAGGAGGCAACCAAAGGTTTGCTCTTTTTCATAAATCAACAACTAATAAAAAAGGTTTAGGGCAATACCCTTATAAAATTCGGAATTAGCATAATTACCAAAATACCCCTACTAACAAAATTTCAAAAAAAAAGACATTTGCATGAAAAAAACGTACCCACACTAACCCAAAACTCAAATAAGTAAAAAATGCGTAAGATAAACTCAAATCTAAGATGTCCAATGCGCTCCAATGATGGTGTGATAAAAGTGGGCCACAATGAACCAACGGTCCGATCACATCATCATCACGATCCAACGGTCTGATCATCTCCTCAAAGTAACTTACACATGTCTTCCCAAGGTGGGGTCTTTTCAAATGTCTCGGACGACATGTGTAAGGTCTTCAATACTCCTCAATAGTCGCCTATCCACAAGGATGGTACTTGTGGTTGGCGCTTTCTTCGTTGGTACACCTTGAATGCTTTTGTTCCGCATCAGCATGTGTGTTAACTAGTATTTTCAAAAACAAATAGCATGTAGCATGGGTTGACCTCTCCGAGGCATGAGGTGCAAGGTATTTCAAAACAGTTACATAATGTAACAGTAACAGTGGTAACCATTATAGGGTTGTAACCAAGGTATGCAAAAACGGTTATCTAATGGCTGTTATGTGAAGGTGACGGTGGCCACTCTTACATGTTATGGGGTTGTAATGGGCGTTACAGAAAAAAGTGGCACATGATAGACTTCTAATAGACTTTTAACGGCCTGTTACAGGGCCAATGCAGGGTTTTTTTTTTTTTTTTCCTTATAAAAAAGTAGCAGCAGCTGTAACAGCCATTATGGTCCATTTCGTAATAAAAAAAGAAAAAAGAAAAGAAAAGAAGAAGAAGAAGCTGTAACAGCCATTACGGTCCATTTCATAATGATAATAGTGGTGGCCGTTACAGCTACCGTGACCGTTATAGAGTACCATGGTCGTAACAGCCGTTACAAAAAAAGGCCCTATAACGGCCTCATAGCAGCTGTAGCGGTCTGTTAAGGGGATGAAATAAGTTTTTTCAAAAAAAAAAAAGAAAAAAAAAAGAGCTATAGCGGTCATTGCTACCTGTATGGTAACTATTATTGTTATAGAATACCTTGGTGAGGTGTACACAACATGTTGAGTTAGCTTTTTTAATTAAGGTTAGACCAAATATCATGAAATTTCATGCTCTGCAACTAAACATAGCCTAGAATAACAGGAAAATAGGCAAAGATTAAATAGATAACAAATAGCAAAAATAATTTAATATTGTTGTTTATATTATTTCACTGAAATAATTGAAAATATTAGTTATTAGTGAAAACTACAAGATATAACAAATCATTTAAAAATTAATGTTTTATTAAAAAATAACTTGTAGCATATCATTTAAAAATTAATTAGTTTAAATGTTTTACTAAAAAATAAATTGTAGCATAGGCTACTTACTGTATAACATAGGTTAGGTAACATGTAGCATATGCTACATGAGACTTCAATTATTTTCTTGAGGTACATAGCGCAAAAGTTGCACCACTTTACTTAGCATGAGTTATTTTAAACATTGATATCAACCAGTATACTCAATTAGCCCATTGTATTCTCTTCCCTTCTCATAACCAAAAGTCTGGTGTTGTCACTTGCGAAGTCTTATGGGGGTGTGCCTACCGTTAATTGGGGAGAATGACTTACAGACATGAGTTCTACCCCGTTCATCAGTTGCGGAATCTTAGGTTTGGCCTTGATCTGGAAAATTAGATTGATCCAAAACTCGAGTAGGCCAAAATGTAGGAAATAATGTGCCTAAAACCACAAAACTCATTTGGGGCCCATTTTAATTTTAGAATGGCTTGTTTTTGTGTGTTCCTTCATCCTGGTAGGGTGCGTCGGATGAAAGATGGTATATACACACCATGGTGGGTCCCACAACTAATGGTAGGTGTCCACATCTAGTGTTTGAAGTATCGGTATCGCGTTACGTATCGCACCCTTGGATACAGATACGTATCAATTATCACACGGGATGTCATTTGTATTGGGTAATTTATCACACTTTTTGGGAAACATATGGAAAATGGTTGAATTTTTCAATGAAACTTAAGGGATTGTTAAAAAAGACCTTAATACACACTTTTAAATCATAACATCTCAAAAAAGAAGTGCACATAATAGGTTTCCTTTGTATAGGGCAGTGTTTTAAATAGCTACGCTATGTAGCGTGTAGCTTACGCTACGTAGCGTAGCTTAGCCTAAACGCTACGTAGCTCATGAAAATAGCTTAAGTTGTGTGTAGCGTACACTACATGATTAATTTGGATACGCTAAACACTACATAGCTCACATTACAAGTCACTTTTCACTATAACATTAAAATCAGTCTCTTTCTTCACTTTTATACTTAATCATTACCCCTTCTTATTACTTTAGGTTGCATTTGGTTGCACCAAATATCATGAAAGTTTGTTAAATTTTATCATTAATCATCTAATTTGGTGCAACCAAGTGCGACCTTGATTAAAAATCTAAGTAGTGTGTAGCTTACGCTACACGCTATGTAGCTTACGCCTCCCGCTTCAGAGGGCTGAAGGCTACGCTACACGCTATTCGTTATTTAAAACGTTGGTATAGGGTCCTTAGCTATGCGTTGTCTGCTGAACTAATACAACTATATTAAAATTGAATGCATAATATTTAGAGTGTATGTGATGATCATTTCACCAAGCACTCCTAAATACTTCGAAATTAGTCTCAATTGACAGCTGGTTGAAGGGAAATTTAAAAAAAAAATAATAATATTTTAATAATTTTTAATTAAAAAATGATTTATATTTTCTCAAAATTGACAAGGACTTAACAAATCAGTAGATCAAATTTCATGTTTGGAGTGCAACTTTGCAAGCAATTTAGGAGAAATTGGGGAAATTTCGAATTTTCCCCAATTTTCTCCAAATCGGACCACCTACACTCTAATTTCAAAATTAGAGTGTATGTGATCATTTCATCAAATACTCCTAAGTATTTTGAAATTAGTCTCAATTGATAGCTGGTTGAAGGAAAATTTTGAAAAAAAAGAAAAAACATGGAGAACATGAAGAACCAATGGATATCAAAATCAAAGCTCCAACTCGATGATTTTTCATGCAAAACGTGAAGAACCAATGGATTTTTTTTTTAACCATTTGACGCTAATTTAACATAATTTCAACTAAAAAAGAGGGATCGGAAATTGAAAATGCCCACCGAATCGAACATGTGGGATATATTGGCACTACCTGTGTGTTTCACATCGCACAGGTGGGATACAAGATATATCGTGGGATATATCGGCCGATGTGATCAATATTTAAAACAGTGTCTGCATCCAAATTGTTCCATGGTGTATTGGTGTGGCCTACCTGGGTTTATATAGGCCCGATTTTTGGGCTCCAGGGTGAACATGAGGGTATGTACTTGATGGATGATGTGTATCTCCTGTACGTACCTTTCTTCTAGTATTTATGTGCGGTACACTAGAACAGTTCTTATAAAAAATAGTTGGATTCTACTTTTTTCATGGAATCCAGCTGCTAGCCCATGGGGCAAATAACACTTGTAAAAAGGCGTTGAATAACGCTATTTTTCTAATACAAGATTGTCTATATCCTAACATATTAAGGTGCCAAATACGAGATTATCTACCTTAGGAGCGTTGTTCTTTTGCTATTAGTGATATGATGCATGCCAAACGGTCCTTAATTAGCTGCTAAAAATAACATAACCAATGATTACTTTCCAATTTTGATCTTGTTGGCTACATGGAGATTTTGAAGGCATGTAGTTTGATGTGTGCACTGCCAAAAATAGCATCCTATATTCCTATAGGGTCCTTTTGATGCATTCCATAATCCTATTAGCAATTAGTATAAAAAAAAAAAAATGTATTATTAGGATGGTCGATCTCGCGTTTGATGCCTTAGTACACTATGCTTGTAGCATAATTAACAAATAGTGCCTATTCTGCGCTTTTTTCTTCTAATGTTTAATTGCCGCATTATTTTGACAATTGGATTATCAGAAAGATGTGAATCCAGCTATTTTGATAAGATCTGTTCCAGTGTACCTCACTTAAACACATGAAAGGAGGGAACATACCAAGATTCACACTGTTTATTAAGTGTGGGCCACACAATAAGGAATAGTTTGGATGGGGATGCTCACCATTAGTTGTGTGTGGTGCCCATTGTGGTGTATATATGCCATCCAATCTATTCATCTTACCTGCTCTAATAGGATGAAGGGATGCCAAAAAGTCAGGCCATTCAAAAACTAAAATGGGCCCCATCATGTCAGTTTAGAGGTTTTAGGTATCCTCTTGCACTATTCCCTATGGTTTGGCCCACCGGAGACTTAGATCTATCTGATTTGTGGATCAAGGCTAAACATGAAATGATGCACATGGTGGACAATGTAGATCTCACGCACACCAGACATTTTTCCCACCAACAGTAGGCACACCACCTATCCCTATGTGAGCGTTGACTCTTAACTTTCAGTTTTGAGAAGGGAATGGGACATGATGGGCTGGTTGTGTGATGGTTGATACACATGCACTTATAGAATTGTACATGTGTCATTGTTGTACGACAATCCAGACCATCCAAGTGGCTAACTCAACCATAGATGTAGCATAACTGAACAACTGCACTTGGTTCTCACATACGTGATGATGTGGGAAAGTATACAATATTAAACACTTTGCGCTATCCAAAGAGGCATATATGGAGAGATATTGTTGCTGCCAAACACCATATATCCATTGTCATCACAAGTATAGTCATAATAAAATAATCATATCTAGGCAAGGGTATCCACACAATTGTATAACATTCCCCAAATGGATCTGTAGATATATTATGTTGGAAACTTCCGAAAATAGCATCTGGTTGCTGTTAATCGGGGCCGTGTCCCATCACTGGATGACAAGTAGGGTCTACGCTTTGGCACCTGAAGACATGGTTGATGTTGGCCAGGATGCATCAGTAATCCAAATACTTAAAAGATTCGTGAGGGAATAGGCTAATTGTGTTTTTAGACTTAACAGGACATGGAACTTGAAGAACTTAGATGGCATACAATTGATCATGTGAAGATGGTGAAAGCTGCCGAACACCAGACCTCAGGAGTAGTCATCCTATGAAGAAGACAATAAGCTCACTTTTGAGTTTTGATAGATGTTTGTTTTCCATTTTGGCAAATCTATCTAGCTGTTGAGTATATTGATAAACAACCGATGAATAATGCCATACTCTTGCAAGTTGTATGGTAGTTCACTTTGGAGCTTTTCTTCCCATTATTTTACATCCACGTGTTCAAATGTTAACATCAGATTGAGGTTTAACTATTTTATGAAACATGCGAAATATGGAAGCAGCTCTCACTTTTATAAAGATATATCCACGTAGCTTGAGAAAAATCGCCAACGAAAGAGAGCATCAAAAGCCAGAAAGAGCTCCAAACATTGGGATGCACAAGAGAAAACAACATTTCTGATATCACTTCTTTTCATTCTTGAAGGACAAATGTTGTCAGTATGTTTTGTCAATTGGAAACCTTTAAATTGTAACACAAAATTATTGGAGTATCAACATACATTAGAGAGAAGACAATATAGTGTTCGCCACATAACACAACCAGACAAGCATGCCATAAGGCAATACTATTTTCATTGCTAGAAAAACCAGAATGAGTATGAGAAGGATATGCCTTCTTGTCACTGAATGGATTCAGTTCATCACTCTCATTGTTCATTGCAAAAGTTCTCATCATATTCAAGTCTGTCCTGAAATAGGAATGAACGTGACCAAGTCATCTACTCACCGGTAAAAGATTAGAAGGAAAAAATTTGGAACATATACAACATCAGAAAGAGGAATGATTGAGGTGGTTTGACAATTACTTTCACCCTTTGCAGATGTATAATAACCATCAGCAAGTCATATGAAACTATTTCTGGATCCTTGGTTGTTGGTTTTTAGTTTTGACTATCTGTGATGACGTCAAACATTGGAGTTGGTGAGTGTGGTTGGGCAATTCATGCAAAGACCTTGCATGCCTCTTCTTGAAGGAGGACGTGGGATATTGAATCGTGAAGTGTGTTGATGAGTATACAGACTGAGAGTATGGGACTTTGAGCATTGAAATGTAGATTGGGAAAGATATCTATGTACTATTTGGTTGACTTATGATTACTTTCTTCTTGACTGTCCTGCGTGTTTCATTGAGAAGTAAGAAATAACCCTTTTTGGTGAACTACAGAATTTTAATGAGGGGACAAAGCAGCCAAAGGTCAGACTTACATCAGGAGCAAATTCTCTCCTAAACATAGGTGGGGCCTCAATTCCCCTTGATGAATAAATTTTCAACAGCACTGACTTCTCTGCTAACACATTAAATGAGATTTAAGCTAGAAGACATATCATTGATTTCGTGAAAATGTTGGAAATCAGGGACATTGGAAGCCAGCCAATGACATTACTAGTCTCCTCGTCAACAATAATCTTTTAGTTGACATAGCTGGAGAGAATATGGATCCCCTCTCTTAGAGCTTTAGCCTCCACCATATTAGAGTTGCATCAACTAGCTGGAGCAGAGAAAACTTTGATGGTCCCCACCCCCAATCACGAGACAAATCAGACACGGAGATCCCACTAAATTCCTTCCTGGTAGGAGCCCACCCAGCATGTCCTGATTATTGAAGTTTTCATAAATAAGAAATGATCTATTTATTCCCCCAACTGTACCAGTACAGGCCGGTACTTATTCAATGCCTGGGGCAGGTCAATGTGGTTGAACTGACTTACTTTTGACTTGCTGCATTCAGGTTCACATGCATTAGGTGGTATGAAGTCACTTATATGGTCTTGAATCCTGTATTCCATGTAAACACACTGAGGTTCAGTATCATTTCATTAGGAATTGTTAGGTGCAAAGGAAGAGTTAGCGTATACTTCTACAGAGACTAATGTGATGACTTGGGTGCTTCTGCAGACTGAATATTAGAGGTGGCAGAGACTAGCACCACCAGCAGCAGCAACAAAAACAGGGTGTTGATTTGTCTTTCTTTTTATTTTCAAGAATTCTAGAAATCTTTGGCTTCCCTGCACTTCTTTTGCACCATTGTTCACTAGCGTTGGAAAGCTCCACCCACCTAAACCTGCACACAAGTGGACCCACAATGGGTTACCTTTCGGGTGCTATTTGCCTCATTCTAAATCCACTTTTGAAGAGACACATTTGAAAATAATGGTTTAGGTTGCATTGCGGTGTGACTAACAGTGGGGGTGGGTGTACTAACAGTGGGGTGTGTGCTATAACAAAACAAAAAAACAAAAAATCCACTTTTGAAGAGAAGTTTACATACAAAAACCATCACTTCATTTTGGTTCTTATCCTTTATTAACATTTTGGAGTGTTGAACTTTAGGCTTCCTCATATATGGGGATTTTCCTATTGTGAAAGCAGTAGTATTCCTTGGGTCATCTTTCAGTTGTTTGTCATCTGGATAAGTACACTATATGAGGCTTAGGACTTTTGGTTAGATTGATTCTGTTAGTTCTTCAGATCTGATATCTTTTTTACAAGCTTTGTCATCTAGAGAGAGAGAGAGAGGGAGAGAGGTTCTCTTCTCTGCATAGAAGTTTGTATTCTAGCGACCAAACTTACGTTTAGTGATCCTTACGCATAATGGTTTAGGTTGCTTTAACTATTATTCACAAGTGGGAAGGAAAATTGGGGCAGTGTTTGGAAGCATCTTAGAATAATGGATATTAATGAATTTTAGTACTCATCTTTAATTGATTTTCCTGTGCTGTCCGTACTCATTTTTAAATGATTTTAACTAATAGTGAATGCACAGCCGGTTGAATGCCTCCTATTATTATTAGGGGAACATTCACTTGTTTCAGAAACTTGCTCCTGTACATTTGGAACTTAGGTTCTCTGTTTTTGCAGGAGAAATTGCCTGCTCAGAGGGAACTGCAAGCAGCTATTCCAGCAATTGCAATGGCAGCAGGGGTTTTTGGTACAATAACTGGTGGAGGTATTTGATCTTTATTATCAATTGATGCCCTTGACTCCTATATTCAACTTTTGGCCAGTCCCAGTTAGTGACATGACTTTGTGTGCTGCAAATACTCCAACAGTAAATGGAGGACTGGAAATGGTAGGTTTCATTGCTGTCGGCAGCTTTCTTGTGCATGATCTTCTATGGGCTTCAAATAGGTGAGTCTGTACTCGAATATTTCTCTTGGCCGTCTGCCTTCTGATTTAATGGAAAATTTTACCAGGGGTTAAGAGTATGTTACCTGTTTGAAATGGTGGCGATGCATCCACCATCCATGTGGCATACATGTAGCTCATTCCAGACCATCCAAATTGCGGGATGTGTTGTGTATGGTGCATACCTGGAAACCACACTGATCAGTCAATCTTAAACACCTGATTTCACCAACTGGTTTTGGACTACCCATCACTTGCTTTTCAACCATCTCTTCAATGGTCGCCCACTGGACAAGTTAAGATTGCTTGGTCAATGTGGTTTTCAGCACACGCCTCATCACTATAGTGCCCATGTTCAATCTGAATTCACAGCATGCATGCAGCAGGTTCTGTGGGTGAAGTCTCTGCATTGTGATAGGTCCAAGTAATCTAGGGCCCTAACATCTAGTTCAAACAATGTGGATCGGTTCCTTTCTGTGTGTTTGATTGTTTCCGCATGTATCTAAATGCCTTTTCCATTTAAATCAGGAGGAGGCTATGGGAAGACCATGATGAAAGTCACAGATCGTGAGAAGTTTATATGCTTTTTAAAATCTAGAAACATAATGATGACAAACTTATCATTCTAAATCGAGGTACTTGTGTGAAAATGGTGTGTATATTCTTTTGGCTGCTAGAAATTAAAATGATTTCCTTTTGAACTTCAGTAGTTGTGGTTTTCTCTTCTTCTTTGTATGTGCATTCTTTTTTTTTTTTTTTTTTACTGTAAATCAACTTTCAATTTCTGAACTGTGTAGACCAATTTCCCTCTGTTGGAAATTGAATTAGTTTCTCTATTACATTTTGTATGATTTATTGGAGAATTCATTTCCTAAATATAGTGTACATTTTGTATGAGTTATTGGAGAATTCATTTCTTAAATATAGTGGTTCTCGTTTCTCACAATAAACTCAACAAGTATAAGCATAATGTTCGGGAATCAGAAATTAAAAGTAATTTGAGTCAAGAAGCTGTTTCACACATACAGAAAACAGTAAATAAATAATGTCTGCAACATCAGAAATCATTTTCGGTGAGGTTGTCAGCAATCAAAGGTAGATATCCAACTGAATTGTCTGCAATAGCTTGCACCTGGATGTTGGTTCCAATGTCATAGACATATTAGTCCGTTAACTGTTGGGCTGAACAAAATAGTACGGGAAGTTTAGCTATTTGATGCATGATCAATTTTGCTAGCCTTTGTATTGCTTCTAAATCTAATGCCATGAGCCATCTTTCCTACCATCCACTACTAATGATCCTCAACCTTGCAGATTTTGGACAATGTCACTTGTTACAATAGTGCAAATGTAAATGCTAGTCTTTCCAACCCTACTTGTAAATCCTTCCAATATTTTATGTTAGCTCCCTGCCAGTCCACAGACCAATCATTCTCACGAGGCCAATCATTCTCATAGGACCACGGACTTAACCAACTTCTGCTCATCTTTATACACTAGAAAGGTCTACACGATTGTAGAGAATTGTAGAGTAGGGTAGAAGCGTGTAGAGTTGTAGAGAATGGAAGAAGTACGTAGATTAATGTGGAGATCTCTAGAATGTTCTAGAGCTCTCTAGTTGAGTCTTGTAGAGAGAGTTGTGTAGGGTGTTCTTGGCCGTTGGACTGATCCATCCATGTGTAGATTCTAGAGGATTCTTTGTTCTGTATAAGGAGGTGGGATCTTCATCTATAGCCATGCCAAGAAGTTGTAAGTTTTGGAGCTGTTAAGTAATAGAAATATTCTTCAATTCACTTGTGTCTCTTTTGCATTCTAGTGATTCCTGGTACATAGCACTTGGGGGAATAGGCTGACTTGTTCATGGACAGGGCTGTGAGACGTGTGCTGCAATGGTCTACACTTCGGGGGAAGCACTTTGGTAGCTGACATTCCGGCCTAGCCTATACTGGACTCCTTTGAGACATTTGTCTACCCATTGAATCTATTTAGGAAAATGATACAAGGATCGAATACTATCAAAACATGCAAGGCAGTGATTCATGCAGGAATGGGAGGTGGGCATTATATGATTAAAGTAAGCCATATGAATCCATGGTGAAATTAGAATAGCTGCATGGATGTCATGATTCTCTATTTAGTAGAAGAACATGCATGTGGTGTTTTGACTCTGATAATTGCCTTTGTCGTTACTTTTGTTGCATTGCTAAGGATAATCGCTCTTGGTGCATGTGAGCCTTTGAAATGATAATTTGACTTGACATGTTTTTGTCACCTACATTAATGACATATAATTTAGCTTTAGCGAACACATAATTTGAAAAGAATGAGCATTTAATAATCTGCAAAAGTGGATTGTATACAAGGTAAGTCTTCTTTCAAGTTAGGAAGACAACAATCAATACTGTAAAGACTGCCAGCCTTGTATAGTAGGAGACTCTAACAATGCAACGTATATTAATGGGTGGGGGGAGAGATGCTATTTCCAAAACTTGTTATGATTACTGTGACAGTCTAGGGATTAAACGTATTGTATATACAAACGAGGCCGGAAACCATACATACTTTTGTACATTAGGATGTGTGAAGTTCAATGAGATCGATGAAAGGTGGAGATGCTATTTCCAAAACTTGTTACGATCACTGTGACAGTCTAGGGATGGAATGTATTGTAGATACAAATGAGGCCGGAGACCATAGATGCTTTTGTAGATTAGGATGTATGAAGTGAAAGAAGCTTTGTGAAAGATGAAGACAGGAAAGGCCTCTGGACCAGATGGTATGCGAGTAGAGGTATGGAAATGCAAGGTAGATATTGGTTTACTATGATTGATGAAGTTGTTCAATAAGATTACAAGATCGAAAAGAAATGCTAGACGAACAGAGGAAAAGTGCCGTGGTACCTCTTTACAACAACGAGGGAGGACATATGGAGCAGTTCTTCACTGACTAATTGTGGGATTTAACTTATGAGTCGTACTATGAAACTTTGTGAGATGGTGATTGAGTGAAGATTAAGGCATGGGAAGAACGTACAGAAAATTCGGTCTGGATTTATACCAAGAAGGTCAACATTGAGTCTATTTAGACAGCTGATAGAGAAATATAAGGAGAGGATGATCTGCTCATAGTCTTTATGACTTAGAGAAAGCATACGAGAAGGTCCTGCAGAGAGATAAAATGGTGGGTGTTGAAAAGAAAGGAGTCTTTATAGGATAATTTTGACATGATTAAGGATATTTACAAGTGAGCTGTAACAAATCAGAGGACCACTAGTGAAGAGACGTTTTCCCAATTACTGTAGGTTTACACTGGAGTTAGCATTGGGCTCATATCCATTTGCATTGATTGTGGACAAGTTAATGAGGCATCATAGGAAGAGATCCCTTGTTGTATGTTATTTGCAAATGACATACTTTTGATTTACGAGATGAGGGGGTAAATGCAACGTTAAACACTATGGAGGGTTGCTTTTGAATTTAAAGGTTTTAAGACCAGTTGGACTAAAACAATAGGAGTGCAAATGAGGAAGGATGTGTAGTTGAAATGAGGATGTTGAGATGAATAAGTGGCAAGATGAGGAAGGATAGAATTCATACCTGCTTCATTTAATAAGCTAAGATGAATGTTGCTCAAAGAAACTATCGAATGATGAAGTTGTGGACACTAAAATACTCATGATTCATGATGGAGATCATTATTGGAACCCTCAATGTCATGATTCATCATCATCATCGTCATTTAGAGCCTTATCCTAATTAATTCGGGTCGGCTACACAAATCTTGTTCTGCTATTCCACTCTATCAAGAAGCATATCCTCAGTCATGATAACCTATGCTTTGACTGAGGATATGGTTCTTAATAGAGTGAATGGCGAAACAGGATTTGTGTAGCCGAACCCTATTAATAGGGATAAGGCTCTAGATGATAATGACAATGAATCATCACATTGAGGGATCTATCAATGTTCTCAATCATGAAGTTTAGAGTGTCCAGAAATTCATTGGGTTGCTTCTTTGAGCAACATTAATCTTAGCTTACTGAATGGTGATCGTATGATCTGGAAATTGGGCAAGGTGACCAACCTTTGTTAATTCTAGCTTGGATCCTAAGGAGTGTAGATTGACACTGCCAATCTCATTAACAGGTAGCCAGTAGCAACTGCCTTGTCAAAGACTCTTTCAAAATGTTCCAGATTGCTGGCCACAAGTAGTGGACATTTACTACATTTAAAGAGCTCTTGTTTCAATTGTTGGGCATTGTGCTAGTCTGGTAAGTTCACACTAACCATTGAGGATGCTGTCGAGCAAATATGAAACTTTCGTGTGTAGATCTTCATCAGGTGGACCACACCTGTATGTGCTGTGGGTGAAAATAGGCCATCGAAGTTTTTAGTTGCGCCACTCATTGACAGTTGAATGTGGACCTTACGATAATGCTTTTTAACCATCCATATGATTTTTCCTCCCTTCTCGTGCAGGTCACGTGTGCCATGCACTAGTATATATAAGAGTGAGGGATGTAAAATTAATAACTTGATTCATAGAAATAGACACACGCATTGCTATGTGAAATGATATGACAAAGGACCACAGATCCTACTATCTACTGCATGGTCTATGATAGGCTGATAGCTAATAACTCTTCTGATGCTTCAGCTGCTTTTGGTTGGTGAGCTTCTATACACAAGTATACACAGTTAATACTTTCATGGCTCTTGTTCTCCAATCTTAGGGCCCGGAACCTTCTCTGAGTCCAGATCGTCCCTTCTCCGTCCTGGTATCTGCTACAGATACACATCTATCCTCTGAGTCCAGATCGTCTGCTTGGCTTTAACAGGGTTTTCCTGTTTGCCGACGACCTGATTGGTCCAGCTCAGCACTGACACTATCAGCACTGCTGCATTTAATGTGTCAGTGCTGATCAGTGCTGATGTGTGCTGAGCTGGACCAATCAGGCGTCGGCAAACAGGTAAACCCTGTTAAAGCTGAGCAGACGATCCGAATTCCCATCCTCTTCATTAACACTCAATCTGCCAACTCTCGCTCCATTTCGCAAATATCACAATGGTTTTCTTTGTGCATTCTCCAGAGACTTCATTTTCTATAACATGAAGCTTTTTCCTGTTGGTTGCTCATCTCTTCCCGAACCCTCCTTCAAAAGGAAGTCTCTAAATTTCCTCATTGGCAACTTGCCTTCCAAACGGAACCATTTGTGCTCGCTTGTTGTAACTGTAATTGGGGCTTCTTCAGTTCTCCTCCCGGACTATCTTCAAGTGGTCATTGACATTCCAATAATATCTAGTGGCCTAGCTAGTGAAATATTATAGGATATTGAATATGGTCTTTATTGAGCTCTTCTTACTTCTGAAGCTATGTTTTCCTAGCTCGTTCGTCTTATGAACATTGGTAGTGTCTTCTCCATACATGTGGTGGTGTAATTTTATAATTCGACCATTGAAGACCTGAAAAGGAGGGGATTGAAGGGCTTGAAAAGAGGACGAGAGGAAGAAGTGAGAGAAGGGACTTTGAATAGGCCATAGGAACGATTGAAGAAGTGAGAAGGGTGCCACAACATAGGGAACAGTTGAGAGGGGATGCTCACCCTCGACTTCGTGGAGGGCCCACTATGTTGCGTTTATTGAATCCATTCCATTTATATGAAATATCTGCCCCATAAGAAAGGATACAAAGAAAGCCAATCTCAAATTGTCCCTGCCGGTGTGGCCACTGTTGTTTCTTATTGGGCTGATTTTTGGGCTCAGGACTAAACATGGGGTGGCGTGTCTAGTGGTTGGAGTGGATCTTATCAACACATTACAGTGGGGCTCACAGTGATTCACGTAGGGTTTTCACCATAACTATGATGAAAACGTTTGCACTGGATCATATAATCATACTTCAAACAACACCCGGGGTGGCAGTACACAAGTACTGCAGATGATACTGGTGGTATGCGATATCCGGGTGTTTTGGTCCCGTTAGGTACTGAGTTTCATCCGGTGTACTCGTTCTTGTCAATCCTCCCCCCTGTGATGGTAACTAAACGTAACTCAGGGTGGGTTCAAAGCCTTATCGCCAGACCCCCCTGCCGCCCTCGGCAGTCCACTATCCCGCGAACGCGAATGGAAAAAGTCGACCAGGCAGTCATCGCAACTGTTTCTTCTTGTCGCCCAATTTTCTGTCGATATATAGATATATCCGGTCGAACTGTTCGATGGAAAGGAGAACTAGACTCCACGCTTCTCTTTGTAGAGAAAAAATACTGAAGGTGAAGAGCTAGGGCCGGGCCTTTTCACTGGCTGGTCCCGGGATAACTACTTACTTTCTTTCCCAAATACTCGGGATCGGGACATTCGGGTGTGGACACATCTCATCTAGCAAGTTGTGGACGCCGTGTTTGGGTAAAATGACCCTCTTGTAGCCAACAGGCCCCTTCAGTAGGCCCACAAGTGAATGGTCAAACCGCCTCAAGCTTTTCATGTTCCCCAAGGCATGGTCCCTTCACACTAAACTTCCGCCTCGTATTTGTGGTGTGCCATTATCTCAGCAGGCATTTCGGATCAGCGGATCAGTGGATTAGAAGGCAATATACATACACAACATGTTGGGCCGTGACCAAATGAGGGACGGTGTGTAAGATGGTCAGAGTGGATGTCATCTACATATAACGGTGGGTCCCATAACAACCATTTTCACTACGATACAGTG
Source organism: Liriodendron chinense (assembly GCA_003013855.2). Lineage (NCBI taxonomy): Eukaryota > Viridiplantae > Streptophyta > Magnoliopsida > Magnoliales > Magnoliaceae > Liriodendron > Liriodendron chinense. Next base: position 1,255,326 of record PVNU02002353.1, read on the forward strand.
AAAGCATTTGCACAGGATCATTTCCCCACACATTTATCCATTCTTTTTTGTCTATTTAGTTGCAAATGCAAAATGAGAGTTTTACCGCAAAATCCCTCACAACCCATTTGGCACCCTGGATTTGATGGTAAATGGGTGTATTTCAAATTTAAATGGTTGTTTTTTTCTTTTCTTTTCTTTTTCTTTTTTTGCTTTTGGCAGCCTAGGGCTCCGAGGAAAATGGAAATGAAGGTATTTCAAACCTATCTTTTTGGAGTGTTTTGAAATCTCAACAAAATTATGAGATTCCAGTATAATCTAACGGAAATGGCTTTAGATTATAAAGGTGTCTCCGGGCTACTAATCCATTGGATATGCGGAATGCTGATGATACTCAAAATAATTCAATTATCGGCTGCAACACTAAAATTATATTAATGGAATGATATGAACCATCCAAATGTTGGACATCTAAATGGACGGTTAAAAAATGTTGATGAGTCGCGTATTTGTGATACTTGCATTTGTGGCCCACCCAAGGTTTGGAATTTCTTTTTTTTTTTTTTGTGGCTAAAATATATATTTTAATAGCTTATTATAATCATTATATCAAATATGACATATATATATACTAACTTAGGATATGAAAATTGATTTAGTTAATCAAATCTATGTCCAAAGAATTCCAATACCCTCCAAATAGAAGATTTGGATTCCAGTGCATCTCAATCAAACACAAATAAAGATTAGGAATCACCTTGATTCCAATATAATTGTGATTTGGATTCCAATGCACTCCAAATCCAAGCTGTCATTCGGGCATAGGGAGTTGGATAAAATCGAATAGTGACTCAGTAATGGATATTCCAGTACAGTGCTTTTTACAGAAAAATTACAATATTGCCCTTTTTTGTTTTTTTTGAACAAAGGAAGAGGAGAAAACAAGAAAAGAAATATTATACAACAACCCGAAAACCCTCATGGAGCAGCCCAATTTTCTGGAAAACGAGCTCCTTTGCTTTTTCTCCACAGCAGTGGAAAATTGAAACGTGTGGCGCCCACGTGGTATGTCTTACATCCAACCCCTCCAATAGATGCTCACCAACATCATTATTAGACAAACCAAAGATATGGTGGATCCCATCATTTATAAATAAAAAAAAAAAGAAAAAAAAAAAAAAAACCATCATTATTAGACAAACCTAAGATACGGTGGATCCAATCATAAGGAATCGGATTGCGTGTAGAGTAAACTCTGTTGGGCCGGCCTAGAACGTATGTGATTTATCTATTCCATTCATATGTTTATTCAGCTCATTTTAGGGGTTGAGCCCAAAATTTAAGCATATTCAAATCTCAAGTGGACCTTGCCATGGGAAACAGTGGGAATAATGATTTCCACCGTTGAAACCTTCCCAGGCCCCACAATGATGTTTATTTGTCATCCAACCTGTTCATAAGATCAGATTGATATGGATGACGGGAAAACACAAATATCAGCTTGATCGAAAACTTTTGTCTCCTCTCAGAATTTTTCGGTGATAGACATTCAGTTCACAGTTTTCCTTTGGTGTGGTCCACTTTAGATTTTGATATGCTTCATTTTTTGGTACCATACCTAAAATTTTCTGTTAAGATGGATGGACGGAGTGGATAAAATACTTAAATCACAGTAGACCCCATAGAGTTTACTCCGCACGTGTGCGGAGTTACTCACTACACAATCCGCTTCCCAATCATAAGGTGGGCCGGTGGGCCAGTCCATAAAAATAATATACACCATTCAAAATATCCCAATTCAAGTGTAGCCCATCCGATGATCTAATTAACCTGATGTTTTGTTCGTATTATGATCATGGCATTATGCATAAATTTAATAGGTTGGATGTTATACACATACCATGTGGGCCCCACAAGTCTTGTGCTTCACTACTTTAAAAAAAAAAAAAAAAATTAAGGGCATTTTTTGTAATTTCATCCATCGAAAAAGCACCTCCTAATCCTGGAAGCATTATTTGGTAAATATAGGTTCCTCGGGAACTTTGAGAAAAAATCCCCATACTAAAATAAAAGTTCATTATCAAGCACTTCATTTGCATACTGTAGCACAGATGGACAGAATCCAGACTGTTCATCTATAACCTACCCACCATATATCAATAACACGCTAGATAGAAGATCCTCTTCATCAATTGGAGGGTTTGTGCCCATTGGGTATCGGCCAATTAGCAGGATTATTCTTCCTAGCTATGCATTTGTGCTTCTTCCAAGGTTCTCCAATCAGTGGTTTAAAATCAGCTGACCATTTTGAATTTTGCAGTATATACCCCATTCACTGAAGGGCCCAGCCAGTGAAAGGTCTGGATCACATTCATGTGTACAACATGCATGTACATTGAGTGTTATAATAATGAAACTCTATCTCAAATAACAGTATCCTTTGATGCATGGAAAGATGGTCAGTTATGATGTCCCTATTAAATGGATGGAATCTCTATTCTGCTCATCAAACCTTTAAAAACTATTAAATCACATTAGTATATGGGCAGGAAGGGACTATGATCATTCCTTTAATATTGATTCCTACCGATAGACGAGATTCCATCTATTCTTTTTATTTTTTTGGATGGTGAGTATTGCCGGTGCCCAAATAATATAATATATGGCCACCTATTATTATTATATTTGGAGGCGATTTGCATGTGAGAAAAGAAGAGATGATAGGCAGCACACTTGCCAATGTGACATTGTGTGTAATTACTGACATGGGTTTTGCACACGTGCCAATTCAATCTCCTAATGTTTTTATGAAATTCATGATTGGTTTGAAAGCAAGATGTGTCTTATTTTGAAAGAAATGATCCTTTGTTTATTATGGAATTCTAATTGGATATTCCTTTTCTTGTATTTTATTTATTAGTTATTCCTGAGTGATTCGAATTTTCCTAGCTGTCAACAGACACCTTCAATTAGAGTAGAATACTAGCTCACTTGTACAATGATTAAGGTAGTTGTTCTTGTGGGCTGTCCATACAATGGGCCACAGGCCAATAAAATAATCAAGACAGTTGGATTAATGGAACCTTCTGATTAGTGGGCTGCTAATGGACAGCTAACAGAAAGTTGGAATCTTGGTCCAATTAATTTATTTATTAATTTTTATTTTGTTAGTACTTGGTACACACCCCACCGTTAGTGCACCCATCCACCCTGTTAGCCACACTCCAATGTTAGCCACCACCACTTTGGGAATCCATACCTAAGATCTCAGTGTTGTGTTTAAACGAGGCTATATATCTTCACTCAGGCTACCACTTGAGCTATGGATCCAGGTGTGTTGGTCCAATTTCAACAAGCAATATCTGTAACGTTTGGACAGGTGGGGTTGGGCCACTCACTGCGAATTTTTATTTTATTTATTTATTATTTTCGCATGATGGCTTATAGGTTCAACAGTCTCAAATGCACGTATGAACCGATTTCACTTTGGAAAGGACGACACCCTCAGATGGTAGCCAGGAGAAAGGTTTTGTTCTATCACATCAAATGTCACAATTGCACTTGCCTAGGTTGGTCAGAATTGTTGAACTGGTTGGTCACACCATGTGTGGACCATGGCGCAGAAAATGCCATCGTTGGGTGGTCCTGGCTGCTTGCAACTTGTGCATTTTTTGCACATTGATGCTAGGGACCATTCTTTAACTTTTAGCGCCGACTCTTGTGGCAACGACTAAGGTTGTCTCTCAGCCCACTAGATGAATGGTGCCAAACACGCTGGACATGTTCCATGAATGGTACAAACAGACGGGATAGCTATATCCTCATCGGCACGGCAAATGAGAAATATCCAAATTGGTGATGCTTCTTCATTCATGTCGACTTGCAAGAGGCACGCTAGATGCTATAACTGAGAGTTGGGGATCCTTGTTTTCTTTTAACTTAGATGTAGACAGATGGTGGGGGGGGGGGGGGGGGGGGGTAAGATCCTAATGAATGTGACTGATCTTATCTTATTTCATTTTGGGAATGCGTTTGTCGTCTATTCTACAGTCGGAAGCACTCGCTAAATATCTTAGGGTATATTTGGAAACATAGTTAAGTCTGCTAGTTGGGCCATGATATGGATGATCAGAACTGTTCAACAGGTAGGTCTGACCATGATATGAACGTCTGCTTGGAAGAGTGGGCCGACAGGGTCTGACAGTCTACATGATATGAAACCTTCACAAAAGCTGATCGAAGATCTACTATACTGTCTAATGTTTAGCCTTACTACTAAGAGAGTGGAGAAGTCTGATCACCCATCTGATTCTATAATTAGAATAGACCCTAAATTACAATCAAGGGCTTGAATCGTATAAGGGTGGGCCAAATGAACACAAGTTCACTATTTCTCTCTTCTCCCAGTGATTCAGAACTACTTATACCATCAAAAGAATATTTCATTTTATTTATAGAACGAGGGATTGAAAGGTGAGGGATGAATTTAGATGAGATAAGAATTATCTCTACCAAGTCCAACCTTTTCTGTATCTCTCTCGTTCAAACACCCTACTAATGATTGCCCACAGTTGAGGATTCTAGCCAATCAATACATACAACAAAAATTCCAGGGAATTGTCAATGGAGTCCATGGCCTACCCACAGATGGGAACTACCTGCCAAGAAGTGGGTCTTACGCCGATTGACATGGCCCAGCTGGTAGATAATTAGATTCAGCTTCCTACATATATTGTATCCTTCTATTTTATAAAAAGAATTAAAATACTAGTTTGTTTCGTTGGCTTGCTAGTTTGGTATGAAAATCGAAAAGAAGAGGAGACTTGGATTCTCGTATCGCTAAGATAACATCTCAACCTCATATGAGGGTGTCTTTCTCTATTTCCCTACACTTTACGTATGTATCTTTTCAAAGAAGAAAAATGAATAGTCAAAACTGCTATACCAGCCTCCCATATGATAGATTAATGTAGCTTCCCCTTAAAGCGATCAATGGAGTAGACGTCTCAATATATAAACAATGGGCAGATGATAGGATGTGGGGCCCACTAGAAGTGGGGGTTGCTGGGTTCTCTTCTCCACCACTCTTCCAATCCTCTAATTGCGTAGCTTGTGGACTCTCTTGTGATTTGTTTTTTTCTTAGTAGGCTAGCTAGCTAGTTGCAATTGCTCGAGTGCATTGGCCTCACACCTGAAAATCAGGTGTATGCGTAGAGGATCGAAGCCGCTCATCAGGCGACCCCAACATCGCAGATGCTACATCTTAAAACTCAGGTTTGATGATCACCGTGGGCCCACACCTGGTCAAAACAAGTGGTTTAAGATAAATTGGCAAAATTTTCAAATTCGCTTTGAGGTTTGCTACAATATATACGTCTCCTACATATTGAAGATTGGCAATGTAGCTGCTGTATTCAATTTGCAATCATCCTGGCCGTTTATATTGTGGGCCCTACTGTGGATAGGAGGAAAGAAAAATAAATAAATAAACCTATCAGATTTGACTTGTCCTTTTGAGCATGGACCGTCTTCTTTAACTCTCTCTTCTGGGCCACTGATGGGAACTTCCAAACCTTGAAGATCCTTTTGGGGATCACCCATGAGGGCCATTATATGAATGGTTTGGATCATTAATTACAACGTACCCCAGGATCTAACCGCCATAGGCTTTAGAAAATAGCAATTGGGATGCAGCCTCTTGGTTTTCTCCTCATTGAGGAAACTGACGCTGCACGGCAGTGAACTTCAGCCCACGCATCACTTGTCTTTTAGCGTCCTGAAAAAGCAGCTCGATTGATCATCAGATGGGCCACATGAGAGGGAACATTTGGGATGGTATGCCCACCATTAAAAACCTTCTAGATTGTGTGTCGGGGCCACTAGAATGGGGTTTCCTACCCGTCAATTCATCTAGCATATGTGTACCTTGTTGCTCTCTTGAGCCCTAAAAAGAAATCTAGCCCTCACGTGGAATTCATACTACCTAAAGCTTTATGTGATATCAATACATACTTTATGAATCCAGATCTTTTGCTCGTGCCGAGCAGAGAAATCCTGCTTTGTGCCTCCCTGATTGTTCCATGTCAGCTGACGTGTTAGCGCCCATTAGGCTGATGTGGACCAATCAAGTTAGTAGCAACATGGGTTCTTTGCTTGGTTCGAGCAAAGGATTGGACTCATACTTCATTTATCGTAAACCAATTAACTCTTTTCTTTAAATATGCACCATCTCCTTTAACCATTGTTTTATGGCCCATAGACAAGGCCTTTTAAGTCTTTAAAGATCTTTTAGGTATCATCAATTCAAGTTAGGTCCATCGTATTAATGGTTTAGATCATTGACATATGACTTTCAATCCAATGGCCACAATCTGAACATGAAAAATAGAAATAAGCAAGTGGATATGCAGGCACTAAAAGAATTGCATAATGTACAAATAAACACAAATTCAACTGTACAAATTATGTAATTCATTTTAAATGTATGATAAACCAAACATTACAGTTATTTTCTTAAATACGATATGCGACACAGTTTTGAATATTTTTCCTTCCTAGGGCAAAAACATTGAATATTAAATTGGCATGGGGGAGATCCAAAACCAAGCCGGGTATTTCGAAAATATGACATCTACCGCTGTGTGTGACTTAGATTTCACCCACAAAATCTTTTTAACAACAATTTTTAAGGCCTGTTTGGATACCACCAAATAAGTTAATTTTTAAACAATATTTAATTAGTTCAATAAGTATTATTGTAAAAGTAACTCACATGTCAAACGCTACTTGTTTTAATAAGATTTTTTTTTTAGCCTTTTAACTTGAGGCTTTTCTACTTCTCTATCTCACGCTCCATGTCAAAGGAGGCCTCTTATAGTGGACTATCAACATCGAAGGTGGAGGCTCTATGGTGGACCATCCATATAAAAGGTGGGCCCCACATGATGGATGACCTCATATTAATGTGGGCCCACATATGGATGGTCCACATTAAAAGTCAGCCCATATTAATAAAAAGCCCACGGCCAAAGTAGGCTGGTATGATGGATGATCCATTTCAAAGGAGGGGCCTACATGATAGATGGTCCACATAAAAGGTGGGCTCCATATGATGGGCAATGCACATTGAATCTAGGCCCCACAGTGATGGATTGCCCATATTGAGGTGGCCCCACATGATGGACGGTCCATATCAAAGGTTGGCCCCTAATGATGAATGACTCATATCCAAGTAAAGCCCTGCATGACGGGCAATCCACATTGAAAGTGGTGGGCCCCACATGATGGATGATTCACATCAAGGTGAGACCCGCATGATGGGTGGTCCACATCAAGGCAAGCCCCACATGATATGGATGATCCACATCAAAGGTTAACCCTAATGATGAGTGGCCCATATCCAAGGTGGGCCCTACATAATGGATTGCCTATGTCAGAGGTGGGGTCCACATCACAATGGATACTGGAACCCATGACCTTGGGTTGAAACCCTTGTGAGTCTACTACTAGGGCATGAGTACCAAACATACTTACTGGCTGAAGCTGAATAATTAGTAGAAACTAAGATGAGCAACTTATGGCACGAGTAGCTTATTCAAGGTAACGTACCATCCAAACGCCCCCTTATCATATAAGGCAGGCCAGCTCTTCTGTGTTAGGTACATCTCAACGAATCCTGTAACGAGAGCTGCGTGGGACAATCATAATCATAATGGCCGTACAAAATTCACCACATCTACAATTTTTAAATACTACATATATATCAAGCAGTATATGTAGTGAAGAGTACCTTTTCATTTTTATTTTTTTTTTTTCTTATTCTTTTTCAAAACGTGGTATATACATCCTAGCTAAGTACAAGTTTACAATATTTAATAACAAATGCTCCTGTGCTCTTAAAGTGCTATAAGTTATAGTGCTCTTAATTGCATCAGTTCACTTTGATACTCAATCGATCAATCTGAACTGTCCATTAAGTCCAGAATAAATTTCATACGCTGTATATCGGAAATAGATGGATCAAATTGTTGATTGGACCTATTGTTCAAGTGATCTTGACCATCCATTGATTGAACAGTTCCCATCTATGGGATTGGTGTAAAGTTTGCATGGTAGTCCATGAAATGTTTGCTGAACCTAATGAAGAGTTTAGATCAATGGATTAGACTGTCTAAGTGTCCCAATGCAACTAGGAGCACCATGATTTAGAGTGCTCTAAGAGGGCTGCAGCATCTGATTCCATATTTAATTGTAGGGAGATTTCTTCTCCATGCTGCTTTCTAGGCCTTTGGATCAGATTGGCCCATGATTTTTCCATGATTTTACACCACATGTCTATAATCCAAGCCTCAAGGTCAAGCAGTGCATGTTAGAAAACTCTAGAAATGGACACTTAAGCAAAGCCCTTGATTGGATTTGTGAGTGGGGTTGGTGCATTGATGGTTGCAATCATCAACTATTACTTGATCAGGCTTTCTAATCCATATGATGTTGATTATGCACTTCATAAAACAACCACCACAACTTTAACTGTGCAGATCTTGTCATGACCGTTCTCTCTCCTAATCCTGACCATCCACATAATCGATAAGACTAATCAAGAAATGAATGATGGCTATAAGCCATTTACACGTCATCATGATCGATTGTGGACTTGAGTGGGGAGGAATTCTCCTTAGTCAGTGTCACTTATCTTGCAAGGGAAACCCTCCACGTGTCAAGCACTTATTGGATGAGGTTTGGATCCAAGCATGAGATGGGGAAGTTGCACCGTCCCAATTAAAAAAAGTTATCAAAAAGGTAGTATAGTGAGTAGTGGGCCCTTTTCATATGCAATTGAGAGGTTGGGATGAAGATGGTTTGTGAGTGGGATTTCAATTAATACAAAACTAGATATGTAAGCCTTCCTTGGGTGCATGTAATAATCCAGCCCTTTATTCTCTGTAGAGGCCCACATGTGGGGCCCACAGCACGTGTTGGAGGAAGGTTCCAATTGTGTGTGGAATTTCCTTTGGCCTTTTTAAGTTTTGGAGTCTTTTGACCCGTGCAGTAAATGGGTCTAGAATACATCCTGACGTACTGCAAGATGATACATCAGCACTGTACGTAGTGGTTGGATTGGGTTCCTCCTAAAATGATCTGAACTGTTTATTTGATGGGCCCTGCGGTTGATGGGGGAAAACATAAAAAAGAAGCAAGAAACAAACAGACCGACAAAAATCTCACATTGAGATAATGACACCGTCCATATTTATGAAAAAAAGAGTCAAATGATGGAAGAGTTGAACATTCAAATCAATGAATTATTACTTTTTGTTATTACCATCAGTGAGGTCCATCATTCAAACGGTTCAGATCGTTGGAATATCACCCCAATCTAAAGGATAAAGTACCAAATATCATACGTCGGTTTGTAGAGGAGCAAACCTCCTTATGGAGAGTTTGCTTTGAGCGGGAGCGGATTAGGTGAGACCCTAGACTCACCCAAGACAGTGCGGCCCTGACCGTAGGGCCCACCTTGAGTTATGTATTCTGTATCCACGCCGTCCATCCGTTTTTCCAGATCATTTTAGGGCATTAGCCTAAAAATGAAGTAGATCCAATTATCAAGTGAACCATACCATAGGAAACAGTGGTGACTGAATGTACTGCCGTTAGGAACTTCTTAGGGCGTTTATTTGAAATCCAATCTGTTGATAAGTTCACATAAGCATGGATGAAGGGGGGAAACAAATATCAGCCTGATACAAACTTTTGTGGCCCATTAATGGTCAATCAACACTGTGCAAGATCCTAAATTCCAATCAGGTTGGCCACACATATTAGATCCTCTGACCCAAAATCAGGCTACTTCTCTTCTCAGGTGGGCCACGAAGTACAGATCACAAACGGACGGCTAACACAATTCTCCAGGCATCCGTTCTGTTTTATACACTGTGGCCCATATAGGAGTGAAACAGCCTTTTTGGTGGGCCCCAATGAGTAGATGAACTGGACCGAAATTCAGGCAGGCCACAAATGTTTTCAGCATAAGCCCAAAAATGAACCAGTTTCAATTCTCAGGTGGACCACACCAAGGCAGGCCACAAATGTTTTCAGCATGAGCCCAAAAATGAACCAGTTTCAATTATCAGGTGGACCACACCAAGGCAGGCCACAAATGTTTTCAGCATGAGCCCAAAAATGAACCAGTTTCAATTCTCAGGTGGACCACACCACAGGAATCAATGGTGATTGAATTCCCACCATTAAAAACTTCTTGGGGCCCACCGTAGTGTTTATTTGCCCTCCAACCTGCTGATAAGGTCACAAAGATGTAGATGAATGTTAAACACAAATATCATCTTAATAAAAAACTTTGGTGGCCCACAAGAAGTTTTTAACAGTGGACATTCAATCGCCGCTGTTTCCTGTGGTATGGTTCACCTGAGATTTGGATCTTCTTCATTTTTTGTATTAGGCCATAAAATGAGCTGACAAAAATAGATGGAAGGCATCTATATACAACACATGGATCAAGTTGGGCCCCACAGTCACAACCTAAACACCCAATCCACTCTCGGCATTGGGCCTCATGCATTGTTGATCCTTTAATCCGGTTGCAATGCATAATTGATAGGCTAAACAAGGGAGTGTTTGATTGCAACCAATATTATATAATCATACTAATTTAGTACAAAAAAATGCAATTTCATGATATTTAGTGCAACCAAACTTTACTAAACCTTTAGTTAATTACATGGTAATGACAAACGATGATGTGTCTTAAGTTGCAATTATGTTGTCGGTAAAAAGATTAGTACATAAGGAATAAAATAAGGAGATCTAAGATAAGAAAAATGACAAAAGTTGTGGTTAAAATCTTAATTTCATTAACCAATGACTCAGGGCACCTTTGTTGCCGACATACCTGATTTTTCAACAGAAATGATCACATTTTCAAAAGCTAATTAACCTTATAATGCCTAAAAAAAAAAGTGTCCCAATTCGGACATAAATGAGTAAAAGGACACAATTCATAAAAGCAGGTGTCTTTAGAAAGTGGTATTTGATGGTGATGTAGTACATAATGATACACGAACCAACCTCTGATGGCTCGAGTTGTTAGAGCTTTTAAATAAGTGGTGATTTAAAATAGTATATATCGAAGTGGAAGGTTAAGTAGTGTTCAAATCCAAAGAGTAGCGAATATGTCATCAGAATATATTCTCTCATGAAGGCTATTTATGGTGTGAGTTGAGTATTCCTCCACCCTTCCCTATATGTTCCAATGTAGAGTCCCACCCTGCATGTGAGGGGGGGCTTTTAAAACAACAAGATGTTTGTCAGTACGTCATATATTTATCATTGTATTATTATTATATTAATTTAAATTGGTATTTTGAAAAATAATTCAAGGGTCAAATGCATGTGTAATATGAAACAAGGATTAAAATTTATAATAATTACTAATATGCAATAATACATTGCAGTAGAAAACACCATCCTAAATATGAGTAGAACGGTATTTCTCCCGTTGAAATATCATGTTGACAAGAAGACATGTATTGTAATTTGTATTCATTGTATGATTATTATTCCTAGTCAAATACAATATTTCTTGTCACTCATTTAAACACGTGGTAAGAGTTGTGAATGTTGTGGATGAACGGTTTCACACATCCTATTTTAAATTAATAGATTACAGAGATGGTCTTTCAAAACATTATGATGCATTTTCTAGTACCAATTAAGTGTTTGTTCAATGAGCATGTCATGCTTGTTATTTATTGGATATGACTTTTTTTGCATGTTGGTTGGGTAGATACATTGTATGGCAGTTGGACACGGATGGTCATCCCAATAGTCAAGAATTGCCGCCATTTCTCGCTGCCATAGACACGTAATTGCTACACAAATCCTAGTCGACCCAACTTATGCTATAAGTCAGGTAACCTCGTTCTTTTGCGGAAGGTGTCCAAGCAGCCTCACAGCCCACATGGTACCTACTTGAACGGGCTTCAAGCACATGGTGTCCTTTGTGTCAATAGCATGAGCCAACATGGAACTTGTGACAAGACAAGCCACACCTCTTCGATGTGGCCTAAAAGGCATCCTGTTGCCATTAACTAATCATATGATGTCCTTTGGAAAAAAATCAATGCATAATATATTTACTTTCTAAAATAGAGGAGCCTCAAGTCTAACGAGTTGGACCACAAGTTATCACCAAGATGAGAAGGACGAAATTCAATAGTAAAAATTCAACGGCCTAGGCCAACGTAAAAAAATATGCTAAATATTCTGCGACCTCACCCAACGTAAAAGCACATAAAAACACGAATTTTTGAATTTAGGTTTTAAGGAAAAAAAAAAAAAAAAAACCCAAATCGAACTCGGGCCCACTTTGATGGGGTGGTGCCCACTTAAAATTTGGGTATGCCTCATTTTTTAGGTCATTCCATACATTTAGGGTTGTACATCGAGCTGAGTCGAGTCAAGGTGGGCCAAGCTTGGCTTGACTCATCCATGCTCTCCTCGAGTTCGAGCTCGAGCTCGAGTTCACCCTCGAGCTTACCATTGGAGCTTACCTTGTTTGCTAAACCTTTCGAGGCGAGCTCGAGGTGAGCTAGTGGATCGAGTTGAGGCGAGCTTACCTTTCGAGGCGAGCTAGTGGATCGAGTCGAGGCGAGCTTACTCCCACCTCAATTTATTTTATTTTTTGCTACAAAATACAAATTAAAAGTCAACAACATTAAGTTCAAGAAGTCATACATATATTAGGGGAGAATAGTATTTCTATAGGTGAGACCCCACCATTTAAATGGCCTAGCTCTGATCAATTTTTTCATTGGCCAAGTCACACACGCATTGAATGCAGACCACTTCTAACATTTTTTTAACCATAGATTAACACAGTATATGCACCATATGAATGAACTGCCGAAATTATTGTGTGGAACATTTTCATGATGAGGCCTAGCTGATTTATAGATCAGATGCACTACCTCCCTTGTAAAATTGCAATCAATAGCTACATATGGTGTTTGGTCTTACCGTAACCCCTGTTTTGTAGATATGTATGGTGTCTGGTCTCATCATAGCACCTGTTTTGTGCAGCGTGTAAAACACAATCACTGTGTGCTCACCATGTTGTCTACTTGAAATTACTCAATCCATCAGGTATGCTAAAAAAGGAATGTTCTTACCTAAACAAAATAATAGGATTAAGAAACCCCCCAACATGTGGGGGTTTTATATGTCCTAAGCTTGGACCCCAATATGTAGAGTAGAGAGATAGAGAGCCAAGAAATAAGAAGATTAGGATTTTTTTTTTTAATAAATATCTATCTGAAACGAGTAGAGCTTTAATCGAGTCAAGTTGAGTGACAAACTTGACTCGATTTCTGACTCGAGCTCCTAAATGAAGCTTGATTCATTCCATTGAATCGAAGCGAATTTTTTTTGAGTCAAGTCGATCGAGTTTCTCTAGTTGACTCAGCTCATGACCAGCCCTACATACAATAATCGGGCAAAATAGATGAATGATGTGTATATAATACATACATCATGGTGGATCCAAATGGATGTTGAGCGGAGGTCCGTGATTGATTTTTTTTCGTATATTGTTATATGTTACTAGTATATGGTAGAATATCCTGTCTATTAACTAACGTTTAAAATATTTAAAATATGTTAATTTAATACATTTGCCCCTATGAAATAGTCATAATTGAATCCCTACCATTAAAAATTTTATGAATTTGACTGGAATGTTTATTTGTCATCCAACTTTAAAACCTAAAACTAATCCCTAAATCTAAGGGTTCATTTGACATCTCTACTCTAATTCAATAAGAGTTTTTATACTTGTAGAATGGTTTGAATTGGATTTGGATTGAAACGAATGTGTATTATGGTGATGGATTTGGATTAGAATGAATGTGTACGAATTTAAATTGGAATAAATGTGGATTTGGCCTGGAATGTACGTGTCTATCAGGTTTTGGGCTCAACCAGATGCCCTAAGGCACAATTAAATAATTTTTTTTAATTTTTTCTTGAATTCAATGGTTCAGATCGTCGTATTTTTATATATTCAGTGGCTTGAGCTGTCGAAAGTTAATCCACATACAAAAAACAACGAGTATAACCACGATAGGTATAAACACCAGATTATGGCTGCCATATGTTACAAAAAACAAGGGCTTAAAGCCTTTGTTTATTTTCTAAAATTGACGGCCTTAGCCGACGAATATGGAGGAGCCAACTTGAAAATTGGCACAGATTATTCAGCGGTTGCATCTTTCATCGAATAAATTTTGTCGAGCTTCGTTCGTCGGAAATGATTTTCGACGACAAAAAATTCGATGTGCAAAAATGTTGCCAAGGGCTGTCGTATACACGAAAAAATGACGGCTTTGGGCCGTCGAATTTCGATCTTTTTCACGTAGTGTATGGTCCACCTAGTTGATAATTTCCCACCTATTAAGTGCACATGACGTCTAACCCATCCAATAGCTTGGCCCAAACCGTAAAGATCACCTAGTGCAAAAATCATTCATATCCACTCATCAAGTAAGCCATGTAAGATCTTGATTGTGGAATTGAAGGACTATGTCAGTGTATTGAGTATGAAGATCGAATAATCTAAATAACTGATGTACTTGATTTGGCCATCTAGTCTCTGATCTGAATCTTCCTCTCTTGGAACTACTGTAGAAAAAAATTGGAGATGGGATTCGATTTTCTATGTTGTTTCGGATTGAGGAACTAGCATTTCCTTAAATAGGAATTCATATATAGGAATTGTAGCGTTTGAAATCCATTGAACCATCACAACATTACAACTCCTCTTGCTCCACACGATTAAATGGATAGAGTCCATGTTCTACCACAATATTGCAGTAGCGCAGTTTAGACGCACCAATCCTTTTATCATTCACGAGATCACAACTATAGTGGGTTCCACTGGTCAGTCCACACGTATTCCTGACATCTGTATTAGATATGGACCCACTGTATAGAAAACTTACAAGCCACACTTGTATTTTTCTATTTATCAATGACTACACATTGTTTCGATGTTGTGGCCCACTTATGAGTGAATAGGGCTGATATTTACGTTAAGGTGATCCTTATAGTGGGGCCAAGCTATTGGATGTGTTGGATGGATGGGTTTAGCTAGTGACCCCATCTCCTCGCTAGTTGGTGTTAAAGTTCTATGGGCCCCACCATTATATGTTTTTATCCATGTCATCTATCCATTTTTTCAGCTTATTTCAGGACATGTGCTAAAAAATGAGGTAGATCAATCAACTCTCAAGTGGACCACACCACACAAAATAGTGGAGATTGAACACCTGTTATTGAAAACTTTCCAGGGCCACAGAAGTTTTGGATCAAGTTAATATTTGTGTTTTCCCTTCATCTAAGTTTGTGTGACCCTTACAATAGGTTGGATGGCAAAGAAACATTATAGTAGCTGTGGTCCACACCTAGGAATCACAGGTTGGATGGCAAATAAACATTATAGTAGGTGTGGTCCACACCTATGAAGTTTTCAGTGGTGGATGTTAAATGAACATAGTTTTCTTGAGGTGTGGCCCACCTTAAAATTTGGATTCGCCTCATTTTTTTTTATTTTTTTTTGTTCATGCCCTAAAATGAGCTGAAAAAAAAATGGGTGGATAGTGTGGATAAAACACATACATTATGCTAGGCCTCCGGAGCTTTGACACTAGCTAGTTGGCTGGTGTTGGGGTCACTAGCCAAACGGCATCCGTGTTTAGGAATGAAAGTTGGGTGGGTTCAACCCGACCGACCCGACATTGGGTTGGGCTTGGACAGGAAGTATCGAACCCGATTTCGAGCTTGAGCTATGCAAACACCAACCCGATAAAGCTTGGGTTGGGCTTGGGTTGAGGCCTCGAGTTGCCCAACCTAACCCGAACCCGGTGTATATATAAGTTACTTATAATTTTATTATACTTAAGTAAAATTATTAGTTTATATTACTTTAGTAAATAAACTTATAATGTTTGAAATTTGACATGCTTGAATTTAATAAAAGGAGTAGTTATTCTATATTTTAACTTATTTCTTTAGAAAAAGTGAAGTTCTTTATAATAAATAACTACATACATGATTAATAAAACTATAGGTACAAAAAATAAGATATGTATTAAAATATAATAGACTAATGTAACAACGAAAAGACTTGGTATATAATCTGTGCTTTCGTTCCAGCTATGATCCGTTAACAAGCGAGTAAGGGAATCGTTCCTTCTGTTTAGTAAGGGAATACAAGTATTATGAAGAGCTTTTCAACCCGCCCAACCCGATCAACCCGACCGAACCCGCTTGGGTTGAGAATTCCCTACCTGAGGTTGGGTTGGATTGGGTTAGAGTTGAGGAATAGGAGCCTTGGGTTGGGTTAGAGTTGAGCGCCAACCCGACCCGACCCAACCCAACCCAACCCACCTGACCTTCAGCCCTATCCGTGTTGGATTAGGCATGCACTTAACAAGTTGAAAGTGACACAACGGGTGGACTATAACTTGTGGTCCAACCGGTTGGACTTGAGATCTACTCTTTAATTTAATACATTTTTTTTTATTTTTAAAAATTATATTCCTTGATAGAAAAGCACAATATGAAGGTAACAATATTGCAATTTGGCGCGAAGGAGCAAGTTGCAATTTCGCAAGTGAAAGCCATTCGAATACCAGTTGCAAATTACGATTCATTTTCATACTGCATCCAAACGCACCCTGTTGTGGGTAAAGAGCTGACCTGCAAGTATGAATTGGACTAGCCTGGTAGAACCGAGCCGACCACTACAGACCCCGAACACAGGTCGGTTCTAACAAACCCGATAAGGGCTGTCTCGGCTAAAGCTCCAGGGATTGACCTCGGGCTTACGACGAGCTGAATGACAATCCCGCGATCGTGGGGGCACACCATGATATTAGGAGGAAAGATCACTGGTCCCAATAAATTAGGACCAAGATCCTCACTTATTACCGAAAAATCCTAAGATCTCGGAAACTCGGTTGGCGACCCGCGAGAATCACGTCTCCCCAAAAAGGAAGATAGCTTTACGACCTAAGTCTATAAATGGACACACCTTCTCCATGATCAAGGTATGTGACAAAAATTGATCTAAGGAAAAGATATTTAATCTTTCAAGATCCAACTAACTTAGGCATCGGAGGGCTAACGGCTGGACCCCAGCCACCCCCCTTAGTTTTCCTCTGTGCTTCCAGGGTCTAAGAAACCTTCAATCCAGATCCAGGCCACGCACCTACGGGAGATCAGTTGCATCCATCCGTCAAAGTTAAAGGTCACCTCATCTCGTCTGTTGATCATTTTTCAGCATCAACAGATTGGCACTGTCTATGGGAACGCTTATTCTTCCTTTAGCCGGGAAGTCCGTGTTCTCGCCCAATCGCTCAAGACAATCTCAACATTTTTATCATAGCTGGAAAGAGAAAGTATAAAGGGAAGGCACCCGCAATCACCGGACCTTCGGAAGATCAAATCTCTGAGAACGAAGGATCGTTTCCCGACACCCCTGCCATCCAGCTCGGTGGGAACTCTCCTCGTTTTGCTCAGCAGGGGGGACACAGAGGCCTCGCAATCAAGGAATCAGGTTGTCCCTTCTCGAAGAGCAAGTGGGAGGAGTCGCCCAAAAGCTAGGAGGCGTTGACGAACGATTCGGCTACGTGGACCAGAGGTTGGACGAAATTAAGGCTCTGTTAACTAGTCTAGTCCACCCGACAACTTTAAATGACAGAGACCATGAAGGACCTCGACATACTTACCCCCAACCTCAACAATCCCAGCACTCTCATCAAACTCGGGCATCACAACGTTCTCAACTGCCCACTACGGTCGAAGAATACGAGGCCGCCAGCCAAACAACCAGAGCAAGGTTTCAACCAGTAGCAGACTTGCCTACCAACGACCTACATCATAAGCTCGAGGAAAGGAGGACAGCTCGTCTTGAGCATGAACGGGCCGATCATGAAGCCAGCGACCGAGTAGATGACAATTTAAGCCTGCTGGAAGCCAAGTTGAAAAAACTCCGGGAACAAATGGGCGATATCCAAAGAGCACAGCGAGCCAGGGCACCTATCGCAGTAGACGCGCTGGTTGACTCATCTGAATCACCGTTCACCGACGAGATTCATGAAGAGCCCCTTCCCAAAGGATTTAAAATTCCTCAGTTGAAGCAATATTCAGGGATAGGAGATCCGGCAGAACACTTATAAAATTTCAAAGTCCGAATGGAACTCCTAAGAGCCAGCAGACACATTATATGTAAGGCCTTCTCGTTATCATTGACAAGTTCAGCATGGACTTGGTTTCACAACTTGAAACTAAGGACAATCAGCTCGTTTTCCCAATTGACCAAGGCCTTCGCTACTCAATTCATCGGAAGCACTGACACGAGGAAACATTCAACTCATCTCGCCGCAGTCAAGCAAAAAGAGGACAAGTCATTAAAAGACTACCTCGCGCGTTTCAATTCTGAAGCCGTACAAGTCGAAAATCTCTCACAAGACGTACTGTTACACACTATGATTGGAGGACTACGTGACCGAAGATTCCTTTGGTCTGTCGGGGAGGAGCCACCTCAATCCGTGGCTGAATTTTTGGATCGGGCAGCCAAGCACATCAACGCCAAGGAACTGGTTAACGCTCACCGACCATCGACCAAGAATAAGGATCGTCAAGACAGTAGCAGCTCGAAAAGACATAGATCAGAGCGAAGGTCGCCAGCTCGAAACGGATCTACCCGAGAAACAAAATTTCCAACACCGCGTTTCGAAAAGTACACGCCGCTCAACAAAACCATCGAACAAGTGTACTTAGCAGAAAAAGCCAAGCACACCTTCGAACGACCCGCAAAGATAAAAATCGACCCTAATAGAAGGTCAAAGTTGAGGTACTGTTTATATCACAAAGACCACGGTCACAACACTGTGGACTGCTTTGACTTAAAGCGACTGATAGAGACCCTCATCCAGCAGGGATTCCTGAAAGACTACATCGCTTAGCGACCGGACGGTCGGAGGAACGAAGATCGAGCTGCAGACCTGACTGAAGAACCGAATAACAATCCTATAGAAGAAATCCACATGATCTTCGGTGGGCCGACCACGGGAGATTCCGGGAACTCCCACAAAAACTATGTACGGCAAGGAAGAATATCCCAACTGGGACCCTCGGTGAACATCACCAGCCGACCTACGAAAGTCGCAAAAGTTACCTCGCAAGCAATAACGTTTAATGAAGAGGACGCTTGAGGAATCGTATACCTGCATGACGACTCCCTGGTCGTGTCGATGGTGGTCGCCAACAAGAGACTCCATAGGATGATGGTTGACACAGGAAGCTCGGCTGACATCTTGTACGCCTCAACTTTTGAGAAGATGAAAATCGATCGATCGAGATTAAGGCCGGTCAAAACAACATTGATCGGATTTACAGGAGATAGCGTCATGCCTGAAGGGGAGATAACTCTACCGGTCATAGCTGGGGAAGAACTTAACCAGAAAATGATTATGGTTGATTTCCTTATCGTAGATACCCCTCTGCCTATAACGCCATCGTTGGCCGCCCTACCCTACGAGCTCTCAAAGCCGTCGTTTCCATCTATCACCTAACAATGAAGTTCGAAACTGAAGAAGGAGTCGGCATGGTCAAAGGAGACCAGCAGGAAGCCCGTCATTGCTACGAGCTTTCCCTACGAGGGAAAAATAAAGGCGTGATATCGACCGTCTCTCACGCGTCCTCCTTGGACCCGAGGGAAGAAGAAAAGGAGCGCGGGTCATCCGTCGAGGGGTTGGTCGACATTCCCTTGTCAAGGTCCGATCCGACCAGGATTATTAAGATCGGGTTGTGTTTGAAAGACGAGGTGCGAGAAGGCTTGACCACCTTTCTGAAGGAGCATGCAGATGTTTTTGCATGGTCCCATGAAAAGATGCCTGGAATCTGTCCGGAGATAATGGTCCACCGACTAAACGTCGATCCGACCACCAAACCGGTCCGTAAAAAAAGGCGCTCTTTCAACACGGAAAGATACATGGTGATCGAAGAAGAAGTACAGAAACTGCGCAATGCAGGATTTGTTCAAGAGATATGTTATCCAGATTGGTTGGCAAATGTAGTCCTCGTCAAGAAAGCCAATGAAAAATGGAGGGTCTATGTGGATTACACCGACTTGAACAAAGCATGTCTTAAAGATAGCTTCCCGCTACCGAGGATAGATCAGCTCGTCGACGCAACTGCTGGACACGAGCTCCTCAGCTTTATGGACGCCTACTTTGGGTACAACCAGATCCAGATGTATGCTCCCGATAGGCAAAAGACGGCGTTTATCACAGATTGGGGCATCTACTGCTATAAGGTCATGCCCTTTGGGCTCAAGAACGCCGGAGCAACCTACCACCGACTGGTAAACAAGATGTTCCCGGATCAGCTTGGCAAGACTATGGAAGTATACGTGGACGATATGCTCGTCAAAAGCAAGCGGTCGGAAGACCATGTCAATGACCTCTGCACTGCGTTCAAAATATTAAGGAAGTATCATATGAAGCTCAATCCTAGCAAATGCGCCTTTAGAGTAAGCTCGGGAAAATTCCTCGGCTTCATGGTAAACCAGCGAGGAATTGAGGCCAATCCCGAAAAAATATAAGCCCTTCTCAACATGGGCTCACCTCGCACAGTGAAAGAAATCCAACGCGTCACAGGGAGAATCGCAGCACTCAATAGATTCGTCTCAAAAGCTACGGATCGATGTCTTCCCTTCTTCAAACAGTTGCGTAGATGTAAGGAGATAACCTGGACTTTAGAATGCGAGCAAGCCTTTGTCGAGCTAAAAGCCTACCTCGGCTCTCCACCCATGCTGTCCAAACCGGTGCATAAAGAAGAACTGCTTTTGTATTTAGCGATTTCACCAGCAGCGGTCAGTTCAGCACTAGTCCGGGACGACGAAGGAACGCAAAGACCCGTTTACTACGTCTACAAAGCTCTGCTCGACTCGAAAACAAGTATCTTAAAATCGAAAAGCTAGCTCTGGCGTTAATCACCTCAGCCTGAAAGTTGAGGCCATACTTCCAAGCACACCCGATAGCTGTACTGACCGATCAACCACTACAACAGGTGCTGTAAAATCCAGAAACCTCCTGTCGTTTCGTTAAATGGGCTGTTGAGCTCGGCGAATTCGACATACAGTATCAACCTCGAGCGGCAATCAAAGGCCAAGCCGTGGCCGACTTCATTGTCGAGTTAACCGAACCCCATGAAATTCAATGTGACAACAAACTCGACCAACGTCCAGAGAATAATCGCGTCACACCTGTCTGGTTATTGCACGTTGATGGATCTTCTAATTCACAGGGCAGCGGAGCCGGCCTCGTCTTGTCCTCACCGGATGGGATCAAAATTCAATATGCACTTCGATTTGGATTTTGAGCTTCAAACAATGAGGCTGAGTATGAAGCCCTCTTGGCCAGCCTCCGCTTCGCCTCCGAAATAGGAATCTGACCCATGAGAATACACAGCGACTCTCAAGTAGTGGTCCGACAAGTGACTGCAGAATATCAAGCAAAATGAGGGAAAATGTCCGCATATCTGGCGAAAACTCAAGAGCTACTGTCGTGCTTCGATCAGTATGAAATTATTCGGATCCTGAGAAATGAAAACACGAATGCAAACTCTCTCGCGAAGCTAGGTCATTGGCAGACGACGAGCTCAGTAGGACGGTACCCATCGAGTTCCTCCCGCAACGAAGCATATCGTCAAACGAACTCGCTGAGGTCTATCCAATCTCGACAACCCCAAGTTGGAGAGATCCCATCATCCGGTTTTTACAATCCGGTGAATTACCCGACGACCAAAAAGAAGCTCAGCGCATCCGCTATAGGTCAGCCCAGTATACTTTGATCAATGGGTCCTCTACAAGAAAGGGTTCTCTTTCCCATGTCTACGTTGTTTAGGACCTGAAGAAGCCGATTACGTGCTACGTGAAATCCACTTTGCTTGCTGCGAGAATCATTCCGGGGCCCGAGCACTTGCGCAGAAAGTGATCCGACAGGGGTATTATTGGCCCACCATTCACCAAGACACCCGGGAGATCGTTAAAAGATGCGATAAATGCCAACGATTCCCCCCGATTCCTCACCTACCGCTCGAAGAGCTCATTCCCATGTCCGGACCATGGTCGTTCGCTCAATGGGGAGTTGATATCATTGGCCATCTTCCGACGGGGAAAGGGCAGGTAAAGTGCGGAATCGTCGCCGTCGACTACTTCACAAAGTGGGCGGAAGCGGAACCATTAGCTACCATCACAGAATAGAAAACGACAGATTTCATTTGGAAGACGACTGTGTATCGATTTAGGATCCCAAATACGATGATCACGGACAATGGGCAACAGTTTGACAACGAAGGATTTCACAAATTTTGCAGAGGTTTGGGCATTAAAAATGTGTATTCCTCTCCTCACCACCCGCAAGCCAATGGCCAGCAATTAACAAGATTATCAAAAACCACCTCAAAGTGAAGCTCGGAGAGAAAAATGGTACTTGGGCGTAGGAACTTCCTGAAGTACTCCGGGCCTACCGGACCACATCTAGGTCCACTACCGGGGAAACACCTTTCTCTTTAACTTTTGGAGCCGAAGCCATCGTGCCAGTAGAAGTCGGAATGCCCACAAGCAGGACGAGCCAACATCGACTCGATTAAAATGAAGATCAGCTGCGGATGAACCTAGACCTGCTTGACGAAGTAATAGAAGCTTCCCAAGTACGGATAACAGCATATCAGCAAAGACTTCGGCGATACTACAACTCTCGAGTAAAAGAGCGACGGTTTCGAGCCGGTGACCTAGTCCTTAGAAAAGTAAGCGCAAAAGAGAAAATCGGCGTCTTCAGCCCCAACTGGGAAGGACCATATAAAGTGCTCAGCTCGCGTCGTCTCGGCACTTACTAGCTCGAAAGCGTGGAGGGTAGACCCCTTCCCCATCCGTGGAACGCTGATCATCTTAAAATCTACTATCCATGAACGGGCGAGACCTAATACAAAGTATGTATTTCGAACCCCCCCCCCCCCCCCGCCCCCCCCCCCCCCCCCCCCCCCCCCCCCCCCCCCCGATCGAAGCAACCTAACCGCAATCGTCAAATCAAGCGGTTAGACTGGCTGACCCACATGAAGCGACAAGTCGACCTGGTAGAACTAGCATTACGACCCGGTAGCTAAAACGTTTCAACTTCAGGTCAGCTCGGTAACACGAATCCAGGTCATTACATTAGAGTAAACGCAGCCATAAGGCTATACATACTCACGAACAGTTTCGGGCAACCAGGTCTGGAGTTACAGAGCCTAACCACAAAGGTTGTTAAAAGAAAAAAAAAAATTATTCATTCACACACAAAATGAAATAAATACTACGAATAAGTTGTCAAAATCTGCCTCAAAAGGGCTTGTATTGAAACAAAATGGAGTTTTTTACATTAAAAAAAAAAAACAGAAGGGCTCCCTCATTCCTTCCCAGCTCCAGATGAGCCGGCCCTGGCGTCCCCGACCCAAGCGTCATCCTCTTCTTCATCCTCATCTACGGCTGTAAGGTCAAGGGTTGGGAAGTGCTTAAGCACGAAACGCCTACACTCTTGGAAGCCGTCGTTATACAACTCCTCAGAAACCGCAGTCAGCTTCTCGATTTCGGCCCTCAAACCATTGACCTCGGCCAAAGACTTCATCTGGACCTCCTTTAGGAGCCCGGCCAAATTCATCTTCTCCTCCTCAGCTGTCTTCAAAGCAGCTTCGAGGGATTCGACCTTGTTTTCATCAGATTGTGCCTTGGCTGCTGCCTCCTTCAGGGCCTCCTCTAAAGACTGGGCCTGTGCCTGGGATACTTCCAGCTCCAATTGTGCGACCTTCAGCTCGGACTGGGTAGACTTCAGCTCGGACTGAGCATCCTTCAACAGGAGCAAACATCTCTTCAGCTCAGCCTTTACAGCCTTGGTCTTCGTCTTCTAGGAAGAAGCGGCAACCAGAGCTTTCTGCATCTGGAGATTCCGCTCAGCCTATTACCTGGCGGATCATGATCAGTAAAGCCGAATCCTACAAAAATAATAAGCACTAGTTAGTACGTAAGTTAAGAATACCATGGATAGCACAACAGAGAGAATGTTAAATTACCCTGAGGCTGCTCTCTATCTCAACCCCAACCATCTGGTCTGGATTGGAGGAGGCTATAGTGTTCAAGTCCTATGGGATGCTGTGGTTGACAGTGCATATACGCGTTGACACCATTGATCCAAGACGAGTACTGCTCTGTTAAGGGAGGCATCTCGACTTGGTCCTCCTGTTGCTTAGCACCTCCAGCAGGAGCAGCCGAAGAGAACTGTAGCTGAGGAGGACAAGATGTGCTGGCATCGGCAGTAGGTTGACCGGGGCCAACTTCAGCAAGTTTGAGGAGTGTTGGAGGAGTTAGTTGGAGGCGCTGGACGGGGGACGGCCTGCTCGACTCGTGAATCGGAACTATCTGGAACATTGACGACCGGAGCTTCGGCAGATGGGGGCTGAGCGATTAAAGGTTCGGCTCTGGCCAAGGGAGAATCTGCGCCGAGAGGCTGCTCGGATCCGCACACGAAAGACTGAGGCAGTCTTGGCGGTCTCTGTGCCTCAGTGGTGGCCATCCTTTTCCTTAGGGGCTCAGCGAAGCTCTGCCCGTGATCAAGGAATTGGGCCGGGATCTTGTGAGTCTTGGAGAGCGCCGCCTTCGGAGCCATCCCTGTCCGAGAAAGAGGAAAAAGTAAAAAGAAGATAAGACGAAAAGAAGAAAAAAGAAAGCTATTACTTCAGTCGACAGACCTGATTCGAGAACGGAATTAAGAGTAATCAGCTGGCGAAAGTCCCTCTCTTCGACAGAAAGGGCTCGGGCCTTCCGGATTTGCCTCTCTTGGGCAGGAGAAAAAGCTACCCGGATGGTTGCCGAAACTGTAAAAGCAGGCAAGTGTACGTCAGAGGATGCAAAAAAAAAAAAAAAAAAAACAAAAACAAAAACAAAAAGAAAGGGGAGGAGAGAATTTTTGGGAATTCAGTTAGGTCGGAACTTCATCCGACCCGGTAAAGCAAATTCAACTCAGACTCGGAAGCTCAAGGGTCGAGGTTCGTCTGGCGTACACTCTCAACTGCCCGACGCGAAGAACCATTTCCTCTTCCAAGTTTTGGTGGAAGAGGGCAGGCATGTAACCAGTGAGCCGCCCTGACCCGGCAGGGAGGAAAAATAATAGAGCCCTTGGCCGCCCAAGGACTTAAGAATATACATTGAGAAAAGCTCGTTTGAAGTTAACTCCTTATTTCCTAACCTCTGCCACAGTATGTAGCACCCGACCATACATCTCCATGCATTTGGTTGCAGTTGACTCGGAGAAAGACCTAAGACGCTAAGGACTTCTCGCACGAAAGGATGCAAAAGCAACCTCGACCCAGCCTTTAAGTGCTTTAAGGAAACTACTACCTCCCCGGCCTTAGGTCGGCTCGGCTTGTCAGCTCGATCAGGAACCCTAAATTCTATATAATCCAGGAGTTCATATATCTCCCTCGCAGCATCCAGCTCATCCTGGGTAATCTGCGAAACCATACAATCTAGCTCGAAAAGGCTCCCTATGGGCTGTTGCGCTACCAGCAGCTGAACCGGAAGTTCAGATTCTCCTTCGTCAGTTGTATCATCCACCCTCGCCCTAGAGTCCGATTCACCGGGATTCACCCCCTCGTGGCACAGAAGGGGCAAATCAGACTCACGGTCATCAAACCTTACTTTAAGGATCGCTTCAGAGTACGAAGTTTCTGGCTCCGACATTTCCGAATAAAAAACATAGAAGGGAAAGCCCTTTGAAAAATAAGAAAGGGAGCGTACCAAAATGCTGACACGCCTGGTTGGAGAAGGAAGATCGAAGAGAGAAAAAAGGGAAGAAGAATGGTAGCTCGAAAACTTAAAGGAGTGGAATACCAAAATGCTGGCACTGCCTACAAGTATGAATTGGACTAGCCTGGTAGAACCGAGCTGACCACTACAGACCCCGAACACAGGTCGGTTCCAACCGACCCGATAAGGGCCGTCTAGGCTAAAGCTCCAGGGATTGACCTCGGGCTTACGACGAGCTGAATGACAATCCCGCGATTGTGGGGGCACGCCATGATATCAGGAGGAAAGATCACTGGTCCCAATAAATCAGGACCAAGATCCTCACTTATTACCAGAAAATCCTAAGATCTCAGGAAACTCGGTTGGCGACCCGCGAGAATCACGTCTCCCCAAAAAGGAAGATAGCTTTACAACCTAAGTTTATAAATGGACACGCCTTCTCTATGATCAAGGTACGTGACAAAAATTGATCTAAGGAAAAGATATTTAATCTTTCAAGATCCAACTTAGGCATCGGAGGGCTAACGGCTGGACCCAGCCACCCCACTTAGTTTTCCTTTGTACTTTCCAGGGTCTAAGAAACCTTCAATCCAGATCCAGGCCGCGCATGTACAGGAAATCAGTTGCATCCATCCGTAAAAGTTAAATGTCACCTCATCTAGTCTCTGGATCATTTTTCGGCATCAATACACCCTATCTTGATTTTCAAAATCATAGGCGAGTAAGGGCTCCAAATTACAACGCTCATAATTGTTTAAGGGCATTTATGTAAATTAAAGTAAATTTCATGGCCATTTCCGTGACAATTTCCCAGCCAACAATCCATGAGGGAACAATGAAATCACAATAAATACCTGAAATTCCGAGCTGACTTTTCATTGATAAATACGAATTATATGATACGTAGCAAGGTATGATTTTCCATACTCATGCTTCTAGCCGTTGGACACATTGGCATGGAAATAGATAAATCCAAACCGTCTAAATAGTGGGTTCCAATGTAGATGGTACACAAAGTATAAATAACCTCAATAAATCAATATAACTGTCCAATCTTTTCCGATCAAAGTATTAAAAACCTGAGAACGTTTATGATCCAAATTCAACAAACACATGCCTATTGATCCGAGGTTAGAAAAATCCAACCCATCTAAAAGCAGGACCCACGTTTGAATGGCCAATTTTGAGGTAAGTATACAGCCTTTGTAGGGTAGAAACGTGTGGATTGTCACTCTCTTCCAGGCAGTGAATGTCTCCCTTCATTAAAACCTCCTTTCCTCTGCGATTGCACCTGAGGAGGTACTTTTCGTCTCCTAGTGAAGAAGTGAGCCCACACTACGATGATCTAGAATGTTCCCAGAGCAGTGATTGGCCCCACTTCAAGAATTGAACGGTCTCGATAACTCCACTTTTTTTTATTGGTGAACACTTTTTGCAGTATTCTTTTCTGACAGTACATACTGTAGAGCTTTCGACTAGTAAAACCGTTGGATCAGTGGGATCATTGTACTTGGACCATCCCCTGTGGGCCCTACCAGTCCCAATCCCAAACAACTGTACCATTTCCCATTTTTGTTCGGCACACAAGATCAATGCGGTCGGCGTGCACTGGTTAGATTTCAATGTATGATGTGTGACCCACATCTTTGAAGGTTTTCATCCGCGACTAGTGGGGGCCATGGTTCCATAATCCAGACCTTTGACCTCTTGATTCCCACCGTGGATGGAGCATACACCATGATTCTGCCAGATTCAAGATGACATGTGTTGGTGGAACCTTCAATCTTGTGAAGACCTGAGAGGGTTTCGGTGCAGCCCGATCTAACCCGTGAATTTTTGGTTTAATAGGCAAAATTCTCTGGACATTTTTGGATGGCTCATGGGGCTCGATTGTTTAGCCGGACTTGTGCATTTTGGCGTTGATTATTACTAATTTTGGATTTCTCTTATATGAGAGTTGTAAACAGAATTAGGGTGATTGCTAATACTTGTTCTACGCTATTAGGGTAGAAGAGATTTTTGGGTGAGAGAAAAATGAATTTCTATTGGGATTCTTGCTTCTTAGTTGTTACTCGATGTAATCTTTTGAGTTTTATAGTAGATATTGTCGCTTTATACGGTGGTTTTCTGCAAGGGTTTTCCACGTAAAATTTAAATTGTTCTCTACATTTGATTGTGTGAGTGCGTGTGGTATTCATTTGATTCAATTCTGTACTTTCGTGAGGTTTTTCCAACAACATACACAAATTTTTAAGACTATTTTCATTAAATGTGGGCCGTTGATATATCTCTCAATTTAGCCCTTTTGGCCACAAATTGAATGGTTGATTTTCTCCAATCCACGAAATGCTTTAGTAATCATCCAATTATGGTTGGACATCAGAGACCAATAGACTACAAACAGCAAAGCATGGCCCCAGATGTCAAAATTGGAAGCCTCTGCAGAAATGCCCACCACCATACATTATACAAATGCAGAGTTATTTGATACTCTTACAGCATACGATGCTTGATACGCATGCATCATAAATTGTATACCCGATACACACTAACTCAAAATCGACCGGCTACATTGTGGAACCCACCGTAGCTAAGAACAGTCCCAAGAAAGATTGTTGAATGATCCTAGCCTCTGGTACTTGGGCACGCACTTGTTTGTCCAAATAGGACCATTGGATGAATTTCTTCTTTAACCGTCTGATAAATTTCCACCAATTCAATGGTCAGAAAATCAAATAATTAAGTACAAATTTTGGTTCAGGATACCTCTAAATGGGACCTATATTTGGACCGGTTAATGTGAATTGCTTGTAGTTCTAAGTAATTTTCAAGTGCCAACATGTGACCCATCACACTTTGCCCTAATAGGGGAGTATTCCTTGATACAATGGCTAGTAAGGGTATCCATGGTTGGCATAGCACGTGGAGTAAGGGATAGACAGCAAGGGAAAGAGATCCACCCATAGTGAGAAAAAAAAATGAAAGAGAAATGGAGGTGTAATGTGAAAATTACATGCACTTCTATGCTATACTTACAAGAGAGAAGAGAACGTGGGCGACTCATCATCACAGCTTCCCTTGTTATGTCCAACTTGGGTTCCTAGTCCACCTAATTTTCGATTAACGTCTCAACATAAGCCTATGTAGATACGACACAATCATTGTAGGCTCTACAAATACTTTCTCACACAATCTTCTTTATACAAGCTACATGTAAAGAAAAAGAGAGGTAAGATGCAAGCTGTATGCAATAAAGAAATGAAAGGAAGATGGTTTAATCTAGGCCATTTATAGCACCTTGTGCAGTAAATTTGAATAATTTCTTACCAAGTAATTATATTCTTAATGATAATTTAACCCTAAAACTTGGGTCCCTACTCACGCCTCGATGGTAGGACTCACAGGTCTTGGGTTGAGTAACCTATTGTGGTGAAACTCTATCATGGTGTGAGTGCGTGTGAGAAAAATAATAATAATAATAATAACATCATGATTTTATTCATTAACTTAATGATCTCAACTGCAAATAATGATGACCATGGGTCCTATATGATGTCAACACAACAATCAAGTATATAGAGTAAATGTCTATAAGGAACTGCATTTTCTAAATGGACGACTTTGTCGATAGATCAGTTTCATATCCTCTCATAAATGAAACTCTCGGTGCATCTGAAAATCAATTTGAAGGGTAAAATTGTCCAAGGTAAAATTCTTAAGTGTGCTGGTTTTATATACAATGGAGATACAATTGAGAAAGGATCGCTGCAATTAACCATTTGCAAAAAATATTAATTGAAGAATTATCATATCAAAATGAGATGATTGCATGACACATCTCTTTCTATGGATTCCCATGATTATATTGAATAAATGATAGAGGCCTTAAATGTTAACTTGTCTTTTGCATTCGTGACAGGTACATAGGCACTCAGTACGGGACAAAAATAAGATTATGATGGGTCACAAAATATCTAATGAAATTTTGATGGATATTTTGATACATATGCATTGAAATAAAAGTTTAAATTCACAAAATACCTTTAGTTATTATCTGTTTATACTAATATGTCATTTGTTATTGCTGTTAATTTTATTTTTGAAATTGCGATGGATTGTTATATTTTTTATAAGAAAAATAAATTTCAAAAATAAAATATTTTATTTTTAAAAATAAATAAATATATTATATATAAAAACTTTCTTAAACTACTAAAATGAATTTAGTGATAAGAAGAGTTTTTTCATAGAAAATTTGGATTCAAATCTTCATTTGGATCATTCTTCATGCATGTAGGTTGCTCGGGCACTCTACAGGCACACGTGCATATCGTCACAAGGAGTCTAATATTTTTTTGCACTGAGTTTAGTGCCATTTAAGCCATATGATACAATTAGGGAGTAAACTAAGGTCTATCATGGGATTTGACTCACTAGAGTGTAAGATTCTTGTTAGACTCTAGCTATCATGTTGGTTAAGTATGGTTGACACATGACAATAGATGTGGAATCAGTGACACATAATGTAATAATTCATTATTTTTAACCATGGCCATACATAGTTCCATTATTTGTTGTGGTGTGGCCTACTTGAGTTTTGCATTTGCCTATTTTTTAGGCCCATATCTTAGAATGATTGCGCAAAACTGGTGGTTAGAGTGGATTTCTCACATCATCACAGCGGGCCACAGGCCTTTGAAAAAATTCTTTCACACCTCACCTCGGTAAAACCCCCACCCCTGACTTCTCCTCTCCCTTCCTTCTTCAAAGTTCAGTGGTGGGTCCCACTGCATTTCACCCACCATCAAAGTGGGCTTAGGGCCTTGATATGAACCATCCATTTGATATAACCCACATGTTTGACCCTGTAACAACCCCTCCCAAAGATATAATATTGTCCGCTTTGCCCGAGGGCGCATGGTTTTATTCTCGGGTTTTATCCCAAAAGGTCTCATATCCTTAAGGAGAGAACTCCACATATAGCTAGGATTCCGAGTGCTCATCCATCCGATGAGGGACAAGTAGCCACTAGACCCTACCAATTGGAGCGTTATTTTCGAAACCCGACCGATCCCACACGAGACCCGAATGACAACCCACACTCGGACCACAGTCAGGCTGCACCGAGGTGCTAGAATATCTAAATCCAAACAATTATCCTAAGAGTTTTCAAAGGAGAGTAGAATCCAAGTCTCTTCGTCGATGGGTTCCCTATACCATAGGAATTTTCTAGACCCAAGAGCATCTCTCTCAGGTATAAAATTATAATCCTAAATGTCCCAACATCCTATCATCATGTTATTAAATTAATCAAATTTAGGTAATGACCATATACAAATCATACATCATCCTAGGTTGGTTGATTAAATGCATGGATGTCATGATTTCGCACACAATCCGTGTTTTGGACAAAGCCCTGGCCAGACTGACTTGTATCAGAATCCACAGTCCACCTGTCCAGCAGGTCGTAAGTCGTGACTGAATACACAGCCCGAATGATATAGAGAAATGACATAGAGAGCTTAAGGTAGTACTAGCACCACATCAAGCAACCAGGCCACACGAGTCCCCTTCAAATGCAATGTTATGTATGCATGATTTATTAAAGTATTTATTAGTCCAATTCATTTAGCAAATTGGTGAAGCCAGAATACCACATCGTATCGTAAAGTCTAACTAGGACTATTTGGCTCCCTGCGATGCGTCGCCAAATCATCGCCAGTAACCCCTCGATCCAAGGTTTGGGTTGTACACTTATGAAAGCATAGTCTAGCTGTAACTCGTCAGTCACGCCCAACTAAGCGAAATGGCTCATCACCCCAATATCAAATACGATTAATTTATTCAGAAGTGTGGGCGTTTCACTTGGAATTAACCCAATGCATGCTCGGGTCATTCGAATGGTGCACAAGCACACAAACGTCGACCAGGGTCACATTTGTCACAAGGGCCATTCGAACAACAATCAGTCACCCCTGTCAATGCTCACTGGTCACTACGGGGAGGCACCACCCCAACGTAGGCTGACAACTCAGACACGGAGTCCTATACCACCATGCCTGGATCATGAGACTTGGTGGATCAAGTCGCAGTATGGTTTTAAGTGGACTATTCACAGTGGGAACGATGGTATTCCAAATTTCATATAGTGTAATTCATCAATGAAATACATGAATGATTAACTCTGAATGGGGCTTATTCGGTGGACCCAAAAGGATGGCGACAAACCAACAATGGCCACAATCGATCGACTGTGTCCCGCTGTAATGGCTAACCTAGTAGTAAACAGTACACTAGATCAAATGGTTGTCAAAGCTTAATCCAAAGCAACACTTAACTTATTATAACAACAATTTAGATTATTAGATACCTAATCATAAACATACACAAGCACCTGGCTCGACCGATCCAACGAACCCAAATGACACAGCTCGAATGACGCAAGGTGCCACATACATCCACAAGCAAAGATACATTACAATATTGTAAATTTATATCATTCAGGCATTTCATCGAGCATGTTATCAACCTAACAACAGCAGAGGAATTTCATCGAACATATTACAATCAAACAACAATTACTAACTAAAATTTACCGAGAAAAGCTTGAAGGTAGATCTTCACCTTAACGTCAAAATTCAGTGATTCGGATGTGGCCCAAACACCGAGAACTTGGGAAAAACTCATATACCTATAATTAATTGTAAATCTAGGGTTAATTAATTAGAATTTACTCTAATTAAACCACTAATTAAGGTTTAGGGTTTACATACCTTGGAATTGGAAAAATCTCAAATCAATTTGACGAATCAAGGCCTGAGGTTGGATCACGACAGGCATCCACATAGGGTCACGCCCGATCACGACTTCTACAAAGTGGGGGCCACACCTAATCGATAGCCGGGGTTCCAAACCCTAGTAAGAACAAACCCTAAAGTTAGGGTTTCAAGCAGAAATAAAAGAGTTTCTAACCCTAATGGCATAAAAAGGAAGAAATGGAGAGAAGAGATGGAAGAAGAGGTAGAGGATCGAACACCTTACCTAGCATGGGGAGGTGACTAGTCCAACCAACGATCGATGAATCTTGGCTGGGAGACGTGGGAACGGAGGTGGAGGCCGGAGAGAGCTCGAAAATCCAAGATTTCCATGAGCATGGTGGAGGATTTGAGGAAAGAAGGGGGTTTGAGAAGAGAAGAGGGAACTAGGGGAGCTTAGGGCTTAGGGGAGAAGAAGATGAAGGAGAGAAATGAGAGAAGAGAGAGAGAGATGAGAGAGAGAGAGAGAGAGAATGGGGTTTATAACCCCGTTTTTAAAAACAATACCCGATGGGTTCAGTAGCGCTGAAGCCCTAAAACTTAAAAAAAATCACAGTATGGATAGAGTACATCTAGCTCGGACTGAAGCTCCTTCGACTTGGGCTGAAGCTCGCTGGACAAACATTCGGTGCGGCGAAGATCTCCTTCGATGCGTCAAAGCCACTGTTTCAAACCCCGGTTCGGTATGATCTCGTTGGTTGGCTCAAGCCGTGCTGTTCAGAAATTCTTCTGCTTGCCTAGTTTTCTGAAAGTTCACAGTTTCACTGACTCCCTAGGACAATGTCTGCTTATTTACATATAATAACATTTAAGTAAATGTCATGTTTAGTTTTATGTTTTCATTACTTTAAGTTATTTTATGTAAATAAGGATGTACCCCCCAATTGGATTCAATAAAAATATACTAGAAAATCAAATTCTCAATAATAAAGATTTTGATTTTTCAATCTAAGTACAAATCGTAACTTTTTGGCATTTTCAAAAAGTAATGCCTTTTGAAATAGAGGATTTTTGCCAAATCTAAACCGTTCAAAAAATCAGAAAATATAAAAAATAGGCTAAAACACTGAGGTCTGGTAAAGTATTCATGATGGTCGAGTTGATCTACGAGTAGATTGATAATTCAGGGTTCTTTACTTAGTCTCTACATACAGCGACAGACCCGAGTGGAACCGGTTGTTGGCAAGCTCTTCCGAACTATAAGCTTCTCCGCTCTTAAGCTAATTCCTTCCCCTTATTGGGCAAAATCACTCATCTTGGTCCTAAACACGAGCGAAAACTCACACGGATATGACATACAAATCGAAAAGTCAAAAGGGAACGCCTAAGGACTTTCGATTCTCAAGTTAGCGAAAATCCAGGGCGTTACATTTTTTCTCTTTGGGGACCACAAGTGACTTCTCAAAATCCATTGCTTTGAGAGGATAGATCCCTGGAGCACTGTCTATGGGATTGTTTCCCAAACCTTTTATTAAGAGATACCGACCCTAGGGAAAGTCCTTGCTCTAATACCACTTGACGCATGAAAAAGACGTGATGAGGTCAATCATCGTATTCCTCAAGGGGATAACTACTTTGAATCCACAAGGGCTTCCTTGAATCCATGAGGAAAATCTCGAATTAATCTAAGAAATGAAGAACAACAAAAGTCAGCTTTAATTTAATTGAAAATAATAAGAGAGTTCCATCCATAACAACGAGTTTAAGAGAGCTAATATAACCTAAAACAAAACCATAAAACCTAGAGAGTCCTAAAATAAAATAGGAAAGAAATCTAGAAATCATGCAAAATTTTTGTCATCTGTCAATCATCGTCAGGTGACCGACCTGAGGGTTTGGACGCTTGGTCGGTTAACCGATAAAGTTGGTTGGTCTACCGAACAGCTCAAAAAGTGCCCAGCAACCAACTTGCGATTCAGACGAATTTCAAGTGACCGAAATATGCAGAATTTTGCCACTTTTTCCTGAAGTCATTTTCGGTCCATGTGAGATAGAAAGGTGCTCGATCCCCTTCCTACATCAGGGGGTCATTGTTCTACATCACCCTGCGATTAAAAGAAAGCATTGACGTGTGTTGTTGTCACATGTTGCCATCGAAGCCCCAAGGAACCGATCTTTCTCCCCACTCCATTCTATCTTTTTCCTTTAAAAAAAGAGTAAGAGCATTGGAAAGAGACAAAACGATTGGGGGGGGGGGGGGGGGGGGGGGGGGGGGGGGGGGGGGGGGGGGGGGATTTAAGTTTGAGTCGGGTTATGTTAAATTGCGCTTGGGTGGAGATCGAGTTAACGTGCAAGCTAGCGATAAAAAAATTAGGTGGGCAATCTTATCATGGATATGAAAATTTTCATATGCTTATGTTATTTTAAAAAAAATAGAAATTTTTATATTGTTTATTAAAATTTTACAATTTTTTAGAATAATTATTTAGTTGCTGATTTTTTTTTATTTACTAAGCATATAGGATCAATTAAATTGGATTAATCTATTAAGACTACAATAAGATTCAAGCTAAATTTATGAATTATATGATTTAATATGAACTAATTTCAAAATTAATTAAATAATTTAAATTAATTTTGAATTCTCTTAAACTATGATTTAAGTTAATTAATTAGATTTAAGGTGAAAATTGACCCAAATTATTCATTTTGAAAAATATTAGTTTAAGATACATTTTAAGATTAATTCTAAGTAAATTATAATAATTAGATTTAACAAATTATATTATTTTGTAAGTTTCGATGTTTTAAAATAAAATAATATCCAATTTTATAGATTAAGTTAATTTAACTTATCAAATTTAAACTTAAACCGAATATGAATCCAATGATTTAATTTAATGTGAGTGATTGTACCCGATCTGAAATTTCATATTCTCCTTTCTTTGTTTCTTAAATTTAATTTTTTTTTTGTTAGATTCATTAAATGTGATTTAGTTGGAATTGAAAACTATCATGGGTGATCTTTTTCAATTTGAAAATTTTTTAAATTATAATTTATTTTGTTTTAAGTTTTAAAAGTTTATTTTAGTTAAATTAGAATTAAGTTTCGATCCTAGAATACCGTGGGTTATCTTACCTCAATTTTGAATTCCTAATTAATATTTTTTTCTATTTCATAAAAAAATCTTGAAGCTAATTCATTAGATTAAAATTGATAAACCTAAATCATAATTTAATTTAATTAGATACAGGATTTAAGTTAGATTACCTTCTTAGAAGTTCCTAGACTTCATTGATTCGTAATTATTGTGATAAATTTTAAATTTTTAATTAAAATTTTAAAATTTGATTTTATTAACTATTAAGTTGTATTAAATTATTCCTGAACTTATTAAGTTAAAAATAACAGTATGAATTTATCTAAAACATAGGACTATCTCCATTATGATGTTTGTAATTAATTCTCATTATTTCCTTTCAACTCTAAATTTAAGAAATTAAATTACTATTGATTAACAATATAGGAATTAATGTTAAATTAATATTTTCTAAAATTTAGGTTTAAAACAACTAAAAAATAAAATTATTTAGGTCAGAAAATAAATCACGAAGAAATCTGGAGATTTATGTCGAAAATTATCCCAAAATCTACACCTGATTATCCTATGTAATTAAAATTATGCCATATTATAAACTAAATTTTCTATGAACTCTTTTATAATTTTTCTAAAATTTAGCAAAGCTTCTTAACTATAAATTAATTATTTTAAATCTAGAAATTTTAGTTGCTTAATTTATTTTAAGATTTTTACGTTATCTCTTAATATATTCACATTGTAATCTACTTTCCTGCACACCATTGTACATTAGGGCAAATCTAAAGGAAAATGGTATGAAAACTTTTAGAATTTGAAATTTTAATTATTTAATTACAATAATTGCTTATTTAAAATGCATGACCTTGGAACCCATTAGATCATTCAGTCTCCATTATGTACAACATATGAGTACAATTGTGCGGACATATGTCAGAAGTGTAACCGAAGTGGTAGTTTAACCAAACATAGTATGAATGGGTCCATCACCACAAAGTACTGGTGCATAAACATTTATGCAACATACTTACCCACTGTGTACAATAGTACTATTGTAGGAAATGATGAATGCCTATTTTATTGCTTGTGTATACATAGATAGCATTGCGTTCATAATATCTTTATGATTCCAGTGTTCGATTTTATAATTCGTTATGCTTTATATCTTTATTTCAAAATTATCGTCTCTTTGTTTATGAAAATTCAATTTAGAAACTTTATATTTGCGTAGGACATGATGCCACTAAGCTCATGTATGCTCATCCCATCTTAATAATATTATAGATGTTGAGCTGGAATATTACGAGTAATTAAGCCTTTATTGTTAACTTTTACTTCAGTTTTGTAAGATTTAGTTTGGATTTTAAGTTTTAATGCAAGTGAATAATTGTTTAAGGAGAAGAAACTTAAATAGTGGAATAGCGTCGCATGCACCTCTATTTTATTGAGATTGAATTCAGTAAGTATATTTTCACTTATTTTGAGTCGAATGCTTATTTGAATTTGAATGAGATTACGAGCTGTAATGAAAATTAATTAATTTAGGTCACATTTTTATTTTATTTTTTGGATTCGGGCCTTGAGTATCTCTAGCTAACTGGGTACTCGGATTTCAGGGTATGACAGTTATACACACGGTGACAGTTATATTGATTAGGATATTAGTAGCCAGATGTGGTGCTATGACAACAGTTTTTACTGTTGTGTAATTGTCCATGTCTAAAAACAAAAAATAACCAGCACAACCAAATAAAAAAAAAGTATCCATTTGTGGCAAAATGACTATTATATTGGAATATGGGTGTATTGATGTAATGCAAGAGACAGAAGGGCGCTACTTATAATAGTCATTTATATTATCTAGAGATACAAGAACATTCTCGGATGAGGCTATTTATAAGCTTATACTCTCATCTATGCCCTCTTCCACCTGTATTGATGAGATCATTTTTGTGAGACATATCATTATCAATTCTAAGAGATCTCTTCACCCTTAAAAGTGTAAATATTCATGTTGGATTATGGATTTGCGAGATCATTGAATCCTGAAGACGAGTCATTTCTTTTTCTTTTACACTCGTGAGAATAAAATAAAATATTAAAAAAGACTGCAAATTTATCTTGAGATATTGACTACCGACGGATTTTAACAAAAAAAAATATGATATTTTCATTAAGTTTACTCCATCGTATACCACTTCTTTTCATAGAAATTAATGAGAAATAGCCAAATATAATGGCCATTAGGCAGACGTTAAAGTTTCTTTCCTTCAGTGTCGCGGGAAAATATGATAATCCAATCCATGAAAAGGGTGGGCCAGATCATGACGATCACCTGTGCGAGAGTCATCAAGTGGATACAACGTGAGAATCAATGGATGGCCAATGTTATGATTCAGAGTGCTGGTATGGCCCACCCACCGAGTAGATTGGCCTCTTTTCAGAAGTTACCATCATAGTCTGTCCCACTCAATGAGCGCAGGTGATCGATGATGGTGTAACCCACTTCTCTTCAAGGATCCCATATTCTTACACTGGTGGAAAAAAAAAATAAAAAAAAATCAGTTTGTGCGAAATGGTCGTATTTGAATGTTGACACACAGTGTCTCTCTCTCTCTCTCTCATAGAAGAGGCATTTCCAGAAAGATCCTGAAGGGGGTGGGGGGAGAAGAGAGGTGAGCTCCCCACCTGTTATGGTGCCTTCACATGCCTCTCGTTTTTTATTAAAATCCAAACACTTTTCTCGTTCCCTTCCTAACTTCAAATTCATTTTCTAAGCATGAGAACAAAAAGGCCTATTGAAATTATACTAGTTTAATTATCCTCTTTTAAAACCCATCTCTCTCTCTCTCTCTCTCTCTCTCTCAATATTCCTCCTGTTTCTAAATCCTTCTACGTTAGTGGACTCTGAAAAGCACGACGGACTACCATATTTTCCTGTCTCTGTCTTGGTGGTCCTTCACAAATCGAGCCAAGGAGTTTTCATGAATAAAAAAAATAAAAATAAAAAGTATATGGAGAGTAGTAGCATTGATGGACCATATCTTGAAAATCACACCGATTAGTCAGTATGATCTTTCCAACTGCGAGAATTTTTAAGTAGACGTCAAACGAACTATATATTTTCTTTCCTCGAACGGTTTGGACCGTTCGATTTTTTTTTTTTTTTAATAGTCCATCGAAGGTCGGGCGCATGCATCAGATGATCTGCACGTGCGCCAATTTTATTATTTTTATCGTCGTCCAATTTCACCATTTATTTTAATCCGCCAAAGATGGGAAGTGGAGCATTCTATGGCGAGTTCGATGTATCCGAATTTCTTTTGCTGTAGGGAGCCCGTGCAACAACAAAAAACTCTGCGGGGCCCACTGTGATGTGCAAGTGAATCTACTCCAACCATCATTTGCACCGGTTCGTTTTAGGAGGTGAGCCTAAAAATCGGGCTGATACAATACTCAAGTGGGTCACACCACTCGGAAAGTTGGAGTGGGAACGCCTACTGTTGAAACCTTCGTGGGTCCCTTCATCCTGTTGGTACTCAACTTATGAACGGGTTCGATGGCATATAAACATCTAGCTAGGACCCAGGAAGGTCTACATGGAGTGGCCCAATTCAGCCCTGGATTGGCTTGATATTTGGGGTGGCGTCCTAAGTCGAGTAGTTCCATATGATGAAATGAGTGGATGTCAAACACACATCATAGTGGACCCCACAGAGCTTTTTGTTGCAGGGACAATCCTAGACGTACGTCCATGGTCCGCCATTAGCTTTACCTATATTCTTAGACGCAGCACGCGTGCCAACCCAGCTAGTGTGCTGGGAGTGACGTGGACCCAACTTGGTGAAAGGTCCGCCCATCCGACAGACGGGAGCGAATTAGGTGTTACCCGGGGAACAGCTTAGTGGGTGTTACCCCTGCCGTGTGGCCCACATGGGTGATATTTTGTATATCCACGCCGTCCATCCGTTTCTCCAGCCCATTTTAGGGTGGGTTCCCAAAATTTATACAAATCCAAATCTCATGCGGACCATACTACGGGAAACAGTGGTGATTGAGTACCCCACCATTAAAAATTCCAAAGAGCCCATCGTATGGTTTTAGAAATGTTTATTTGCAGTCCAATCTGTTGATAATGTCAATAAGATCTGGATGAAGGGAAAATATAAATACGTCGAACTAAGTTTTGTAAACACCGGGTGTTTTTTAAAATTAACAGTAAGTAGTGATAAAGATAACCATACCACCTAGAAGAATACCGTCCCTTTCCTCCTCTTTGACCAACGAAATAATACAAACCGTTGTACCTAAACTTCTCTTCACCTAAACTCACCTTAGGTCCTCTTGAGTTTTTCCGTGAAAATCGGGAAAAAGTTTAGGAGTTTTTTTTCCACCCTAAACTCCTCTTTAGTAAGGGTTGCACCCTGGGTGGTATTACACAGGGATTGATACCCTGGGTTGTACTACATGTAAAAGGTAGGTTGAACAACTATTCCAGTGTTCCTGGCCCTACTTCCCTGGTGTGTTTAAAGTCAAATTAGCTTCTGAAAACACTTAGTATTTCCAGAGTGAGAGGTAAAAAAAGAACAAAATACCAGGTGAAATCTGCACCTAAACGAAATAAAAAACCTAGAACTGTATTTTACTATACATTTTTACCTACTTACCGTACCTAAATTTTTAGCTCCGATTATGTCATCCGTATGCCACCCTAATTTTAAATGTGGCAGGTAAGGAAGTACAAACTAAAGAGAGTTTAGAACCGACGGTTTGTCTTTTAAACCTTAACTATTCTTCACCTTAGCCGCTCTTAAGTATAGTACCTTAGGTGAAGAGGAGTGAAGAGGAGTTTAGGTACCACGCTTTGCCCGGTACTCCGTTTCCGCCTCTTTGACCAACGAAATAATACAAACCGTGGTACCTAAACTTCTCTTCACCTAAACTCACCTTAGGTCCTCTTGAGTTTTTCCGTGAAAATCGGGGAAAAGTTAAGGAGTTTTTTTTCCACCCTAAACTCCTCTTTAGGAAGGGTTGCACCCTGGGTGGTATTACACAGGGATTGATACCCTGGGTTGTACTACATGTAAAAGGTAGGTTGAACAACTATTCCAGTGTTCCTGGCCCTACTTCCGACCACACAAATTTCAGTTTAATCGGAGACTTTTGTGCATCATAAAGGTCTCACTCTCCATTTTTTCTTGTTTTATGGTCCACTTTAGATGTGGATTTGCTTTATTTTTTGGATCTTGGCATAAAATGATATGTAAAAATGGATGAATGGCATGGATTTAAAAATCGAGGCTAATACGGTAGGCATACGGTGGGATTAAAATTTACACCGTCCATTCCTTCATGTTTGATTTCTCTCAAATCTTGGCTGCCAAACAGAAAATCTGGAATTGATAAGAAGTGGAATCGGTGAGAATTCGTATCATGGAATCCACTTCTCCTCACTTCTCCTCAAATCCATGGTGCCAAACGCGCCAGGGTTTGGTATAAAGTTGCAAAATAAGAAGGAAAAGCATACGGACAATGTGGATATATAAAAACTACATCAACATGGACCCCACACTGTTAGGTTGAGACTCACTAAGTTGTTCCCCGGGTAACAGCTAATCCGCTCTCCCGGTTTACCTTGAACTTGTACCATTGGGTATCGTTTTTAAATCGTCCATTCTTTCCATATAAAGAAAGCCCACATACACGTGGACCCTTCCTATTTGTTTGTATGCCATGCATAGTGGGGACCACCTTGTGCACACCGCTCAGATGTCTTGCACAATGGATAGATTGGCACGTGTGCTACATGTATAGTGAGTAGAGCTGTACACGAGTCTAGTCGAATCGAGCATCACGGTGCTCGTGCTTGATTCGAACCCACATACCCCTGCTTGTTACTCAACTCGACTCGGCCGAATCGAGTTTGCCCCTGTTCGATCAGCAGATCGAGCGAGTTTGAGTTCGAGTCGATTTCGAGTTCGAGCAGACAGGCAGCTTCTCAACCAGGGGTGGCTGGCGACGAGCGGGCATCTTGCGTGCAGAATGAGGGTGGCCGGCGACGAGTGGGCATCGTGCGGGCAGAGTGAGGGTAGCCGGCGACAAGCGGACAGGTGAGGGTGGCTGGCGACAAGCCGAGGGTGGCCGGCGACGAGCGAGCTAGGTGAGGGGGGTGAGGGGGGTGAGGGACTAAGGGTTGCTGGCCGGTCGGGTGGGTTAGGTTTAGGATTTGAAAATGCCAAAAGGGGGGCGCTCGGGCAATAAAAGGTAGAAAATAAAAAAATAGTTAGGGTTAAAAAAAATCTTATATATATAATATGGCTCCAAGTCGAGTTCGAGCTAACAAACGAATTGAGCCGAATTGAGCATGGCTCTGCTCGAAGCTCACTTGAACCCAATCGAGTATCAAAATTTTGACTCGGCTCGGCTCAAACTCACTTCCGATCTGAGTCGAGTCGAGCAGCTTCCGGGTGAGTCGACCGACTTTTTCGAGCTTACTCCACTCGTGTACAGCTCTAATTGTGAGCCTAGAGTTGGTGGTGCTTGTGGGGAGCAGATTGGGTGTTACCTGGTTAACAAGTTAGCGGGTGTTTCCCTGAACATGGGGCCCACCTCGTTGTATGTGTTGTATATCCACGCCGTCCATCCATTTTCCCTGCTCATTTTGAGGACATGGTCCCAAAAAATGAGGCAGATCCAAATCTCAAGTGGAACACACACTAGAAATTGAATGATTTCTATTAAAAACTTCTTGGGGCCACGAAAGTTTTACATGAAGCTGATATTTATATTTTCAAATTCATCCTGGTCTTTGAGACTTTAGCAATAGGTTGGATGGAAAATAAACATTACAGTGGGCCCCAGGAAATTTTTAATGGTGGGCGATTCAATGACCCCGGTTTTCTATGGTGTGATCCAGTTGAGATTTGGGTCTGCCTCATTTCTAAACCATGCTCTCAAATGAGCTGTAAAAACGGATGGATGGCGTGGATATTCAATGAGCTGTAAAAACGGATGGACGGCGTGGATATTCAATGAGCTGGAGAAACGGATGGACGGCGTGGATATTCAACACATACATGAAGGTGGGCCCCACGATCAAGGCAACACCCACTAACGTGTTAACCGGGTAACAACCTAATCCGCTCCCGTGCTCGTGGGGCTAACAAACCTAGGTTTATAGCTCTAGGCTGGACCTGGGCCTTAAAAGGTCAAACCTCCATAGAGGCCGGGCCCCTGAAGTTCAGTACTCTGGAGCAAATCAAGTTCATACTCTACCGTTCGACCATCATTACCATCAACGATTGATGGACGGTGATGGCCACATCAGATGTTAACGGTTGGTATTTTTTGAAGCCATTTTGTCATCATGACATAGCTTTATGCCTTTATTGCCAAAACGGCTAAGGTGGTCACGCGTACCACCAGATCATACCCCTAAAAGTTCATCTCGACATTTTCACCTGAGAAATTTCTTGATACGCAATTTACCGCGAGAAAACCCGTTTTGTTGAGATCTCCGCACTTGCCGTATAAACTACCGCCGGACTCCAATGTGTAATTCCCACCGTTTATCAAAGTGTGGCAACTCAACATATACACATGGTGGACTTGTACATCAATCCAGACCGTCCATATATTAGACGTAATCGTGGATGGACCATATACCAAAACCCCACTAATAGATCGTTCTCATTGATATGATTTTCACCGTTGCGTTGGTCCGCATAACAGCTGATATTGAACCGTCTATTTAATGACCACCAATTAGTGGGCTGAGATCATCAGATGAATGTAAATATATAGAAATCCTCCATCTATAACATGAAGCTGAAGATCTGATGGTCTGGATTGACATACACGTGCGACGTGATCGTTGCCACGGGAGCAGATTAGGTGCGGCCTCGGCCCTACCCAAGACGGTGAGGCCCTTACTGTGGGGACCACCTTAATGTATGTATTCTAAATCCACGCCGTCCATCTGTTTTTACAGATTATTTTACGGTATGATTCAAAACTGAAGCAGTTACGAATCTGAGGTGAACCATACCATAGGAAAATGTGGATATTGACCATTAAAAACTTTTTGTCGATCATAGAAGTTTAGGATGTAGCTGATAATTGCTTTTTCCCTTCATCCAGGTTTTTTTGACATTATCAACAGGTTGGATGGAAAATAAAAATTCCTAGAAATAACGGTGAACACTAGGAAATTTTTAATGGTGTAGTGTTAAATCACTACTATTTCCTATAGTATGGTCCACCTGAGATATGGATCTGTTTCATTTTTGGTTTTATATCCTAAAATGATCTGTTAAAACGGATGGACGGTGTGGATGCAGAATACATCCATCAAAGTGGGCCCCACGCTAAGGACTGCACTGACGTGGGTGTAGCCACGGTCGCACTTAATCTCTCCCAGTTACCACAATCTCTTGTTCTAGACGTGTCAGTCATCCCTTCACTCCACGTGTACGGTGACCAAGTTGCCACAATTTAGAAATTTTAGGAGAAGTTCCTCTGTTTCATTTTCTTCCATACAAAGCTTTTATGCCATTTGTTTTCTGAAATTCACAAAAAAATCAACGGTTTCCTGTCTATTTCCTCCTTATCTTTCTGACATTCCCAAATCCTCTCTCCTTCACCTGTATTTCGTCGAAATTATTATTATAATCTTTCTTTTTTTCTTTTATTCCAATTGGTTTTGAGGGAAGGGTAGATAAGGAGTTGTTGAAAGGTCGTTTGCCTTCGCCATTTTCGTCTTTCCAAACGGTTCTTGAATTTCAAACCTTTTATTATTATATTTAAATACGATATAAATCTCTCTCTCTCTCTCTCTCTCTCTCTCAGGGTGTGCAGGGAAAATGGTGGAAATTCCAAAAGGGGTAAGAGATTTGAGAGACACTGTGACTTGGGTTTTCTTCATTTTGC
This sequence comes from Liriodendron chinense, assembly GCA_003013855.2. Lineage (NCBI taxonomy): Eukaryota > Viridiplantae > Streptophyta > Magnoliopsida > Magnoliales > Magnoliaceae > Liriodendron > Liriodendron chinense. The sequence goes on from PVNU02002353.1 coordinate 1,300,007, forward strand.
TGGATTGAATTGGATTGTAATTGTATCTGCAACTGTTTTATTGGTTTTTGGGCTGTTTGGGGGTGCTTTGTATTTAGGGGTATATATTTGGAATTTAGAGGAGTTTGTTAAACTGACTTTCGACGGCTTTCTTTTATCTTTTTGTTTTTTTATTACTGTATTTGGGTTTGGTTTTGTAGGCTTGTGAGAGAGAAATGAACAGTGATCAAAAGATGGGAAGTATTGAGAAAGAAGGTGGGATGATGAAGAGGAGCGAGAGATGCGATAGTTTTGCGTTGGACATGGAGAACTTGTTGCATATTGCTGATATGGATATGACTGGTAGCCCAAGAAGCACTGTGAGTTTCTTCTCCTTCTTTTGGATTTTTGACTTTTTCTTCTGTTAGTTCGTTTGTATTATTGATTTTCAGTTCCCATGTCTTTTAAGAGATGTTGGGTCTCTCTCTCTCTCGAACCCAAATTCAAATTCGATTTTTTTTTTTTTTCCTTCAAGAAACCCAAGAACTCTCTCTCTCTTCTCTCTATCTCTCTCTCAAGAACCCAAATTCAAATTCACTTTTTTTTCTTCAACAAACCCAAGCAGACTCTCTCTCTCTCTCTCTCTCTCTCTCTCTCTCTCCCAACCCAAATTCAAATTCGCTTTTTTTTCTTCAACAAACCTATGCAGACTCTCTCTCTCTCTCTCTCTCTGGAACTCTAATTCAAATTCACTTTTTGTCTTCAACAAACCCATGCAGACTCTCTCTCTCTCTCTCTCTCTCCAGAAACAGATGAAAAAACCGAAGAAATAATTTTCTTTGTTTTTTTCTTGGGAAAAGTACACGTGGCACGCGTGTACTTCAATCGAAACTGTCCAATTAATGGGCCCCTCGTGATTATCTATGACCCAGAAATCTGATTGACTTCCATTTTCATAGAATCTCAACCGTTGAGTCTTTTTCCTTTTATCCTCCCGTTGATCACAATCACCACGAAACATAAATTAAGATCGTTCATTTCAGTGGGTCCCGCAATTTCAATGGTTAGGATTTATCTGTAGGCTTCCTCATCAACAGCTGGTACATGCGTGCGTATATTTTTCCATACATTGGCAGAGTACCGTCCTTCGCGTCTTTAGTTTACTAGAAATGAAACAGTGACGGCCATGATGTAGAGATATCTCTCGACTGACTCGACAGTACAGTTGACAAAATCAATACATCAATCAGGACCGTCCATATAGTGGTCCCCGCCGTGGATGAAAAACACCTGAAAACACAGACCGATCAAAGTATCCTATCATTATGATCACTACACTTTAAATGAACGGCAGAAATCAAAACTGGTTAATAGGCAACATTTCCTACTTAAAAAATGAACAAAAGTAACGGTTAGGATTGTTTGATTAGGTATTATTAGTTGTTACTGAAACATGAGATATCCATGATTGGGCCCAATAGAAGATGGACTGTCCTGATTGACTCAATCCTGTCACGCGTACTGTGGATGGATGGTTCACTTACCCCGGTTCGTACGTCCGGCTCCACACGTATCAGCTGCATAGACGGTGGTCTTCGCTTAACAGTCATGCGCGGCTATCCAGACCATCCAAATTGTCCGCACATTGTGCTTGGATCACATCCATAAAATCACACCATTCAAGAAATCCTAACCATCCAAGGGAAAAATTAAACGGTTAATATGATGCTTCAACCGTAATTTTTGGTGGGCCATTCTCTATCAATATCCTTTGAGCGATTTGGACGGTGTAGATTTCCGAAAAACTAAGCCACTTGTTAGCTGAAGAGTCACCATTTCTAAAATGGTGATAAACCAGCGCCTCGGATGCTTCCACGTCATTTTCAACTACCACATCCTGACCGTATGAATTGCCAGAAAATATAGAATTAGAGAAAAATGTCGATACTCTGGAAAAGTGTGATGATGAAACGCAGGCACTTAGAAAATTAACCAATGGTCCTCCTTCAACGAACAAGTGTCCAGGAATCAGAGGTTAGGATTGTTCAACCAATATGAGTTTGGAATTGTAACATAGAGACAGCTAGTTCGGCAATTTAGCCGGTTTAACTTGAGTTAATGTATGCCACGTGTACAACTTTTAGTGGCTGTGTATCCAGCAGCAAAGCTGCCCGAGTATCATGAAAGTCGCCTAAAAATATTACCTACCCTGCGGTCTGAATCTTTCAACAATGGACAATTGGACTTGGGACATGGCTCATTCAATGACAAACTAATCTTCTTTGATTGAACGGTCAGGATTCTTTTTTTATTGGAGTTAAAGGAATGAGTGGTTAGGATCTCTTCCATGTATGGTATACCCACACGGATAGACACTGTACACGTGTCATTCATGTCTGTCAACCCAAATGGTTCAAATAGGTGGGCCTCACTAAGACGGGTATATTCCAAAAGATAACTCTCAATGGATGATCGTGGCCGTTGAATTGGTGGCCATAATGAGGATGGTTAAAATGAATGATGATGAAGTAAACACAATCCCATCCAATCAATCTGATATGGGGACTGTGAGCCATCTATAGTGGGGCCCACTACTATATGCCACGTGTACAATGGATGAATGCATACGAATGGATCAACTGTGTAAGTTTTTCTTCTTATCCAATATTAGACTTTGAAGATATCATTCTTTTGGGGCCATTGTCGTGATGATGAATATTAACGGTTGTGATTGCTTTGTTTTGTGTGTCCCACTAAAGTTGCAGAGAAGTCTTTCTCGTAAAGGTTGTGGGAGAGTAGAAAGGAAGAATGCGGCCCAGAAAGAACAGCCAGATACACCCAAAGGTAAGGATTCTTGATGTACGGTGCAAATTCCTTTGTGGGGCCTACGTAGGCACAGGATTGCACATGGCCACAAAATTATTCGATCAAATGATCACAGCCATCCTATTAGCGGCCAGTGAAATGAACACGCTTAATCGGACGGTTGTGATCAGCTGATCAAGGTGGCTGTTGGATTGTGCAGGCTGTGGTGGACGGTGGACCCCTCCTATCCAATGGTCGTTGGTGATCATAGGTGGTAACATCTGGGCCATAGAGGAACTTCGACCAGAATGGTTATTTCTATTGCTTTACCATCCGTAGATTTAGATAACTCTTCTCAGTGAACCGTTTAACATTTACTCAAGGGTCCTGATGGTTTGGACGAGTCTGTGAAGGTAGAGCCCACGTCTTGTTGGTCCATACCATTGATCTGACTGACCAGACCGTCAACGGGAACCGCCGAGAATCTCAGTACTTGAAAGATCCTAACCCTTCAAAAAAATAAAAATAAAAGAAAAGGTCCATGAAACGAAGACCAAAGGTTGGATGGTTAAAATTTGACCAGGACATTAGGACTTTTGTGGCACACCCATCTCGAAGTGTGGCCCATCAAATGAATGGTCTGATCCAACTGTCCATTTGTAAACAATGGAGTGCACTGGCCCATATGGTTCATTAATAACAAATCTGATTGTGGCACAATGATCCATGATCCCGTTAATTAGCTCTTTGGGTGGGTCCCACAATGAATCATCCCCCATGGAGATGGTCCATCAATTGGATAGCAAGGACCCCGCCTGTGATACAACCTAACGGACCTAAGCTTCACATGCGTAGAGGAGACCGAGAGAGACAAGGAGAGACGAACACGTCTCTTCCTGTTTCATGCGTCACATACTCCTTGGACCCACCAAGATGAACGGTACATATGGTGGGCCAAATTGCCTCAAGTTAGATTTTCCACCACAACTCTTCTCTTTCACAAGAGGATGTAAACTCTGTGGGGGCCACCGTGGATGTATCTGTCTTATCAATGCTGTCCATCCATTTTTCCAGCTCATTTTAGGGCATGAGGCCAAAATCGAAGCATATCAAAAGGTAAAGTGGACCACACCACAGGAAACCGTGGGATAATGACATCCACCGTTGAAACCTTCCTAGGGCCCACAGTGATGTTTATTTGTCATCTAACCTGTTCATATAAGGTCACCCAGATATGAATGAAGGGAAAACACAAATATCAGCTTGATCCAAAACTTCTGTGGCCCCAAGAAGTTTTCAACGGTATGTGTTCAATTCACACTGTTTCCTTTCGTGTGGTCCACTTGATCTTTGAATATGCTTCAATATTTGTCCTGTGCCCTAAAATGAGACGGTAAAACGTATGGACGGCGTGGATAAGACATATAAATCACGGTGGGTCCCACAATGTTTACTCAGTACGCTCGCAACCCGCTTGCTGACAGGAGAACCCGTCATCTCAGGATTTGTAGTGTTGTAGACGACTCTTCTAACTCAAGTCTTATCTGAGTAAAGCGTTGCATGGCAATTTTCGCACGCAACGTTTTTATTTTCCACTGATTCGCCAATTCAATAGAAAATCCGAGCCACGAAAATAAACGAGCATACCATGAAGATCACCTGGATAGAAAATTAGAACGATCCACTCATCAGGTGGGCCACACATATCAACTGGTCATATCATCAGCAGTCCATTGATTTCAACGGAACTACCCGTTGGTTGAATGAATTATGTGGGTTTTCATCCCAGGTGATCTTTATGCTGCTGGCCTTCCTTTTGCACGGTTGGGATCTCATATACAAGTTGGCGGGAAATAATCAGTCGTGCATGAACGTTCTATAGAAACATGGTGCTGCAACCCTCTAACAACCTACTGACGTACCGTTACAAAGACAACGACAGCTTTGAAAAGGGAGAACGAAAAACCTCCGGCGGATGGGATATCTTAATTTTCACTCACTTTTATGCTCTGGGTGGAAGTGGGCCCGGGCAGACTTAGCCCATACCGTTTTGGGGCGAAAAATTCATGTTGAGGTGGCCCACCTAGGTGTCCAGACAATTGCAGGGTGATTAGACCCGAACACTTGTCGGGTCTCACTTGGGGTCGTTGATATAAACATCAGGATGGCTAAATTGCTTGGCCTAACCTCTTGAACCGGCCCATGGTAGGGGTTGCACCATATGAGGCTTTCAATAGTATAAACTCTACTATGATTTTTAGTTCTGACTATAGTTAGGGAACAAAAGTTCAGTTCCAAACAGGTGTTTAATACTATCATGTGGAGCGCTTGATTATTCACAGTGACACATATAGAATGGTGGGGCATGACCTGATCCTTCTTCAATACTTTCATTTTCCATTATTGGCTACTGGTTAGTAGTCCAACGGTCTATAATAGAATGGAGTAGGGTCCACCCTTCTTGATTTGAACGGTTCATCCAGTAGGCCACCCTATTTAGGCATCATTATTACTGGCCAATTTTTGCAATTGTTATACTGAGTAGACAATCTAAAATTAGTGGGTTTCCTTGTCTTTTTTCCCATTTGCTTAAGTACGTGGACCACCTATAATAGGTGGTCCTTAGCTCACTTTGCTGGTGGAATCATCCATCTTCTCAGCACTCCACGTGAAGTGCATGTAATAAGCCTACCCTACCGGTAGCGGATTAGGTGTTACCTAGGTTACAAGTTAGAGTGTTTCCCTAGCCGTGAGGCCCACATTGATGTATGGGCTGTATATCCATGCTATTCATCAGATTTTCTAGATCATTTTAGGGCATTGTTCCAAAAATGAAGCAGATCTAAATCTCAGGTGGACCACACCACAGGAAACAGTGTTCATTGAACGCCCACCATCAAAAACTTCTTGGGGCCCATTGTAATGTTTATTTGCCATCCAACCTGTTGATAAGGTCACTCAGACCTAGATGAAGGAAAACACAAATAGCAGCTTGATCTAAAACTTTTGTGGCCTCAAAGAAGTTTTTAATTGTGGCCATTCAATCTCTATTTTGTGGTCCATTTGATATTTGGATCTGCTTCATTTTTTGAAACCATGCCCTAAAATTCGCTGGAAAAACTGATAGACGGTGTGGATATACAACAAATACATCTAAGTGGGCCCCATGGTCAGGGCAACACCACTACAGTGTTACCCAGCTCTACCCAAATGTCAGCTTGACTTCCTCCATCCGAGGTGGGGCCCACCTGAAAGTTCAAGATCCCCAAATGGACGGTCACGCATGAATTTTAATTTCGAAATTCAGAAAAGCTGCTGGACGCTTTACAACCAGCTTTTTCCAAGAGAGGTTAGAATTGGATTTAGATTTCCAACGATCCAAACCGTTTATGTGATAACCTTAGGTTAAGTCCTAAAACGATTGGATTGCAATTTGCAATAACATCAGAATGTTTGTGCAAGTTCCAAGCCATTCATCAGATGTGGGCTGGGCCATCATGAAATATCTCAGCCCAAAATCATGTTGGCCAAATGTGGATTATTGGCCTTTCTCCTTCTTAACCATTCATTTTTACGAATTTATTACATATGCAGGTGGTTTGGGTGGGGTTTGCACGCCAGAGAAATCTGTTGAAATTCCATTGTTGGTGACCACAGCAGTGGACCCCATCATAGCCGATAACCGATACAGGAGATCCAACAGCAGCAACAGGCGCTCTTCTTGGGTCGACCCCAGAAGGATCCTTTTCTTCTTTGCCACCTTGTAAGCTTCCCTTCTCCTCAGCTTCTTTCATGCCATGCATGGCCCACTTGACACCTCTAATATGAACGGTTGGATCTGGATAGCACTTGGAAAATGTTGGCGAACGTATCTGTATGTACTAGGCCCCACTTCGTGCATTACTCCGCTGTGGATGGACCATGCCTCATAAGGCCAGAAATCTGATGGGTGGGCCATGCCTTGCTATTGAATATATGGGCAGGCAGCTAACATGGAATCATTCCAAACACCCAAAAAAAGGAAAAATCATATATTCTTATTGTTGCAGGTCGAGCATGGGCACAATCATACTAATATATTTCACTCTATCCCTGGGCAAGATCAACGGTACGGATGAGGCCCTGGCACAATAAATAAGCAAAAGACACAGAGAGAGAATGAAAGAATGAAGAAATCAGAGAGAACAAACATCAAAAAGCTGACGTTCAAACAGAGCTTTTCCAGAGGAGAGTGGGGACAAGGAAAGAGAAATCCATTGTATGGGTTTATGTCTGTTTGTATCAGCTTTTGGATTTGTTTGTTTCTAGACAAAGGTTAATGGGGGGAGCTGTTTCCTGTTCTGCTTCATTTTAGAATGTGGAATGTTGCTTCTTCTTCTTTTTTTTATTATTGTTGGTGTTGTTGTGGTTGTTGTTGTTGTGGGCCTTGTAGCTTTCATGTACAGATGGATAACGTTAAAAAAATATATAAAAAAAAGGCGTCACAAAAACTGCTATGGACTTTGACGCATTCTAATAGCTCCAAAACCTGCCGGGTGAGATTTCGAGCGAGTCACTGGGAAACTCAGTAGTTGGCCTAACTCAGCCTGGACTCGGAGAGAGTTGTCGAGTCATCTTGATAACTCTGTCGACTCGACATGACTTGAAGTGAGTGACTCACCTCCTGGGTGGAGATTTAACCGAAAACAAAGAAAGTGGAGTGGATTCTTCAAGTCAACCCGCTCCAAAACCAACCGGGTGAGATTTCGAGTTAGTCACTGGGAAACTCAGTACTGGGCCTAGCTCAGCCTGGACTCGGAGAGAGTTTTTAAGTCAACTTGATAACTCTGTCATCTCGACATGACTCGAAGTGAGTCACTCACCTCCTGGGTGGAGATTTTACCGAAAATAAAGAAAGTGGAGAGTGGAATCTACAAGTCAACCTGATGCAGCTGAAGGTAGATTGGAGTGTTTTCAGGTTTTTGAACAATGAGATCAAGAACATTCATCCAACGGGTGCAGATGCACAGTGAAGATGTCCTGATACAAAAAGCAAGCAGGGGCGCATGGATGGTCAAAGAAAAATGGCTGTGGGCATACATGAATGGACCACCCAAAATTTTGCGTGGGCACTCTGTTGTATGATTAGGATCCCTTATAGGTGTGGGGAGTAACACAGCAAAGAGCGTGAAACAGCAAGAATAAGATCATCAATCATCGTCTTCCAGACTTTGAATCCACAAGGTGAGTTCTTAAATCCATTGACTTTGAATTCATGTGTTCTTAAATCTACGAGAAGAAAGAGCGAAAATTAAATTATTATTTTATTGATTAATAATAAGATTATTCAATTTCATCACTTACATGAATTTGCCAAAAATAGAAATGACAATCAGTCTAACCGGATCATTCCCAATATTTTTACAAACAATTTCTAAATAAACATAAATCTTAAAACTGCAAGATACGACCAAATCAGAAATTATCAATAGTAAAAAAATTTAAAACCTCAATTTTGACAGCAAAGATGTGAAATGGACATCTTCAGCCAGTTGACCCAGATGCACCATTACATAAAGCTCGATAGATGGCTTATGTGTTTTGTCATGATTCCTGAATAGATAGATTGTGTTTCGTAACGATGATGCCCGGACCAAAAGTTACAACTGATTTATGGTCAAATCTTCGAACAACAAATTTCTCCATATCTAGAATGAATCACTTCGAACCGAACATGCCTAGGGCCCAGTTACTTTATGCCCTACGTAGGAGTAGGCCCGGTTTTGATAGACTACTGCTTTCGTTTGGGCTTATTTTGGTCCAGTTGTACTAACAATGTATCTACCGCCCGTTCTCACCCACTTGTGCAATTGAATTACGCATTTGTATCTCATGGTTTCAATGGGTGTTTCATCAGCTCCACCTTGCATTGTACTCTATTACGATGCCATCAATTTTGGAGTTTTTTCACGAGACAACGCTGGCCTCTCACCTTGAATCTTGTGTTAAAACATCCATGGTATTAAAAAACAGATACATAATAGTACAGCCATTCTATAACAGTGAAGGCCATTTAAAATGGCCCGTAACGAGCCTATAATGGCCATAACAGGCCAATACAGGGCCGTAATGGACCATATGAGGGCCGATGCAGTTTCTTCCCTAGAGAATTTTTTTTACCATTATAGGCCGTAACGGCTATTACGACCCGTATCACAACCGGCTAATGGCCACCATTACCGTTACTGACTACCTTATCAACATCCTACCATGTACCAAACAGACAGGTCCAATCTCCTACAAAGTCTTAGAGCAGTTGGGACCTCCCTAAATGTTCCACAAGCAATTGAACTAGTCGATTAGTAGTCTCACTCCAAGAAGATTGACTAAGCATGGTAAGACCAATCACTAGTCTCTTGTGATCCAAGAAGCTTTTATTCCACTGGTTTTCTCACCCAAACAGAACCACAAATGAAAAAGCATCAGAATAGATGACCAGTCCTAATTTTATCTCTCACACCAACATCAAGCTAGCAAAACAAAACTAAAACCAGTACAAATGCAAATGCCATCACAAAATAGCCAAACACCTATCTAGGTGTAAATGCCACAGCAGGATAGCCATAGCAGAGCCCCTGGGAATAAGAAATCAAGAGAGCAACCAAGCCAAGAGCTTGTTCTAACACCTTTCTATTAAATAAAATAAAAGCACCCTATTGAAATTCCATGTCCAACCTCTCTTTACAAAGAGGAGACTGACAAAATATATACTTGGTAACAATGAACTCATATCACCACATTTTCTACAAAGATTTCTAAGATCAGTGGGACTCCTGGTTACAATGCAGTAACAAAATATAGTAACCATCCTAACAGTGTCATATGTTTGTTTGTTCTCCTCTTCTTGGGAATTGCCTAGGCATTCAAATCTGTCGGTTTAGAGAGAGAGAGAGAGAGAGAGAGAGAGAGAGAGAATTAACAATTTTTCCTCTTAAGTATATTTGAAATTCTAAGAGCCTGTTTGGTAGACACCTGATGATGGGCTTATCTTATCTATACTATATATAACACAAGTAGCTTTTGGACATTTTTGCCCCCAGAATTAGTTTTGTGGCACAGAGAACTTTGTATACTCAAAAGACCTAGGAAGGCATTTTAAACGAAATTAGGGTTATTTTGAGAACTGGAAAATTTCATGTAGTCCGCAGATTTCACCTGCAAAAAGCCTTCAAATAGCTTAAATTTATCTCACAACAAAAATCTGTCTTTTCAATTCTTTGATGTGAGTAGCTCCCTCTAAACTTCTCCTCCTCTTTGCATGTAGTTGAGTGTAGGATCATGGAGACTAGTGTCCACTATGATAGCTATGTGAAACCCGTACCATACATCTATTATGCCAGCCCTCCAAACCATACCAGAAACGAGGCAAATCTAAAGCTAGGAAAGCATAGAGATGGACCTAGGAAAGCATATCTCCCTCCCTCTCTGCATAACCCGCAACTCCCCTATAATTTCTCCCTTTTTATCTCCCCCTTTCTATTTCTCCCACTTCCTCTCCTATCCTCTCTATATGTACATTGCATGTGCCACTTCCCCAAGTTTAAGTTAATCATAAATTATCTATTAGATATCACAATCTCTAATAAATAATTCCATTCTAGTCGATCATAATTATGTATTACATATCATGATCTCTAATACATAATTATGATTAACTAAAGTGAGATGAACACATTTTTAGGTGTCTACCAGACTGGGTCTAAACATTTTCTCAATTGGCAGAACATATACAAAAAAATACATACAGCATCCAAATGCTATTATACAATGCTTGGGTACAAATGTTTGTACAGCATACCATTTGGGTTTTCAGTTTGTACAAGTTGGGTACATGGTTCAGTACCAAACAATTGATAGGGTGGACCCGCCATGGATGTCCCATGCGTAAAGAATCCCCAGACTGGAACAATCCCAACCCTTCAAATAGGTGGCCAAGAAATAGACAGTTGGTATAGAAAACATAGCAAAGGCTTAGATTCAACTAAAAAAAAAAAAAAAGAAGACCAAATATTAAATGGCTAGGATCTTCCTATCTTGGGGATTTTTTATTGCGCAGGCCATCCACTGTGATGCCCATCAGATCAATGGTTTGGATCACTTAACCATACACCCCACTGGTACAAACTGACAACCCATGAGGTACAAAAGAACAGGACCGAGCATTATACAAGCCACTTATCCAATATTGGCATTATATATTTCATATCTGTCTTGTCTCCGAACATGCAACAACAAAATAATGCAATGGAATGGATTGAAATCTACCCTACAACAGCAATGGGCAACAGCGAGATGAGAATTTGAGGGTGTCCAAACAATAAAATGACTAGGTGATAACATCTAAAGGTGTACATTTTGGTTTCCATGGTTCCCAGGCCAACAGGACGCAATACCAGCAACTTGAGGTTGGGATAAAGAGTGTGCTACTTATCATTATCTAATTCTCAATTTGGGATCCTGTTCTTTCCTCAACCATGACTTGGGGAGGAAATTGAGGGAAATCAATAGCCCAAATGATGCAGGTTCTTTTCCAGTGCCACCCCAAACACCAAGTGCATCACATGCAAGCTTGGGAAGCCCAGCCAAACATGATCTTGCGGTACAACCAATAGCTCCCTATACTTGAGCAAGCAGCTTTTCACCATTAAATAAGAAATCAGAGACATCACATTTTATACACAAATTCTATACATGGAAGAAACAGAAGAAGGTTAGGTTTTCACCATTGCATTGGATGCCTCTGTTTGACCCATTCCTTTCGTAAGCTCTTGAGATCCATCTTGTATCACATTGTAGCAAACTCAATCTCAACTTAGGTGGGCTTGACCTTATCAGCTTCTGTTCTCTCAGTTGCAATTCGGGAGCTTACTACTAGCAATTTATACAATCTCTAATAGCGTTTTGAGATCCGCGGCATTGAGCACTTCTGTTTCCGGTCATGGTAAATCCTCACAACAACAGCTGCTGTTTCTTCAATAGCTTTTCCTGTTACCTCTGCAACCACGAACAAGATCAAGATCAGCATAAGCGTGCATTAGGGCTTACCAAAGTAGTTTCTTTAGTGGAGTAGCATTGCTTGGTACCACTATTGAATTCCATGACTTTTTAAGGAGCCATAGTTGCCCATAATAAATGACACTGTTGCTACATCTTCTGTTTCTCTTCGCAAGGTCGGAATACTCATCAAAAGTTGTAAACATCTCCACGAGTATAGATAAAAGCCCAAACACACCTCTAGAAGTGGCCCTCCATGCCAACCTAGCAAATTTGGGATATCCAATTTGGTCGTCACGTGGGTCTACCGTGTAGATGGGCTGTCTCTAATATCAGGCCATTTCACTCATGCCAACCTAGCAAATGTGGGACATCAAATTCATGCATTATGTGGGTCTACCTTGTAGTGAGCTATCTCTAATATCAGGCCATTTCACTCATCAATCAGGCCACCATGCACAGTGAATGGGGACCACTGGTGCTTATTTGAACCATCCTTGCTTTCGTACGTGTGGCCCACCTGATAAGTTGATCAACCTGATCTTTAGCCCTAGGGATCACAGTAGGCACACCAATCACACAGCTTGACCCAGCAAAGCTCCGATTGTAAACCTCAAAGGGTTACCCAAGCACATGGAGTTAAAGCAAGCACATCCTAAACAAGAAATATATCTTAATCTGAAATGTAGTTTAGGCTTAAGGCTGACATGATGGCACTACTACCAGATTAGGGTTGAGGATGGAAGGTCTTGTTTTATCTCAAGTTTCTCAACCAAGATGTGCAGCAGGAAAAGTGGGAAAATGCTGGCCTGCTTAATGCAGGTTCGATCTTCATCGCTTCCCAAAACACCGAGTGCATTAGCCCTACCAACCACAATTTGGCAGTACACCCAAACACTACCTAAATGAAATGATGAAGAAATCAATACTTGAAAAACCCTTGCTTACCAATTACTGGCCATATGGGATTTTGTGCGTAAATTCTATTAGCAAATTCCAACTCCTCTCTCACATGATCCATCTCGGAGTAATTACTCCTTTTCTCAGCAGTAATTATTCCTTTTCTCAGTGCCAAGTCCCAGACCCTTCGCCCTCAGCCTTTCTAATTGTCTGCAAGATCACTGGATTTATCGTCAACCCGAAAATCTTCTCCCGTTCTATCTCAAAAAGTGTCTTTGGCAATTCAACACCCATTACAATCGGAACATTTGCCACCTTATATCCCTTTTGTGCAAGATATATTGACAACGGCGTCTTTCCAGTGCGGGAGACTCCAACAAGGATGATGTCAGCCTTGTAAAGGTTTTGGGGCTGAGCCCCATCATCTTGCTTTATAGTGAATTCGATGGCTTCAATCCTTTTGAAGTATTCTTTGCTGAGTGGGATTCTTCTGCCTTGTGTGCCACGGGGGAGGCCTGACGGAGAGACACCAAGATGTGCTGCGATAGCCTCGGTCGTGGGGCCTAGGATATCGGTGGATGGGACCCCCCAAAGCTGGCATGCTTGCTTTGCGGACTCAGCCATGGAGGGGTCTGCTAGGGTGTAGAGGAGCAATGCACCTTCTTTGGCTGCTTGCTTTACGATATCCAGTAGACTATCTACATCATCAACCTGAAATTTTTGGATGAACAGTTATAACTGAGAGAATCTGAGTACTTGTGCAATGATATAATGTCAGCAATTACACCAAGTCCTAGGAGTAAATAAAAATGTTTGATATATATATATATATATATATATATATATATATATATATATATATATGTCGCATGTGGGTACCCACCACACCCATACAGATTGGGATGTGAACCCATCAACCTAGAAGGTGGCGGTCCTCAAATGTGATAACAGAGCAAGCAATCACGATCAGATGGTTTTCCATTCCTTGCATCATAGACAAACAACGCGATCGCTCCTCTGTGCTTTGATTTGACAACTGTCATAGAGTGTGAAGTTGCAGCCCTTCTGGTTATTAGGCTTTTACGGATTGGGGTGGGATTTGCCTACTAGCCAAAAAGTCAGGCATGGGACACTATCATTTGGCCCATTGAATAAATCTTGTCTTTTTTTTTTTTTTTTTTTTAAAGATGGCCCGTTGAATAAATGATCTGGCATGAATCAAAAGCCATGTCTTAAGGCTTCCACAAGATCCAATGTCAACGGCGGCAAATGGTGCTTTTTCTTTTCTTTTTCTTCTTAGCCGATGAATGAGGAAAACCTGACAGATGCCCAACCAGTGGGTTCACTGGCTTGGTTTCATCAGATTGAAGACTGATTTTCAACAAAAAAAAAAAATGAACGAGGAAATGATTAATTAATTATTGAAACAAAGGAGACAAATGAAATATAAGAAATAAAACCTGTGCCACACACTCCTCCGTCTCTTAAAACGTCATGTACCAGAAATCGTCCAAATGGGAAAAACCCTAATTCTTCAGCTAGTGGGTCGCAAATAGATGGTAAAGAGAAACATACAGACACAGTCCATATTCAACTGAAAAATGTCAGGTACTCATGGTCTGAGATCTTCCAATCTAGGATATTCAACTGTCACTAGGGCAGTCCCAAAAACATATTGGTTAAACAATCTTATACTCTGATTCGTGGACACTTGTTTGTGGAAACAAGACCATTGGATATTTTTCATTTTTAAACGTCCAATAGATGTCCACCAATCTGATGGTCAGATTATCAAATGAGTGTAACTGGGACCTAATTTGGACAGTTTAGTTTGGCTTGAATGCTATGTATGCAATTTCTAAGTAATTTCTAATTGCCTACATATCATCCATCACACTCTGCCAGAGTATCAAAGTTTTCCTTGCCTAATATAGACCTAAATTTCATCTTTCAAGAAAAGGGATTTTTACGAAAGACTTCCTCATTATTTTGGAATTTACACGCTGGTACCTTTTTTAGAAAGCCTTTCATTAAAATACCTCATTATTTAGATAATTTTCATTCTGGTACCTCTCTAATGGCAATTAAATTAAGTAGCTTATTTTTCTTAAATGGAAAAAATGCTCTCAAGATTTTTTGGTGTACAGTTAAAATAAAAATATCTACAGATACACAGTCTGTGGTGAAGTTTGTTACAACTATTGGACTCCGGATCGCCAAGCACATGCCACCGCACTTTGGTCCACATGCCAAGATGATGATGAGGTGATTAGAACCGTCCATGTTCTGGGGTGCTAAATGAGATGTGACACAATAAGAAACTAACACTAAATGGATGGCTCTGAACACTAATAGGGGTTGCCGAATGTGTATTATTAAAAAGAAAATTTTCAACGGTGTGCATTAAACTCTATAAATCAATACTCCCCCCCCCCCCCCCCCCCCCCCCCCCAAAAAAAAGAAAAAAAAAAAAAAAAAAACTCTATAAATGAATACTGAAGATCATTCCTTTTGATTTACTTATTTGACCACAGGCTATTCAAACTTGTGTCCATAGGATGACTGCTCTTAATTACCCAACCATATTTGCATGTAGACTCCTTGAAGCCACATATTCTAGTGATTATAACTTGCAAAGGCAACAACCACTACCACAATCATTTTATTTATTATTATTATTTATGTTTTTTAGCAAGACAACAACGACCATATAATCCAGCCATATGACAAGGAGCCTTCAAAGCTACAATGATGAATAAAGTTAACAGTCAAACATCTTCACTAGAAATTGAACAAAAGTGACGGATACAAGGTGTTCTATATCCATTACAATACAACCGTAAAGGCTGATAAGTATAGGTAGTGGCCATGACTGCTACGCGATATGGGGGTGAAACAGGGCAATCGGTTTTTTCAGGACCATATCGGCCGTCACAGGAGCTATAATGGCTGTTATGGGGCACAACGATCATTACCCCCATAATGGTCGAAAAACGACCACTTCTTTTTTTTTTTTTTTTTTTTTGAGAGAGAGAGAGAGAGAACTGAAATTTTATTCAAAAGCTCGCAAAACGACCACTTTTTGCTATTTAAAACCATTTTTCTTCTCATTTTTTCACTTTTCTCATTCTAAAAACTTTCCTAGATTATTCTACAGCAGATTTTGACCACTCCTACAATATAGCTTTTAGGATTAAAACCCCATATTAAAGCAATTTGGATGAATAGAAGCACTCAGGGCCATATTTTCAAAAGGAAAAAAAAAATGGTATTTATGCCTTTTTCTTATTTCTAGTTGTAATGCTTGATTGTGATGTGTAAATATTAGAGACGCACCATGTTCATAAATTCACCAGACAATCAAATACAATACTCTTATCAAAGATTGGACCGTTACACTACCATAAACATGTTCAAACAAAAAATGAATATATATTTGGAATATTTACATTAATCCGGATTTTCTAAATATTTTTTCAGATTTTTTTGGCAAACAAAAAAAAAAAAAAATCAATCGTTACGGACGATACTTGTATTAGTAACGGTGGTAACCATTATAGCCACCGTTACCAATACGGAATACCTTGGACGGATATGATAATCTAAGATATCTAATAAGTGGAAGTTTTGAAATGAGCCATTCATGCCAAGGTGATGTATCAATCAGGCCATCCATCTAGCGGAACCTTTTATAGATGGCTTATGTTTCAAAAATAGCAACTAATAGACAATCCAATCCATCGACTTTCTTAATTTTCCATGATTGTCAACCTATGTCTTCTACAACTGATCTCATGACTACAATTATCCAACCTATATATTTTGGACCATCTTCCATCGGAACAAAGGCAAGAACATGATCGGTCCCAAATGAAAATTTAATCTGCCACATGCGCCATGGAGAGACGTGTCATCTTCCGGCTGCAAAGTAGCCATGAAACTAGCACTGAACAAGGAGTTTTTTGAGAAGCCAGCACTACTAAGTTGCACACATGGCATATATTAACCCAAATAAAACATACTAAATTGTGGTATCCACTAGCGCTAAGTCACACTCCCAAAATCAAACACATTGAACAATCCTAAGCTCTGATTTGTGACCAATTTGTTGAATAGACCATGGATTTATTTATTTTTTTTTTTTATTTGTACTTCTAACTATCCATAAATCAGGACATCATCATCATTTAAGCCTTATCCCAATTAATTGGGGTTAGCTACATGAATCATGTTACACCATTCCACTCTATCAAGGGCCATAACTTCAATTAGA
Source organism: Liriodendron chinense (assembly GCA_003013855.2). Lineage (NCBI taxonomy): Eukaryota > Viridiplantae > Streptophyta > Magnoliopsida > Magnoliales > Magnoliaceae > Liriodendron > Liriodendron chinense. Next base: position 1,316,976 of record PVNU02002353.1, read on the forward strand.
CCATAGGTCATCAAGTCTTTTCTTAGACCATAGGTCATCAAGTCTTTTCTTACTCCCTCCATTCACGTCCTTTTGGGCCTTCCCCTTGCCCCTTTAGAGTCTTTAACTTGTACGAACTCACTCCTTTTAACTAAAGTAGCTCTTGGTCCCCACTTGCACATGACCAAACATTTAAGTCTACTTTTCCCAACTCATTGCCCATTGGTGCAACTCCTCAATTCCCTCGAATGATTTTATTTCTTATAATATCCTTCCATGTCTTGCCACTCATCCATCTCAACATCTTAATCTCAGTTACACAATCTTATGAACATGTTCCTTAACTGCCCAACATTCCCCATAAAGCATGGATGGTCCTATAGCTATCTAATAAAATTTCCTTTTTAGTTTGAGAGGTACATGGCAATCACATAAAACCCGAAAGGCATGTCTCCATTTCTTCCATTCCCACTTGAATTCTATAGGCAACATCCTTCTAATCTCTCCACTCTCATGAATTATCAACCCAAGATGTCAAAAGAGATCATTTTGGGAAACTTATTGGTCAACAATCTCAACTTATTCCTTATTTCCACCCCTATGTTACTACAATTTGACGGGGACATCAAAGGATTCACACGAGTTTACCAAAGATGGAGACAACCATCATCGTCCTCACAGCTTTCCCTTTGGATGGATGGAGACTTCCAAGTGGGGCCTGTCGGGCCGATTTGGAGATCCCACATGCATTGGATGTACGTTAGGAAGACCCCACACTGGGATGATGCATGTGGGTTGCTTGTTAGGAGTTTTTGGCTGTATGTTTAAATTTTTTAGTCGATCCGACTGTTGGATCACATTAGTAGGACCATCGGGCCACTAAATCATTCAAATCCAGGCCCCTTGGACCCTAGTTTTTCTTTGCTTATGTTTTTAGTTATTTTTAGGTGTTATTAGACAATTTAGATCATTTTCTTTGTGTTTGGAACATTGATTTTGAGTTTGGCCCACTTTACTTAAGTGAAGAGCATAGTTGTAATTTTGAACAAAATCTAATATAAAAGCACTAGGGGGGACGTCCAGCCCTGATGTCCATTGTGTTAAAGCAAAAAAAAAAAAAAAAAAAAAAAACAGAAAGAAGTAAGCTTCTTCTTAGAGAGGATGTTCCTTCTCATTTTTCCTTCAGGGTTTGTAGTGGAAACCCTCCATTCCAATCAAAGTGTGGAAGGGTATATCAAAGCTTGGTAGTGAGTTCATCTAGATCTTCTTCTCATTCTTGCTTTATGGTATTCATCTTTCCTTCATCTTCCTCCATCTACGACTCCTCTAAACCAAAGCTCTCTCGAGTCTCGTCCCACATTCTGTTTCTGATTTTTTCGCTCCCATCAAACCACCCTCATCAATCACCTTCATCAACCCTAAATCCCTAATTCCCTAAATCTGAATTTTATTGGTACCATTTTTTCCTCATATGGATGTGGTATATTACCTATGTTAGATTGAAAGTCCTTACTTCCAAGGGGCCATTTTTGTGATTTTTTTATAACTATATGCACCACACATGCGATTAGCCTAGGCCACTTCATAATTGAATATGAATTTTTTTTATCTTTCATGTGGATGTGCTTGAGTTTGCGTGATGATTATCTAAATTAATGTGGAACTCGATCTCGCATCATTCATCCTAGGCTATGTCACACACGTCCTACATCAAATTTGGTATCAGAGCTTAAGTCTAGCATAGGGTAAGTGTTCAATAAAATTCCTAAATCAATAATAGTGCATCTAGGTCGCATATAGCTTGCTGAAATTTTCTGTTTAGGTATTTTAGAAGTCCTAAATTGCTGAAATTTTCAGATTTAGTGACTTTTAAGATACCTAGTGGCTGAATTTTCAGTTTTGGCCTTATTTGAGTCATTCTAAGGTTGTTCGTAGGGTTAGTAGGTGCATTTAGAGTTCATAAACATCCTATTGCATGTCTAGGTTAGTGTCGCATTGAGTATCATCAAATCTGAATTTTTTTAGAGTCACATTTAGGTGGCATCAAATCTGAATTTTGCATTGCATTCATCATATAGTTCATATAAAGTCTAGAATCCATATTGTTACGTCTAGGTAAGCCATATCTTTATTTTCATTATCATTGCACCTAGAGTTTAGTTGTTGAGTCTCACCATAATGAATGGAGTATAGACGCTCAAGATACTCAGGGCCGTTAAGTGTTGTCTTGTAGCCCTTGAGACCCGATGGAAAGCCGAACTCCAACGATTTGGCATATTTTAGTGGCCACATAGACCCACAAACATTCCTTGATTGGCTTGAAGACTTGGAATTTTTTTTTACTGGTATGATAAATCGGACAAATGTCGAGTGAGGTTCGCCAAGTTGTTTTGGACAGATTTGGAGCGAAGAATTGAGCGAAAAGGTAGAGCTCCGATCTCACGATGGGACGAGATGACAGAGCGTTTGATAGAGAAGTATCTTCCCATCTCTTACCGTCAGAAGCCCTTACCTCAGGAAATAGTTATCCCACCTTCCCGTCCAAAAAGAGAACCCATACGGCCACCTTCTTGTAAAGTAATCCAATCCGTCATTAAGGGAATCTCAGCTTTTGAGCAACTTGAAGAGTGTCTACCACCAATTATATTTCCTTGGGAGAGAGATAATGTCTTGGTGAGTAGCAAGATGGAAGGGTCTAAACATGTTATTTGTGAAGAGGTAGAGTACTTGCCTGAAATTAAAAGTGATAACGAAGAAGAAATTGAGGCATCACTCACTATTGTTGAACATGAAGGAGTGGGTGTTGGTGATGAAGAGGTCGAAGAAATTGAGGCCGCATCACTTCCAATTGTCATGTGTGACCTGAATGATGTGGAGTCCCAATCTAAGTGTCTTACCATAGTGAATGCGAACGGGTTTGAAAAAGAGACTAGTGTGGATACAATGGTAGACACCGACATGACTAGTGAATGTAGACTTGGAAAGGACTTGTGATACCACACCAGATGACTTATGAGATGAACTTCCACTCAAGCGGGATATTCAATACTCTATCGATCTTGTCCCTAGGTCGACTTTATCAAGCTCTTCCCTCTACCAAGTGAACCCCACTGAAGCATAGCAGAAATGCAGAGGCAATTTGATAAGCTTCTTAGGGAAGAGTTCACTCAGGAGAGTTTGAGTTGGAATTTTATTCCGTGTGCCGTGCTCGCCCTTTTCACTTTTAAGAACGATGGCACGTAGGTGCACGTGTGGGCACATTCTAGCCGTCCACAAAATCTCAATCAAGTGTCAATTCACTTTGCGACGTATTCACAACATGATGGATGTGATGGCCAGAGCTCCTGTCTCGCATCTTGATGACATGTTGGACATAATCGCCAATGCCAAGATCTACTCAAGACTTGGCATCAAAAGTGTGTGTCGTCAAGTATTGGGGTACTTGAACATTATCCTTATTTATAACATGTACGAGGAGCAATACCTCTATCAGTTAGAGCGGGTTTGTGGGATACTAAATTTAGAATGAGAAATTATGTGTCACCTGCAAGAAGTGTTCTTTTGTTATAATTTTCCAAGTTCTAGATAATAGAGTTGTCTATTTTGAATCCATTGCTTCACCGGAGCGTCCTATAGTTTCATTCATGTCCATCTCACATAGGCTATCTAAGTCCACAGGGAACATTTGCACGACATATTCATGAATTGCATCATGAGATTGAAAGGCACATTAATGCAAGTAATCAACATTAATAACCTCTCAGCAGATTCACATCGTAGGTTTAAAGAATTTCAGGTGGGCGATTATCTTAGGTTTAAAGAATTACGATTCCCACTAGGGAACCATACGAAAATTACATGCTCGTAATGCAGGTCCATATAAAATTTTGACAAGGGTGGGCCCTAATGCGTATGCTAGTGGATCTTCCATCTGACATGGGCATTAGTGTCACATTCAACGTGGAGGACCTTAGTGCCTTGTACCTTGTGTTGGACCTACATCTTTATCATCTAGCCCTCCTATAGACCTCTCTCCTACCCTAGATGAAGATGGTCCTGATCCCGACACTAGCCTATAGCCTTTGCCAGACCCAACTTCTTACCCATTGCCTTCTCTTCCATCTTTACCTGGATGGAAAGAAGAGATGGAGGATGTTATGGACCACCAAGCGGTTTCCACCCGCCATGGAGGATATCGGAAATACCTCGTGAAGTGGAAGAACAGGCCAGCTTCAGACAGTACTTGGATCATCGATACATAGTTTCAATGCATAAACCCCGATCTCCTTGAGCACTATCATAATTTTATTTCGCCAGTGGCGAATTCTTCTCAGCCGAGGAGAGTTGATGGGGACATCAGAGGATTCACACGAGCTTACCAGAGACGGAGATAACCATCATTTTCCTCGCAGCTTTCCCTTTGGATTGATGGAGACTTTTGAAGACCCCACATGCATTGGACGTGCATCAGGAAGACCCCACATTGGTATGATGCATGTGGGTTGCTTGTTAGAAGTTTTTAGCTGTATGTGTAAGTTTTTTAGTCGATCCGATCGTTGGATTATGTTAGCCGGGCCATTGGGCCACTAAATCATTTAGATCCGGGCCTCTTGGATCATAATTTTTCTTTGCTTATGTTTTTAGTTATTTTTAGGTGTTATTGGACAGTTTAGATTATTTTCTTTGTGTTTGGAACATTGATTTTGAGTTTGGCCCACTTTACTTAAATGAAGGGCATAGTCGTAATTTTGAACAAAATCTAATATAAAAGCACTAGCAGGGGACGTCCATCCCTAATGCCCATTGTGTTAAAGAAGAAAAAAAAACAGAAAGAAGCAAGCTTCTTCTTAGAGAGGGTTCCTTCTCATTTTTCCTTCAGGGTTTGTGTGGAAACCCTCCCTTCCAATCAAAGTATGGAAGGGTATATCAAAGCTTAGTGGTGAGTTCATCCAGATCTTCTTCTCATTCTTCCTTCATGGTATTCATCTTTCCTTCATCTTCCTTCATCAACGACTCCTCTAAACCAAAGCCCTCTCATCCCACATTCTGTTTCTGATTTTTTCGCTTCCATCAAACAACCCCCATCAACCACCTTCATCAACCCTAAATCTCTAATTCCCTAAATCTGAATTTTATTGGTACCCTTTTTTCCGCATGTGGATGTGGTATATTACCTATGCTAGATTGGAAGTCCTTACTTCCAAGGGGCCATTTTTGTGATTTCTTTATAACTTTATGCACTACACATGCGATTAGCCTAGGCCACTTTATAATTGAATCTGAATTAATGTGGAACTTGATCTCGCCTCATTCATCCTAGGCTATGTCACACACGTCCTACATCACAATTGCATTTCACATACTTAGATTTATGGAAGGGTGCTTCATAATCTAAGCACCCTTCCATAAATCTAACTTTGTGTTTACACCCTCCCTCTCCCTTGCCTTTTTAATCAAAACTATGTCATTTGGGATCTCTCACTACAAATGCCTCGTTAACTCATCCACAACCAATGCGAAAAGGTATGGGCTCAATGTTGGCCCCTAGTGCAAGCCTACAGTAATTAGGAACTCACTTACCTCCCCACCAATGGTCTTGACGTTTGTCACTGCTTCCTTGTACGTATCTTTAATCATGTCAATATGTCCTCTTGAAACTCTTTTCTTTCCCAACACTCACCAGATTATCTCTCAAAGGACCCTATCAAAAGCTTTCTCTAAGTTCATAAAGACCATGTGGAGATCCTTCTTCCTCTCCCCATATTTCTCCATCAATTGTCTAAGTAGGAAAATAGCTTCCGTGAGAGACCTCCCTTGCATGAAACCAAATGGATTTTCTGATATATTCACCTCACGCCTCCGTCCTTGCTCAATCACTTTTTCCCAAAGTTTTATAGAATAGCTCATACGTTTAATCCCACGATAGTTAGTGTGGCATTGTATGTCTCCTTTATTCTTAAAAATGGGTACCATAGTACTTTTCCTCCACTCGTCTTGCATTTTCTTTGGTCTTACAATTTTGCTGAGCAACTTTGTTAACCAAAATAACCCAATATCTCTCATACACCGCCAAACCTCTATTCACATACCATCTGGTCTGAGGACCTTTCCTGTTTTCATATTTTTCAAAACTTCTTTAACTTTGCATATCCTAATCCTACAAAAGTATTTATAAACTCTGACATCATTTGAGTTTATAGTTCCTTCTATCCTTATACTTTTAAAATGAATATCATTTAACAAGTTCTAAAAATAACTTCTCCATCTTTCATTGATCTCATTGTCCTTGACTAGTACCCTCTAGTCATTGCTCTTAATGTCATCTAGCATGACCTAGGTCCCTACTCTTCTCTCTCATTTTTGCACGTTTGAAGACATCTTTTTTGCCTTCTCTTGCCCTCAATCTATTGTAAAGATCATTATAGGGCCCTAAGTTTAGCCTCAATATTTTCTAAGCATCTTTTTGGCATTTCTATATTATTCACTGGGAGAGCATCATTGTTTAGAAAAAAAAAAACAAGCTATTTAATCTAACTACTTTTAGGGGTTATTTGGATGTTTGTAAATTTATTTATTTATTTATTTTTTAAGGATGATGCTTTTAAAATGTTAAGTTGCAAATACTTTACATTGGTAAAGAATTCCATAAGTAAAATATTTATATTTTGTCATGTTTAGCTTTTAGCAAGAGCTTACAGGTAAAAAGTTTTTACCCACATAAAGCTTGGTATTCCCCCAAAAAATATAGATGAAGTGATGAGGCCCGGTATAGTAGTCCGCGGACTACTAAAGCAAATTTGCAGTCTGCTAGTTGGGCCATGCGCAAGGACGATCGGAACCGTTCAAGAGGGAGGTTCCACCATGAACAAGACGAGTGGAAAGCACGAATTGCCACAAATGATCCTAGATATTCGATCTAAGGACAGATAAGACCAAAGCATTACCAACGGTTCACATTCAATTCAACTTTTCAAACGGCTAGGATAGTCCATGGCCCATCCACAGTGAGGCCTACCATCTGAAGTGGGCCTTACACTGATCAACATGTTCCATCAGGTGGACCACGACATTACATCTGAAATCAGAAAACTTGATGAGGAAATGACAAACTTACCCCAGAAAAGAGATGGGTATTTACGGCGCAGCCCCTATCCACCAAGCAGAACTCGAACTGCCCTAACGCCGCGTTAACGGAATGCTCGGCCGTCCATCCCGTTCCGTCAGAAACCATGTAGATAGCCTTCCCCGCCGTTAACTCGCCGTCATCCTCTTCGTCGTCGGTCCTCTCCCCCGAAAGAACCGGCCATAACTCGGTCGAGGATGAAGAATGAGACGGAGCCTTCGTAGCAGAATTCTCCTTCCGATTAATCGGCCGATCCAATCTCCTCCCCGAACGGATCGCCCGAGCCCTCGACCATCGGTTCAGCTGCGCGCTCCCTTTCGGCTTCCGAGCCTGCCGAGGCTCGGGATTAGGTTCCGATGTTTCGTTCTGAAGGTCATTGGGGAGAGAGAAGGGCGGTTTTCTAGGGTTGGTGAGTGGGATGATGTTGGAGACGTGGAAGCTGGAATGATACGATCTCATTTTGGGTGGGTTTTGCTGTGATGAGGATAACTGAAACAGGGAATTATAGGGTCTCCATGATGGAAGCGGATTGAGTAAACTCTGTGGGACCCACCGTGATTTAGGTACTTTATCCTCTCCGTCCATCCATTTTATCAGATAATTTTAGATCTAAAGCCCAAAAATGAAGCATATATAGAGCTCAAGTAGACCACACCACGCTAACAGTCTGAATTGAATCGTTTACCGTTGAAAAATTCTTGGGGCCACAAAAAGTTTTGGTTCAAGTTGATATTTGTGTTTTCCCTTCATCCATGTCTATGTGATCTTATGAACAGTTTGGATGACAAATAAACATCACTTTAGACATTAGGAAGGTTTTTCAACGGTGGAAATCATTATTCCCACTATTTTCTGTGGTGTGGTACATTCCTCTGGATATGCTCCAATTTTGGCCTCAACTCCTAAAACGAGCTGTAAAAACATGCATTCAGCGTGGCCCAACAGAGTTTACTCGTGCTATCTTATTTCCCGGGTGATGTATCTGGCGTTACAAGTGTCGAAATTGGATTGCCTAGTATCGTAACGGGTAAACTCTGTTGGGTCCACCAGGAATGTATGTGGTTTATCCATGCCGTCCATCCATTTTTCCAGCTCATTTTAGAGGTTGAGCCCAAAATTGAAGCATATCCAAAGCTCAAGTGGATCACACAGGAAACAGTGGAAATAATGATTTTCACCATTGTAGCCCATAATGATGTTTATTTGTCATATATAACCTGTTCATAAGATTACACAAACATGGATAAAGGGAAAACACAAAAATCAACTTGATCCAAAACTTTACTGGGCCTCAAGAATTTTGCAACCGCAGACATTCAATTCACACTGTTTACTCTGGCATAGTCCACTTGAGCTTTATATATGTTTCATTTTTGGGCCTCAATACCTAAAATTATATGGTAAAATGGATGGACAGAGTGGATAAAATACATAAATCACAGTGGACCCCATAGAGTTTGGATTGTTCCTTCATCCAAGACGGAGGACATAAGATCAATGGTCTAGAATACCGGACAATTGCAAGTGGTACTGCTTTCACAGAGTGGGGCATCGAGATCCTTATGACCTATCGATGTGCCCAGGGTACTTGGTGTTGCTTTCAGGGCTGGGCTTGGGCTGAAGTTTTAGGCCTGAGGGCCAGGCTTGGGCTTAAATTCCTAGTCCGTTTCTATATCAAGCTAAACTTGGATTAACACATCCAAAATCCTGACAACCCAGCCCAGCTCATTTGACTTCAAAGAAGATTTTAAAAAAATTTTATTGCAACTTCAAGTCTCAAAGTATTTCAAAGCACTTGATCAACGGCTTAGATGGAATATCTAATATCTACATACAAACATGTGTTCATCCTATCCACATAATTTCTTATGGACAGGCCCACTTCAGTTTTCGATTGGGCTATGTTTTTGTCTCAGTTCCTAACATTGAGGGACAATGTTGACAGACAAAGTGGATTTGACATAAAGAACATGACAGGGCTGTGTGAGGTTCACTTAACAAAAGTTACCTAGCCCCTTACACATTTTCATGAAGAGATGCTTTAAGTGGGTGCAGATTATGTGGAGCCTCAGCATCACCGAAGATGATAAGGCCCTTACCATGGGCCCACCTTGATGTATGTATTCCATATATATCCATGCCCATATCATTTTAGGGCATGAGCGCAAAAATGAAACAGATCCAAATCTTAGGTGGACCATGCCATATGAAACAGTGATGAATGGCTATTAAAAACTTATCGTGGTCCATAAAAGTTTTGGATCAAGCTTATATTTGTTTTTCCCTTCATCTACGTCTGTTTAACCCTATCAATAGGTTGGATGGCAAGTAAACGTTGTGGAAATATTACAGTGGGCCATAGGAAGTTTTTCATGATGGTGTGATTGTCCACCTGATATTTGGATATGCTTCATTTTACTGCTCATGCCCTAAAATGGTATGAGAAAATGAATGGACGGCGTGGATGTAGAATACATACATCAAGGTGGACATAACTCTATCAGCCTTCTATTTCAGTAGCATACCACGGTGGCCCTTCCAATTCCACATCATATAACCAGTGCTGGAAAAGATCCGAGGGTCCCACCATAATGCATGTGTTTTATCACGTCGTACATCCATTTTGCATCTCATTGTAGGACATTAGCATAAAAATGAGGCATATTGTAATCTTCGGTGGACCTTAGTATGGGATATAATGGTGGTTGAATGCCCACCATTAAAAACTTTCTAACGCCATTGTAGAGTCTAGTTGCCATCCAACTTGTTGATAGGTCACACATACCCATAAGAAGGGAGAATGGAAACACCAGCTTGATCCAAAACTTTCACGAAGGTAGAGAAGTTTTTAATGGTGGGAATTCAATCACTATTGTTTCCTATGGTGTGATCCACCTAAGATATGTGTCTTCCTCATTTTTGTGCTCATGCCCTAGAATTGTTGGGATAGGAGGGCCGGCAGCGAAAGCAAAGCCGAACACAAACAGCAAATTGAATCAAAGAAGCCACACAATGCAATTTCAATGCATACAATCACCCACACATAGACAATCCGTATTTAACATGGAAAAACCCCTCACGGGTAAAAACCACGGCACAAAGTAACAACAATCCACTATAATATCAGAAGTTACAAGAGATGGAACCCAAGACCAAAAACCCAAGCCCACAAGAGAAATCACAAGCTTACCTAAGAAGAAAACCCTCTTCTTCAAGCTCTTTCTCTCACCTAGAAGCTCCCTCAATCCCCGTTGCAACCTTAGAAACTTCTAATCCCGTATTACCCCTTACATAGGCAAGAAAAAAAATGGATTTAGAAACCTCTTGTGCGCAAACCGCGCAAGAATCCGCGTTACACTAGGATATTGCCGATCGGTCGTCCGACCGGTCGAATAGCCTAAAATCTTCACAGCAGCAACGCTGCCTGGTCTTCACTGTGACCGGCCGATTGGCAGACTGGTCGGTGGTCCCTGTGTGGTCCCGATTTGAGGTATCTATTTCCCAACAAACTCCACCATGACTCAAATCGCCATGCACCACCTTGCCACGCATAATCTCCACCTCTACTTCGTCATCATTATAGTCCCGTCGCTTCTCATGCCCCATTGACTTCATCCTTGCATCTTCACTCGCCTTGTTGCTCTTTCCATGTGGCCCTTTTTCTCTTGCCACACATGAGCAACCGTGGATCCTGCTGCCGATCTCGCAGCTCTACCATGAATTGTGCTCCCAATCACCTTGTAAAGATTATCGCACCTCCGTGCCTTGATCATCACAGCGTGCTCCCTTCACCACTTTACAATACCGATCGCAGTCGATGAACATGTACCCTTTTCGCCTCGAGTGCACCAAGAGATATCGCATTCCTCTTCATCTCAGGGACATTCTTTACACTTTCAAGAATCCGTTCGACTCCATCGAACATCCTAATGCGCACCGAACCAATCCCCACCACATTGCGAGCGTAACCATTGCCCACAAACACCGATCAACCATCATATTCTTTGTATGACATGAATGAACTTCGGTCAAGACATATATGACATGATGCCCCTAAATCCAAGAGCCACTCTCTACCAAGAGGCTCTATGCCTGATACAGTCAATACATCACAACCGTCACCACCATCCTCTATGGTATTGGTTTCTTCCTTAGAAGAATCTCCAGATCTCTCCTGCCTTTTTTCGGAATTCGAACAATCCCTCTTCACATGTCCTTCTTCCCCAAAATTCCAGCATCTCACATTGTGCCTCCACTTGCCTTTTGATTTATATTTCGATGAAGGAGATCCTCCACCCCACTTAAAATTCCTCCCCCTCATAACCAGTGCCTCATCAATAGAGGAACCCACGCCGCCGCTTTTCCTTTTCATCACCTTCGCCTGAAGGGCTGAGATAACGATTTCTATGCCAATAGTCTCCCTACCTACGCACAAAGAATCCTTAAGCGACTCATATGATTCTGAATGAGAATTCAATAAGAAAAACGCTTGATCATCGTCCTTCATTGGCTCATCTACATCCATCAACTTGCAAATAAACTTATTGAAATTGCTGATGTGGCTCTCAACATCGGCCCCCTCCGTCATCTTCAAGTTGTACAACTGAAGCTTCAAGTATATGCGATTTTCAAGAGATTTCTTCGCATAGATATTCTCCAATTTCGCCCATGTTGCAGCCGCAATCTTCTCTTTCATAAAGTTATACAAGACCTCATCTGTCAGGCACAACTGAATTGAGACATTGGCATTTTCATCGATTTTCTTTCACTCTCCTTCTTTCATAGCTTCTAATCGCTCTCCAAGGAGCGCATCTTGCAATCCTTGCTGAACTAGAAAGCCTTTCATCTTCACCTTCCAAAGTTCAAAATTATTTTTCCCCGAATACTTCTCTATGTCGAACCTCATGCCTGATGCCATGCTCTTGTCTCAGATTCGAATGTCTGCTACACCCCAACGATCTCTCTGATATCAGTTGTTGGGATAGGAGGGCCGGCAGCGGAAGTAAAGCCGAACACAAACAGCAAATTGAATCAAACAAGCCACACAATGCAATCTAAATGTATGCAATCACCCACACATAGACAATCCGTATTTAACGGGAAAAAACCCCTCACGGGTAAAAACCACAGCACAAAGCGATACCAATCCACTATATTATCAGAAGTTACAAGAGATGGAACCCAAGACTAAAAACCCAAGCCCACAAGAGAAATCTTAAGCTTACCCAAGAAGAAAACCCTCTTCTTCAAGCTCTTTCTCTCACCTAGAAGCTCCCTTAATCCCCTTTGCAACCTTAGAAACCTCTAATTCCATATTACCCCTTAAATAGGCAAGAAAAAAAATGGATTTAGAAACCTCTTATGCGCAAACCGCGTAAGAATCCGCGTTACACTAAGATACTGCCGACCGGTTGGACACCCCTACCGGCCGGTCGGCCGACCAGTCGGATGGCCTAAAATCTTCACGGCAGTAACGCTGCCTGGTCTTCACTGTGACCTGGCCGGTTGGTGGTCCCTGTGTGGTCCCGATTTGAAGCGTCCGTTTCCCAACAAGAATGAGCTGGAAAAATAGACAAATAGAATAGATAAAACATATACATCATGATGGGCCCAGAGATCTTTTTCAGCTCTGACTTGTATGCATGTGCATGCGAAGGGAACTCCTATGAATCCAAGTTCAAGAAAATGGGGAGCGGATTAGCTGCGGCCTGACCTCACCCCAAGACAGTCAGCCTTTACCATGGGGCCCACCTTGATGTTATTCTATATCCACATTATCCATCTATTTATTTCGTATCATTTTAGGGCATGATCTAAAACATGAAATAGATCCAAATCTCCTGTGGACCATATAATAGGAACATAGTGCTGACTGATCATTAAAACCTTCTTGCGGATCACAAATTTTTTTTTTATCATAGTGATGTGTTTTTTTATCTTCATATCAGATTATGTGACCTTATCAAGAGTTTCGATGGAAAATAAACATTAAAATAGGCCTAAGGAAGTTTTTAATGGTGGAATGTTCAATCACCACTATTTTTTATAGTATAGTCCACTTGAGATTTAGATTTGCTTCATTTTTTGGGTTTGTGCACTAAAATGATATGGAGAAACAAGTGGACATCATGGATATAAGATACATACATAAGGTGGGCCCATAATAAGGACTACTTTGTCTTGGGTGATGCAAGGATTCTACTTAATCCACTCTGGAGAAAACGTAGGAAAGGAAACATCTTCTCTCCAGGGTTTGGGTGAGAAAATAAAAGAACATTTTTTAAGGGAAGTTGGCTGCATGGGAAATTAAATTGCTCTTCCTTCCAATGATTTTAATATTCACAAATAATGGAAAGATGGTTTCTTTGAAAAAGCCCATTTCCTTTCTCATCATTTCACTGATTCAAAGAAGGCCTAAGGGAAGCTGAAAAGTTATTTTTTAGAAAGCGTTTGCTAGCTCAGATGGGTCCCACCACGATGTTTATGTGAGATCTACCTTGACCAATAAGTATATCATCCAATTTTAGGCTGACGGCCCAAACTTCAGACTCATCCATGTTTCAGGTGGACTAGTGATTAAAAATAGTGTAGAGGCAAAACTTACCCTCCAAACTGTTTTCCTTCGTGTGGCCCACCTGAATAATGGATTGACTTAATATTTGGGCCTCATGCCTACATTTTAGTGTAGCATCCAATAGTTGGAGTGGATTTTATACAGTCGTTATGATGGGCCTTGTAAATATCAAGGGCATACATTCTCTCCTAACTATTTCACTTGGTGTGGTCCACATGGATTACGGGTCATCCTATTTTTTTCTTTTTCTTTTTTTTGTCATTGGCATAAAGTAGGATTACACATATAATGGAGGGAGTGGATCATACATACACATCATGGTGGGTCCTAAAAAAAGGGTGTGCATCCCAAGGAGAGATATTTCGTACACATATTAGACAGCTGGACTTCTTAGGAGAGCTTTTATATATATATATATATATATATATATATATATATATATATATATATATATATATATATATATTGAAAAGTGGGTCTTAACTTGGGTGGACTCCATCAGGTGTGTCACAGTTATATCCTTAATTTAAGTGGGCCACGCGATAGTAAACAATATATAAGACAATGATCACCCTCCTAACTGTTTCCCTCAGTGTAGCCCACCTAAATCTCGAATGGGCCTATTTTTTTGGCACTACACCTAAATGTTGGTGCATCATCTAACAGTTAGTGGATTTTATATAATTGTCATGGTGGTTCCCATAAGAATAAAGGGTGGACTTCTCTGGCAACTCATTCCTGTTGTGTGGCCCACCTCAATCACGAGTCAGTCTAATTTTTTCGCCCTTCGCTTAAAGTGGGATTACACATGTAATGGTGGGAGTAGATCTCATATACACATCAAGATTAGCTCCATTAAAAATTAAGGGTGTAACTTTAAGTAAAAAAAAATTGCCAAAAGTTTTTAAATAGTTGGGTGATGAAGGCCCACCCTTGATTTTTTATGGGGCCACCACAATGAGGTAGTTGAAATCCACTCCAACCATTAGATTTGTCATACTATGTTATGCCTATGGCAAAATAATCATTTAACCAATAATTCAGGTGGGCCACACAAGGGGAAATAGTTGAAAAGAGAGACATTCACCTTTGATATTTACAAGGGCCCACCCTGATGATTATATGAAATCCAGTTTATTAGATACCACAAAAAAATATAGGACTGGTGACCAAACATCTTTTCCAATCGTGTGGACTACTTAAAACATAGACTTGGGTGATTTTTGGGCTTGGGCCTAACATGAGGTGACACACCCATTGGTTGAGGTGAATTTTACATAAAAAATCATGGTAGGGCACCCCCGAACCGGCAACCCGATCAAGTTGAGTTTCTCGTTGTTGAAGATAACATTGTAGGGCACACCGGAGCCGGCAACCCAACCACAGACTGAGTGAAGATAGCCTTGTTTCAACACTAAGGTCATGGTATGGGTTCCCATAATGGAGTGGCTAACATTGTGACGTGACTAACAGAGGTGGGTGGGTGTACTAACAATGGGGTGTGTGAACTAACCCAAAAAAAAAAAAAAATTTGAGTTTCTCATTTAAAGAAATAACATTAAAATAATATATAGAGCTTTTTCCCATGAGCAATCTCTAGCTTTCTCACCTCCA
Organism: Liriodendron chinense; assembly: GCA_003013855.2. Taxonomy (NCBI): domain Eukaryota; kingdom Viridiplantae; phylum Streptophyta; class Magnoliopsida; order Magnoliales; family Magnoliaceae; genus Liriodendron; species Liriodendron chinense. The sequence goes on from PVNU02002353.1 coordinate 1,332,266, forward strand.
CTCCACTCCACTCCTTCCATCTCTCTTCCACTCTTTCCATTTCTCTCTCTTACCTCTGACCACTCCTTCCATCTCTCTGCGCTCAACCAACCAAGCCCTTGTTGTTGTCGCAGCAGCAGGGCCTTCGACCATTGTATCAGCATTGTCCCTGGTCCTGCAGCAGATTCACATCTCTTCTCTCTCTCTCTCTTGACCGTAGGACCCACCAAATGCACGGATCAGATATCATGAGCTAAACATACCGTGGGCCCGATCAAAATGGCCCTTTATTTTACCAACCTTCATTCGACTCGGACTTGGACTCGGGCTGGACTTGGACTCCAGCTTGGACTCTGTCCAAACTACTTTGGCCCATCACGGGCTTGGCCCGGGTTTGGGCTTAAGTTGAACAATGAATACCGGGCTTGAGCAGAGCTTGGCCCGCCCCGAAAAATTCATTCTGCCCTCATCTGTTATGAAAGAGCACACTATGAAAGGTGCCTAAAAACCAGGCAGATCCAAAACTCAGGTGGGCCACAAAAAATGAAACAGTGGGAACGAAACATCCATCGTTGAAACCTTCCTGGAGTTGGCGATGATGTTTATATGCCATATTTGTGGATCGCACACAGCCTGGGGGCACAGGAATGTCTATTTTCCCTGGCCATCGATTCCGATTCAGTGGGAGAGAATTAGGTGCGCCCCGGCCTTACCACTGCGGTGCCCACATTGATGGATGTATTTTATAGCCATGTTGTCCATCCATTTTTTTTCAGATATATCATTTTAAGGACATGAGCCCAAAAATGAAACAGATTCAAATCTCAATTGAACCATACCATAAGAAACAGTGGTAATTAATCATTAAAAACTTCCTGTGGGCCACAAAAGTTTTGGATCAAACGCATATTTTTTTTTCCCTTCATCCAGGGTTATGTGATCGTATCAATATCATGGAAATATTATTGTGGGCCATAGGAAGATTTTTATGGTAGGGTGTTTATAAGTAACCACGGTTTCCTATAGTATGGTACAACTGACATTGAATCTGCTTCAATATTTTGATCATGCTCTAAAATGACCTCGCAAAACGGATGGACAGCAGGATAATAAAATACATACATCAAGGTGGGCCCCACATGATGAATTGCCCAAATCCACTCGTGAGTGAATTGGAAATGGTACTGACATGACATGGTGGGATTTGACTGGATGACCAGCTAATGCCAGGGATTTGTCACACAAAGAATGTTAAAAAATTGTTCAGCCACCAGTTTGCCATCCAATTAAATCTCACCACCTGTGTGGAGCTTGATACAAGTGGGCAATATTCAAGCCTTGAGCGGTTCATTTTCATAGCCATCAGCCCTTGGCTGATTTGACTGATCATCCACGACTTTAAAGAGGATAGGCACAGCTAAGGTAAAACGGAGGGGGGCCTGAAATTTAAGCAAGATGACTGACTAGGTTGGGCCACGCCGAGAGTGGATTAGTGCGCCACTGGCCTCAACCAAGTCAGTGCGGCCCGTGCTGTGGAGCCCACCTTGATGTATGTATTCTATATCAGCTCCATCGGATTAGGTGAAACCCTGGATCCATCCAGGTGGGTGGGACCCTTGATTGTGGGTTTCACAGGTGATGTATGTGCCCTAAATCTACACAGTCCAACTATTTTGAAAGCTCATTTTACGGCATGATCCAAAAAATGAAGCTGACTCAAATCTTAGGTAGACTATACCATAGGAAACAGTCATGATTGAATCCCCACCATTAAAAACTTCATGGATTCCACTGGAATGTTTATTTGCCGTCCAACCTGTTGATAAGGTCACAAATGCCTTAGATGAAGTGACCACACAAATATCATCTTGATCCAAAGCTTTTGTCGCCCACATGAAGCTTTTAATAGTCAAAGCTTTTGGATCATGCCTTAAAATGGATGAACTGCAGGTATATAGAATTTATACATCAAGGTGGGCCCACATAATGGATGGCCTAAATCCACTCTTGAGTAAATTGGGAATATCACTAACATGACATCCGCATGATTTATCTGGATAAGAAGCTAGTACCAGGGATTTATCACACAAAGCATGTTTAAAAATTGTATAGCCACCTGTTCGTCATCCAATTAAATAACATCATGCTGTGGGGCTTGATTAGAGCTGTACATCAATTCAATTCATTTGATTTTAGATGAAATTGGAATTGAATTGATCCTAAATTTTTGAAATTGAAATTAAAATGGAATTGATCTTAATTTTAAAATTTCGAATTGAAATTGAATTGATCCAATTTTTTTAGAATTGATATAAGATTGAATTGATAGATTTTTGGATTCGATTCGAATCGATTTGATTTTTCACACATTGCAAATTAAAATTCTATAAGTTTTGTAGGTTTGGATTTTATAGTACCTCAAATAGTCATATTAATAGAAATACTTCTGAAAACATATGCATAATAACTAGTCCATACGTGATTTTAGAGTAGAAATTTAATCCAACTTATTGTAATGTCTTAAAATGAGACGTAAAATTAAATGGACGGAATGGATATACAAAAAATACATCAAGGTAGGCCCCACACGGTAGGGGTAACACCCACTAAGCTATTACCAGCATAACACCTAATTTACTCTTAAGTCTTGGCCTTGGGCGAACCTCAGATTAAGTACCAAGTTAGTGCACTTTTGTCGTACTGAGTAAACTCAGTTGGGCCTACTTTGAATGCATTTGGTTTATCTACACCATCCATTCGTTTTGCACGCTTATTTTATCCGTTGAACCCAAAATTGAAGCATATCCGAAGCTTGAGTGGACCATGCCACATGAAACAATGGGAATAATGATTTCCACCGTTGAAACCTTCCTAGGGCCCACAGTGACGTTTATTTGTCATCCAACCTATTCGTAAGATCAGGTAGACATGTATGAATGGAAAACAAAAATATCAGCTTGATTCAAAACTTACATAGCCTACAATAATTTTTCAATAGTAGAGGTTCAATTCACACTGTTTCTTGTGGTGTGTGCCACTTGAGCTTTGTATATACTTCAATTTTGGGCTCGAGCCATGCAATTATCTTTTAAAATGGATGAATGGAGTGGATAAAACTAATAAATTACCTAGTGCCTCATAAAGTTTACTTAGTATGCTAAGCGCATTGAGTTACTAAATCGCAATCCGGTTCATCTTGAACTCTTGGGCAGGCGCTGATGTGCAAAAGGGTGGTTTCAAAGCTGTGTACGCCCCACCATAAGTTATGTGTTTTATCTAGGCCGTCCATCCATTTTTCTATATGATTATAAGACATTAGCCCAAAAATGAGACATCCAAATCTCAAGTGGACCACACCACAGGAAAACAGTGGGGGATTGATGCTTACTGTTGAAAACTTTTTGGGGCCTTAGAAGTTTGGTATTAAGCTGATATTTGTTTTTTCCCTTCCTCTAGGTCTATGTGACCTTATCAACAGGTTGGATGGCAAATAAATATTACAATGGGTGTTAGGAAGAATTTAACAATGGACGTTTAATCCCCACTATTTTGCTGTGGTGTGGTCAACCTGAGATATATATCTTTCTAATTTTTGAGATTTTTCCTTAAATTCTGATATAAAAATGAATGGACGGCGTAGATAAAACACATTATGATATATCTATTTCATCTATATATATATATATATTCAATTTGATACAAATCGATTTGATTCGATCAGTATCAAAAATTGAAATTGAATTTAAAAAAAAAAAATTGAATTGAATTGATATTGGGGAACAATTCAATTCGATTCAATCGATAAATTGATCATAAGTTGAATTGTGTGCAGCCCTAGGCTTGATAAGGTGGGCAATATCCAAGCCTTAGGTGGGATTTGACGGGATGACAAGCTAGTGCCAGGAATTTATCACAAAAAGCATGTTTGAAAATTGCACAGCCACCCGTTTGCCATCCAATTAAATCCCATCATGTCGCGCCTGTGTGGGGCAGATACTGGTGGGCAACATCAAAGGGTGGATTATTTTCGGGGGCTGATGATGAAAGTGACTTTAAAGAGCTGGATGATAAAGGATGATCATGCCTAAGGTAAAACTGAGGGAGGGCCTGAAATTTAAGCAAGATGACTATGCTGGGCCACCTCGGGAGTGGATTAGGTGCGCCCCTGACCTCACCCAAGTCGGTGCAGCCTTACAATGGAGCCCACCTTGATGTATGTATTCTATATCAACTCTGTCCACCTGTTTTGTCAAATCATTTTAGGCTATGTACCCAAAAATGGAGGTTCGAATCTTAGGTAGACAATACTATTTGAAACAGTGGTGATTGAGCTTCCACTGTTAAAAACTTCCTAATACCCACTGTAATGTTTCTGTAATATTTATTTTTCATCCAACTTATTGATAAGGTCACGTTGAAGTAAAAAAAAATAAACAAAGAGCTTGATCCAAAGCTTTGTAGGCCCACATGAAGTCTTTACGGGTCAATCACTACTATTTCCTATGGCATAGTCCACAGATTTGGATCTATTTCATTTTTAGCCTCATACACTAAAATGATCCAGAAAAACATATGAATGGCCTCAACATAGAATACATACATCAAGGTGGGCCCACTCACTAATTTTGCTTTTTGTGTCTTGCCTGCTAGCCTAGTTGGAAGACACCTAAGCATGTCAACAGTAGGTCTCAGGTTCGAGTGGTAAGGAGACACACTAACCCCACCGAGTGGGTGGGTGCATCATGTGACTAACCATGTGGGTGCGTTGCACGACGAAAAAACAAAAAAAAAAAGGTGGGCCCGTAGTAAGGGCTTCACCATGTTGGGTAAGGCCAGGCTGCACCTAATCCTGCTTTCAGGCCATTGGCGACCTGGTACAAACATCAAAGGGGCCACCATTATGAAAAATCAAGGAATAGTCAGCTTAAAAACACCTGTAAGCATTCTCGAACGGACCTGCACATGGTATAAAGATGCTCTTGGGGTTATGTATTTCAATAGTCAAAACCACTTAGGTGATGGGACATAGACGTGGACGGAGGAGATACTTCGAAAATAATTCTTAGATGGAGCTTTAGATGCTCTTGGGGTTATGTACTTCAATAGTCAAAACCACCTAGATGATGGGACATAGACGTGGACGGAGGGGATACCTCGAAAATAATTCTTAGATGGAACTTTAGATGCTCTTGGGGTTATGTATTTCAATAGTCAAAACCACTTAGATGATGGGACATAGACGTGGACGGAGGAGATACCTCGAAAATAATTCTTACATGGAACTTTCTCAAACCTTTGATTCTTTCACTCTTTTTTAACTTAGGGTCTACCTGCTTGGGTTAGGACCATCGCCTTTTTAGCCCAATTGGTACCATACCACGTGTCATCTCTAGAAGAAGATGCTCAGGGCCACATGTACCAGATAAAAACAAGGCGCTATAGTGAGGTGGCTAGCTACTAGTCGCTGCTCTGTGATCCCACCATGATGTATATGTGCTTTATCTACACCGTCCATCCATTTTTCGAGAGAATTTTAGGACATGAGCCTTAAGATTGAGGCAGTTCCAAATATCAGGTGGATCACACTATAGAAAACATTGATCATTGAACGCCCATCAATAAAAACTTTCAAAGGCCCAGCATAATGTTTATCTGCCATCCAACTTGTTTATTAGGTCACATAAACCTAGATGAAAAGAAAACACAAAATCACCTTGACCCAAAACTTTTTGTAGGCTTGTGGCCCCCAAAAAGTTTTTAATGGTAGGAGTTCAGTTTCTTATGGTGTGGTTCACTTGAGATTTGGGGCATTTGGCATCTCTAGTAATAAGATCTTTTTATTTAAAAAATAAGGTTTTCTTTTAAATGTAGACTAGTTGATAAAACCCTAATTTTATCATTTAATTTTCTTTTAGAAACTATAAAAAATGTCTTCGAATGTAAGTAATAGATTGGTCACTTTTTTTTTTTTTAAAGAGCTCATTCAACTCAAGAGTTTGGACATTTTTTTACTAATTTTGAAACAAGTTTGTCTTTGAACTTTTTTAATAACTCATATCTTACCCTCTTTATCTTCTTTTTACAATATCTTTAGGATGGGTCCACATGATGAACGACCCATATTGAAGGTGGGGTCCCATATGATGAATAGTCCACATCAAGATGGCTCCACATAATGCACAGTTCACATCAAAGACGGCCCCCACATGCATGATTGATGACCCACATCAAAGTGTAACCCTACATGATGAATGACCCACATGAAGCAGGCCCACATGTTGGATACATTAAATGTGAACTCCACATGATGGGTAGTTGACATTGAAGGATTGCAAACAAAGGGCAATTAACATTGATGGTGGGGCCCACATGATGGACGACCTACATCAAGGTGGGCCCCACATAATGGACCGTCCACATCAAAGGTCATCCCCTAATGATGAATGGTCCACATCCAAGATGAGCCTCGCATGATGGATGACCCACTTTGAAGTTTCATCCCATACGATAATGGGCGGTCCACATCAAAGGTGGGCTCAATTTGATGTGCGATCCACATACAATGTCCAACATGATAGATGGACCAAAATTTTAAAATGTGAAGATTGTAGCTATCCTTCTTTTACCATTTGAGGCACTATCCATCTAAACAACAGTTTGGATTGCTTTTATACCGGAGTTGTTGTAATGTTTAAAAATGACATCAACCACCCCCAATAAAGCTCTTATTTGATGATTTATAAAAACACATGTATTTCAAATAGGAGCCTTTTTGGATTTTGAAAAAGTAATTTTACCAAAATAAATTTATTGTAAACAAGAGTTAGAACGAAGAAAGCTTATTATATATAGTAGCTCTTACTTGAAAAGTTCTAATTTGATTATAGTAGAAATGCCAAATGAGCCCTTGGATCTGCCTCATATTTGGGCTCATGCCATAAAATTATTTTTAAAAAAATGGATGGAACGCATGAATAAAACACATACAGTATAGTGGGGCTCACAAAGCACCAACCAATAGCTAGTTGCCACCGATAGAGGCAATAGGCAATATGCATCCATTGACCAATGGTTCACATTATGTACCTGCAGCATGCCTGACGAAGATAATTTTGCATGGTTTCTTGATTTTAGATTTATGGAATCTTAAAATAATAGATCTCTTGATGAGCCAATGTAATTTTGGAGCAAGTGCACTTTTAAATTGCAGTGGGAAACTCACTGGTGAGAGTGAGTTAGGGCCGTCTTGATAAGACTTCTTGAGTTAATGCTGACTCGGTCGATTCAATACAATTGGCAGCGACTCAAGCATAGTCACTGGTAGACTCTATGGAGTTTCAACAAGGGGTTTAGGTTTCGAAACCCATCAGTGGTGAAATTCCACGCTGCTGACAACACCAATGGGTGCGTTGCATGACTAACTAGGGTGGGTGTGTTGCGCGATTGACTGGGTGGGTGGGTTGCATGACTGACCAAAAAAAAAGTTATAGTCACCTTGTCGTGATGTTTTTTCGTAATAAAGAAAGAGACAGAAATTACAATGTGCAACCTTGAAGAAAGCATGGGCCTTAACCAATGCGGCATTTTCGTAATAAAGAAAGAGACAAATTACAATGTACAACCTTGAAGAAAGCATGGGCCTTAACCAATGTGTCATACCCTGCACACAATTGTTTTCCTTGGCTATTTTATTCACTCAACTCTAACTACTTTAACGGTATAATTATGAAGAAATTTCAGACATACCTAGTTGTACTTCCAACTAATTGGCATGTGGGCCTGCGGTGTTGTTTATATGACATCTCTCCTATCCTATGAGGTTGTGTCACCATAAAAATGGGATGCCCTAAAAATCATGTCAATCCAACCATTAGATGCATGTGAATATGAAGTTTTTAGAATAGTTGTTCAGGATTTTCTTCAGTGTGCTCTACCTGATAATTGGATTCACTCGATATTTTAGGGCATTACCATTTACATGGTGGGACAACCTTGCTGGAGATGTCACACAAACACCATGGTGAGCCCACACACCCAATTAGTTGGATATACAACTAATTATGTGTGAGCATTTCTAATAAATATTTTGAATTTAATTATGGATGTGAATGTTAATATTAACACTCCCATCTTCTCATTTTTTTAAAGTGAGGAGCAAGATGTCTAATCATCGATTCAGGTCATTTATTCGATCCATATCATTGGGTTGTGAATAGTGCATTAAGTGTGGGTCATTTTGTTACTTCTTTCCATTTCTTTAATGAGCCATATAGATTGAATGATTAGCATCATAAAACCAAAATGCCATGTTAGAATAGTAAAAAAATCTAACTAAAAAATTGTGTTTCAAGATGATTGTTGGACCTATTGCGTTTCTCTATTCAATCTTGACCATCCACTTTCAATGTTGTTGACTAGATATTTAGGATGATCTAATCAATGCCATATTTTCCACTATGACTACCTCGAAATAATGATTGGAGAACCAAGTCACCAAATCATGATTGGATGTGCCATGTCTTAAAATTTTGGGGAGATTGTCAAATCCCAATCAATGCAAGGTCATTCCACAATTATTAAGTATCGAGTCGAGTAAAGGCTCCATTGTCGAGTCTTTCAACCCAACAGAGAGGACTTCGAGTCTAATCTTTTCAACCTATGATCACTCCCTAGTTATTTCTAAGTAGAGTCAAGTAGAGAGTAGGTCGAGTTGAGTTTGTTTATCTTTGGGTTAAAGATCATATACATTCTCAAAAGAAATTGCTATGGTTACTTCACTCTTTTTAATTTAGGGTCTACCTACAAGGTGAGGACCATGGCCATTTTAGCCCAATTAGGACCATAGGCGACTAGAGCAAGCCCACTCAGCCTAGCCCAGCTCATTGTCACCCCTAGGTGGACAGAACTTGCACAAACTCCAAATTGCCCAGCTAGGTTTTTTTTTTTTTTAGATGCATGGAATTTCAAAATGGTAGATCTCCAAATGAGCCAATGTTTTTTTTTAAGCAAGTGCACTTTTAAATTGCATGGGAAACTCATTGGTAAGAGTGACTTGGTGCCGGCTTGATAAGACTAGTCGAGCTACCGAACTTGGTTGATTTGATGCAACCGGCAGCGACTCAAGCAGAGTCACTCACCTTGTTGAGGTACAAAGCAGTTCGAATGTGCAACCTTTAAGAAAGCATGGATCTTGGCATGATTGTTTTCCTTTGCTGTTTTATACACTTATGGTGACTATTTCAAACATACGAAAATTGAGAAATGTTTGCACAATTAATTGCACGTCCATCTAATTGGCGTGTGGGGCCCACCATGGTGTTTGTATGATATCACTGTCCAGAAAGGTTGTGCCACTGAAAATATTGAATGCCTTAATAATCATGTAGATCCAACCGTTAGATGCGCCCCACGTGACTATGAAGTTTTTGAACGGCTGTTCATGATTTTCTACTGTTCCCTTCTTGACAGTTGGATCCACCTGATTTTTGGGGCATTATACCATTTTCATGTTAGGACAAACTTGCTGGACAGGTGAGACCCTATATAAACACATGGTGAGCCCCACACCAACTAGTTGGACATACAACTAATTATGTGGGGCATTTCTAATAAATATTTTGAATTTAATTATTGAGATGAATGCTAACACAATACCCCAGCATCATGGGACCTCAGCAATGTCCCCAAATTTTTAAAGGGCCCGTTTGGATACCACCAAATAAGTTACTTTTTCTACCTACAGCATTAGATAAGTAAGTTTGGTTTATGATCAATTATAAGCAGCTTTTTTATTTGAAGTTACTTAATCACTTCAGTTGAATAAGTAGAAATCAAGATAAGATATTTAAGACATAAGTAGCTTCTCTTAAATAACTTACAATCCAAACACCCCCTAAGTGACAAGTGGAACGTCTAATCAGCAATTCTAGCCATTTATTCAATCCATATCATTAAATCAGAGAGCCTAAATTGTCCAATTCTCTGAGAGCTATATATAGCTAGGTTGAATGATTTGCATCATGAAATGAAAAGGCTGCTTTAGAATTACAAAAAATCTAACTCACTAATTATGTGTCAAGATGATGGTTGGACCTATTGCATTTCTTTATTCAATCTTGATCACCATTCGGTTTTGATGCTGTCAACTAGATATTTAGGATTATCTAATCAATGTGATATTTTTCACTATGGCTATGTCAAAATAATGATTAGAGGTCCAAATCATGATTGGATGTGCCATGTCTTAAAATTTTAAGGACATTGTCAACATCACAATGAATGCAAGAGCATTTACACGATGATGAAGATCATATTCGCATGGTTTTCTTAATTTCAGATGCATGGAAATTCAAAATGGTGGATCCGTGAAGGTGTGGAGCCAGCACACCATTATTTTTGCTAACCTGGGGTGGTTGGGCGTCAGGCTAGTCTATGATCGGACAACCGAAATTCACTCAGAGTGACTAAAAGTCATTGGATTGTTTTCGACATAATCGGGCACCCGATGGTATGTTGATCGGGGGCCCAACCGTGCTGGGTCGAGTGTCCGAAATTCGACAGTTTCTCTCGTTAACTCACTAGATAAATTGTTGTAATTCGGGATTAGGGCATGAGATTAAGGTTTCTATACGTCCAAGGAGGGAGAGAGAGAGAGAGAGAGAGAGAGAGAGAGAGAGAGAGAGAGAGAGAGATGATTTGCAAAAAGGGTCATCTCTGTGCAAGGGAGCATAGGAGAATGTAAGTTTATTATTGTAACTTCATTGTTATTCATAGTGGAGATTGCATTTGTGGTTTTTTTTTACCCTTGTTGAGGTTTTTCCACGTAAAATTATTGTCTTGTGGTTATTGGTTTGTTTGAATTCCATTTCTACTTGTTCTTTCTTCCTATTTATCGTTTGTAGGTGATATCGGATATTCGATCTCGGTTTACCGACGTTGTTGGCTTGCTGTACAACAACTGGTATCAGAGCTATTAGTTTAGTTGAAGTGAGAGCAATGATGGAAGAAGGGAAGACACGGATTGAGAAGTTTGATGGATCAAACTTTACCTTTTGGAAGATGCAAATGGAAGACTATTTGTATGATCAGAATGACCTCTATATTCCTCTAGAATGAAAAGAGAAGAAATCGAAGAAGATGACCGATGATGAATAGTCTCTTATAAATCAAAAGGCGTTGGGAACGATCCGACTCTCTTTGTCAAATAGCGTCGCCTTCAATATATCCAAGGTGAATACCACAAAAGAGTTGATGCATGCGCTTTCAACGATGTATGAGAAACCCTTAACTTCCAACAAGGTTCATCTCATGAAGCGGCTATTCAACATGAAGATGTCAGATGGTGGGGGTGTGGCTGAGCATCTAAACGAATTTAATACAGTCACGAGCCAGTTGGAATCCATTGGTATCACTTTTGATATAAAGTCAGGGCGTTGTTGATCTTATCTAGTTTGTTAGAAATTAGGATGGTTTGGTGATTGCTGTGAGAAAGTGATGCATAAAGACAGTTTGTAGCGAAAATAAAACAAGGCCGATGAGAAAGAATACGTAGAGTTGAAGGAGTTACCGAACACAGGTGTTGCATTGCAGTGTCATAGGATGAGCATGCACAGGAGCATGATGACGCAGAGTTGCAGACACCAATTGAGAGGAAGTTTACTCGGGAGAGAAGACCTAAGGTCCGATACTCACCCTCCTTACATTATCTATTTTGAAGAGGTGTTACAGTCAGATACCCAGGTTAAGTGGGAGCACATTTTGGATGAGGAGATGGACTCCCTTGAGTCCAATCATACGTGGGAGCTCGTCACTCTACCTAAGGAGAAAAAAGCTCTTCATAATAAGTGGGTTTACAGGCTGAAAGAGGAGCATAATGGTTCGAAGCGATACAAGGCCAGATTAGTAGTAAAAGGTTTCCAGCAAAAGGCAGATATCGATTTCACTAAGATATTTTCACCTGTGGTGAAGATGTCTATGATTCGCACGGTCTTGATTACAGTGGTTATAGAGGACTTACATCTAAAGTATCTAGATGTTAAGATGGCATTTCTTAATGGGGATCTTGAAGAAGATATATATATGCATCAGCTAACAGGATACGTGGCACCAGGAAAGGAGAACATGGTATGTAGGCTAAGAAAGAGTCTATATGGTCTAAAGCAAGCCCCGAGACAATGATACAAAAATTTTGGACAGTTTCTTGTTGGGAAACGGGTTCAGGAGATGTCATGCAGACCACTGTTGCTATTTGAAGAAGTTTGATACATCGTACATCATTCTTCTTCTATATGTTGATGATATGCTTGTAGCCAATTCAAGCATGAAGGGCATCTCAGATTTCAAAAGATAGTTGTCTAGAGAATTTTTCATAAAGGATTTGGGAGCTGCAAAACAAATCCTAAGCATGAGGATAAAGTGTGACAAGGAGAACAAAAAATTGATGTTTTACAGGCAGATTACATAGCCAAGGTACTTGATCGATTCAATATGGGAGGTGCTAAGTCGGTTAGCACTCCATTAGCTAGTCACTTCAAGCTTTCTAAGGAGCAAGGTGCGAAGACGTAGGAGGAACAGGACTATATGGCAAAAATCTCATGCATGTCGGCTATAGGGAGCCTCATGTATGTTATGGTGAGTACGATGCTAGATATTGCTCAAGCAGTGGGAGTTGTTAGCAGGTTCATAAACAACCCCAGGAATGAATATTAAGAAGCTGTGAAGTAGATCCTCAGATACCTAGTAAGTACTGTGGATGTAGGGCTCTGTTATGGAGGATCGAAAATCAAGTTACAAGGCTATATTGATTCGGATTTAGCAAGAGATATTGATAGCAGAAGGAGCATTACAGGGTATGTCTTTACTCTGGGTAGTGCTGTAGTGAGTTGGGTCTCTTATTTACAGAAGATAGTGTCCATTAGTACAACAGAAGTGGAGTATGTTGCAGCTACAGAAATGTGCAAGGAGATATTATGAATGCAAGGTTTTATGGAAGAATTAGGTAAGAAGCAAGCAGATTGCAAGATGTACAATGACAGTCAGAGTGCAATACACTTGGCTAAGAATACAATTTTTCATTCAATGACCAAGCATATTGACATCAGGTATCACTTCATACGTTAGTTGTTGGAAGATGGATCGATTACTCTGGAGAAGATCCATACAAGTGGGAATCCTGCAGATATGTTAACTAAGGCGGTCACACTAGAGAAGCTGAAATTTTGTTCAGCTTCGATTGGTCTTCAAGCGTGAAGATGAGGAGGTGATGCACTCCGGATGTAGAAGACGAATGGTTCTTTAATGATGTATCTCCAAGTGGGAGATTGTTGACGTGTGGAGCCAGCACACCATTATTTTTGCTAGCCTAGGGTGGTCGAGCGCCCGGCCGGTTTGTGACCAGGCGATCGAAATTCACCCAACATGACTACAAGTCACTGAACTATTTTTGACACGATCGAGTTTCCAATGGTATGCTGACCGGGCACCCGGTGCGCAAGGCAGGCGCTCAACCATACTGGATCGAACGCTCAAAATTCGGTAGTTTCTCTCCTTAACTCGTTGGACAGATTTTGGATCGGTCGAGCACCCGTGTACGAACTACTTACGCGCAGTTTCCTATTTTGTCTCCGATTTTCATTTTATACTATATAAAGGGTTGTAATTCGAGATTAGGACATGGGATTAGAGTTTATATACGCCCAAGGAGAGAGAGAGAGAGAGAGAGAGAGAGAGAGAGGTTAGCAAAAAGGATCATCTCTGTGCATAGGAGCATAGGAGAATGTGAGTTTATCATTGTAACTTCATTTTTATTTATAGTGGAGCTTGTATCCATTGTTTTTTACCATTGTTGGGGTTTTTTCAAGTAAAATTATTGTCTTATGGTTGTTAGTTTGTTTAAATTCCGTTTCTACCTGTTATTTCTTCCTGTTTATCGTTTGTGGGTGATATCGGAGATTCAATCTCGGTTCACCGACATTGTTGGCTTATTGCGCAGGATCTCCTAATGAGCTAATGTAATTTTGAAGCAAGTACACTTTTAAATTACGATAGGAAACTCACTGGTGAGAGTGGCTTGGTGCCCGCTTGATAGGGACCCATCGAGTTAACGCTAACTCGGTCGTTTTGATGCAACTGGTAGCAACTCAAGCAGAGTCACTCACCTTGCCGCGATGTTCATTTCTAATAAAGAAAGAGATACAGAGAAATTAGAACGTGCAACCTCTAAGAAAGCATGGGTCTTAACCAATGCACCATACTTGCACAATTGTTTTCCTTAGCCGTTTTATTCACTCAAACTATTTCAAACAAATATTGAGAAATTTCACACACTAGTTATATGTTCAGCTAATTGGTGTTTAGCCCGCCATGGTGTTTTCATGACATCTCTCCTGTCTAGTAAGATTGTGCCACCATGAAAATGGGAATCGTGTCGATCTAACCATTAGATGCAACCCACAAGAATGTGGTTGGGTAGTTGTTCATGATTTTCTATGATGTGCCCTAACTGATAGATGGATCCACTTGATTTTTTGCAGCATACCATTTATATGGTGGGACAATCGTTTTTTTTTTTTTTTAAGAAAAAGAAATTTTATTCACATGAGAAGGTAAGCTACTTACACTTCAAATAGACCCAAGATCCAATAAAAAAAAAATAATAAACATGCTTGGACTATCTATCATATAACTCCAAAGGAAAAACCATGGAGCTGGGCATTAAGAGGATCCTCCTTTGCCTAGCCTTAGATACCTCAGCCTTACGCTTGAAAAATATAACTCTGAACTTCACAGGTAGCTCTAGGTATGGTGGGATAATCTCACTGAACAGGCGACGTGTCACACAAACACCATGATGAGCCCCACATGCCAACTAGTTGGATATACAACTAGTCGTGTGTGAGCATGCATTTCCAATGAATATTTTGAATTTAATTATAGACGTGAATGTTAATGCCCCATCTCCACAGGACCTCAACAATGTCCCTAATTTTTTTAAGCGACAGAAGAGTGTCTAATCAAGATTCAGGTTATCTACTCGATCCATATCATTGGGTTTTTAATAAGCATTAAATGTGGGTGATTTTGTCGTAACTATCTATTAAATCAAAGAGACTACATTGCCCATTTGTCTATGAGCCATAGATGAATGATTAGCATCATAAAATGAAAACGCTGCTTTAGAATCATAAAAAAATCTAAGTCATGACTAATTGTGTTTCAAGATGATGGTTGGACCTATTGCATTTCTCTATTCAATCTTGATCACCATCCGCTTTTAATGCTGTCAACTAGATATTTAGGATTATCTAATCAATGTGATATTTTTCACTATGGCTATGTCGAAATAATGATTGGAGTTCCAAATCATGATTGGATGTGCGATGTCTTAAAATTTTGGGGACATTGTCAACATCACAATGAATGTGAAATCATTTACACGATGATGAAGATCATATTCTCATGGTTTTCTTGATTTTAGATGCATGGAATCTCAAATGGTGGATCTCCTAATGAGCCAATGTAATTTTGAAGCAAGTGCACTTTTAAATTATGGTGGGAAACTCACTGGTGAGAGTGACTTGGTGCCCGCTTGATAGGACTTATCAAATTAACACTGACTCGGTTGTTTTGATACAACTGGCAGCAACTCAAGCAAAGTCACTCACCTTGCCGTGATGTTCATTTGTAATAAAGAAAGAGGTACAAAGTAATTAGAATGTGCAACCTCTAACAACAGGCAACATGTCACACAAACGCCATGATGAGCCCCACATGCCAACTAGTTGGGTATACAACTAGTTGTGTGTGAGCATGCATTTCCAATAAATATTTTGAATTTAATTACTGACATGAATGCTAACGCCCCATCTCCACGGGACCTTAACAATGTCCCCAAATTTTTTAAGCAATGAGAAGAGTGTCTAATCATAGATTTAGGTTATCTATTTGATCCATATCATTTGGTTGTTAATAATCATTAAATGTGGGTGATTTTTTTCATAACTATCTGTTAAATTAGAAAGACTACATTGCCCATTTGTCTATGAGCCATAGATGAATGATTAGCATCATAAAAAAAAAAACGCTGCCTTATAATCATAAAAAAATCTAAGTCATGACTAATTATGTGTTTCAAGATGATGGTTGGACCTATTGCATTTCTCTATTCAATCTTAATCACCATCCGCTTTTGATGCTGTCAATTAGATATTTAGGATTATCTAATCAATGTGATATTTTTCACTATGGCTATGTCTGAAATAATGATTGGAGGTCCAAATCATGATTGGATGTGCGATGTCTTAAAATTTTGGGGACATTGTCAACATCACAATGAATGCGAGAGCATTTACACGATGATGAAGATCATATTCTCATGGTTTTCTTAATTTTAGATGCATGGAATCTCAAATGGTGGATCTCCTAATGAGCCAATGTAATTTTGAAGCAAGTGCACTTTTAAATTACAGTGGGAAACTCACTGGTGAGAGTGACTTGGTGCCCGCTTGATAGCACTTATCGAGTTAACGCTGACTCAGTTGTTTTGATACAACTGGCAGCAACTCAAGCAGAGTCACTCACCTTGCCGCGATGTTCATTTGTAATAAAGAAAGAGGTATAAAGAAATTAGAATGTGCAACCTCTAAGAACAGGCGACATGTCACACAAACACCATGATGAGCCCCACATGCCAACTAGTTGGATATACAACTAGTTGTGTGTGAGCATGCATTTCCAATAATGGCCCGTTTGGCACCATGGATTTGAGGAGAAAGGAGGAGAAACTGGTTGCTTTATTCTGTTTGGAACCATGGATTTGATGAGAAGTGGATTTGAGAGGAATCCAAGAGAACTCAAAAAGGCACTTTTAGCCCTTTTTCAAATCCTCAAAAAAAGTTGGGATTTGAGGAGAAATCCTTCCCAACGTGGGACCCACCGTAATGTGTCCCTAACTATGGGACCCAACATTATGTATATTTTCCATCCAACTTGTTGATAAGGTCACAAAGACCTGGATGAAGGGACCACACAAATTTCAGTTTAATCCAAAACTTTTGTGCATCATAAAGGTCTCATTCTCCATTTTTTTTCTTGTTTTATGGTCCACTTTAGATGTGGATTTGCTTTATTTTTTGAATCTTGGCATAAAATGATTTGTAAAAACGGATGAATGGCATGGATTTAAAAATCGAGCCTAATACAGTGGGCATACAGTGGGATTAAAATTTACACCGTCCATTCCTTCGAGTTTGATTTCTCTCCAAATCTTGGCTGCCAAACAGAAAATCTGGAATTGATAAGAATTCATATCATGGAATCCACTTCTCCTCACTTCTCCTCAAATCCATGGTGCCAAACGGGCCATAAATATTTTGAATTTAATTACCGTCGTGAATGTTAATGCCCCATCTCCACGGGACCTCAACAATGTCCCCAATTTTTTTAAGCGACAAGAAGAGTGTCTAATCATAGATTCGGGTTATCTATTGGATCAATATCATTGGGTTGTTAATAAGCATTAAATGTGGATGATTTTGTCACAACTATATGTTAAATCAGAGAGACTACATTGCCCATTTGTCTATGAGCAATAGATTGAATGATTAGCATCATAAAACGAAAACGCTACTCTAGAATCATAAAAAATCTAAGTCATGACTAATTATGTGTTTCAAGATAATGGTTGTACCTATTGCATTTCTCTATTCAATCTTGTCCATCCACTTTTGATGCTGTAGACTAGATATATAGGATTATCTAATCAATGCGATATTTTCTACTATGTCTACATCAAAATAATGATTGGAGGTCCAAATCATGATTGGATGTGCCATGTCTTAGAAATTTGGGGACATATGCATGCAAGATTTCAACAATTATTAAGTATCGAGTCAAGTAAAGGTTCTGTCAGGTCTTTCAACCTGACAGAGACAACTTCGAGTCTAATCTTTTTGAACTATGATCACTCTGCAATTATTAAGTAGAGTCGAGTAGAGAGTCAATCGAGTCGAGATGGTTAATCTTTGGGTTGAAGATCATGTACATTCTCAAAAGAAAATGCCCATATCTTCTCACCCTTGTAGAAATACATGGGTCGTATAATCACTAGAATACCATTAGACAAAACAGGAAAAGCAAACAATCTCTTCTCCCAACAAAGTATACACAATAGCTAATATAACCCTTGTATAACACTACAAATGCCCACAATGACAATCCCTTTACACTCATTTTCTCTTGTTTTCTCATTGACTATGGCTCTCTCTCTCTCTCTCTCTCTCTCTCTCTCTCTCTCTCATTGTATCCACTGACTATTTCCAATATACCACTTTTCACATATACACAAACCCTATGTCACTTTTTTCTTCTTTTTGAAAGATTATTAATTAGAGAAATGATCTAGTGGGCAAATTGTATGGAAACCTTTCCATGTACTTACTTGCATTTGGATAAAAATCACAGCAACCCAATGGTCCAAAACATCCATAACTAGACCTATCTTCTACAATCGGTCACATCCACACCAATCATCTGATCAGTGTGATTTTTTCAAGTTGGGCTATGAAGACTAGGTCAGGCAGATGGAATAGACGGTCCAGATTGATGGTATGGATTGTCCACTCATCCAAATACAACTATGTGCATGGTACAAATGGCCCACTAGATAATTTCTCATATTGATTATATCTATAGCATCAAATGAGAAACCTGGGAAGGCCCACTTTAGAGCCTGTAGTTCTAACATCATCTTGGACTTGTTGCCTGTACTCCCTAAAGCTAAACTTTCTGTACATCGAGGGTTGTATGCAACTCTCTATGACGGTGTCGTAGGAAGGGCACATGAAATACGCTACGGAGTACCGCTCAGCTTTTGTGTTCGTCATTACTCGGTGTTCCACGCTCTTGTATGCACCGTTGCTCCATGCCTGCATCTCAGCCACACAAAATACGTGGTCAGCTATTTCCATTTCCATTTCCCTGTCTGCTTTCCCCCGGAAATATCGAGATCTGAGGAAACGCGTTATTACACTGTTATAACGGCCGTTGTAACTGTTATGATAAATGATTTCATGTAGAGCCCACCGTGATGTGAGAGTGCCATCCAACCCATCAACTAGATGGATCCTCATGCTAGACCTGGATCCCAAAATCCATCTTGATCGATAATTTAAGTGGACCACATCAGAGGGAACAAGTGGTGGCATTAGGGAGAGCCACGCCTACCATCAAAACTTCCAGATGGAATGTGGGGTCCACTATGTCGTGTTTATGCCATCCAACCCATTCGTTTGGTGCACCCAGCATGGTGGGCCCCGCACAGTTTGAATGTATGGTGATTACCATGCGTTCAAATGTAGGTGATCATTCCCCATTTTGGGAATGTGACTAATTAGCTACAGTGGGTTCCACACTTTAATTTGAGTCAATGCATGCTACGTGTTGGAGCGCCTGTTCATCAAGTGTCATAGTATTGCAGAGTATCAAATACCTTCCAATGTCGGCACCGGCACTTGGTTGATGATCGACTTCAATACATTCAATAAGGTTCCCATGGGCAGCATCTTGGCTAAAAACAAGGCCAGAACCAACCCAAGGAAGGGTTCACCTAACCGGCCTTGAAGCCCAACACTAGCCTCAGTTTTAGCAGGGAACCAGATATTAAAACCAAAGCAATCATCCCAAATAAGATAAGGAGACCTAATTCAAGAGATATTCCCAGCCTACCCTCACATGAGATTAGTTGTTTTGATCCACTGTTAGTGGGGCCCAGTTGCACGGCATCAATCAGGGGGCGTCTCTTGAATTTGGGGTCTCTCCATGTCATTCCTCGCAAGCACACATCTGCCGAAAACCCAGCTCTCCATCAGGTGGAACACGCCGAATAAATACCCATAATGGCCGTTACGTAACGGTAACGGTAACAGTTGTACATATTAAACAACATTATGGGTCGTATAGGCCATAAAGGTCCATTGCAGACTGAAATAAGTCTTAAAAAAGCCGTAAAACGATGACCATTATAGCCACCTTGATCCTGGCTCAAAATTTTGGCAAAATAACTCCTCAGGAGGGCCACACTGTTCAAAAATTAATGTTCGCTAGAAAAATCATAATATGGTCCATTTGTTTTGTCCATTGTGGCCCCCAGAAGATCTAAACAGTGGCCCACCTGATGGAAAGCACAGATCTCACACAAATATACCATATGGGCATGTGTGTTTAAAAGCTTGGCAAACATCTTGGAAACAATTACCTCAAATAAGTCGCCGATGTTGATAATTAGCGTCTCGCGATTAGGCTTAACAGTAATCCATCTACCATCTTTCAGTAATTGCAATCCTCCCACTTGATCTTGATACAATATGGTGATGAAGTCGCTGTCGGTGTGCGGCATCAATCCATACACTTCGGGTGAAATCGGACACGGTGGATAACGATTCAATCGAAGATAACAAGTGCTCGATAAGCAGTTTTCTGTAAAATAATTTGATTTATGGCCCAAATTTTCTGCTAATATTTCAGCTAATCTATGCGCTAAATCTGAAACCGGCGCAGCAAACTCTTCCATTGTAGATCTGCAAAATGCACACAAATGTAATACTAGTTATGTTCATGAATCGACGACTCGGCCATGCCGTATGCAACTCATCAAGTCCGATTCAGTTCAGCACATCAAGTCATAGCGAAATTAGGCCCGACTCAGCCCAACTCGGACGAGTCATCCTGACCCAGCCGTGTGACGACTCAGTCTTGAAACCATGGTTAGATTATGATTATTAGTGATAAAAGCAGAGGTACAATATAAAAATCGATACTGCTATATGTTTAGTCCCTTGAGATGGACGGGTGTTTGCAAGATCCGGGCCACTCATCAACCATGCCATGTCTTTCAAAGTATCAAGCGTGTTTAACATAGACCGGTAGGGCGCAGTTAGAGAATGAACTGTTAGTCATTTGTTTCTAACCATCCATTGTGTGGCCCACCAAATGAGTGCACATGGTTGATTGTGGCTGTTTACAGTGGGAACTACCTTATGAATGGACCGGATCTTTAACATTTATGACACGTGGGAAATGCAGATGCCCATGTAAGTTTTGCACCATTTAAAAAATGAGATGGGGCAGCCAGTATTTGCAAGATCCAGGCCATTCATCAAGTGTACCATATCCTGTTAAAATGTCAGGCTTCAACACGGTCAGATATATTTCTATTCCACAATTAAATCTACCACTTTAGATAGTCTGGATTGGCTAACATTGTGATGTAACTAACAGAGGTGGGTGGGTGTACTAACAATGGGGGTGTGTGGACTAACCCATAAAAAAAATAATAATAATAATAAAATAAAATAAAAGCCATTAGCACGGGTTAAGAGTCACCATCTTATCAATGCACACACCTAATGAAGCTGGCACCTCTCACATGCACCTTTACACGGGGCGCGTGCCAACTTATCAAGTGTGTGAGACATCTGAGCTAGTGGTCCTGGCCATGACGGTAAATACAGGAAGAAAATGTGGACCGTCAGATCATCAGGCGGTGACCCCAACACCAGCCAGCTAGCTGGTGTCAGAGTTCTATGGGACCGACCATAATGTATGTGTATATCCACGCCGTTCATCCATTTTTCCATCTCATTTTAAGGCATAAGCTCAAAAAATAGACAGATCAAAAGCTCAAATGGACCACACCAAGGAAACAGTGAGGATGGAACGCTTACCACTGAAAACTTCCAGAGATGACAAATAAACATCACTGTGGGCCCTAGGAAGGTTTCAACGGTGGATGTTACTATCCTCTCTGTTTTCCATGGCGTGGTCCATTTGTGCTCTACATATTCTTCCATTTCGAGCTTATGACCTAAAATGAGATAGAAAAATGGATAGACGGCATGGATAAAACGCATTAATCATGTTGGGGCTCACAGAGCTTTGACAACAGCTAGCTGGCTGGTGCCGGCGTCACCGGCCAAACCGCGTAGAATCGTATTCACTATTGGGCCCACCTTACTCGCGTAACACATCTCCCGTAGTTGTTAGAATGTGATAGCACCGTTGCTGCGCGTACCCTCTAAGTGGTGCGATCTCAGCCATCCATGATAGAACGTACAAGATGATAAGTCGCCGCTGACAAATCACACGCCACGTGTACTCCAGAGAGCAAATGCTATCATATTTCCAGTCATATGGGCGAGGAAACGTTTCCAGCTGGTAGGACGAGGAATACTTAAGTGCACTCGAGTGCTGTACATTTTTAGTACTCTCTTCATACACGTGGCAGCTTGGCACTGTATATGGAGATCCCAGTCCCTTACTCGTAGTTACTATAGAAAATCAGGCCGACTGATCAATCAGGTGGGCCTGCGATGAATGCTGAAAACGTACAAGAAATTACTTATTTCAACCATCCATTGATTTCACCCCATCTAACCAATTCGGTCAAATTGTGAAAATACTCTGCTAGCATTTTTCTTTTACCTCACACGTGGCAGAAACATCTACTTGGGCTGAACGATTGCTTGTTCCAACCGTCCATTGTTTTCATCCACATCTAACTAAGCTGGTCAATCCAGCCATGAGTAGTTAAACCCACCTAATGAAAGGTTTGGATTTTGACACATATGTTGATATCTTGTGTCTGACAGCTGGAGTGTGCTAGAATTCCTCTTTTAGGACGCACGTGACAGTCTCATGAGGATGTAGGAACATCCACTTCGTTGATTTCATCCACATCTGGCTAAGCTGGTCAATGCAGCTGCCTATCACAGGATTGTGTTAGCATTCCTCTTTTAGGACTCACGTGACAATCTTGTAAGGTTGTGGAAGATGGACATGGGGTTATTTATTCGAGCTGTACATTAATTTTGTCCACATCTAACCAAACTGGTTAATGCAGCCACCTATATTTTTTGGGAAGCTACTGTCATTTAGACTTGTCTAATGTTAGGGCAAAATTTTGACACGTATGATGATTTCCTTTTATATGAGTGCACGGCAAACATCTTAATTGTACTAGCATTTCTCCTTTAAGAGGTACGTGACAATCTCATGAGGATGTGGAAACATCCACTTCACCCAAGCAATTACTCATTTTAACTGTCCATTGATTTCATTCACATCTAAATTAGTCAATGCAGCTGCTTATATTTTTAGAAAAGCCACTGGCATTTAGACCCACCTAATCAATGGTCTGGATTTTACACATACACTCTCTTTTAGGATACACGGTGGCAGTCTCATGAAGATGCAGAAAATAGAACAACAGTTATTCAAACTATCTATTGATTTCTTCCACATCTATGCAGTTGCCTATATTTTTAAGGAAGCTATTGCCATTTGGACTTGCCTAATGTAAGGTCTAAATTTTGACACAAATGACGATTTCCTTCTATATAAGTGTATGGGTGACAATTGAATTATACTAGCATTCTTCCTTTAAAATGCACATGACAATCTTGTGAGGATACGGAAACATCCACTTTGCCTGAGTGATTACCCATTTTAGCCATCCATTGATTTCATTCACATCTAAGCTAGTCAACATAGCCGCCTATATTTTTATAGACCCACCTAATCAAAGGCCTAAATTTTGACACATACACGGATGAATTGCTAAATATGAGCGCACACCTAGATTGTGCTAGCATTCCTCTTATAGGATGCATATGACAGTCTTGTGAGGATACAAAAAATAGACAAGCAGTTACTTATAATTCTAACTGTCCATTGATTTCTTCTACATCTAATCAAGCTAGTTAATCCAGCTGCCTGTATTTTTAGGGAAGCTACTACCATTTAGGCTTGCCTAATGTTAGGTCTAAATTTTAACACGTATGATGATTTCCTTTTATATGAGTGTATGGCCGACAACTGAATTGTACAAGCATTCCTCCTTTAAGATGTACATGACGAGGATGTGGAAACATCCACTTTACCCAAGCAATTACTCATTTTAACTGTCCATTGATTTCATTCACATCTAAACTAGTCAATGCAGCTGCTTATATTTTAGAAAAGCCACTGACATTAGACCCACCTAATCAAAGGTCTGAATTTTGACACGTACACTCTCTTTTAAGATACAAGTAACAGTCTAATGACAATGTAAAAAATAGACAAACGGGTTACTTATTGCAACCGCCCATTGATTTCTCCCACATCTAACCAAGCTGATTAATGCAATTGCCTGTATTTTTAAGGAAGCTACTGCCATTTAGACATGCTTAATGTAAAGTCTAAATTTTGATACGAATGACTATTTTTCCTTTTATAAGAGGGCATCCCCGGCAACTAAATTGTACTAGCATTCCTCCTTTAAGATGCACATGACAATCTCATGGGGATGTGGAAACATCCGCTTTGCCCGAGCGATTACTTATTTTAATGGTACATTGATTTCATTGACATCTAAGCTAGTCAATGCAACTGCCTATATTTTTACAGAAGCCATGGAATTTAAACCCACCTAATCAAAGGTCTGAATTTTGACACATACGGTGATGGTTTCCTACGTATGAGCGCACACCTAGATTGTGCAAGCATTCCTCTTTCAGTTTCTTCCAAATCTAAGTTAGTTAATGCAGCCGCCTATAGTTTTACAGCATTTTGACCCGACCTAGCGCAAGGCTTACATTTTGACACGTAAAACGATTTCCTTTTATACCAGTACATGGCCGACAGCCCAATTGTGCTAGCATTCTTCTTTTAGGACACTTTAGATTCTCAAGAGGATGTGAAGGCATCCACTTCACCCGAGCTATTACTTATTTCTATTACTTATTGATTTAATCCACATCTAACCAAGTTGTTAAATGGAATTGTCTATATTAATTTTATAAAAGCCATTGGTCATTTAGACCCACCTAATGAGAGGTCTGGGTATTGACACGTATGAGTGTAAGTCCGATTGTGCTAGCATTCCCCTTTCAGGACACATGCATGACAGAGGATGTGGGAAATGGACAAACGATTGCTTCTTTCCAACCGTCCATTGATTTCATCCACATCTAACCAAGCGGGTTAATTCAGCCGCCTATATTTTTACAGAAGCCACTTGTATTCAAACCCACCAAATGCAAGGTCTGTATTTCGACACGTCTAACGATTTCTATTCTATGAGTGCACGGCCGACAGACGGATTGTCCTGGCATTCCTTCTTTTAGGAAGCACGTGACAGCCTCGTGACAATGCGGGTACGTCCCTTCACCCAACCCTCCTCTTTTCAAAACCCAACTGAACCAAGTACAATTACATAATTACCCTCTCCTAGCCTCTTCCAAAGCGAGGGGCAGCCCTACGCTTTAAACACGTGACAATCTCGCCGGGGCAAAACCGTAAACTACACTTAGCAACCGTAAATCCGCATCCGTCCAGAGCCCCTTCCTTTCAAATCTATGCCTTTCACCACCAATTTTTCTGTACCCGTTACAGAGTCGTATTCACGAGGATCAACATTGACCGTCCAAATAGTAGGTCCCACTGTAGATGGAACACCTCGTAAAATGACATTGATCAGATGGCCCAAGCCATCTAATTCGTGACTCTAAAATGGACGGTAAAAAATAAATGCATGCATAAACAGATGGTCAAGATTTCACGAGGATAACCATACGGATGTACTCTATCTGGAACGACGGTCATAAATACGACAGTCCGGATCTCCTGCCACACACATGGTAGTTGGTGGAGGAAGCACCACTGTTTTCAAAACTGTGGTAAACTATCACCGTTACCAACAGAATCAAAACCCAACCGCTTCCACCTCATTACTAAATTACCCTCGACGCATTTCTCTCGCCGGGGAATTATCTGAACTTCCCCCTGGATATGCACAGTATCAATTGTACGGACACTTGGGCCATCTTACTGTTAATCTAGACCGTTGATTTTAAGGGACCAATGTTGATGATTGATTCCAAGTGATTCTGATTAGAAAATTCGAATCCTTCCATCAATGGCATGCAATTGGACGACTGAGTAGGAAAATCACCGGATATTGGATCACAACGAATTTTCAAATCTAAGATTTCTGTGAATGTTAGGAACCATCAAATGAACGGTCTAGATTACCGGAGAGTGGAGAGCACTCGCCCGGACCCAGTGCTCGAGGATGTTGTGCATCTACTCGGGGAGAGGTGAGAAGCAGACGCGCACGCTAGCTATCCCAACGCGAGTCCGCTAAAATGCGCTCAGTTAGCAGAGACCCATGTACTGACCTGAGACCGCTGAATTCTCCCGCGTCCATGGCATCCGTCGTCCTCACTAAAGGTATGTGGAAGGCCTCCGACCACGAGAACTGCTTCAGACTCATCGCCGTCGGCGTCCCCCACCGGTAACAGTCGGCCGAGAAATCCAGCACCTTCTCCTTCGCCTTCTTCTCGAAGGGCTGCAGGAAAAGCTTCATCTGCTCGCGTCGGATCTTCTCCAGAATCTCTCGCGAAATACCGTGGTTCTTCACTTGGAAGAAACCCCACTCCGTCGAAGCCTCGACTATCTGCCGCTTGCACGCTTCCTTCTCTCCATCGGACAGGCTTAGAGGGCTGAGATCGATTAGAGGAAGGTCAGACCCGTCTACTACAGCTGACCTTTTGCTGTGGTCGTGCATCTCTTCTTCGTTTGGTTGGGATGTCTCCAAGAGGATCTTGTAAGCGTTTTGAAATGGCGGGTTTGAAGCCATGTCGAGCGACTGAAAACAGAGTAGAAAGAGAGAGAGAGAGAGGTTTTAAATTAGTCAAACGAGGGGTTTGTAATTGTATGGGGAGGCGAGCTAAATACAAGCTAGTGGGATTCCCGCGACTGAGATGCGGAGGGGACGTGCTTTCTGCAGATGTGATGACGTGGCACAAGCCTGTGAGATCAGGCCATTAAAACAGGTGGGCCCACGGAGAGTTTATGTCCTGGTTAAAAGATTCACTGATGAACATGAACAAAAATCTACGGAACTGTGGAAGCCAGAAAGATTCTTGGCATCTGGTCATGCCACGACATTTACATAGACGATTCCAAAATCAAGCCGGTCAGTTATTCCGATGGGCCATGCGCTGCAACAGTAAGAGGGTGATGCCCATGTACACATTCGAGGTATGGTGGGGCCTACCGGCAACGTTTCCCGAACCCAAAAAACTAGGTAGATCTGCTGACCACGTGGGCCACACATGTATCCATATCCGCGAGAGATGGACGGTGAGTAATAGGTTGCCGACGTCCCTTTATGTGGGGCCCACCACGAGCACTCCCAGGTTCCTGCGCCGCCCTTAAAATGAGAAAGCGGAACAGTTATAACAGTATCCATCCCCAACGTAGAAACCGTGGCTGGCCTGCACTGCCCTCTACAAAACCCGTTTTGTAAAATCCACACTGTGGGGTCCATCATGTTGTATTTATAAAATCTACACTGTCCATCAGGTTCTGTTCACGATTTTAGGCCCCACGGACAAAAATCGTAAAGATCCGCAGATCCTATGGACCACACCACATGGAACAATGAGAACCATAGGTTTTTGTGTGGGCCAGTACTATGGTGTGTATCTTTCATCAAATCCGTCAATCAGGTGAAATTCACTACGAATAAGATCAGATATAAAACTCAGTCAGGCCAAATTCACCAGGATGAAGATCGGATTTAAAACTCAACATTAATCAGGCCAAACCGTGTGAACTCGGCGGTTTTGGGTTTGCTACCATTCAGGCGTTTTACCCGGCTGCGTAAAACAGGTGTTGGAGGATGCGGATTGCCCACTGACGCTGCCAGTAGCGAGGTGGCTACTGGATGGTGCTATGTGGACCCCACTATGATGTATATGTTTTATCCACTCCGTCCATCTATTTTTCCATATCAATTGAGAAATTCTTTGCAAAAACGAGGCAGATACAAATCTCAAGGGAACCACACCAAAAGAAAACGGCAGTGATTGAACGCCCACCATTAAAAAATTCTTAGGGCCACTGTAATGTATATTTTCCATCCAACCGGTTGATTAAGTCACAAATAACTGGATGAAAGGAAATCACAAATATCAGCTTCATCGAAAACTTTTGTAGCCCCAATAAGTTTTTAATGATAGGCGTTCAATCCGTACTGTTTCCTGTGGTGTGGTCCACATGAGATTTGGACCTGCCTCATTTTTTGTCCCAACTCCTAAAATGATCTGTAAAAATGGATGGACAGT
This sequence comes from Liriodendron chinense, assembly GCA_003013855.2. Classification (NCBI taxonomy): domain Eukaryota; kingdom Viridiplantae; phylum Streptophyta; class Magnoliopsida; order Magnoliales; family Magnoliaceae; genus Liriodendron; species Liriodendron chinense. The sequence continues at coordinate 1,360,411 of PVNU02002353.1, forward strand.
GTGGATACAACACAGACATCATGATCGGGGCCCACAGCACCGTTCAGTAGCTACTGGCTACTGACAGTGTCAGTGGGCAAACCGGGTCCGGTGTTGGAGACGATTCCAGTTCCCCCAAAGTGCATTGACATGAGAGACATGGACCGTCAGAAAAAGCCAGCCAACGGTGCCCATCCTCTAGATAGATGTGTGGCCCAGTGACAGATGATCAAGCCCATTTTTAGGTGGATAGCGATACGTGCAACGCTGGCACGCTTTCTCCACCTCAGACGCGCGAGTCCCGCTCGCATGTGGTGTTCGGAAAGGCTGAGAAGTTGAGAAGAAGTGTTGTTGTTGTCGTCGATGAAAACGTTACCGCATAAGTATCTCCGGATTCTGATGCGAGGAGTTTCAGCAAACACGTCATCTCCACTCTGTCTTTCTCTATATATAAATACATAGATATACAGATGTATATATCCTCGCTCTTTTCTCGCTTGAAGGAGTAGAGTGCCTCTGTTTCCTGAAGGAAGATATCAATGAAGTTTTTCTTACTTTGAATGGAAAAGTTTTGTTTTTGTGCCTTTTGTTGTTTTACTCGTTTTAGCTGAACAAAAGCTGGCCACACATTCATTTGATTGATAAGAACGATTTCCCATCGTTACAAATGTCACCTGTGTACAATATCCACGCTGCTGATCAACGCACGAAAGTGAGTGGCAGTCGTCATCTTCTGCCTCAAGAGATCACAACCGTACCATTGGCATGATCTTTTGTCCTTTACCAGTCATGTGGTGGTGATCATTGCACGAGAGACATCCAGATCTTGTCCGCCTGACGGGTGCCAACCTGACCGTGGGACCCACTTTGATGTATGCGTTGTATATCCACTCCGTCCATCCGCTTTTCCAGATTATTTAAGTACATGGTTCCAAAAATGAGGCAGATACAAATCTCAGGTGGACCACACAGTTGAATTGAATTCCCACCATTAAAAGCTCCTTGGGGGCCACAGAAGTTTTCCCTTCATCCAGGTCTGTGTGTGACCTCATCAACAGATTGGATGAAAAATAAACATTAAGGACCCTTGGAAATTTCTAATAGTCGACCACTGTTTGATGTGGTGTGGTCCACTTGAGATCTGTATCTCCTTCATTTGTTGGTCTTTGCCCTAAAATAATCCACCAAAGCTGATAGACGGGGTGGATATACAACGCATACACATGGTTGCATCTATGGTCGCAGCTGATCCACGTTCCTGCCTACGTGCCACATATTTAGAGTATCCAATCCGAACAAAAGGTGGATATTGACTCGTGGACCAGCTCTATGTGTGGACCAGCCCAATTTTCTTGTCAGGTGATCATGACTAGTGTGGCCCACCTTTTGTACGGATAGGATATCCTACCTATATATGTGACGTGTCGGCAGTAGAAAAATGGTATTATCATAACATATGAATAAGGTGCATCATTTCCCGGTAGGTGATAAATCGCGTGTGGTTCGCGTACCTGCTTTCGAAATTTGCATGGCTTTGGCATTTTTTCGTTAAAATATCTACGGACAATTCTTTTTCTCCGTAGATATTTCAACACGAGATATTCGGTGTGTGGATCGTTTCATCTGAAACGCATGCAATGGTGGGCCTGAACGAATGGGAGAGCTTAACAATCAGACTGGAGGATGAGGATTGGAAATGGATGGTTGAGTTGAAATCCGACAAATCGTGAGGCTCTCATGCAAGACGACTAGACAGAAATATCTGATCCGTCGAGCTGGATAATTAATAAGGGTATCAGTCGGAGTCAATGTTCTACCCATACGTTCGTTAACGGGGTAGATCCAATCCGTACATTTCTCTCCTGTTTAGGGCTGTAAATGGGTCAGCCGACCCGATGGTGTACCTGGACCCAACCCAATTAGACCGACCCAGACTCGACCTATTTGTTAAATGGTATGGGTCTGGGTCCAATAACAGAGTCAGTTGCTAAATAGGTCTTGGTCTGGTTTCCTTTATATTAGGCCCGGCCGGACCTGACCCAAATCCATTTAGTAAGTGAGCGGGTTTGGTCTATGTTTCAAGGGACCTGTCTAGCCTAGACCCAATTTTAAGCCTTGTAAAATGCTTGCATACTTGATCCAGACCCGAATCCATTAGACCCGACCCATTTATAAATGGGTATGGGTGGATCTCCCTCTACCAGACCCAGACCCATTTATAAATGGGTCTGATGGGTTGACTCGGACCCGCCCATTTAGTAAAAGGGTTTGGGTCTAAAATTTGGACCCATACTCGTTTAGTAAACGGACGGGTTTAGTTTTGGCTAAACCCGCCCCAAATTCGACCATTTATAGCCCTACTCCTGTAACCCCGTACGTGGATTGCCTGCAAAGCCTTTTGCAGGCATCTCCTATGCTCAGAATCTATGTGGTGCCCACCGTCATGTTTGTGAGAAATCTACACAGTCCAACCGTTTAGTGAAATCATTTTAAGCATTTAGACCAAAAAAAAATAATGAACTGAATCCAAGACTCAGGTAGGCAGCACTAAAGCAAAAGGTGAGTAGGGAAATTCCTACCGTTGAAACTTCTATGGGTTTCACAGTAATGTTTATATGCTATCCATTCGGTTCATTATGTCATTCCTACTGAGATGAACTGAAAACACAAATAATATCATGATTCGAATCCTCCGTGGCCCGATGAATATTTCAAATATGGAATTTCAATAGTCATGTTTTCGGGCCACTTGAGCCTTGGATCCCGTTCATTTTTTGCCGCAACGCCTAAAATGATCTCGCAAAACGGTTGGACAGCGTAGATGTCTCACAAACATCATGGTGAGCCCCACCTAGATTCCGAGTCTAGGAGATGTTTGGGCAATCCGCGTCTATGTGTCCAAAAATTAGCTGACAAAACAGAAGAAGGGATATAACACAAGAATCCGGATCCTCTGTTGGCTCCGAGCAGGAAAACACTGCTTGGAGCCTTTTTATTGATCCACGTCATCACATAGCCTACAACCTAGTCATATCTTCAGTACAACTTGGGTACACCACAGTGCATTGTAATCACACTGACGTCATACAGTGTTATGTGGACCAATGAAAAGGCTCCAAACATGAATTTCTTGCTCGGCGGCCAACAGAGGATCTGGACTCATAACACAAACATCACGGTGGGCCCCCACAGGGCTTTGATTTAGAGGAGAGCCGTGTAATGCTGGCATCCCTGGGCGGCAATCGCTTTATCATGTTGAATCGTTATGAATCTAGACGGTCTGCTTCTGGGACATTAACGACACGGTTAGGATCATCCGTGCAATTCACATTCTTACCAAGAGCCACTAATAAAAAAAAAAAAAGGACCCTATTAGATGGACGGTCTTGATGTACTGCCAAACTTTCAGTTACTAGCCCACGGACTTTCCTTCCCGTTTAAACGTGCCGAACGTCTAATCTACTTTACAGGCAAACGACCTCTGGGCGGGGACGTTATATCGTTATACCAATAACTCCCAACGGTGTGGATGAAAATACACATTGCTCTTACCCACCAAAACCTTACGTGGGTGCACCATTATTCGGTGTGTACCCATCATCCGCCGACCATTCTCTCGATATGACGCCATTGAAATTAGAGGTGAATGATCTACTATACACATTACAATTGTGTATCTCCCATCGTATTAAATGATAAAAAGGAAAGAAAGATATCTCGTTCACTCGTATTAGTGTACCACACGAGGATATACACCCAATTATCGGTGTAATCTTTCTCTATATATACACTTGGGTATGACACGCGCAACACACAGAGAGTGCAGACGAAAAGGGTATAACCATACACAGATAAAAAGAGAAGGGTTTTGGCGGTCCACATACATGCCTATATTTTTCATTTGGCCCATCTGAACTTTGTATTGATCTTATTTTTGGGTCACCGTCCTACCATAAACTATTGTAATGGGTCTATGGTCCTGACATGAGTTAATGCAACAGATGTGCAATGTGAATGTTTTATTAGTAATCATGGTATGCTTGTAAATTAGGTCATTCTTATGATCTCTGCATGCAACTATATATATATATATATATATATATATATATATATATATATATATATATATAGTTGGAGGTTGAGCTCTGTGGGTGTCACTGTGATCTATGTTGGACATCGACACCGTGGAATTGGTGGGTCCTCTCTAGGTTATGGGATATCTCAAAAATTAGCTTTACCCAGAGTTCAAGTGGGTAACACCATTCGAAACCATCTCAAATCATATATAAGAGCAAAAAATAAAAGTAAAGGAAATGAAAACGAAAACAGTGCTCAACGGAAATACACCATAGTACCTGTACAAGGGCTTCAAAAGCACCTACCCCTTATGGGAAGTCCACCATATAAAATCACCAATACAATGTTCAACGAAAATACACCATAGCATTTGTATAAGAGCTTCAAAAGCACCTACACCTCATGAAAACTCCACCGTATAAAATCACCTAAGCTTTTACTATCCAATATTTTTATCTTCACCAAGCGCATGTGTATATAGGCGAGTGTATGCAGGTCATATGCGATTGAAGTCGGCAGTTGCTTACAGCCACGTAGTTGAATATGATCTACGAAATTGACATCTGGCATTCCTTTTTTCATATTTTATGCTATAAAAAAAAAAAGCAAAAATAATAATATAAAAAAAAACCCACGTCCCATGACATGGGACATGCAAGGAAACAAGGCCCCTTTGTTATAACATGTATGCAGTTCACCTCTGCAACAAGAATACAAATGGCCCATTTTACGTGGCATTTTTATATTGAAGAATTGATATTTACACCCAATCTGTTGTTTTATAGACACCCATTTCTCATTTTTTGTATTTGAACAGTATGTATGTGTATTTTCATTCCATGGATAGAAATCGAGTGTACACAAATCAATGAGGGTAGTTGAATTTGTGGGTCCCTTTTGAATAATGTTTAAAATTAGGAGGATAATGAGATAATGAGATAAAGAGATAAGCTCAATTAAGAGATAAGTACCATTAAGATATAATTGATGTTTTGAATGGTTGGATTTTAATAAAATAAGCATTTGTGCAATCTCCTTGTAGGTTATACATAAACAAGAGTACTTAATGGATTCGCTAGCTTGAGTTAGAGGGAGGTATTCGCAGAGGATGTTTCAATGTGGCACATGTGCGAGAGATCCGGGCTATCATTCGGGTGGGGACCACCATTCGCACATGCCTTCATGAAAGATATCCGGCCTGTCTCATTGGGCAGCCAACGTGTATATGTTGAATATGGACCACTTAGCTATCCTTTTCTATTTATCTGTTTTTCTATATAGGTGTGGCCCACCTGATGAATGAATTGGTCTAACCAGGTAATGCTTACGTCGAATTTTGTCTGATGAATGGCCTTGATCTCTCATGTGTGCCATGGTCGCATGTGCACCATGCTGCTTCGTGCGCTCCATTTCACGCGAAGGACCAGATCAATGTTCATTCATCAGGTTTGTTAATTCAACACGCGTGTAGAGCCTTAAGCATACACACGCGGACACACATGCAAATATAAAACTCGGGTATGAGATCTGAGCTTTCCATAAGGTTGGAAATAATACATAGATCTTCTGCCTAAAAAATCAGACGATTCCACTCTTCAAGTCAGCCACAAATGTGCAAAATAAAAATTAACGGTTTGATTTTTTATTAGCCTTTCATTTATTTTGGTAAGCTGTGGTATACCTGATGGCCTTATTTTTTACACAAACAATCTAAACAGTGTGGCTACCTGATGGAAAGCTCAGATCTTACATATCACAATATGAAACATATACCCGTGTCTGCATGCGTGTGGCTCCCATGCATGTGGAATAGCAAACCTCCATCATCAAAAGATAATACAAAAACAAGTACCGCGTTTCTTCTACCATGCAAACAACAATAATATCTGCTTCCATACTTCCATTTTTCTTTTCTTTTTTTAAAGGATATTTATGTGAAACTATATTTATGTGAAACTATGGTCAAAGCAAGGAAAGGCAATGAAAAGAATAAAGAAGAATGACAACAATGAAAGATTACGACCTGAAAAGATCTTCGGATATTAAAATCATAAATTAATATAAAGAAAACCCACCACAGCAAGATGTCCTGCGGCAGGATGACATTGTGCATTTGCCACACTAACCATACACATAAATACAAACACGACCATCCTAAAATTGTGGGGCCCATTATGTGCTCATTTTAAACAAGAGTAACGATCGACCGACCCTAGCCACGCAAGTTGTTGTTCATGAAATGTACAGTTAAACATGTTTAGAGATCCAACTTGACATGAAAATTACATGGCTAAGCTCATCTGTCTGCAGTGATTTAGCTGTGACGATTTACTAAATTGTAGTAAACACACATTGTAATCTACGCATGTAAAAACAAAGCATTATGCAATTTTCCTCTGTGATTAGTGTGATAAAGAACATATCAACATCAATGAATCACTAATTACTTGGACGATCACAGAAGTAATCGTTGAAAAAATGGATTAGTTTCACTAATAGTCAAAAACCTTCAACTCATCGAGTTCACACGGCCGACATGAAGAGCTTTTGGACCAAAGTGTTGGAACAAATAGCCTGGCGATTAGGTGGCAAATCACAAATCTTGGAAGATTAGTCCTACACAATCCGATGATTGGCAATCTTAATTTTCTAACTTTGGTTTTCAAAAAAATCTACTAACCTCAATAGTCACATTATTTTAACAAATGATTTTAAACCATGTTACCAAATTCAAGAGGGCCATTTAACAATGGCACATCAATGTCTAACGCACTTGAACCAGAATGGTCAATTGGAATAGGCTAGAATTTTTTCTTTTCTGGTTTCGGGTCATCTCGCTCGATTTCTAAGCCCATTCTAATTTTTTCAACAGTTTTGGTTTTTGAAAAATCCACTAACATCAATGGCTACAATATTTTGAAAAATGGTTTTAAACCATGTTACCAAATCCAAGAATTAGGTCATTTAACAATGGGGTATTGATGCCCACTGCTCTTGTACCAAAATGGTCACTTTCTTTTTCCATAAAAGTAGGAGCACACCCCTGTGACTTCGTTGATGAGAGTTAAAAAGCTGTACATATATGTTCATTCGGTGGGCCCCACAAAAATAATGGGCCACACCTATTGTACAATCACAAAGCAACATTAACAAAAGAACGAAAAAAAGGTGCACAGCCCACTAGATATACAGCCACCATTCCTGGCAGACTAAACGTAAACCAGCTGCAACACCAAAATGGTCACTTGGGTTGGGCTAGAATTAGTTATTTTCTGGTTTTCAAGCATCTGGCTCGATTTTTTAATACATTCTAGGACAATAGAGATGAATTAAATAAAGATATATAATAACAAGGTGATGCTTTAATTATCATTTTTTGTTCAAAAAAGTTATGGGTCTTTCATAAGAACGAAAACCAAAACAAAGTAGCTGGGAAGAAAAATGGAAATTGAATACTTATGTTACCTTATCAACAAAAGCTTTTAAGCTTGTATCAACAAGCACACAGAGAGGAGAGAAGAGTAGAAGCGAATGATAGTGACTAATGATTGAAATGTAGATAGATGTACGAAATGAAAATGAAAGGAATGGAGGTTGGAAAATCAGCTCCACTTACAAGAGATTCCAAATGCTGAGGAAGGATGAAGAGTGTCGTAGTAATAGTAGTGTAGTTAGTGGAGAATGGACTACTGAAAGACGCGAAATTCCGGGGACATTTAAAAGTCTCTGGTTCAATCATTTCTCATTTATGATATGAAGATGGGTAGGATGCATTGCATATGCGGATTGAAATTCTCTGGTCAAAAAGAAGAACACGCGGCTTTCCAAAATATCTGTGAAGGAAGAGACAGAAAGAGAGAGGAGAGACCTGGAACAACGAGAGCCAGTTGAGAAAGTGGAGTTGCTACCGATAAGATGGATGGAATTCAGATGAACGGGTTTCTTGATAGAAAATGTAAGATTGGTTAATTTTCTACCACATACTCATTGGACCAATTAAATGGACGGTTTGGATCCAAATTACACTCTCCCATGTAGCATGTATTGAGCGATGAATGCTGGTTCTGACCTCATGCGCCGGATCGAAGTCGGTTCGTGAAATTGACTGACAGCATGCGTACAGTCCCTCTCTTCACCAACAAATCACATGACGACCACAACTGTTGTGGCACTGTCCTTGATTCCCGCTCTGTGATCAGGGAAAGACTGCGGTGATAGTCCATTGCCATCGTCTACATTCTGGTGACGCATCCACCTGGCCCGATTCTATCAAATCAAGACCGTCCAATTCGTGGGGCCCACAATTTTATAGAGAATACCCAAAAAAAAAATCGTGCCGACTACACAGTTACAACCATCCAATTGCTGTCCACGGGCTAAAAAGGATTGGTCAGCTATCAAATTCAACTGATGAAGATGATTAGGACATGTAATTTGGTGGTTATGCATCGATGGTTTGGTTTGCTAGTATGTGTGAACGTCGTTGGTAGATGATTCACCACCATCTAATTTAAAAGAGGTAAGATCTAACACCACAGTCAAGTACTTCTCCAACCGCGTCCATGTCGGAGCCCACGTGTGGGCACGTGCCAACAGCTCACGACCGTGCCAACAGCTCACGACCGTGCCACATCAGCATGCGACTCCGTGTACAGGCCTTTAAGACGCACATGGATGGAACCGGCGCGGTACGCCGACTTCGTTTTGCCTATGTCGCGACTCAGGATCCAGCCTACATCGCCACCCACTGGGGCCCACATTCTGATGTGTTCCTATGATTTGAACCGTCCATATTCTCGTTACTATCTTATAAAACCTATCTGACATTATGACACTTCATTAATGATCCTAAGCTTCGATTTTCAGAGTTAAATCAGAACCATTAAAAATTTTCATTTCAGTCTTCTATATTAATCTACAGATATCGATGGTCAAAATAAACTGTTAAGACAACGTTTCTTACCGTAGCTTGTATGAAATACGTTACGCAACATGAACGGTTCTGATTATCTGAGAACGCATCATATGGACCGTAGTGCACAGCGACACAAGCAGAGGCAAGACGAAGTCCGTACGCGCTACAGCATTAATAGGTAGTTGGCGCCGGTTGTTTGTTCGGGAAACGATACCGGACGCGGATTTCCCGCGAAAAGGATTTCGGCCGATCTTCCTTAGAATTCAAGTTAGGTGGGGCTCACCGTGATGTCTGTGAGAAATCCACCCCGTCCATCCGTTTTTCCAGATAATTTTAGGACATGATCCCAAAACTGCGTTAGATCGAAAACTCAAATGGGCCGCACGAAAGGAAACAGTAAGGATTGAACGTCCACCCTTGAAATAATCGTCAGGCCATAGAAATTTTCGATCAGGCTAATATTTTTCTGTTTTCTGTATTGATGGTATAAAAACACCACGGTGGACACTCTTCTTCCTACCGTAGACCCACTTTAGTTTTGGATCTACCTTATTTTTTAACTCTTCCTAACATTTTTTAGCAAAACGATGAACATGGTGGATTTCTCACAAGCATCAGTGTGGAAAGCGTTTAACGGGAAATCTGCATCCAACATTAGAGCATAATAACCGGAAGCGCGCAGATTGGGTGGTGAACTTCGTGGTTTCACTTCATCCGTATCTTTGTCACCTTTATCAATAGGTTTACTATACTAAGGAATATAAATGGTAATAGGATAAGAATCTTGATAATTGAGAGATAGTTTGATTTGATTTTGTTGGTGGTTGTTCTATAGTTCTCTTTCTTTATTTATAGATTTTTCAATGGTGAAGATGCACTACTCCCTAGTGGTTATAGCAACCATTTTAACACCTTCAACCTTCTAGAGACTTCCTTATGTTCTCCCACTGACACCTGTCCTATAACGGCATGTAACACCTACTCCACTCACCCACGTTCCATCTCTTCCTCTTTCCAGTCACTCGGTCGCATATTGTATGTAGCGAAGTCTCTCATCACTTAACCGTATATCGGTCGCATTCCACTTAGTCGCACCTGGTATCACACCACTTGGACAACTCTTTGTATTAGCAGCATCGCCCGCTTCTTATATCACCAGTGCACATGCTGTTTTATGATTTGCTCTTCAAAGAGTTGTAAAAAATAAGGTACAACATTCCTCCCCCCCCCCCCCCCCCCCCCCCCCCCCCCCCCCGGGTCGCATTCCACTCAGTCGCACCTGGTATCACACCACTTGGACAACTCTTTGTATTAGCAGCATCGCCCGCTTCTTATATCACCAGTGCACATGCTGTTTTATGATTTGCTCTTCAAAGAGTTGTAAAAAATAAGGTACAACATTCCCCCCCCCCTAATGCCGCTTCTCCTTTTGGTAAAAAGTGAAAGCGACATTGATCGTGTTTTTAAAATTTATTGCTCATCGGCACTTGCACCAAAAAATTTGACGTTCTACTCAAATTCAGCAATCTTGGTCAAACAACATTGAATTCAGCCGTCTTAGTCAAAATCAGTTGTCTTGGTTAAAAAACATAAAATTCGGTTGCTTTGGCCAGAATCGATCATTTTGGTCAAGCTCTTATACGTCTCTTTCCATCTCATTAGGTTGTGATGATCTTTCTTGAAAATCATATAGCAACGTGAGTACCATATTGCACTCAAACACTATGGGAGGCAATGATCTAAACACAATTTTAAAATTTGAACATCGTCAAATTGTAAACATTAAATCGTCCGTCATGATTGAAATTGACTGTTTCAGTCAAAAACCTCAAATTCGGCCACTTTAGTCGGAATGGGCCGTCTTGGTCGAAAAACATTAAAGTCGGCCGTGGTAATAGAGACTGTTGATCAATCCATTTAGCATACGACTTATGATAAACCATAATAGGGGAATGACCAAGGACATGGTCAGTCACTTCTTAGATCAAATGCATGATTTGATTGTTATCCAGATGATTTGGTTTAGGAACTGGCGGCGATTCTGATCATATTTGGTTTTGTCCTCTATGGTATAGTGGATTCCTAGAAAAATATAGAGAACATTGCCTCCTAAGTGTTCCTTGATTCCCGCTTTCAAGAATCGATCATTTTGGTCAAGCTCTTCTACGTGTTCTTTAATTCCCGCTTTCATATAGGTTGTGATGATCTTTCTTGAAAATCATATAGCAACGTGAGTACCATATTGCACTCAAACACTATGGGAGGCAATGATCTAAACACAATTTTAAAATTTGAACATCGTCAAATTGTAAACATTAAATCGGCCACGATAACATTAAATCTACATTAAATGATAGCAATAATATGGGGAAGCGGATTGCTTCCTACCCCTGCATGGACGGATTGCAAGGCCCTATAGGGCCATTGTGATGTATGGATTTTATCCATGTCGTTCATCTATTTTCTCATACCATTTTAGGATATGAGCCAAAAAATGAGGAAAATCCAAAGATTCGGATGCCGTAGTGACCACTCCAATACCCATCTCGATACTAGCAGTTGCTGAAAAAAGCTATGTTGGCTCCACCATTATGCATGTGCTTTATCCACACCGTCCATCAATTTTTCAGCTCATTTTATGTCATGAGCCCAAAAAATGAGGTACGTTCAAATCTTAACTGAACCACACCACAGGAAATAGTAGAGATTGAATGCTTATTGTTGAAAACTTTCTGAGAGCTACAGAAGTTTTGGATCAAGCTGATATTTGTGTTTCCCTTCAACCAAATATGTGTGACTTAATCAATAGGTTGGATGGCAAATAAATATTATAGTGGGCTCACATTTTTAATGGTGGACGTTCAATCGCCACTATTTCCTGTGGTGTGGTCCACCTGAGATTTGGATCAGCCTCATTTTTTTGCTCATTCACAAAATGGATGGACAACATGGATAAACACATATATCATGGTGGGGCCCACAGAGCTAATTTCTCCAGCACCAACTAGTACCAAGGTGGCTATTGAGTCACTGCCAAACTTGGGGAGTGTATTAGGTGGGACCTTGGCCTCAACCAAGACAGTCAACCCTTATTGTGCGGTCCACATTGATGCATGTATTTTATATCCATGTCATCCATCTATTTTACCATATCATTTTAGGGCATGAGACCAAAATTAAGCGGATCCGATTCTTAGGCGGTCCATACTATATGAAGCAATGGTGATTGAACATCCCGCTATTAAAAACTTCCTAGAGCCCACCACAATGCTTATGAAGGGAAAAACATATATCAGCTTGATCCAACACTTTTGTGGCTTTTATAAGTGTGTTTTTTTTTTTTTTTTTTTTTTTTCTGACATGAGCACTCACACACCACATTGGCTTTTTAATTACTCCAACTCTTGACCTTGTGTTGAAACTCTTGTGAGTCTACCATTGAAGCATGAGTAAGGATCTAAGGCCCTTTGTAAGTTGTTAATGGTCAATCACCACTATTTCCTATGGCATGGTCCACTTGAGACTTAGATCTACTTCAATTTTTTGCTCATGCTCTAAAATGATCTTAAAAAACGGATGGACAGAGTCAATATATAGAGAATGCATACATGCATCAAATTCACACCATCTTTGGTGAGGCTGGGTCCGCACCTAATCTACTCCCTCAAATTCTAAGTACCAGGTCCAAGGCTCAAGTGGACCACACCACAAGAAGCAGCAGTGACAGTGACAGTGACGCCTACTGTTGAAACCTTCCCTAGGGCTCACTGTGATGTTTATTTGCCATTCAATCTGTTATAAGGTCACACAAACCTGGATGAAGGTAAAACACAAATGTCAACTGGATCCAAAACTTCCATGGCCCCCAAAAAGATTTAAGAGTCGACTTCAATCCCCACTGTGAGGTCCACTTAAGCCTTGGATCTGCCTCATTTTTGGGCTCATACCGTACAATGATTTGGAAAATGGATGAACGGCATGGATAAAACCTATATGACAAAGTGGGTCCCACAGAGCCCCTGCCTAGACTGATCCACTTCCATATTTTGGACAGTTTAATAATTTGAGTTAGTAATATGCCATCAAGGCAAATTCTAAGTAATTGCTAAGTCCCTGTGTATCATTCATCACACACTACCAAGTATCAAAGTTTTTCTATTATTACAACAGGATAGAGCTAGCCTCCTCGGAGTTGGAGCATAGTTCATTTCTAGCATCCTCTAGTGTACGCTTGGGATAGGATAGCCCACAATCGGAAACGTTGATCACATGGCCCACAATCTGGACCAGCTATAGACTAAAAATCAAGGAAATTTGATAATTTTGACCTTCTGATCAGAACCATTGATCTCTGTGCAAAATTTTCACTGAATATGAGCCACTGCCAGTCTTTTCCTCCACCTTTTCTAAAACGCAATTTGCGGTGGGAAATGGACAGTTAACATGGCCCCATGGTGGCCCATTGGTTCAAGGGAATCACCTTACTAGAATAGTTATATCCTTTTGAAGTTGTCTTCTGAAGTTACGACAATTACAGCAAAATTCTGCACATTAAACTAAAAAATAATAAAATAATAAAAAATAAAAAAAGATTGGTGGCTAAGATCTACTAGTTTGGGAGACGTTTGAGATATGGTCCATCCATTGTGGTGCCCAACAAACCAATGGTCTGGATTACAGAAATAGGATCCACTCCTACAAACCCAAAAGTCATGTCTTGCAGATCATCAAGGATCATATGATTTCTTGATGGGTTGTTTGGATGTGTGGCCATGGTTCTCATGAAAATGTACCATGCATCTTTAAATCTTAGATATGGGCTTCAATGGATGTGGTTGAAACGTAATGCTCAGATGCATGGATAAGAGATTTGATAAGATTTTAGGTTTGAAAGGGACCTTTCAAAGTCCGTAATGTGGGAGCATGTACTGAAGAGGTGAGCTGTTGCATGTACCACCGTAGTACTTCCATGACCTGCAATCAGTTGGGAGTACTATGATGGGGAGGTATTGTCTCTTGAATTCGAGATCAGTTGTTGTTGGGTTACATCTACCAAAATACAGTCACAATGGAAATGCAAAGTAAAAAGCATCTTCATGGAAGCGGTTCTCTTCATGAATAGGTACATTATAGTCTTCCGTATGGACACCAAATATTAAATTTTGGAGTCCATGCCTAACAAATGTTTTTTGTCATAAATGATAGTCATTTCCAAACGCAAGAAAACTATTCAAGACTTGGACATCCACATGCTAGCTTCTAAGCTATCAATTACACTTGGTTATATATTACTAGAGCTGTACAAGAGTTGAACTGAATCGAGCTGGGCCCATCTCAGCTTGACTCCACCAGCAGACAACCCTAGCTCGAGCTCGGCTCGGCAAGCTGGATTGGCATGGTTGGATTTGTTCGGACGAGCTTTTGAGCTGAGTTCCAACGAATAGGCCTAGCCCAAAAGCCTGGCCCAAAATAATTCAAAATTCGGGCCCGAATGCAACCCAAGGCCCATTGACACCCCTAACTGCTATTTCACTTGCTTTTATAGATAATTTTTCTTCTTATTCCTTTGCTTTCTTCCGATGTGGGAATAAACAACCTTCATTTCTAACTAGATGAGTCGAGTCAAACTCGAACTGCGAGTCAACACGAACCAAGCTTCGAGTCGATCTGAATCGAGTCAAGGTCAGCTTGAGCTCAGCTTGAAAATCTTTGAACTAAAAAATATTGGCTCGACTCAGTTTGAACCCAGTGTCTGAAACGAGCCAAACCGAGCTGGTTCAAACCGAGTCGAGTGAGCCAATCGAGCTGGCTCGACTCATGTATAGCTCTATATATTACCTCCCCTTGGTTATATGACAAATAAGTGTTGTTTAACACCCTTATTTGGATGGTAAATAGAAAGCTACTTTCTTATGTTTTTTGAAATTCCTTTGTTTTGCTATTGATTCAACATAATAGGCGTAAACTATATATCTTTTTGGGCTCCATTTATAAAGGCAAGAGAGTCACAAGAATAACAAAGTTGTCACTAGGCTACTAATCTACCATACATGTGGCACGCTGATGAAACCTCGAAACAATTCAATGATTGACTTTATCACTCAAATTACACCAACAAAATGATCCGAACTATCAAAATGTTGGCCATCTAAATGGACGGTAAAAAAATGTTGGTGAGTTGTTGTTTAATTATGATCCTTATGTCTGTGGACATCTGAAGTTTAGAATTTCCTCATTTTTTACAAAGTATACTTTAATGGGCTTATTACAATCATTGCATGAAATATCACATAGATATATTAATTTGGGATATTCAAGTTGATTTAGTTAATCAAATTTAGATTCCTGTAATATTAAAGAATTCCAATGCATTCCACTCAAAGGCATCTAAACACAATTTTTTAATTCTGGTGCATTCCATTTACAAGCTATCGAACATAATTGAGAATTCCATATTAATCTTACATATTGCGGAATGATAGGATCGTTTATGCATCAACAATGGAGATTTTATACTGTAATCTTAAAGCCATACCTGATTGGGAAGACATTCCCAACGCCGTCGTGTTGCCAAGAAGAACTCTTGGTCTTCCGCACCTTACACCTTTAGGAGAACCACTTAATGGGGACTAGGGTTTTCTCTTGTGTGTTAGTGAGGGAACCAATACATATATTTATAGGAAAGAGGGCCAGAGAAGCTTACCCATCACACTTCTCTCCTCTAGGATCTCCACACCGTAGGTTTCCATATCTGGCTTAATAATCGCGAATAGGGACCACGGTTCAAGCGTCCCGCCCCAAACCTAGTTGTAATGATCACAATTATAGTAGGGCCCACTGAATCGCTCAATCTGAATAATCCAACGATCATGATCTAAACCGATGATCACTAATGGAGTCTTACATTCTCCCACTTGGGCTACACTGATCTCTGAAAGAAAACAAAATATTTTATTTTATTTTATGAAAAATAATTTTATAAAACGCATTTGTTTCAAAAGTTCCTAATGGGCGCCCTACTGATTTCAAAACAATACCGTTGGATAATTATGAGCAACGCTTGTTAGATCCGGTCCATCAAGACCACTGATATTGAATTGTGGTAGTCAACACAACATTTAATATTTTCGAAGTGTGACGAATCACGATCACAAATACCAATAGCCTTAATGACATGGATCAATGATACGGGGTGTGGTATGAAGATTACACGTCTAATGTGATCATATGTACTTATCTTCAAGTGGTCCTTCTGAACGTGTCTCCAAGACACAAACCAAAGTCTTGCTTACTCAAAATTAAATGTGCACACTGAACGAGAAGCAAGATATAAACTGAAAAACAGAATCATCAATGCATAAAGATGTCTCTAAAAAAATGTCTGGACATAATCGGATCATATATGAAAACTCACACTACCGAAATACATCCTTGGGATCAACAACTCCCATAGACGTCACATGCTCCTTAAAGAGCGTGATAGGAAGGCCTTTGGTGAGAGGATCCGCTATCATCTGCTTTGTGCCGATGAGTTCCACAGACACTTGACGATTATGAACTTTCTCCTTCACAATAAGTATTTAATGTCAATGTGCTTTGACCTCGATGAATGCTTGTTGTTGTTGGAGAAGTTAACTGCAGCTGAACTATCACAATAGATTTTCAATAGTTTCGGGATCATCTACACAACCCGTAAACTAGAGAAAAAACTCTTAAGCCAGACCGCCTGATTCGTGGCTTCATGACAAGCTACATACTCTACTTCCATGGTAGATGATGTCGCAATCGACTGTTTCACGCTCTTTCATGATACGACTCTACCAACCATCATGAATACATAGCCCGAGGTGGACTTCTTGCTATCAAGACAACCAGCAAAATCTACATCTGTATATCCTACCAACTCCAAATGGTCAGATCTCCTGTATGTGAGTTCGAAGTCCTTTGTCCTTTATAGGTAGCGCA
Organism: Liriodendron chinense; assembly: GCA_003013855.2. Classification (NCBI taxonomy): domain Eukaryota; kingdom Viridiplantae; phylum Streptophyta; class Magnoliopsida; order Magnoliales; family Magnoliaceae; genus Liriodendron; species Liriodendron chinense. The sequence goes on from PVNU02002353.1 coordinate 1,377,347, forward strand.
ACACTTTCTTTACAGCTATTCAATGATTCATTCCTGAATTGCTAAGGTACCTACCCAACATTCCAACCACAAAAGCAATATCTGGACGGGTACAGACCTGAGCATACATGATGCTCCCTACTGCTGACGCATACGGAATAGCTTTCATCTTGTCCTTTTCTAGGTCATTCTTAGTACACTGAAATTAACCAAACTTGTCACCTTTTACAATAGGTGCTTGGCCAGGAGCACAACCTTGCATGCCAAACCTTTCAAGAACCCTATCAATATAGGCCCTTTGCGACAAGCCAAATAATCCACGTGATCTGTCCCGGCTAAATTGAATGCCGATGACAAAGGAAGCAACACCAAGATCTTGAAATTGCGTCGGGTAGCCTAACACGACACCCTACGCATACGCGTGCGGAAGCTTGAGGAGCAACTAGAATTATGGCTGAACCTCTAGGAGGGGGGTGAATAGGACCTTTTAAAAAATCTTTTCGCCTACTTTAACAAATCAGCAAATTAAAATACGTAAGCAATTAACACTTCGGCTTCCAAGCCTAAGTGGGTCCAATTAAAAGACTAGCAAGAGATAAGAGCAATAAACAACCTAGTCTAAACAAGCATAGATTAATAAATGATTAAGCTAATGAAGAACCTAATCTATGCTACTCAAATAGACTTGAATGAGGATGGATCAATAAGTTCAAGTCTACTTGAGGGAGTGAAAATACATCTTGTGAGTGTGGATGTGCCTATCAAGTGCTAAGCATACATTCCTAACTAAGCATACATAATTAACAATTAAACACAATGCATAAAGATAAATGTGCTCAAGATCAATCACAAACACAAGGATGTATAGTGGTTCGACTACTTGTCTACTCCACTCCCGGTTCAAGTACTCAACCCCTTTGAGCACACCGGCATTCACTGGGGAGTTTAAATCTGGTTCCTCCCAACCAAGGTGTTTTAACTCGGATCCACCCAACCGGGGAGTTTACAGGTTCCTCCCAACCTACACGTTTGCACCAGTGTTGGTGGCTCCCCCTTGGAGACTTTGTTTAGGCCCGACTAACGTGCCAAGGAACGGCTGACGTCCCTAGATTTTAGGCCCAACTAATAGGCCAAGGATCGACTGACGACCCCGGGGCGAGTTTGTCAAACAAACTCTACACTCAACTCCCACAGGGAATTGAGTGGATGGACTCTTAACAAGACAACCTTACTTGTCGGATTGAGCCCCATGTTGCACCGTCTTGGGTTGCTTCTTCTCGCTCTCCCGTGCTTGAATCAGCTCCCCTTGTGCTCCCCCGATCGTTGACGCCGTTGCTTTGCCAAGGCTTCAGCTCCAAGATCAGCTACCTTGCATGTGATGCTCCATTGGAGATGCCCAAGGTGCTAGGGAATGGTGAAACCTCTACAAATGGTAGGAAATGGGTTTCCTAGAGGAATGCACCTAAATGGACTCCTAGGTAGTGTTTAGACAAAGGATTTAACTATCATCAAGGTGTCTAAACCCTAGGAATCAAGAGGGAACAAGTCCTATTCTCAAGATGCCATTGAATGGCCCAAGCTTGTGATGAAAACACAAGGAGAATGGCTTGCTATAGGTTTGGGATAGAGCCTCTAATGATCTCTAGCAATGGTGGCTTCTATCTCCTCAAAATCCCCTCTCTTAGCTCAAAAATCGAATCCCCCTCTTAAATAGATTTTCTTCCAACGGTCAAAAAACGGGCAGATTCGCGCATCTCCGATTGATCGGAAAAAGGTCCGATGGATCGGAGACCTGTCCGATTGATCGGAGACAAGTCCGATTGATCGGAAATCCATCCAGTGAAGTCTCTGGAAGATATTCCGATTGATCGGAACACTGTCCGATTGATCGGACGGACCCCTTCCGATGGATCGGAAGACTGTCCGATTGATCGAAAATATGTCCAGTGGATTTTCAAGGTTGCTGGAAAAATTTCCGATTGATCGGAGCTTCTGTCCGATTGATCGGAGTCCTATCGGAGCCAGTGTCCGATCGGAGTCCTATCGGAAACTGCTGTTTGAGCCTTTTTTATTGCAGCAGCTTCCACCTCTTTAATTAGTCTAATTTATCATGTTTTTCATGGAGTTCTAAGACTAATGATGATGACTAAAGGTATACCTAGGTGGTGCAAGTCATCTAAGAGGTTATGGGTTAGGTTTTGGTCAAGGCAAGGCACACCAAGGCATCACTTTTACCTGTTTCTACTTTTCTTGATGCAGCCGCTCCGTCTTGAGTCTTCGGTCTTCGTCTTCATTAAGCTCAACCGACACTAGACCCACTGACCTAAGTAATTGACAAACAAGGTGCACTAGTATGCCATAGAAAAGTGCACTAACAGATCTTTCATCTCAAAATTTTGAGATAGAAATTTCTTAGTCTCACGCAACAATCCAATATCACTGCTGGCCAATAAAATGTCATCAACATACAAAACCAAAATAATAAACTTACTCCCACTGATTTTCACATATATGCACTAATCCGCAGTGTTTTCAATGAAACCATATGAGGAAACGACTTCATGGAACTTTAGGTACCACTGTCGTAATGCCTGTTTCAACCCATAAATGGACTTCTAAAGTTTGCAAACCAGATGTTCTGAGCCTTTAGCTTTAAAACCTTCTGGCTGCAACACATATACGTTCTCCATTAGATCTCCATTGAGAAACGTAGTTTTCACGTCAATTTGATGTAGCTGCAGATCCATATGAGCCACAAGAGTCATAATGATCCTAAAGGAGTCTTTCTTAGATACAGGTGAGAAAGTCTCATTAAAGTTAATGCCCTCACGCTGAATGAAACCCTTTGCAACTAGACTGGCTCTATACATTTCGATATTGCCCTTAGAGTCATGTTTGGTTTTAAATACCCATTTGCAACCAATCGGCCTAATCCCTTCAGGCAATTCAACAAGGTCCCAAACTTTGTTGTCCTTCATGGATTTCAATTCATCCTTCATGGCATCGATCCAATTAGAAGAATTCGCACTTTGTTCGACTTGTGAAAGGGACACAGGATCCTTTTCAACCCCAATGTCAAACTCATGCTCCTGCAAAATAGACGATGTAATCGTCTGGTATTGCAGATCTTCTCTCTTTATGAGATCGTCTTAATGGCTCATTATTCTGAATTGAGTTTTCCATTTCCTCATCAGTGGGTTGTATTTGAGGTTGTACATGGTCGTCCATAAGGATCTCAGGGTCCACTGCTGGACGGACAACCATGCTACTCTGAATGATTGTGGTGGAAATCACAATCCGCTCTTCCTCAAATACAATATCTCTTAAATTTATGCTCCCACTATCTTCAGTGTTCTCAATAAACCTAGCATTCGCAGTCTCAATGACTCTCATGGAATATGATGGACAATAAAATCTGAATCATTTTGATCTTCCTGGGTATCCAATAAAGAAGCAACTAACAGTTCTAGGGTCAAGTTTTCTTTCATACGGGTTATACGGTTTGACTTCTGTAGGACAACCCCATACATGAAAATATCGTAGACTAAGCTTTCGCCCTGTCCACAATTCATATGGAGTTTTCATTACAGCCTTATTTGGGATCCTATTAAGGATATGCACAGCTGTTTTCAACGCATCACCTTATAAAAATTATGGCAACGTAGAATTACTAATCATAGATCTCACCATGTCCTTTAGGGTGCGATTACGCCTTTCCACTACACCATTCTGTTCTGGAGTACCAGGCATCGTGTACTGGGCGACGATGCCACAATCTTGTAGGTATCTAGCGAATGGACCTAGATTACGCCTAGATTCGTCATACCTTCCGTAGTACTCACCACCACGGTCGGATCTAACGACTTTGATCTTTCTGTCGAGTTGATTCTCGACTTCAGCCTTATAGATCTTAAATATATCCAGGGCGTCTTATTTTTCATAATAAAGTATAAGTACCCATAACGAGAATAGTCATCTATAAAAGTGATAAAATACTTCTGCTCATTCTAGGATGCTATAGGGAACGGTCCGCAAATGTCTGTATGAATCACTTCTAAGAGTCCTACGCTCCTAGTGGCATCATTTTTCCTTATTCTAGTCTATTTACCTTTAATGCAATCAATACAAACCTCAAAGTCTAAGAAGTCCAGGGAGTGAAGAATTCCTTCACGCACAGGCCTTTCCAAGCTCTCACGAGAGATGTGGCCTAATCGCCTGTGCCATAGTATGGAGGAATTCTCACAATCTAAACTTCGTTTGATGCCTTTAGTGTTTCCATGTAAGGAGTTAATACTGTATATATGCGAAACATCCAAATCTAGCTCATAAAGGTTTTTAACTAAAGTGCAAGAACCAATCACAGCCGAATCATAGCAAATACTTAATTTTTCATTTGCAAATTTAAACTCATAACCATATTTATCCAAACGAAAAATGAAAACCAAATTGCGCCTTATAGAAGGCACACAAACAGTATCTACTAGATCAAGAAAGTGTCCTGACGATAACCTAAGCCTACAGACTCCAATAGCTTCCACGTTTACTCTAATGCCGTTCCCCATATAGACTAATCTTTCTACATCAGTTGGCGTCCGACTTTGGAGTATATCTTGCATGAAATTACAAATGTGAATAGTTGCACCAGAATCTATCCACTAGGAGTCTGTGGACATATCAACTAAATTTGATTCAAAACAGACTAAAATATGGTTTTTACCCTTAGAAACGAGCCATGCTTTAAATTCTTCACAATCCTTCTTCTGATGACCAGGCTTATTGCAGAAGAAGCAGCCATCACTAGGACCCTTCCTTTTCTTCTTAAATATTTTTCCACACTTAGGCTGATTGCCACCCACAGGACCCGTAGAACTTTTACCTGAAGTGTGCTTTCTTTTCTTATTTCCTTTTCGTCCTTGACCAGATGTCACAGGTGCGCACTTTGTGTCTTGCTCGACCTTCTAAGTCTCTCTTCCTCCTGAACGCATTGAGATATCAGTTCGTTCATTGTCTACTTTTCCTTTTGAGTATTATAGCTAATTTGGAATTGACTGAACTGTGGAGGGAGAGAGTTCAGAACCAAGAAAATCAGGAGTTCATCCTCAATCTTAAGGTCTAATGCGCGGATTTTAGCCACCACATCATACAATCCACCAATGTACTCTCTGATATTTCCTTGATCGTTATAGGTGGCTTGAATCAGCTTATGTAAAAGTGAACTCAACTCGACTTTATCCGATTTCTTAAATCATTTTCCTATTTCAGTCAAGAAATTTTTAGCTTTCTCAGTGTCGGGCATGACACCCTGCATGGTCTCAGAAATCAAGTTCTTTATGATCTTGAGACACATCTTATTTAACTTGGTCCAGGTCTTATAGTAAGCCTTTGCTGATTCCGTACTAGAATCAGTTGGAATGGGAGGCTCTACTTCCTCCAGGGCCAGGTCCAAGTCCATGCAACCTAGGACTATTTCAACGGACGACTTCCATTTGAAATAGTTGGACCCAGTAAGCAAAGGCATGGAATTGAATTAGGTTGGAATATTGGAAACAGTCATAGCTGGACATGCAAAGCATAAAACTCACATTAATAAACAAGTCCCATATAACAATGCATAAACATAAACCACAAATATCATGCATGCATGTTCATTCGATTGATTTGGGCCTTCAATCAAATGACCCAGAATGATGATGGGCCATAATCATCAAAATCTGGCAAGAGCCCAGCGTATCATCACGACTCCTCCTTTGGGCGAAATTGTAACATACAGGAGGCTCTACTTAACATGAAGCTGATCTATGCTAGTGAAATAAATCTAAGACGCCCAACATTTTTAGATGAAATGAGTCTCTCAAACCTATATCACCATCACCAATCACTTCATCCTGCTCACACCCAGCCAAACGATGATACTTCTTTGTTCTGACCACTGCTCGCCTGGGTATGAACGCAACTGAATGCAATCCTATAATGGAGGGTTACTGAATTCCAAGTGCACAAGTTTAGAAGTATAAATTGTTGCCAATTGAGGTCACTTTGGTGGCTAACAAAATAAGCTTCAATCCCACTTCTAGACCCAAGGATTACTACATGGTTCTGCCCACAACGAATCATACTACAAAAGTTCTAATTTGTCCAAAATATGATTGATGTTGATTTTCCAAATTTTCAAATATTTACTACAGTGATGGTTGGATTAAATTTAATGGTCAACCCTAAATATCAACCATGAAGAATGGGTAACGACCCTATTTTAGGCCAAATCAAAACTCAATGTAACTAACCTGAATACTAAATTACTTGGTCTGTTTAACAAGTGAAACTCTCCAACCATCTATTTATACATATGGGTTTTGCTTGTTTTAAAATAGTCCAAGTGGATTATTACAATGGTTAAGATCACTTTAGACAATGGGCCCAAGTACCCAAAGTGGGCCCTTAAAGGTCCAAAAGAATCAACAAGACATAATGGGCTGAATTGATTTGGGCTTGGGCCGGGCTTGTGGGCCTGATCCACTGGACTGGGCCTATCAGGCCTGGCCAGATGAATTGGGCCTGTTGGGCCTGGCAATTGGACTGGGCCTGATGGGCCTGATGGAATATCAAAACAGGGCCTGGATGCGGCCCGCCTGTCCCGGGCCAGAAGTGGGGCTGCTAGACCGGGCCTGATTGTTTTGGGCCTTGGTTTACGAACTGGATCAGAGCCCAGCTCGTGGCCCAATCCCCATAAGACCCTAAAACAGCAATAAACTGTATGCCCAAAAAAAATTCCCAAATCAGGATATTCCTTCTCACTGCCAAAACCCACTTTAGAAGGAAATCTCCAAACCCTAGCCGCCAGCCCATCTACCATTACCGGACGACATCCTAGTCGCCGCCATCTTCCTCATCACTGACAACATCTCAATCCCTGGTGACCTGTGCGGCTGACAATCGTTGCTCCGATTTTGTTCAGCGTCTCTGGATGGCCATGAATGCGGGAATAGAGATGGGTTCCTTCCAGTGCAGTCTGACGGCGGCATGGCTGCAGAGAGTTTGCCGTTGTCGACCATGGCTGCTGACGGCGGTGCAATCTGACCCTCTATTTTTTATTTTTTTTATATATCTGTATTGAAGTGATTGGTGATGGTGATATAGGTTTGAGAGATTCATTTCATCCAAAGATGATGGGCGTCTTAGATTTATTTCACTAGCATAGATCAGTTTCATGTTAAGTAGAGCCTCTTGTATGTTACAATTTCGTCCAAATGAGGAATCGTGATGATACGCTGGGTTCTTGCCAGATTTTGATGATTATGGCCCATCATCATTCTGGGTCATTTGATTGAAGGCCCAAATCAATCGAATGAACATACATGCATAATATTTGTGGTTTATGTTTATGCATTGTTATATAGGACTTGTTTATTAATGTGAGTTTTATGCTTTGCATGTCCAGTTATGAATGTTTCCAATATTCCAACCTAATTCAATTCCATACCTTCGCTTACTGGGTCCAACTATTCCAAATGGATGTCGTCCATTGAAATAGTCCTAGGTTGCATGGACTTGGACCTAGCCCTGGAGGAAGTAGAGCCTCCCATTCCAAATCCTATCTCCAAAACGAGGGATTCACAAATCCATCAGGATTGATGCATAGTGGGCTCTGATACCAACTATTAATCTTACATATTGCGGAATGATAGGATCGTCTATGCATCAACAATGGAGATTTCATACTGTAATCTTAAAGCCATACCTGATTGGGAAGACATTCCCGACGCCGTCGTGTTGCCGAGAAGAACTCTTGGTCTTCCGCACCTTACGCCTTTAGGAGAACCACTTAATGGGGACTAGGGTTTTCTCTTGTGTGTTGGTGAGGGGACCAAGACATATATTTATAGGAAAGAGGGCCAAAGAAGCTTACCCATCACACTTCTCTCCTCTAGGGTCTCCACACCGTAGGTTTCCATATCTGGCTTAATAACCACGAATAGGGTCCACGGTTCAAGCGTCCCGCCCCAAACCTATTTGTAATGATCACAATTATAGTAGGGCCCACTGAATCGCTCAATCTGAATAATCCAACGATTATGATCTAAACCGATGATCATGTGCGGCCCACCTAATGGAGTCTTACATTCCAATTCACATCAATTCCACAGTAATATTGTGATTTGGGTCCCAATTCATTCCAAATACAAGCTTCCTAATGATCACCCTTACACTTCTATTTCCTCTGTTTGGATTATTAATTGTAGGTACCTTTCCTTCCTAAATTATTGTAGGAACTGTGTTAAGATGCATGGATTCAGATATTTAAGGATGAGTTTTATGTTTGAAACATACCTTTAGGAAGTTCGCAATGTGGGAGCATGTACTGAAGAGGTGAGCTGTTGCATGTACTAGCATAGAACCTCCATGACTTGTAATAAGTTGGTCCTGTGATGGGCACTTTCTCTCTATTGAATTTCATATCAGTTGTTGTTGGGTTACATCTACCAAAGTACAAGCACAATGGAAATGCAAAGTGGAAAGCATCTTGATGGAATCACTTATCATCTTCGTGGACAATTATATTCCAGCCTTCCAGATGGACACCAAATATTAATTTTGCAGTCCTTGTCCAACAAACGCTAAAGTGACAGCGATGTCCAAATGCTTGGAAGCTCCTCAAAACTTTAGACATCACATGCTAGCTTCTAGGCTCTCAATCACACTTAGTTATATTACTTTCCCTTGGTTATAAGACAATTACACTTGCATTTCCTCTTTTTGAATTATTATATATAGGTAATTTTCCCTTGTTAGAGACATTAGAGGAATCTGTACAAAATGATAAAAGCCCTTGTCGGATTAGTTTGTTTTGCATGTGTGAACAACCCACCATCATGTATAAATGGTGTCCAACCCATCATGCAGGGTTATTTTATAAAATATTGGATGCCAAAAAAAAAAAAAATCTAGCCAATCCAATTATCAAGTAGGCCACTCTACATAAAAGGACAACCACCACAAACCTTTGTTAGAGTCCCTCGATATACATTGATACGCCATCCTCTAAAAGCTTGAGCTTTTAGAGAAAGTGGTTGTTTGACATGGTATTAAAGTAGAAGGCCATGTGTTCAAAGTTCGAAAGTAGTAAATATGCCACCGGTTAATATATTATCCCACGGGGGGCAAGCTCGACCTATTTTATGGTGTGATTGTCCCTCCACCCGGCCTATTTATGGTGTGACTGTCCCTCCACCCTTGCCTAATATGTTCCCATGCGGAGTTCCACCACGCACGTGCAGGGGAGTGTTAGAGTCCCTCGATATACATTGATATGCCATCCTCTAAAAGCTCGAGCTTTAAGAGAAAGTGGTTGTTTGACAAGCTCATGTTAAGGTTATGGGTGACATCATGTTAAGGCAATGGGTAAGGTCATGATCTCTCTCTCTCTCTCTCTCTCTCTCTCTCTCTCTCTCTCTATGTATGTGTACTTATGTATTTACATAGTACATATGCAATAAAGCTTGGTTCTTTTAGGTTTTGATTGTGCTCTCTCCTATGGTTTTTGGTCTATATAAGCAAGAGAACAAGTAAAGAGAGCATGCTTCCTGGGTATTCCTCGAGGAGAAGTTAAGTTCTTGTTAAGAGAAAGGTGAAAGAAATGCAATCTTGTATTGTTGATATCTCTTATTTTAATTAATAATAAAACTTCATATTGTTGCCTTACGGACTAGGCATATTGTCAAATCACATAAACTTTTATATTTCATGTCTTTTCTTTCTTTTTTAAATTTTCTTCTACGGCTTTGCATTGCTTGCATCAATGGTATATAGGTATTTTTCCACAACACTTCCAAATGTACATGATTACCCACTTGATAATTAGATTAGCTTAATAATACAAAACAGAGGGGAGCCAAATATAATTGTCAAGTTTGGATGTTGCTCAGCTCGAATAGGATTTTCTTGTTTGCCAACCACTTGATTGGTAGCTCAGCACTAACATTGTCAATAGTGTTCCATTTAATGATGCAGTCAGTGCTTGTAGTGTTCTGAGCTAGACCAATCATGTGGACGGCAAACAAAAAAATCCTATTGAAGCCAAGCAAACGATCAGATTCATAATTGTCATGCAGAGATAGGTGCAATTAGCCTCTTCTAATATTTGTTCCCATGGAGTCCACAGATGCTTGTAAGATCCTATCCCTTTGATCATTAGGCACCTTTGTTGCCCTCACTCCACATGGCACGAAGACAGAAAGATCCAGACCGTTCCTCAGCAAGGCCCATCCAAAGGACCAGGGAAATGGTCTAATCATTTGTTGCTTAGTTATGGTGCTAAACTTGGACCTTCGATAGACCCACACATGCCTTATAAGGCTGCCCACGTATCGGCCACCGCCCTCTCAGAAGTGGCGTGAGATCCAAGGGGCCCACCACTGTGGTGATGGCCTGCCCCGGAAATCAGGCTGATTTGACTCATCCAACACTAGACATCCAATGATGACTACATGGACGGTCCGGATCACCACTCAAACTGCCATGCTCAGGCAATTGGTGATGAATGTACCTACGGAGGTCTAGCTGCCCACTTGTGACACTGCCCTCACCCAACAATCAGAACGGTCCACTCATGGTGGTTTCAAGAAATGGCTAATGGTCAATGTTCCAGCCTGGTTTTCCACGGCCACGTGTTCAGAGTGGGTCACACTTGTTGAACGGCCCACAGCTTCAACACGTGTGCGGAAACGACCTCTTTCAATCCATCTAAGAGCCTCCGCCACGGGAGTGGATTAGGTGAGGCCCTTAACCGTGGGTCCCACATTCATGCATTTATTCTATATACATGCCGTCCATCCGTTTTGACAGATCATTTGATTGCATGAGCTCGAAAAAATGAAATAGATAAAAATCTCCAGTCGACCATTTCATAGGAAACAGTGGGGATTGACCATTAAAAACTCCTTATGGACCACGAAAGTTTTGGATCAAGCTGATATTTATTCTTTTCTTTTATGTGACCTTATCAGCAGGTTGGATTCTTTTATGTGACATTATCAACAGGTTGGATGGCAAATAAACATTAAGATGGACCCTAGGAAGTTTTTAATGGTGCTGCATTCAGCAACCACTGTTTCCTTATGGAACGCTCCAGATCTGTTTCATTTTTGGGTTCATGCCATAAAATGATCTGGTAAAACGGATAGACGGTGTGGATATAAAATAAATACATCAAGGTGGGCCCCAGGTAAAGGTCGCACTGTCTTGGGTGAGGCTGGGGCCGCACCTTATCCGCTTCCCTCTGCCACTGTACACGTGGCAGGGGAGACGGTCAAGGGCCGTAGGTCTTCTGTGGATGGTCCACCATCCCAAACCTGCACTGATCGGACAGATCCATCCATCACGTTCACTCACCCTTTCACTTTGAATGTCGTCAAGCATCAACCGTTTTTTTTTTTTTTTTTTTTTTTTTTTTTTTTTTTTTTTTTTTTTTTTTTTTTTAAACTTTTACCTGTCCTTCTTGTAGGACAGCAATTGAATGTATTCGTAGTGGGGCCCACCAGATGAACGGTCCCGAATCACTGACTCCCCTGGCATGGGGTACGACTGATGGGGAATCCACAAGACCATTTGTGATTCTGGCGGGACACAAGGCTCGACCCTCGAGAGAGGCTCCTATGCTCATCTGTCTGTCTCGTTTTAAAATCTCATAACGAGAGGCGAGAACAAGCTATCTCATCCACCGAACACGCGTCAATCAAATGTTGATCCTGCCACCTTAAGAAAGGCTTTATCTCCTGCTTAGAAATCTATTAAGAAGTTTGTTTTTTCGTACGGGTGTGGTTGGTTGCACACCAATGGCGTATCAATGCATATTGAGGGACACTTCAACACTCTCCTGCACCCAACTACTTTCTCTAAAAGCTCGATCGGTTAAAGAATGGCGTATCAATGTCTATCGAGGGACACATCAACAGTTAAATCATGAAATTTCATGAGATTTGTGCAACCAAACACATCATAAATCTTTATATCAAAATGCATTTTTAATATCAAGATGATATAAAAGTTAATTTTTATAAGAAAGTAAAACGTACAATATTTTCCTATTTGAATATCATCATCATCATCTAAACTTTATCTTATCTAATTGGAGTGTTAGAATATCAGCTCTATGACTTTGTGGTTGACAGGCTCTGTTTGAACATTAAGACCATGGAACAAGTGCCCATGAGAATAATGGCGCTACTCCCAAATTCTCTTGACTACATTTATTTCTAATCTCTATTTTAAGTATCTTAACGTTCTTTCTTAAGGAAAATAATGCACATAATTCTATATAGAAGTGAGAATATTCCATGTAAGTTTACTAATTTAATATTTCGATAGGATGCATGGCCAATAATCGTCACTCTGAATGATAGTTCTTTTTATAAAAATGTTAAAAGGTCAATTGCAAAAAAATGAAAAACAGGCTCTCTTAATATTGAAAACTGTAATTTAACATGTTTTTCAAGAGAACCATTTTTTTTTTCTTTTCCGACAACCTTAGAAATGAATGCCAGATCTATATTTTTCCACTAGTAGTGAGAAAGTCGGATTCCATGAAAACAGCGTTCATTTTCAAAGTATTCAAATGCATCCAAACACCCCCTTAAAATCTACTCCACAAGCCTAGATGCTAACTTAAAATAGATTATCTTTAGCTAGTGAACAAGAAAAATGGGCCATTCTATATTTTGGACATCTTGTCTTGATTGTTAATGTGCCAGCCTTGCAAAAATCATCATGTAAACAACCCATGTGGACGTACGTATGTCTCGGTATCATCACATAACAACCCATGTGTGAAATGAATATGTGCATGCATGCATGCTTGTATGCATGTACTAACGTTTTGCAGGTATGCTATGATTTTTGTATGCATGTGTTAGCCCACCATCTTATCATCCTTCATGAGTGGCTGATAGCAACTAATCTTGCTGAGTATTCAGTGGTCCAAAAAAGACTATCGTGTCTTGCCGCTGGAGAGCTCCTATTTTTTCATTAGATAGATCTTATAGCTGCATTTGCTAGCGTAGTCCACCCCTACATGCACTGATGGGGTGATCCATGCCGCTCATTAGATGGGCCCAACTGTGTAGATTCACTAAGCCCTGGTGGACCACACAAGTACATTGAATGTGAACCGTTGATCAACTCTTTTAGCATCCAGATTTTGTGCGAGTGTGACCCCGGCTCAGACATGCAGATCAGCCCATCATGATGGGGCCCACCTGATGAGCTTCTTCGATGGCTCATGTTGGCATGCGCATCGAATAGGGATCTTTTCATTCAGGTTCATATGATCTCACAAAGGGTTCACCTGAACTTGATAAGGCTTTGACAGGGTGAGATTTGATTGGCCACTTGCTGTTGTTAGAGATAGCCATTATAAAGCATGTTTGAAAGTAGTTCAGCAGATTAGATAGCCAGAACTTCACTATTACTGTGGTGATGTGGTGAGATTTGATTGGTGGGGTCGTAACTTATTAGAGATAGCCGTGTACATACTTGACTTAAAAAAAAAAAAAAGCTTGGGGCCATCTGTAAATACGGCCCCACCAATCAAGTCTTGCTGCGTCACCACACCACCGTATATGATAGTGAGGGCCTCAATACCTAATCAGTGTTCATGGTCCTGTGGAGCTTTGTTAAAACCGCACGCCACCAATGCATATAGCATCTACAAGCCGCTACATGGGTTGTCATAACTCGCGTGAGATATTAAGAAGGGCACTGTTTTCTAACCCAAACACCATGGCCCACTGCCGAGTAGGTGTCTCGCCTGCTAGCCCAGCTGAAAGACGTGTGGGCGTTTCAACAGCATGTCTCCGAGTGCTAAGGAGACACACTAACCCACTAGTGGGTGGGTACATCGTGTGACTAACCAAGTGGATGTGTTGCCCAACTAAGTATATAGATGCTTGACCATTAATAATTTATAATGGGCAACAAAAGTTTTGCATCAAGATGATATTTTAATTGTTAGATGCAAATAAACATTATGGAAATATTGTGGTGGGCCTTAGGAAGATTTTAATGGTAGTATGTTCAATCACCACTGTTTCTTATAGTATGGTCACCCGAGATTTGAATCTGCTTCATTTTTTAGCTTATGCCATAAAATTATCTGGAAAACTGGACGGTGTGGATATAAAATACATACATCAAGGTGGGCCCCACGGTAAGGGCCGCACCGTCTTGGGTTAGGCCGTGGCCGCACCTAATCCGCTCCCCGCGTGGGCGGTAGGGCGAAGTTTCTAGTGTGGTGATGGGTGTCGTGGGCCATGCTGGGGATGACCACATGTCGCTTCCCTGTAATGTCCAGTTGTCACGATGTCATTGGTGGGTAATGATATCGAGTAAACAGTTGTGGTGGTGGGGAGACCAATGATTGAAAAGAGCACGTCCGACACGTGGCGAACAATGATTGCAGTAGCAGGGACCACTTGATGATCCCTGATTGGAAAAGGGGGCGCGACTTGGGTGAGACTCCGGAACCAGCGATATGGGTGGGACCCTGAACCTAGGGCCCATCTGGATGTATTCCTTGTAGATCCATGCCGTTAATCTGCTTTTTCAGATTATTTTGTATTATGGTACCAAAGATGAAGAAGATTAAAATTTTGGGTGGATTACAAGATAAGAAACACTGGTTAATGACCATTGAAAACCTTTTGTGAGCCACAAAATTTTTCTATCAACCTGATTTTTGTTTTTTCCTTTCATACCTGTTTACGTGACCTTATCAACAGATTGGATGGTCAATAAACATTACGGTGGACTCCACACCAGGAAGTTTTTAATCGTCACGGTTGAATGAGAACTGCTTCTTGGGGTATGGTCCACCTAAAATTTGCATATGCTTTATTTTTAGGACTGCATCCTAAACTAATACGAAGAAACAGATGGATCTACGAAGAATACATCCAGGTGGGCCCTATGCTCAGGGTCTGGTTCCGGGGTCTCAGCCAAGTTGCGCCCTTGGAAAAGACTCTTAACTGGCTCATGATAGGACTCGGATTCGGTAGTGACCCGTCCAGTACCGATCGTAGCTGCTGGAGAAGATCTGTGGACCCCACCATGATGTATGTGTTTAATCCACACTGTCCATCTATTTTGGAAGCTCATTTTAGGGCCTAAGCCTAAAAGTGAGGCAGATCCAAGTGTCAGGTGGACCACACCACAGGAAACAGTGGTGATTGAACACTCACCATTGGAAACTTGTTGGGCCACAAGTTTTGGATCAAGCTGATATTGTGTTTTCCCTTTATCTAGATCTGTGTGACCTGATCAATAGGTCGGATAGTTAATAAACATAACCGTGCGATCTGAGAATTTTTTTTTAATGGTGCCCATTAATCACCACTATTTCTTGTGGTGTAGTCCACCTGAGATTTGGATCGCTTCATTTCCGGGCTCATGCCCTAGAAAGAGCTGGAAAATGGATGGACGATATAGATAAAAACACATACATCATGGTGGGCCCATAGAACACAGGCATCCGCACCACAGAAAGAAAAAAAAAAAATCCACTATTGAGGGACCTTTTCCGGGCCTTCCTAGATGAGGAAGTTTTTTTTTTTTTTTACCCTAAAACCAGTGAGATTCACCTAATGGATGAGTTGATATCTATTTTCTACCTTCATACTAGTGAGATTCACCTTTATGCATGGTTGGATCGCATACTAGAATCAGTGGGCCCCAGGAAGGTTTCAATGGTTAGCCCTCCTTTCCCACTTTTTCCTTCGGTGTGGCCCACTTGAGTTTTAGATATGCCTGATTTTGAGGCTCAAACCGTAACAAGATGGCCACAATGGATGGACAGTGGGAGTTACGTAGCCCCACAGTTTTCCTGCTGCACGTCAGGATGAAGGTGGATGTTTTCGTCCGTCAAAACAGAACCACAGCCATTGAGCGCGTAGCCCAATAAGACTGCAAATCGTCCTTCGACCTTCAATCCGCACATCTCCGGAGCATTCCTTTTTGAACTATTGTCCAGCAAATACAAAGATTGGTGAGCATGGCCTAACAACAACAACCTCTAGTCTAGCAGTTTGGGACACCCGTGAAGTAGCTACTGTATAGCCTATCAACAATGGGACACTAGATTCAACGGTCCGGATCCTCTACATATGTCCTGTTTGTACGGTTTGTTGATATTGTTGGTTTCCCTTGACCATATTCAGATTTTAAAAGAACTATTTTTTGAAGAAATATTTAAAATTTCAGGAAAAAGAAAAAAAGAAGGAAAAAGGAATCACCACTTAACTAACAGCCCTGCTAAAACTAATGTCAGATGAAACCATTGAATCCTACTCATCACATCAAATGCGTATATAGATACATGAGAGCTTCCGGTGTTTCATAAGGTAGGCCGCATCGTGACATACCATGTCATTGCCTACCTGATAACCAGACTCACGTGATTTTTCCGGCGCATCTGCTGAATGGCCTGCATCTTAACCACTCTTCACAATTCCTGTAACATAAATATATGGTTAGTGCAATAATTTTTCAAGAATCTTCTTTAGAATAAGGAGAAAAAGATGTTCAAATGGATAAAAGGTACATGCTAAGAACTGCCAGGTTGCCTTGGACATTTGCACAGCCATCAGATCTTTGATCAGATCGAAGGCACTAAATGTAGGACCATGGCTTCAGAACCAATCAAGATCAAAAACAGCATTGGTCATCACACCCACGAGCCATAAAAGATCAATGGATGTGAAAAAGATCAACAGCTAGGCAAGATCGTTTCCCTAGTAACATCATCATCATCTACACCTTATCCCAATTAATTGGGGTTGGCTACATGAATCCTGTTCCGCTGTTCAAAATCCATCAGAGGCCAGACATAGTTTCCCTTGTTACAGCTAAAAGAGAACTACAAGTCGGTTTCTAGATAATCTTATCACCATCCAATCAAGGACAAGAAGGAAAAATGGTGGTGCTTGCATCCAATTACCGTCCAATCAAGATGAGAAGACATCCAATCGACCATATCTCATCACTATCTCATCACCTGCCAAAAGAAAATGAATGATCCTGCCTGTAACACGCATAGAGAAATATCACCACTTGCAAATATCTTGTCCTCCTGATAACATAATTTTGATGAGAAGCGGGGGGCCCACATTACACGACCTGCTAAAACATATTTTTCAACATCATTTTGATATTTTTGCAGCATTAAAAAAGCAAGGAACATAAGAAGTTCACAGAACAAAATATATAAAAACAGAAGAAAAAGTTGATTCTGACAAAATAATACATGGTAAATAGCATGTGAGGGACCTACTGATAATGACTGAACGCTACTGGATTTCCATGTGGCAATTGTCGGCAGAGCATGCAAGTTGCAAATGTGATTCTTCTACGTGGCAGATTGCCAGAGCACAGTTATGTGGTCAGAGATCATGTTGGATGCTGATTTCAGTGCGAGACGTGGCCATCTAATGATTGCAAAGCTGCGATTTTTTCGCCTTTTTGCACCTGAAAAACATCCATCAATCTGCATGTGATTTGTCCTAGTGGACCCATCGCCTTTCAGCCACATTTGGACACTAGCTCAAATCCGGAAGTTTCAAGCACGAGCTTTATTAAATTGGGACAGACCATCAGAATTGAAACTGTTGCAAACTGTTTATTTTCCCTCTTTACATTGAACAATCCACAACCAACTCAACCGCAAAGGCAATCATTTGGTCAGTGTCAATTTTGGAGATGGCCCATCTACAAGGTGACCTGTCGGCGAGCACTTACATGGATTAGACAGCTGAGGTGGTTCTACAGTAAGCTTCTTTGTAATTTTATATTCACAGAATCATTCCTCACAAACAAATAATACCACAGACAATCAAATACAATAGATGAACATTAGCAAAAAATCCAGCATCCGAGAATCATAACTTCGGTAATGTCATTGGAATAATTCTCAACAAATTATCAAGGGAGTTATAAACATAGATATTAAAGAAAAATCTTCTTGATTCAAATATTAGGTACGAAGAACAGAAGAAATTAGAAACAAAACATCCACTGCATGTAAAATTAGAAGCAAAACATCCACTTCATGTACACAGAACTACCCTCTTACAGTAGCATATCACTCATCATCTTTGTATGGGTATTCTTCCGGAACCTGTTTCACAAGTTTCACTCGCAGCTCGTATGCATCATCTCCACGCAGCATATCACGAACCCAAGTGACTTCAGTCTTCATTGACACCTGAAATAAATTGTATGGGCTTTTAAGACACAAGAATACATGCTATGAAGGGAAGGAACTGATAATCTCATGTAACATGAAAACTACTATAATTCAAAGTCTAAACCAGCAAGCCTAAGGATTGTTAAATGGGTTAGAATGCTATGCTATATCACTCTGGTACAGGTACGTGTTGGATACAGGTGTGGCTCTAGGTGTCAGACTTGTTCGACTCCCAGACTATGAATCTTGGATCCTTCAAAAGACTGGTGTACCCGAGTCAAATGCTTCAGTAACAATTAAAAGGATATGGGATCCCCTTGATCCTAGAAATCCACATCGACTTGGATTTTTAACTGTAAATTATTTTGGATTTTGAACTGTAAGTTGTTTAGGATTTAAAATGAATTGTACTAATTGGAAAAACTTGTGATATTGCGATGGAAGCATTTTAATATGTTTACACCTGTTGGCAATAACCAATCCTTGCCGTGCCTGTATATGAGAATTTGGATTCTGAGGATCCAACAAACATAATCCAGCCATACACTGTGTCACACCGGACTCGATTAATATAGCTCCCAAATCTCAGGGTATGCGGGCTCCACTATATGTTTTTTTATATTTTAGTATTTCTTTATTACAAGGATATTTTAATATACTTTTTATCATTTTTTAAATGTTTTAGTATTTTTTATTGTTTCTTGGTACAGAATATTTGGATACACGTGAGCCACATCAATCCCATACACATAATGTCATTACAACACAGGTACTCAGGGAATTGAAGAATGAGTATTACAGCTGCCATGTGAATTTCACATAATTAATTAATCAACCATACAAGTGGCGGACATGACCATCGAGCTAGACCATCCAAAACTTGAGCCCATTGTGAATGGAGCATTATCTCGTAAATCACATTTGACTGATGACCCTAACTGTAAAATGGGTACCCATCAAGATGGTTAAAATAAATTGGTTAATGGTCCAAATTCAATGGATGATATCAGATGATTAAGATTATCTGATCAGTGTGAATTTCAGGATATGCACTACCCACGATGAAGCACCAATTTGAACAGTCTAGACTCTAGATTGACTTATAAAAATGCAACATAGATGGTGGATGAGTCATCACCGTTCAAGTAATGGTGGAAAGTGCACGTAGTGGTCTACCGCTTGTAAAATGGGTAAAGCAAAAGGTCTATTATCCTTCATTTTCAAAACGTCATGTAACTTGGACAAGAACACCTAGTAAGTCCATTAACATGATTGAAAGATTAAGATATTTTGGACCACCATGGAACAGAAGCATATTGCCTATGGTTTGTGAGATGTCTTGCAAGATCATTACATCCATACAATGAATCCAGGGAAGAGAAAACATGCACTCCATGACTTTTCCACTCAGAGAACATGTTCACAGGAAAATCTGAGGAAGATAAACATTACAAAACATATCTAAAGGAACCTTGGTTTCCCCCCCCCCCCCCCCCCCCCCCCCCCCCTTCATAGAATAAAATTCTTGCAATTCATACGTAATTTTAGGAATCTAGGATAAGTTGCAAAATTTGGTTATGTTATGCTATAGAGTTCTAGGCAGTTTCTATGAGTTGATTTTGCAGAATGATGCAGAATTTGTTCCAAATTAGGAAAAATAGTTACATTCCACTCTTGAGTTTAGGCTCCGAATATTGTGTGGAGCAAGTTTTTGAGAAGGAGAGGGCATTTGAACATGGCGGTTTGAAGCAAGTATGAGAGAGAAACAGTGGGCTTAAGAATGCAAGTGTGATTGTGCATAGACAGCAGAGAATTACTTTCAGATTTTCAGAGTTTATTTGGGGTTTTTGCAAATAACTACCTAAATAATAAGGTATTTGCAAATTCCCATGTGAGAATAATAAGTTCGCAAATAACCACAACAATGATTTGTGGTCATTGCAAATTGATGCAGGCCCTATGGCCCACTTAGGCCCAGCCCACTTAGGCTCATCTAGACCAAGGACTAGCAAGATGTAGACCCATAGCCCACTGTAGGGCCCAACATGTGCTGATTTTGGACTGTTTATTTATAGATTTTGGGCCTAAATCAAGGATTGCAATTTAATATTTTTCAGAGATATAGAGGCTGATTTAAAGATGTGATTGAAGTTGGGAAGAGGTGGGTGGTTGAAGATATGGGGCTGATTTAGAAATGTAATTAGGATTTTCTATATTTGCTTTTACTATTGTCAGGTTTTTAGCATCTTAGGTAGATTAGATTGATTTGAAGTCAATTATGATTAATTTGAAATCAATCTCTTAGTTGGGGGAATACTCATTAGGTATTCAATTGAATTCAATAAAAAAAAAAAAGAGGCCGGTGTAGGAAGCATTCATTCCAACATTTTTTCCAAGTGTGAGTTTTTCTAAAGTATTGTAAGATAAAAAAAATAAGATATCAATAAAGTACTCTCTCTCTCTCTCTCTCTCTCTCTCTCTCTCTCTAATATTCTTGTGGGTGTACTCTTGTCCATTTCTTTGAGATTCCGGTTTCAAGATCTCATTAACTTGATAACTGGTTTGAACCACAAACCTACATTCAATTAGTTTTTTCTAACAATTGTTAACTTTTGAGGCGTATTTTTAAAAATTGACACAAATACCCCCACATTAATTCCTCCCTCTACAACTCTTTAGAAATAAAAAATCCGTAAGAACCCTAAAAAAATCTAAAGCTTGATTTGCTCTTTCCATCTCTCTCAATCTCCATCCTCCATCTCCTTTCTTCCTTCCTCCTCCCTCCTCCATTCCTCTCTCTCTCTCTCTCTCTCTCTCTCTCTCTCTCTCTCTTGTTCACAACGAATGAATCTCTCTCTTGTTCACAACGAATGAAAAAAGAAAGCACAAAAGAAGATTAAAAAAAAAATGTAAGACGAGAAAAAGAAGAAAGCTTTTGGGTAAGTGAATTTTTTCCCTTTTTTTTTGTTTTTATATTTTTTTTTCTCTCCCCCTAGATCAATGAAAGGTGGAGAAGCTCTTTTCAGAACTTAATTAATTACAATCATTGTGAGAGCATAGAGATAGAAGGAATCATAAATTCCAATAACATCGCAGTCCATAGATACTTTTGTAGGATTAGGATATCTTGAGTGAAAGAAGCTTTGAGAGATATGAAAATGGTAAAGGCCCTTGGACCAAATGGTATATTAATAGGGGTTTGGAAGTGCATGGAGACAAGATTGTACAACAACAAGATTTTAAGATCAAAGAGAATGTCAAATGAATGGAGTAGAAGTACCATGGTACCTATTTATAAGAATAAAGAGACATACAAAGCTGCACTAACTATCGTGGGATTAAACTAATAAGAAACGTTTTTTTTTTTTTTTTTTTTTTTTTTTTTGGGGGGGGGGGGGGGGGGGGGGGGGGGGGTGATTGAGCAAAGACTAGAGCATGAGACGAATGTAAAATCAGTTTACTTTCATGCTAGGGAGGTCTGCCACTGAAGCAATCATCCTACTTAGACAATTGATGATGAAATATAGGCAAAGGAGGAAAAAACTCCACATGGTCTTTATTGAGTTAGAGGAAGCTCATAATAGGGACCCTAGAGAGCCAAGTTAGGAGATAAAGGAGTTTCAAGATGATATATTAACATGCTTAAGGATATGTACAAGGAGCAATAACAAATGTGAGGACCCATAGTGGAGAGACAAGTGATTTCTCAATTACCGTAGACTTACACCAAGGGTTGGCATCGAGCCCATACCTTTCGCATTGGTTATGGACAAGTTAACAACGCATTTTCAGGAAGAGATCCCATGGTGTATGTTGTTTGCATAGGACATTTTAATTGACAAGACGAGGGAGGGTGTAAACACAAAGCTAGGTTTATAGAGAGCTTTTTTTTTCTTTTTCTTTTTTTAATATTAATGAAAAAATTTTAAAAGGCACAAGTGCAAAAGAAGGCTACATGAAATAGTATATAGGGTATTCAAGCAACCCACCCATTCAAGAACATCTGCCTTAGCGCGACCAAACAAACTCGAGACCAATCCACTCTTATCCCTAAACCACTAATTATTTCTATCAACCCAAACTGCCCAAAACCCCCACCAACAAGGAGAGCCGCCATAAAATCCTTCCATTCTTCCCAACGCCACCGCCATGCCATGCAAGTAACACCTCTTCAATTGATAGGGGAATCATCCATGGAATCATGAAAACCCCCTAAAATCCTCTCCATAACAACCTAGCAAGTGGGCAATAGATAAACAAGTGATTTACGGATTCTGCCTTGCTAAGACACATGAAGCACATATTGGAGATGATTATATACTGTTTTTGAAGATTATCAATGGTAAGCACTCTTTTCTTGCTCACAAACCAAGCGAATGCCACGATCTTGTGAGCGGCTCCATATCTCCACACAAATATCACCAGATCAGCATCCGAATCCACCCCCTCTCTAATGAGAAGCCTGTAAAACCGAACGAAAAACAGCTCAACTTCTCCAATTTACACACCATGGCATCCTTCACCCCGGGCATGGGGCTAAAATCTCGAATCCTAGCTGAGAGCCTCCCAAACTCTTCCATCTCCTTTTCATTAAGGTTCCTTCTACATGAAGGAGACCACATCAACTTTTCTCCCACCCTCAAGAAATATCGAGCAATGGTAAGATTACCATCCGTGGCCACTCTAGTCAGCCTAGGAAAATCAGCTCGAAGAGATCCTTCCCTTAGCCATACATCGACCCGAAATTGGATTCTCTCTCCATCCCTAACTAAAAATCTGACTCGCATCTTGAATTTAGCCTCCACACTTTTGATTTCCTTCGAAACCCTAGATGCCCTATACAAAAATGACCCCTTAACCCACCATCCTCCCTCCATTACCCCATATTTTGACACCACCACTTCCTTCCAAAAACTTACCTCCTCTATTCAAAACCATTACAACCATTTTCCCAAAAGACCTTCATTAACCGCTTCCAGCCATCTTACCCGTCATCACTCTCCCGAATCGGCTTAGAAACCTCCTCCCACCTCAATAAATGACACTTGCACGAATTCGTTGCTCCTTGCCACAAAAAATAAAAATCTCGCCTTCACCTTTTCCAAGGGATCCAATAACCGACTTCGGGCATTTAAACGTTAGCATGAAATAGATCGGCAAATAAACATGGCAGCCCTGATGAGAGTTGATCTTCCCCCCAATGACGAGATGACAACTCTTCCACCTTGACAATTTTCTTTCCATTCTTTTAATGACCCTATTGCATAGGTGATTCGGCTGCTTACCAATGCATAGCAGTTATTCAAGATATGTAGATGGGAAGGAATCTACCTTATGTTGAGCTCTAAATTGTGCATATTCTAACCCCAATTCATCACACATTATGCATGGTTTTCATGATTAAAGACTAATCCAATACATGTTTTTGTGTTTGTATGAATGCGAGAGAGAGTCTACCTATATGATGTTAAAAGATGCACTTTACATGCCTTGAAGATCAATGGAGGAAAGAACAAGAGGTGGAAGAAAGATGCAATTGAGATGGAGAAAGAGAAGAGTGAAAACTCTCATTTCATAGCCTAACCGACTGGCCGACCACACCCACCGGCCGGCTGGCCAAAACCTCCAAAATCAGCAAAACTGCTGGACTGTTTTTCTGAAGGCCAACCTGTGGTCCGTCTGGCCGGCCGGCCGGCTGATAGGTCGGCTTGTGTATATAGATCTCCAGAGAATGCTGTGTGTTTTTGTGCAATCTCCGGCCAGCCGGCCAGCCAGTCAGTGGGATCCGGCCGGCGTCCAGACTGCATAAGGACTCTCCGAATTCTCGAAGATTCCAAGTCGGTGACGGATTTTTGTTATAAAAGGACACCTCTACGTCGTTCCTAAGGCATCATAGAAGGCTGGGAAGTTCGTGGGAGGTGGAGAGGAGTGTCGTGGAGCGTTCGCAACTCCTCCAACTAGGGTTCTTATGGTTTTTCTATGCTTTTAGAGTAATTTCTTTTGAGTTTTAGTTCAATCTGTTAATGGTTGGCTAAACCTCTTAGCTAGGGCTAAGAGGTGAAGCTTTTAGTTATTTACAATGCTTAATTCGAATTAGTTCAAGTACTTTTTGGTTTAATGAAGAACACTTCTAGTTCAAGTTTGAAAAAAAGTTAGTATTTTTAGTTAATCTTCTATCTCTTGTGATTGCTCTTACATGGGATGTTTTGATTATTGAGATTGCTTAATGGGATGTTGATTGATAAGATTTTGGGTTGTAGAGATCATAGATCCATCATGATATGCTGGATGCTAGGGGATCTTACAAATCAAGTTTCCTAAGTGCTTATCTAGAACTAAACTAGAGAAAGTTCTTATCTTTTGATTGGATCTGAGGTAGGTATTTATATATTGATTTTGATTCAATAGAAGTTCAATTCATGCTTCTAAATCTAGTGACAAGCCTTGAGGAAAAATCATGAATGTGATCTTAATTATTTTGTGAATGATTGGGTTGTGTGGTTGAATACACCCAATGCCTTTGTTGTTTATGAGAGAACCATATCAGTGGATGATCCATCTATGTTAGATGCATTATGATGATTTGATTGCTCTATATTCCGGTTGGATGGGGATGGATCTCTAATTCCAATTGAGTTATTGGTTTGAATGATTTGAATTGGCATTGTAAATGATTATAAGTGGATCCTTAGCGCTCTAGTGCTTATTTCCCTGATTTAGTTCTTACATACCTGAAAGCTCTAGTGCTTATTTCCCGCCAACTTTCCCACCTTCTCCTCCGTAGTATAAGTACCCAACATTTCACTTTTTGAGATATTGACCCTCACCCCGACACAATTTCAAAGCATCTCACTATCTTTCGTTGAGCTATCCATCGTACCCGCCTCTGCATCACAAAAGATTAGAATGTTATCAGCAAACTATAAGTGGTAATCCCCCCCCCCCCCCCCCCCCCCCCCCCCCCAAAACAAAAAAAAAATGCCATATCTCTAACATCTTGCTAAAGGCTTTCGCCACCATCGAGAGGAGAAGGGATAGGGAGTCCCCCTGCTTAAGGCCTTAAAGAAACCTTTCAGGTCACCGTTGACCAAGACTAAAAACATCGCAAAATGCACACAAACCTACACCCATCATCTGTGTCTTGCCCCCACACCCTATCTTGCCCAACATAAAAAACCATCCCACATGACAATAGTGTTTTCAATATCCAGCTTGCAAAAAATCCCCTTCACCTATGCCCTATGATGAGCATTGATACAATCATGGGCCACAAGCGCACAATCCATGATCTACCTCCCTCCTATAAACACATTCTTATTTCTAAGAATGACCTTGGAGACCACCACCCAAGCCTTGATTACATGAATCTTGACCAATATTTTATATGGATTTTCAATTAAACTAATTGGGCTGAAGTCCTTTAACCTCTCAACACCCTCCTTGGAATGATCACAATGAAATCACTCCCCAATTTGGAAGCTAGACAATCACTGCCAAAGAATTCCTTAACAAACCACACCAAATCATCCCCCACTACCCTCCAATACTCCTAATAAAATGCAATAGGAAACCCGTCCGAACCCGGGGCATTATGGAGAGGTGCTTTAGAATCTAAAGGATTTAAAATTACTCGAACTAATGATGTAGCTCCAATACCACTTGATGTGGAACCCAAAGAAATGCAATAAAGAAAATGAAAGAAGAACTTTGTTGCTAGAACTTGGATCAAGAGTACATAAGCCAAATGAGAACAAGAAAACGAGATAGCCTGGGGACTCACTCACCTAACAAGAGAGGAATCACTCAACTCTCGATGGAGATAACAAGGCTCTCACAAATACAAAGTTCGTAGAAAATGACTCTAGAATAATCTCTTATGAAAAGACTACTACATATATAAGAGGAAAATTTGAGTATGATATAGCACTTCTTGGTGTACCATCTTCTTAATATACCATGGGCTGCATCAATCTCCTCCCCATAAAAAGAACCCGTCCTTAAGTTCGGCTTGGTAAAATTTTCCCGTATTCTTTGGTTGAGATCTTTCAATTCCTCATCATTGATCCAAGTATCTTCGTATCGAGGCTTATTCTTCCACCAAACGAGATATTTAGTATAGGCATCTAGCCATGTACTCACGAACCGTCGGTAGAATGTTGCTAGGACACGGAAGCATCGCACCTTGATAACCGATTGTGGAGTTGGCCACTCAACACTTGCTTTGAGCTTCTCATTATCTACTTTGATGTCTTGAGATGAGACAACATATTCCAAAGAACCTACATTGTCAACCATGAATAAATAGTTTTTGAGGTTGACATATAACTTCTCTTCATGCAAAACACGTAGCCAATGGTCTTCAGGTACTTGAGGAATGGCCAAAACTTTGCAAATAACAAAGCTCTCACCTTCATTCGGTCTAGTCATTTCATCAAGCATTTCATGAGCATCTTTGTCATAAGTTGGCTCGTCATCATTAAATCCCATATGGTCTTCATTCACTCCACCTTCAATTGGTTCAATCATTTCTTCAAACACTTCATAGGCATCTTCGTCATAAATCGGCTCATCATCATCAAATTCAATATGGCTTTCATTCACTCCAAAATCATTTGATTTGGCCATTTCATCAAACACTTAATAGGCATCTTAGTCATAAATCGGCTCATCATCATCAAATTCCATGTGGTCTTTGTTACCTTCAATCAGTTCAATCATTTCATCAAACACATCGTAAACATTTTCATCTTCATCATAAATTGGAATACTTGTGGAGGCTTATGCGGGAAGTCTTCGCAAAACCTTCTCCATCATGCGTTGTAAATTGTTGTTGGCATGCCTCAATTCTTCAATTTCTTTGCGGAGGTGGATATCTTGAATTAAAGTCATCCGTTCAGCCTAATTTCTTCTTCCTCTTGCCATAGAAAATTAAGACCGATCCAAGAACCAAACTTGCTCGAATACCACTTTGATGTAGCTCCAATAACACTTGATGTGGAACCTAAAGAAATGCAATAAAGACAATGAAAGAAGAACTTTGTTGCTAGAACTTGGATCCAGTGTTCAAAATATCGGTATCGTGTTACATATCGCATCCTTGGGATACAGACACATATCGGTTATCGCACGGGATATATCATTTGTATCGGTAATTTATCGCACTTTTTGGGAAACATGGGGAGACACTGGGGAAATGGTTGAATTTTTCAATGAAACTTTAGGGATTGTTAAAAAAAACCTTAATACATACTTTTAAATCATAACATCTCAAAAAAGAAGTGCATGTGATAGGTTTCCTTTGTATAGGGTCCAAAGCTATGCGTTATCTGATTGAACTAATGCAATTATATTCAAATTGAATGGATAACGTTTAGAGTGTATGTGATGATCATTTTATCAAACACTCCTAAATACTTTGAAATTAGCCTCTATTGAAAGCTGGTTGAAGGAAAATTTTGAAAAAAAAAATGGAGAATGTGAAGAACCTATGGATATTGAAATCAAAGCTCCAACTCCATGATTTTTCATGCAAAACATGAAGAAACAATGGATTTATAACCATTTGACACTTATTTAACATAATTTCAACAACAAAAAAAGGGATCAGAAATTAAAAATGCTCACTGGATCGAACAAGTGGGATATATCGGTACTACCTGTGTGTTTCGTATCGCACAGGTGGGATACAAGATATATCGTGGGATATATCGGCTGATATCATCGATATTTAAAACATTGGATCAAGAGTACATAAGCCAAATGAGAACAAGAAAAAGAGATAGCTTGGGGACTCACTCACCCAACAAGGGATAGCTTGGGGACTCACTCACCCAAGGGGTTAAGGAATCACTCACCTAACAAGAGAAGAATCACTCAACTCTCAATGGAGATAAAAAGGCTCTCACAAATACAAAGCTTGTAGAAAATAACTCTAGAATACTCTCTTATGAAAAGACTACTACATATATAAGAGGAAAATTTGAGTATGATATAATACTTCTTGGTGTACCATCTTCTTAGTACACCATGGGTACATCAACTAAAACATAGTATATGGAGTGCAATATTAGTAACAATAGGAGTGGGAAACGAGGAATTAGTAAAGATAGTTGATACTAAAATGACCACCTTTGATATCTTCAGTCGATAATTCATGGGCGTGAAGAGATTGAGACGGATGTTACCCATAGAATTCAAGTGAGGTTGAAAAAATGAAGATGTGCCTTTGGAGTTTTATGTGATCATCTTGTACCACTCAAACTGAATGGAAATTTTATAGGATGGCTATAAGACCAACCATGCTTTACGGGACAGAATGTTGGGCAATTAAGGAACATGTCCAAGGATGAGTGGAGCTGAAATGAGAATGTTGAGATGGATGAGTGGCAAGACAAGTTAGGATAGAATTAGAAATGAATGCATCGAGGGAAATTAGGAGTAGCGCTAATAGATAACAAGATGAAGGTAGGGATTCCATCAGGGGGGATTTTAATTAAAAATTTATAGTGATTGTCTTTAGAGTCTATAAAAGGGGGTGAAGGTAGGAAAAGGGCATTCCACATCTTTCTGAGTTTGTGAGCTTCTTTAATATTTGTAAGAAAAGTTTGATATCAATAAAGTTATCTGGTCTTGATATCTCATTGACTCGATAACCGGGTTGCACTATTTTAGCATAAGAGTGGGTGGTCATTGTACGATTTTCAACTCTAAATCATCTCCTCATGGCTTCAAGGCGTAACACAAGAAGAGTTTGCGTAAATAACCCAATTGATCAACATACACATAGCGCGAGTGGATCAACTCATGCATGGTAGGCAATCTCACTAATCAAGGGGAAAAGCTCCAATGTGGAGGGAATCCGGAGACTAGAGTTGGGGCATGTGGACACATAGGGGAATGTCCCTACACAAGTCCTAACCAACAATGGGTGGCCCCAGCTTGTAAAGACGTCAATGATCGAATCCTTCAATTGTTGGAACGTGACAGAGAACCGGGATTAAGGTAGAAATTCCATAATTCTATAGTCGTTCGCGTGTTGACGACTTCATGGATTGGTTGGGCAAGGTGGAAAAGGTGTTTGAGTATAAGGAAATCGCAAACAATTGGAAGGTTAAGTTAGTAGCTATGAAATTTTCTGATCACACATTAGCATGATGGGACATTCTCCAAGCCGAACAAATCTGTCAAGGTAAGAAGAAGTAAATTATTGGGAAAAGATGAAAAAGAAGTAAAAAGAAAGTTCCTACCCGCGACTTCTGCCCGTGATGTCACAATCTGCGTCTAGGGAACAAATCAATAAATGAATACACCAAGGAGTTCCATACATCAACATTGTAAGTAGGGTTTCATGAGTATGAAGATCAAAAGATTTCAAAATATCTCAATGGTCTTAACCTGAACATAAGAAATGAATTAGCTTTCAAAGATGTATTTAAAATGTCTAATGCATACGTGCATGCATTAAAAGCCAAGAGATAATTAATTAGGGACTTGGGAGATGATTTGTTAACCCACGAGGATCTTTACCAACAATGGAGAAGCATGCTAACTTCTCACATAAGGCGACTTCAGAGCCTCCAGTAGGTCAAGGGGCAATGAGTCAACATCCAACAATGACGCCAAATCCCAACCCAGGGAAACTCGGTTATGGGCAAGGGGCTATGTAGCAGATGGCGTGCATGTTGAAAATGCAGCAGATGTGTATGGTGATAAAGGTGAGTTGTTCATTGTCTAATGGACTATGCTATCGGCACCTCGGATGAATGATGAAAAGCAATGGTTACAAACTTACAACACAATCTTCTACACAACTTGCACTTCTGGTGGAAATATATTCACAAATTTGGTAGGGGTGGGAAGCAATGAGAACATTATCCCACAAGCAATTGTGGATATATTAAAACTCAAATAGTACAAGCATCCACGCATACTAGATTTGTTAGTTCAAGACATTGAGAGATGTTTCTAGTAACTCTTGTATTTAATTTCTTATCTATTAGTACAAGGATAAGGTGTGGCATGACGAGGTCCCCATAGATGCATGTCACATTTTGTTGGAGAATCCGTGGTTGTGAGACCGAGATATGGTTCATGTGACTCAAGCTAACACCAATTCCTTCGTCAAGGATGGTGTTCATATCGCATTACACCCAATGAAACATCTTCCAACCTAAATTTGATAAAGACGAGGATCAAAAATCACTTAGTAAAGAGAAGTTTGAGGAAAGCAAAGAGGTCGGCATCATTCATGTTCTGGTTGCTAAAGAAGACATTAAACAATCAAATGTTCTGCCTCTTATACAAGAATTTCATAAATATGAAACCATGATTCCCAAAGAACACCCAGTTGGACTTCTTATGAGGAACATTCAGCGCCATATTAATTTAATGTTGGGTTCAAGCCTACCAAATCTTGTGCATTACCGAATAAGTTTAGCTAAACATGTCAAGCTCCACCAATAGGTTATTGAGTTACTACAAAAGGCTTAAATTCGAAAAGCACATAACCGTGTGTTCTTCCTACATTAACCTTTAATAAATATGGATCTTGGAGGATGTGCGTGGAATAGCTGTACAATCAACCAGATTATTATCTAGTACTGGTTTCCTATTCCATGATAGGAGCATATGATGGACATGTTGCACAGAGGGAAGATCTTCTCGAAGATCGCCCTCATGAGCAATGTTGTCATAATCGTTATCGTATCGTAAATCATAAACATCTATAAACATCTTATCGTAATCAGATATCATGGGGAAATTTAGATTGTCTAAAACAGGCCGCAAAAACTCTTCCCTGGACAATAGATTGGAATATTAATTGACTATGGCTTTGCAAATATCATCCTTGTCTTTAAGTGTTGGAATTAAATGAGGAGGTTGTGGGTCTAGCCGACAAAGAAACAAGGGAGAGGGAAGCTTTTTCTGCTAAGCATGCTAAATGGGCCAAGGAGAAGAGATAAGGTGGCTTCAGAGATCACGGGCGATCTGGTTAAAGGAAGGAGATAGAAACACCCGTTTCTTTTATAACTATGCTAGTGTGCCCGAGCTAATAGAATTTCCACTCTTCTAATAGATGGGGAAATTACTGGCAGTAAAGACAGTATATGCGAAGCTATAGTAGAGTATTATAAGAAGCCTCTTTCCAATGAGTCTTGGGTAAGACCGAGGCTTGATGGCTTGCAGTTCTGTCAGATGTCTATGGAGGAAGCGGACTTTTTGGAAAGGAAGATTTCTGAGGAAGAAGTTAAAGTGGCTTTAGCCACCTTAAGCGGGGAGAAGGCCCCAAGCCCGGATGGCTATCCTATAGCATTCTTTCGGAAATTTTGGCATATAGTGGGGAAAGATGTTACGGATTTCATTATGGAGTTTTCAGAAATCGGGTGCTGCTTGTCAACTGAACTTGGAGCGACGTCTATTGCCCTCATCCCCAAGATTGAGGGAGCTGAGCAGTTGAAGAACTTTAGACCAATCAGCCTCTTAGGTGGCCTGTACAAGATTTTGAGCAAGATTTTGGCTCTTAGGTTGAGAGAGTGTATATCGAAAGTTATTTCGGAATATCAAGGGGCCTTTGTGATGGGAATACAAATTTTAAACACAGCTCTTATCGCTCATGAGTGCTTAGACTCAATGAATAGAGGAGGAAAGAGCAAGTTAGTTTGTAAATTAGATATCGAGAAGGCGTACGATCATGTCGACTGGGGGTTCATGGATTACATGCTTCAGAAAATGGGTTGTGGAGACAAGTGGAGAGGGTGGATTAAGGCGCGTGTTCATTCGGGGTCTTTCTCCATTTTGGTGAATGGTTCCCCGAAAGGTTTTTTTAAAGCTTCCAGGGGTCTGAGGCAGGGGGACCCTCTCTCGCCCTATCTATTTGTGGTGGTGATCAAGGCTTTGAGCATAATGCTTAGGAGGGGTGAGGAGAATGGGCGGCTCTCGGGTTTTCAAATTCCAAATCTCCAAGGTACAGTCTCTCATCTCCAATTTACAGACGACACTCTTCTATTTTGTGAGGCTAATGAAGTTTATGTCCAGAATTTGAGGAAGATTCTTGTTTGCTTCAAGGCGATTTTAGGGCTAAAGGTTAATGCATCAAAATAAAAAATGTTAGGAGTGACTGTTTAGCAAGAATAGTTATCCCGGTTGGCGGTTGCTTTTGGGTGTCGCTCAAGATCATTCCCAACTTCTTGTTTGGGGTTGCCTCTTTGCTTAGGGAAGCCTGCAAAACATTTGTGGGATAAGGTTATTGAAAGAATTCAGTGGAAACTCTCTACCTGGTGCCACAGATATCTCTCGTTAGGGGCCCGGTTGACTTTGATTAAATCGGCTTTCTCAAATATGCCAGTTTATTTTCCATCTCTTTTCAAGTGCCTGAAATCGGTGCTGGACAAGCTGGAGAAAATGAGGGATTTTCTTTGGAAGGGGGATAGTGCGAGGAGAAAATTTAATCTTCTTAAATGGGAAGAGGTGTGGAAGCCGATTTCTGATGAGGGGGGCAGGGATAAAATCCTTGCACTCTATGAATTTGGCTCTATTGGGGAAGTGGATCTAGAGGTTTAGTATGGAAGATGGAAGGCTATGGAGAAATTTGATAGCCGCCAAGTATGGGGTGCAGGAGGGGGGTGGTTTGTCAATCTCTCATCCGCTTACAAAGCTTCAGGTGCATGGAAAGCAATTATTGCCGCTCATCATTTCGTGAGTAGAGGTATCGCTTTTAGGGTTGGAACGGGGTTCATAAACAAATTATGGGCGGACAAGTGGTGTGGGCCTTAAGTACTTCAAAGCTTATTCCCAAGAATTGCTTGGCTTGCTCTTGACATTTTTGTTAGAGTGCAGGATTGCTTCCATAGAGAGGATGATAAGTTTGTGTGATCCCCTCCTTGTCGCAAAAAACCTGTCAGATGCTAAGTTAGATGAGTTCATAGCTTTGATGGAGATGCTTAATTCGGCGAAGATGGATCAGGTCTTGGAGGATTCTATTATTTGGGTCGACAACAAAAATGAAAAATTTTCAGTAAAAGGTTTGTACAATCTTATTACTCAGGCGCCTCCTCCTTCGGTTCTGGCTCATCCTTTCCGTCATTGGTTTTATGGGGCGCCCCCTAGGGTTGCGACTTTTGTGTGGTTGGCGGGAAGAAAGAGAAGTCTAACTATTGACAATCTCCTAAGGAGATCTTTAGTTATTACCAACATTTGTCTTATGTGCATGCGTGGTGAGGAGACAATAGATCATCTCTTCATCCATTGCCCTTCCGCTGCCAAGGTTTGGGACCACTTCCTATCCTCCTTGGAATTGGATTGGGTTATGCCTAAGTCTGTGGAAGAATTGTTACGGGATTAGCATGGTGGCGGCGGCAGTAGGGCCTCAAAGGCATATTGGCAGCTGCTTTTAATGGCAGTATTTTGGGTGCTATGGGGAGCTAGGAATGATCGTTGTTTTCGAAATGTTTCGGAAGGGGAAAATGTTATTATTGGAAAAATTAAGAGGTTTGTTTCAGAAAGGGGGGCAAAGCTGATATTAGGAATGCGGCACAAATGAATCAAGCTCTATTAGGTAAATGACTATGGAGGTTCAAGTCGGAGGATGAAAGATGGCACGGAGAAGTTGTAGCAAGTATGGTCTTCAGGAAAGAGGGTTGGTGGGTGAATGATTCGTCACTTTATAGGGCTTCCGCTTTGTGGAAAGGGGTCTCCTCATTCATGAACAAGTTTAAGGTAGAGATCTACTTCTCGATGGGTGATGGGGAAAGAATTTGATTCTAGAAGACATGGATAAGGTAATGTCCGTTATTGGAGGCATTCCCATCACTAGCCAGAGTTGATGCAGATCTGGATGTGACCTTAGATCAATGCTTCACATGGTCCGACGACTACGTGGTGTGGGCACCCCAATGTCATAGAGATTTATCGGAAATCGAAATGGAGGAATTTCTTTGTCTAATGGAATGGTTACATCGATTACAGGTGGCTACGGGCGACAAGGATTCCATATGGACACTGGAAAAAAAACATATTGATTTTTGGTCCACTCTTTTTTACAAGTCACTTAGCCAATCAAGTGAGCTAAGGATGCAATGTTCTATCATTTATATGATCCAGCAAGTTCCTCCGAAAGTCGCAGCGTTCATATGGTTGGCAAGTAGGTGGGATCCTCACTATTGACAATTTGCAGAAAAGATCAATAGTAATTCCTAACTGTTGTGCTATGTGTATACGAGGGACAGAATCAGTAGATCGCATCTTCATTCATTTTTCCTTTACAAGAAAGGTGTGGGCAGTGTTTGCATTATCTTCGATATTATCGAAATATCCCCGATATTATCTCTATTTCTAGCTCAGCAACACCGATAACACTAGTAGCGATACCGATAACACTGATAGTATTAAAAATTCTTGATATCGGTGATGTATCACTAAATATTACCAATGTATTGATATCGTCAATATTTTCAATTGTGTAAATTCCAAGCATTGTTTGTATTGTCAATACATTGATCTCGTCGGTGTATCGCCAATATTTTTTACTGTGTAAATTCCAAGTGTCGCTTGTATCCAGTGTTCAAAGTTTCGGTATCGCTACAAGTTTCGCTAGCCGGGGATACGGAAATAATATCGATATCGCCGATAATATCGTTGATAACCGGAAATGCGGGGAAAATGGGAAAAACAGTGGAATTTTTCAATGAAACCTCAGGAGTTGATAAAATACACATAGTTACATATTTAAGAATAAAAAATTTACATAAAGAATGCATACATAATATGTTTCTATTTAATGGGGGCCTAAAAGCATGTGCTGCCATAAGAAGTCGGTCCAATCATCTCATCCATCAAAAACCTGAACTTCCATCCAAACATCCATTGATATTTCAGAATATCGGCAACACATGAAATTTCCAAACAAATCGTTAACAATTGAAAAAGAAGCTAAAGATTGTGGTCTCGTTATTGCCATGTTGCGATAATGATAATATTGTGATATTATCAATGTTATCGTCAACAAATCGAGTGCTGCATACAACCATGCACCCATAAAAAATATGAATTGGGAATTTTTTAAATATATAGATTTTTGGTGATATTATCGAAATATTGCAAATAAATTGACGATACAAGCAACACTTGGAATTTACACAGTAAAAAATATTGGCGATACACCGACGAGATCAATGTATTGACAATACAAACAACGCTTGGAATTTACATAATTGAAAATATTGACGATATCAATACATTGGTAATATTTAGTGATACATCACCAATATCAAGAATTTTTAATACTATCAGTGTTATTGGTATCGCTACCAGTGTTATCGGTGTCGCTGAGCTAGAAATAGAGATAGTATCTGGGATATTTCGATAATATCGGAGATAATGCAAACACTGCTTGTATTGTCAATTTATTTGCAATATTTCGATAATATCACCAAAAATCTATATATTTAAAAAATTCCCAATTCATATTTTTTATGGGTGCATGGTTGTATGTAGCACTCAATTTGTTGACGATAACATTGATAATATCACAATATTATCATTATCGCAACATGGCAATAACGAGACCACAATCTTTAGCTTCTTTTTCAATTGTTAACGATTTGTTTGGAAATTTCATGTGTTGCCGATATTCTAAAATATCAATGGATGTTTGGATGGAAGTTCAGATTTTGGATGGATGAGATGATTGGACTGACTTCTTACGGCAGCACATGCTTTTAAGCCCCCATTAAATAGAAACATATTATGTATGCATTCTTTATGCAAATTTTTTATTCTTAAATATGTAACTATGTGTATTTTATCAACTCCTGAGGTTTCATTGAAAAATTCCACTGTTTTTCCCATTTTCCCCGCATTTCCGGTTATCAACGATATTATCGGCGATATCGATATTGTTTCCGTATCCCCGGCTAGCGAAACTTGTAGCGATACCGAAACTTCAAACACTGGGTGTGGGAAAAATTATACCCTCCGAGTCCCCCTTGGGTGATGTTGGGGTCGATGGTGGGTCTCCTATTTGCTTGGTCTAGAGGTAGAGTAGAAAAAAGGAGGGGACGGTGCAGAAGCTAGTAACGATAGCAGTTTTCTAGGCTATTAGAGGAAAAGAAACAAGAGATGTTTCCAAAACAAGAGTGGCTCCATGATGGTTTCGAGTACCCATTGTGGTGTCTGTGGGTGTGAGGGTGTGGGTGTAAAAAATAAAAAATAAAAAATAAAAAAAAAAGGAGTAGCTCCATGATTGAGGTATATAAGAGGGCAAAAATGTATATAACAGGTGGGCTTCTTATATTAAGGATTTGACCAAAATGAGTGGTTGTTCTTAGGAGGAATTGGATGTAATGTATCTCTATTTTTGGGCCTCTGTGTTCTCCTTAATAAATTATCATTACCTTTAAAAAAATAAAAAATAATAAAAATCTCTGACAAAGACATCAAGGTATATAAAAATCTCTAAAGTGCCTGAAAACCAAAGAAATAACATAAAAATGTCTAAAGTAAATAACGACACTAAAGCGCCTAGAAACAAGGAAATAAATAGAAAAGCGCCTAAATGTAAATCCGCTCCATGGTCCAGCAGTCATGATGCTCCTGCGCGATCCTGCATCTCGCGTACTCGTAACGCGTCAGAAAATGGGCCAAATGGGCCCGGCGTCCATCCACATCAACTCGTCTGCTCCAACACTCGATCTGCGACGTCGCCTCCTCTGGTACACTCTAAAGGATGCACCACTGATGTCCGCATCAATTCTCCCCGGGTGGGAAGAATTCGCCACTGGCGAAAGTAAACTCCTGTACCTCTCAAGCATATCTGGATCGATACGCTGTAGCTCTGTCTCGGTAATCCAGGAGTTATCTGCAATAGGCCTGTTCCTCCACTTGACTAGGAATTTCTGGTAACCCCCTGAACGAGTAGAAACCAACTCGGAGTCCAAAATTCCCTCTATCTCGTCTCTTCTCGGTGCAGAAGGAATAGAAGGTAAGATGGGTATAGGGAGGTCAGGCTGTGGCCAAGGTCCATATATAGGGGAGGTCTGAGAAGAAACAGGAGAATCACTGGATAGAGGTAATGGCTCGTGATAGGGAACTAGATCTTCCACATTAAATGTGGAACTGATGCCCATGGTAGGAGGGATATCGACAACATAAGCGTTAGACCCCAACCTTTTCACAATTTTATGTGGGCCTATGCTACGGGCATGAAGCTTCTTCACGGATCCAGGTGGAAACCGATCAGACCTAATACGAACCATGACGTCATCTCCAGGTTGAAATTCCCTAAATCTCCTGTGAGTGTCAGCAGAAAGTTTATAATGTTCATTACTTGAATTAATCTTCCTTCTGATCTCAGTATGCAATGCATGTATATGATGGGCAAATGACTCTCCTAACTCTGAAGGACGCTGTGGGGTAGCCATGGGGATCAAATCTATGGGGGCTCGGGGTCTAAGACCTGAAACAATTTCAAATGGGCTCATTCCTGTGGACCTGTTCACTGAAGAGTTATAAGCGAACTCTGCTGTGGGAATAACAGTGTCCCAGGTCCTGTGGTGGTCTCCAACTAGACATCTCAACAAATTCCCTAGGCTACAGTTCACTACCTCTGTTTGACCATCCGACTGAGGATGATATGCTGAAGAAAATTGAAGCCTCGTACCCAAAAGATGCCAGAGAGTCTTCCAAAAATAACTAGTGAACCTAGTATCTCTATCAGACACGATGGATCTAGGTACCCCATGAAGTCGCACAACCTCCTGAAAGAATATCTTAGCAATGTGGGAGGCATCTGAGGTCTTATAACAGGGTAGGAAATGGGCCATCTTAGAAAACCGATCAACGACCACGAGTATGGAATCGTGCTTACGAATAGTCTTGGAAAGCCCAAGCACGAAATCCATACTGACATCTTGCCACGGGGCATGTGGAACTGGCAAAGGAGTGTATAAACCTGTATTTTGTTTCCTCTGCTTTGCCAGTTGACATGTCCGACACTGCCCTACAATCTTGGCCACATCTCGCTGGAGATTAGGCCAATGGAAACGATCAGAAACTAGGGCAACTGTTTTATCTCTACCAAAGTGACCTGCCATCCCTCCAGCATGAAGCTCCCATACTAGAAAATCACGGAGGGATGTGCGTGGGATGCAGAGCTTGTCCCCTCTAAAAAGATATCCGTCTGTAAGGACAAACTCAGCACTCCTCGAGGGTGGGTCACTAGACAACGACGTATAGATGGTCCCAAAGTTAGGACAAGTTGAGTACTCACCCTTGAGTTGCTCAAAGCCTGTAACTTCAATGCTCATGGACCGCAGCGTCATGACACGACGGCTAAGCGCGTCAGCAACCTTATTCTCTTTACCGGCCTTGTGCTTAAGTAGAAACGTATACTCCTGAAGAAATTGAGCCCACTTGGCATGCCTAGGGCTCAACTTCTTTTGAGAGCTCAAATATTTCAAGGCCTCATGATCAAGAGAATAGGACAAATTCTTGCGGTAATAAATAATGCCGCCAATGGCGCAATGATTGTACAACCGCATAGAACTCTTTGTCGTAGGTGGAGTAGCGTTGTTTAGCCTCATTCAGTTTCTCACTGAAAAAGGCCACAGGATGTCCCTCTTGGCTTAACACTCCCCCTATGGCAAGTCCTGACGCGTCACACGCCACCTCAAAGACTTTAGAGAAGTCAGG
This sequence comes from Liriodendron chinense, assembly GCA_003013855.2. Taxonomy (NCBI): domain Eukaryota; kingdom Viridiplantae; phylum Streptophyta; class Magnoliopsida; order Magnoliales; family Magnoliaceae; genus Liriodendron; species Liriodendron chinense. Next base: position 1,416,240 of record PVNU02002353.1, read on the forward strand.
TAGACGCATGACGAGCGCTTCCGTCATCTTATTCTTAATTTCAGAGAAAGCCCGTGTCGCGGCTTTAGTCCATTAGAACTCCCATTTTCTTCTGCAATCTGTGATGGGAGCCATAATAGAGCTAAATCCACGGATGAACCGCCGATAGAACGTAGCTAGGCCGTGAAAGCTTCGCACGTCGTGTATATTACGCGGCTCGGGCCAATTGACAATGGCCTTAACTTTCTCAGGGTCTGCAGACATACCCTCTGACGAAACAACGAACCCCAGGAAGATAACTCTAGAAGTCAAGAAGGAACACTTCTTGAGGTTCGCATAAAGCTTTTCTGCTCGCAGGGCGTTGCAGACCTGCCTCAAGTGTTCAACGTGCTGGGTAGGAGACGTACTATAGATGAGGATATCATCGAAGTACACAACTAAGAACTTGCCCATAAAGGGTCGCAGCACCTGGGTCATCACCCTCATAAATGTACTTGGAGCATTGGTTAACCCAAAGGGCATAACCAACCACTCATACAGCCCATCCTTCGTCTTGAAGGCAGTCTTCCACTCATCTCCTGGGCGAACACGAATTTGGTGATAACCACTCTTGAGGTCAATTTTCGAAAAGATAGTAGAGGTGGCCATCATGTCAAGCATGTCATCAAGCCTCGGGATGGGAAACTGATACTTGACAGTAATCTTGTTTATGGCTCTACTATCAACACCCATGCGCCACGTGCAATCTTTCTTTGGCGTAAGAAGCGCAGGCACGGCGCACGGGCTCATACTCTCACGAATAAATCCCTTTTTAAGCAATTCATCCACTTACCTCTTCAACTCGGCATGTTCGATGGGATTCATTCTGTAGTGAGGGAGGTTTGGTAGGGTCGCCCCTGGGACAAGATCTATCGCATGCTGAATGTCCCGCATTGGTGGGAGCTCGTCTGGAAGGTCCTCAGGGAAGACATCCCGAAACTCCTCTAGGACTGAACGAACCTCCTGGGGTAACCCTATAGCAACCTCGGGTGTGCTCTCTCTAGCCAGTAAAACGTACACCATAGTCCCAGTTTTAGCCTCTCTCTCAAACTCCTTAGCATCTATGATGTGGAGAGACTTCGACTGAGATGCCCTTTGACTCTTAGAACTGCCTCGAGACGCAACATCTTTCGCTCCTGTGGACGATTTGGGAGGGAGCGGGCTCAAGACAAGCTTCTTTCCTTCATGCTTAAACACACAATTATTCGTACGCCCGAATATTGTGACATCTTTGTCAAAGAGCCATGGCCTTCCCAAGATGATATGGCCAACGTCCATCGTGACCACATCACACCACAACTTGTCCTTGTATGGCCCGAATTCAATTGGCACAAGGCATCGCTGAGTCACAGGAAGGGATGTCGCATCAACCCAAGAAACTCGGTATGGGTTGGGGTGAGGGACTGGCTTCAACCCCAGGCGACTCAAAGTACTTGGAGAAACTACATTCTCACAGCTCCCGCTATCTATGATCACTTTGCAGCTCTTATCTCCACACTTGGCGTAAGTGTGGAAGATAGTGGTTCTGCGCCAATCCTCACTTTCCTTCACCTGGGCCAAAGTGCATCTCACCACAGCAAGTGGGGTAGTCTCCACAGTATCATCCTCGGCATCACTGGCCGGCTCAAGGGATTGGACGATGATTTCCTCATCATTCTGGTCACCTTCAACTTCATATGCCACTTCTTCTTCTGTAGAGTGTTCAGAAACAAAGGCAATACGCCCACCCCTATTTGAACACTCTGCGGCAATGTGACCCATGCCACCACAGCGGTAGCACTGCCCTGGCATCGCAGTCCTAGTACTTGGTCCAGCCACATTGTTACCTCGATTTCTATTGACTGGTTGGGTACGAGGTTGAGCTCTGGGTTGATTTCCGACCTGAGGTCTCGCTCCCTGCGGAGCTACTCTAGGCACAGTAGGTCGAATCTCAAACCCTCTAGCAGGAGATTGGCGCACATAGTGCTCCAGTTCCTGCACCATCTGGTAAGCGTGCTCTAAGCTGGTAACCATATGAGACGAGCTCACGCTGGAGGTCAAACTTGAGGTAGTGAACCGTAGCCTAGGGAATTTGTTGAGATGTCTAGTTGGAGACCACCACAGGACCTGGGACACTGTTATTCCCACAGCAGAGTTCGCTTATAACTCTTCAGTGAACAGGTCCACAGGAATGAGCCCATTTGAAATTGTTTCAGGTCTTAGACCCCGAGCCCCCATAGATTTGATCCCCATGGCTACCCCACAGCGTCCTTCAGAGTTAGGAGATGCAGGGGCATGTGATATCCCCATGGCTCTGATACCAAAATTGATGCAGGGGCATGTGATGATCTAACCCTATATGCATGTATATCAAGTTGGAAGATATTCAAATGATAAAATTACGAAACTAACTACTTTCAATCAGAGGAAACTAACAAATCTCAACACGAAGATGAAATCCGTCCGTCCGGATCATGCCCCTTTACATAAAACCATGTAAAATCGTAAAACAGGGAGGATCTAGGGATATAAGGATATCCCAGATCTAGCATAGACCAGTCCACAGTCAAGTTTGGATCCGGTTATCGTGGCTAGGCATCCCTCTTTTCGATCGTACCAAAAAAGGGGAGGGGGGGTTTCAGAAAAGGACGAGGGATGTCGAAAAACAATGGGTTATTATGAAGTACGAATTAGGAACCAAAAGAAGCTTACCTTTCCTCGCACCTTGAAGAAAGAGAAGAGAAAACGGAAACTCCGGGGTGGAATCCTCAACACCCGAGGGCCAATCCTGAAACCCTAATCTCTCAACAAAGAGGAAGAAACTCACGAATTTTCTATTCATTCAATAATTTCGAAATAGGGTTCTCACAGTATATATAAGCTACGAAAATATAAAAAAAAGTGCACTAAAGTGCCTGAAAACCAAAGAAATAACATAAAAACGTCTAAAGTAAATAACGACACTAAAGCGCCTAGAAACAAGGAAATAAATAGAAAAGCGCCTAAATGTAAATCCGCTCCATGGTCCAGCGGTCATGATGCTCCTGCGCGATCCTGCATCTCGCGTACTCGTAACGCATCAGAAAATGGGCCCAATGGGCCCGGCGTCCATCCACATCAACTCGTCTGCTCCAACACTCGATCTGCGACGTCGCCTCCTCTGGTACACTCTAAAAGGTGCACCACTGATGTCCGCATCATTGTAGCAGACCATTCATTAATAAGAACGTTGTCTGTCAGCTTGACCTGTTGAAAGACAACCAAATGGGCCCTAATTGAACGCAAACAACCATGATTTGGTAAATTTGGGCCCCCTGCATTGAAATACAACAGAAGGAAGATGAAAACACGACGAAGAAGAAAATGATGCCTTGCCCTTTCTTCTGATTTTCCCATAATTGTCTATTTCGCTTCAATTTGTCAAATACCCTCATTATCTTCTGTTTTCATCCCCAAAATAGGCCTAAATCTAGTCTACATGACTTTCTAAACTTCCTCCATGGTTGAATTGAAAAAGGAAGAGAAAAATTGAGAAAATTTTCAACAAAAAAAAAAAAAAAATTACAAATTTGGGCCTTTATGTGCATATTGTCTTTACAGGCGGTATCAGCCCCGTATCAGTGCCAATACGGGCTGATACGGCCCATCATTTTACGGCAGGCCGATTTGGCCCCGGTCTTCGCCATCTTCTTTTAGGTCTTCTTAATTCACCATGGAGTCTTATGTGGGATTCTATAATTATGTAGCATTGATACCCAATGCAGTTCATCAATCCCCTAAGCCAACCATGATACAAACTAATAAACCAAGATCAGCTTTGAGCACAGAATAGCATGAGACTGTCTTCCTGCAAATTAGGATGACGAGATCAGGTTTCAACATTATGGACAACAATTGCAACCCTTGGACCATGAACTAATGGTTGAAGCATCTTCAGAGATGGAACAGCAATGCCAACAGACCATCCAATCCGCATGGATCCTTCAAAGTTTCCCCATTCACATGATTTGATTGATAAAAGGGAAGGTGGATGACATTTAAAGAATTATTCTTCATAATCCAGGATAAGGAGAAATGCCATGAGCTACAAAAGGCAAAATCTCGTGAATAAGCAATACAATCTTCAACATAAACATTCCTGAATGACAAAAGAAAGAAAAGCCAAAAAAAACTAGGAAAGCTTTTGCCTTTTTTTTATTGGTAAAGTCTTTAGACAATAACAAAAAGTGAGATGAACAATGCTGCAGAGAAGTCACACCACTTTCCCAAGCAATGAGAAACAACAATACCAAAATGGCATTCAACCTAAGAGATGGATCCTATAGGATATTCTTCGATTCACTTCAAAGGGTTTGAAATATAGTGTAAAAAATTTTACTGCAGCCATCTTTTTTTTCCTTTTTTGATAAGTAATCAGAGATTTTTTTTTTTCTTTTTTCCACAACTATCAAAGAGTTTAAACCACACAATTAGTCTTAAAACACATGACTAAAAATGGCTTTTATGCCAGAAGGCGTTGGCTAACTACTCTGGATAAATGATCATGCTGTGTGTTTCTACTGACTTTCATTTCTGTTCAACAGAATGCACAAGCAGATTATCGACAAATATATTGCCCCATGCCTGATAGATACTTTATTCCTATATGAAATTTCTGAAGAGCTATGGCATATTTAAACCCTTTAGTAGGTAAGTAGATGTTTGTGTGTGTGTGTGTGTGTGCAAGAGAGAGAGAGAGAGAGAGAGAGAGAGATGAAATTCTCACCATTTCTAGTGCCCCTCTGATAACTCCACTCAAGATGTTGCAATAATATAGACCTTGGCATGTATCAGGAAGCTCAACAAAGTCTACCAGAGGGTTGTCCTCCAAAACAAGACTGCAACTTGTTCCATCAGCATCCCAATTCATTACAGATGCAGTGACCCCTAAGAACATTTTGAAACCAACCTGTTCAAAAGTATCAAAAGAACCAGTATCATTGCCTATCCATACTACTCGAGAATATTAAAGAAGGAACTAATTGAAGAAAAAAAAAAAAGGAAGCATTTTCAGAGAAGTGTAAAAAGAATGCTTGACTAAGTAAACCACAGACGACCCTAGTGAGGAAACTTTTATTAGGGTTGAAGTGCCTGAAAGGAGGATGAGAGGAAGACTCAAGGACTTGGATAGAAACTAAAACGGGAGAAAATGTTCATAAGAAAGAACTCCATATATTGCTAGGGCCTGTTTGCTTCAACCGTGTTTTGTTTTCTCTCCTCGTGTTTTGGTTGTGCAGTCGAGAGATTAGATAGGAAAAACAGCCCACAGCTTACTTTCCCTAAACGATAGTTGAAGACACTTGTAAATCTGTGAACCTTCACACGTCCCAACACAGAGACATATGAATGATCAAAAAGATCCATTAAAAAGATCTCAACAGGACATGAAGCCCATATAAAGACCTGAACGTACACATTGTATTTGGGCTGAAAATGCATGGTCCTTTCCACCATTGAGAGGGTCATTTGCCCGACAGCCCACTAACACCATTATGATGCTGCTAGAGTCCGTTCAGGATTGATTAGTGCAGGAAAGAGAACATGGAAAAACCATGGCAATCACACAGACCCTCGTATCTTTTCAATACAATAGTTTGACCAATTAAAGTAACAATGGTTTGGCCACGAAAAGACAAAGAAATGAAGAAAATTTGTAATGGTTGCACCTAGACACATCGTCATGATTTCCAAAACATAAGATTCAACGAAGTAAAGCCACGAGTTTAATATCCGTAAACATAACTCAGGGAGCGTAATGCAATCGCGCCACATCCTACACGTGCATGCTCCACACGTGTGCACAACAAGCCCAATTTCCTTTTTTAGCTTGTTTCTAATTTCCTTTCTTTCATATTTCTATGTTAGAAAAATGACTCGATGCTAGGAAATAAATATTATTAGAATTCATGTTTAAGAGTTTTCTTATTTAGAGATCTTGGCTAGCAACAAATTCTATTTTTAACTTCCTTTGATTATGTTGGAGGAGAAGAAAACATTGTAAACACTCATCATAAATTAGCATAGGCCCTATGAAATAAGATAGTTGAATGATATTTTCTTTTGAGCAAGTTCTCTTGTTTCTCTATGGCAGTGTGTTGAAGGGGGAGAGGTGTTCTCCAGCATAAGACTAGAGCACTATTGAACTTGCTCAGTTGTTACATCTTTTCTCTCGTGTGATTCGAACTTTCAATCTAATATGATGAACTTCATTGCAATCAATTTCTTCCTTGATCTAGTTGCACTATTTCATTATCAAAGACGAGTTCTGCTCTTGGAAAATTCTTTTTACTTTCCTCTATTCCCCGTCTTCTTTCCACAAATTCTGACCCAATATTCAACCCAAACTTATCCTCAACTCCCTAATCCAGTCTGTTATTTCAGCCCTTCACCATAGACCATATGCAGCCTCCATCTCACCTAAGCCATCACCCTGATTCTATCCTAAATAGTACCAAAACCTGCCATTGTTCAACCAGTAAAGGCTCCTCCTTGGATATTTATTAGCTGGGTTAAACGGGAAGCGACCGTGCCTTGGTACCTGTCTTGATTTTTCAAGAGTCTTAACTCCAGTACTGCCAGGCTAAATGCTTTGTTTACCCTTGCCAACAATGATGTTAGCTCAGATGTTTCTTTTTTGGCCAGACTGGGTGCACCAAGCTCTGCTCTTCTGTATTGGGAATTCTATTCCCTCTTTCTAGTTTTTAAATATATCGTTAAAAAATAAAAATAAAAATAAAAATAAAAAAGCAACAACTGACTGGGCTGAAGCTAATGAACATATAAAATTTTAAAAACTGAGAAAAGGTCAAGGTATTAGTTCAGAAAGACCTTTGCAATTACTTCAGCCGTCTCCTTGAAATCAATGCATCTAGAGACATTGGACTTCGCTAAAAACTCATCAATCAGTCGAATTCCAATATTATAACCCCTGCAAAAGATACAAGAAACCAAATGGACTCAGCCAAGCACGAAAGTGTGCAACATGATAGAATATAGTACGATAGAGGTCCGATGGCTCTGATCTATTGTACATTAGACCCATAAGTATGGGTGGCAATGACCTAGGCTAGGGCTGGGCTAAGGACCTAAGGTTGGCCCTGGCGAAGCCCTAGTCCCTAAGTCCTCACCCTAATCTGGTTAAAAAGGCCTTGGCCCTGGCCCTAGCCCAACAAAGCCGGCCCTGTAAGTCAAAAGAGTGACATGATCAAAGGTTTGAAATTGTCTGAATCTACGAAAAAATATGTTTTATCCCCTCCATCCACGATGAATTCCATCATATAAATGGAAACATGAACCCGAACCCAAAAGTTCTTTTAAAGTGCACAATGCACATGTACATTGAATGGGACCACTCATAAGTACCTTTACACAGTCCGCTCTTTTGTATAATAGTGACCCACTTGACGATTGGACCAGGCCAACAGCCTGGGCTGGCCATTCATCATTGGCCCTAGCCTTGCCCGACCAAGACACTGGGCCTAGATTTCAAGCCCTGGCCAAGTTTAGGGGCCCAAGCACTGGCCCTACAGGATCGGGAATATAGGCATGCAGCAGCTTTTCATGCCAATCATGCTTTGAATCCGAGACTGTTTGGCTTGAGATGCTAATCAAATTCTTATTCATAGCTTCTACCTGCCATCTGCCAGGAGATTGTATGTAGACAGCTAGGAACGGATAATCTCATAGCAAGAGTGATGCAATAGCCCCACATCCCACACGTGTACACAAGAAAAGGCTCACTTTCCTATTTTTAGCTTGTTCCTAATTTCCTTTCTTTCATATTACTATGTTAGGAAAAATATCTCTTTTCAAGGAAATAAGTATTATTAGATTTTTCTAGTTTAAATGCTTTCCTATTTTTAGAGATCTTTGTGTTAGTAAATAAGTAATTATTAGATTTTCTTGCTTACGGGTTTTCTTATTTTGGAAATCTTGGTTAGCGAGGGATTCTATTTTTAAATTCCTTAGATTATGTTAGAGATTGTCTCAAAGAGGAAATCTTGTAAGCACTCATTATAGATAAGGCACAGACTCTATGGAATAAAATACAGTTGAATGATTCTTTCTTTGAGCACGTTCTCTTGTTTCTATATAGTGATGTGTTGGGGAGGGAGAAGTAACGATCTTTAGTATAAGACTAGAGGACAGTTAAGCTTGCTCGCAGTCGTTGCATCTTTTCTCTTTTATGCAATTTGAACTTTTAGTTCACTACGTCGAATCTTATTACAATTAGTTTCTTCCTTGATCTAGTTGCATTATTTTTTGTATCGGAGCAAGTTCTATTTTGGGGATTTTCTCTTTCCTTCCCCATCTTATTTCCACAATTTAACCTACCCTAGATTACCTAAACCAACCTATCAATTCATCCCTTCCACTATAGACCATATATAATATCCCCATATCACCTAACCATCACCTTATCTCTATACCAATTTTCACTAGTAAATAGCTCATACCCTATCTATCATACACGGAACCTTATCAAAACCTTTTTCCATTCCCTATATCCAAAAAAAAAAAAAAAATCTCGTATACTTTGCATAAACCTACTGTCATATAAGCACTAGAACAAGGACAACTTACAATTGTGAGACGGCTATAGAACCTCGGAATGGAAAGTAACAACCTTACAACAAGTGGTCGATTTGGTCATGAAACAATTGGACGATATGAAGACTCATTTAATGGCCAAAACAGATACTCTAGAAGGACAAGTTATTATTCTTGAAGAAGCAAGAAAGGGAATCAATCCAAACAGCCAAACATCTATGGATGGCCTTGAGGGAAACTTGGAATCCGGAAATGTTGACTCAAGGCATCTTGGCCAAAATGGTGATTTTCACGAAGAAGAGTATGAGCTTGGTTGTGGCATCCAACAACATTGCTATGCACAATCAAGAACAAGAAGAATGAATAAACTCCGACGGGACTATCCAAATTATCCCGAAGGAGGGCGGAATGTTCGCACTGTGGATCTCGTTTAGCATGTCAAGATTGAAATTCCGGATTGCGAGAGTAATTTGGATCCCAAGGTGCTCAATGACTAGCTAAAGTCAATGGAGCGATATGTTCGCTAATACAAAATGGAAAAAGCCGTCAAGCTATGTTTTGCTGCCCTAAAACTTAAGGGTGCAACTCAAGACTTATGGTACGCTATCGAAGAAGACTTAAAACGATGCAGCTTTCCTACCGCAAACAATTGGGAGGAAATAAAGGTGAAATTGAAGCAGAGGTTTCTATCACTGGATTATAAAACAACTTATTTCCAAAAGCTCCTCACACTTTGGTGGGACAATCTGACTATGAAGGAATACACACAATATTATTATGACTCAATTATTCATTGTCACCTAAAGGAAACCGAAAAGCAACAAGTGGCACATTATTTCAATGGACTATGATTCGAAATTCAAAGAGAATTGGTGACCATTCGGCTCAATAGTATAGACAAAGTGTATCAGATGGCCTAAAAAGTGCAGGAACAAAAGTTAGTGATAAGACACAATAGCCCTAAAGTCGAGGGCTACACATCCACCCATCCAACTGTTAGTGGCTCCACAACGTGTTGCACACCGCCGTAACTTTCCTCGGGATTACAAAAATTGGCCAAAACTATATCTCTAATCCTCTTTCCCGAAGTGGTTACACAAAGGGAAAGCCTGTTGCACAATTAAGGGGAGGTCGACTAACAATTACTTCAAGTGTGGTGGTCATTGACATTACGTGACAGAGTGCCCCCTCGCAATCACCAGTTTTACAAGGAATGAGAGGGCAAATGGTACCCAAAAAAAAAAACTTCATTGAAGACCAAATAAAAGGTCAACATGAAAGTGATTCAAAATGACGATCAGGAACCTGAGGAAGGCCTAGATGGCCTAAACAAAAATAAGTTATCGTTGGTGGTCAAGAGGATTCGAACGGCACTAAAAGAGGATGCCCGAGAAGACTAGTTGAGAACCAATATCTTTCGTGCGTGAGTATCAGGTGTTGGAAAGGCTGTCAAGGTCATTATTGATGGAGGCGGCAATACGAACATGGCCTTGCAAAGCATGGTGGATAAGTTGAAGCTAAAACCTCACAAGCATCCCAAACAGTACAAGATCGCGTAGGTTAATGAATGTTCATCCCCGTGACCAAGCAATGCTTGGTAAACTTCTCCCTGGGTCATTACAAAGAATCACTTTGGTGTAACTTCATTCCAATGAAGGTTACATATATTATATTAGGGTGCCCGTGGATATACAGCAGGAATGTGACTCATAATGGTCGCAAGAAAATGTACAACTTTATGTACAAAGGAAAGCCCATTGCTCTCAAGTCTCAACCCTATGAAGAATGTAGAACCCGAAGAGGTGAAGCCAACTTCCACAGTGTTAAAAATGGCCTGATTTGCTGAGGAAAGTCATGAACGGAGAATCATGTATTCTCTGGTAGAATACTAGTTCGATCCAACTGGTGATATTGATATCCAACCACCTGAGATTACGAATTCAGTCCCTAATGAATTCGGATCGGATTTGGATCCACATAAACATATCCGAGTTCGATCCGAATCCGATCTAGATCCGACTCATTGTCACCTTACTGTATATGTTATATTCATGTTGGCCATCCATTTTCCAGATTATTTTAGGCCATGTCTCAAAATTGAGACATGCCACTCTCAGGTCAGCCATATCACAATAAATAGTGGAATTTGCATCATTTTGCTACTAAATTAAATATATTATATTATATATTTTTTTAGATTTGTAATGGGGTGGATTGGACCTAGATCCGACCCGAATCTGATGGTTATATGGATTTTTTATTGGAAATCGATCTAACTATTTATAAATGGATCGGATATGGATATCAACTTTTGGATTCGAGTTGGATCCAAATCCAATCCGAACCCGTCTACAGATATTCGGACTTGGAGCCGGATCCAATTGGATCCGATCCAGATCCGACCCATTGAAAGCCCTAGAGCTTTCATGGGTTGGCATCATTCTATTAAAGGTTCATTCACAATTTCAGTTCCCTTATAGTACCAATTACGGATTTGCTTAAGGGGTGGCGTGTTTCGGTGGACGGATGATGCCGAAGAGAGTTTTCGGCTTGTAAAAGAAAAGACTATTGGGGCACCTGTATTAGCTTTTCCAGAATTTGAAATGGTATTTTTTGTTGATTGTGATGCCTCTCATAAAGGCATAGGGGCTGTCTTGAGCCAAGAAAGTAGGTTGATTGCCTTCTTTAATGAAAAACTAAATGCAGTCAAACAGCGGTACTCCACTTATGACGCAGAATTCTATGCCATAATTCAAGCTCTGTGACATTAGCGTCATTATTTAATCCAGCGGGAGTTCATTCTGTACTCTGATCATGAAGCATTAAAATATATCAATGGACAACACAAATTAAATGCTTGTCATGCGAAGTGGGTGGCATATCTTCAAGACTTCTCCTTTGTTATTCAGCATAAAGCTGGTAGCCAAGATAAAGTTGCCGATGCATTGAGCAGAAGATCTATTTTGTTGAGTACTATGGAGGTCAAGGTGATTGGGTTCAAGGGCTTGAAAGATCAATATGCATATGATCCTGACTTTGAAAAACTTTGGGTCGATTGTCAAAATGGAATGCTTGTTAATTTCCTTGTGCGGGATGGTTTCTTATTTCGTGGCAGCCGCCTATGGCGCAGCTGGGGCGGGTGAGATCGAGCACCGTCTTTCTCACGGGGAAAAGTATTCTGAATCTACGGAACTATTAGGACTCCTCAACCTATCTTCCTCGAACCGAGGGTATATCTCAAATCCACAAGACCTTTTCTTCGAATCCACGAAGAACAACTCAAATCCATGAGCGATAATGAGTAAAACTCAAGGTTTCATTAAGAATAATCAAAAGTTAATCACAAAACAAGTTTAAGAGAGCTATTTATAATGAAACTAAACCCTAAAAACCTAACTTGCGCAAGAAGAAAAGAGTTCGAAGCATAAACGAAAACAAATCAGAAAAATCGAAAATAAATCGTAAGAAGTTTCTGGACACCTGTCGACCGGTCATTAGGGGGCCCCGACCGGTCGGCGACTGGTCGGCCAAAGCTCCAAACAGTCCAGTGAGTTCAACCGTTGTCCCAAGGAAATTCAATCAACCTGGGGACCGGTCGTGGGAGGTGTTTCTTGGAGATTCTTCTGAATCTTCCGCTCCTTTTGGTCCTTCCTTGGGCTCTTTTAGGCCCACTCTTAGGTCCTCCTATTGGCTCTATTTTTCCCTCGATCAGGGGCCATCCTCACTACATTATTCTCCTCTGCTTGAAAGAAACTTGACCTCGAGTTTCGCTTTGGCCTTCGATAACAAACGGTCAATGAGTCTTCTTTTCTCCCATGTAGCTCCTTTGCTTTGTTGCATAAGACAAGGAGAGACTGTTCTGCAATCTTGGCTGTTCGACAACCCTCGTTCGTGGTTGCGGTGGCGAGGACGATTTTCTTCCCATCCTTGACGAATGTGATGACATTGTCCCAGCCACGATGTACGGCATCCCGATCATATTGCCACGAGCGCCCAAGTATCATGTGACAAGCGTCCATGTCAACGACATCACAACTTACTTGATCTGTTTAGGTCTTGCCAATCGAAAAGGAGACAAGGCATTGTTCCATAACCATCGTCGAGTTGCCTTTCTGAATCCAACCTATATCGTACAGCAAAGGATGCAGCGTGGTCTTGAGCTTCAGTTTTTCCACCATCACTTGGGATACGATGTTCTCGCAACTACCACCATCAATAATCACATCACATACTTTTCCATCCACAATACACCTCGTGCGGAAAAGGTTGTGGCGTTGGGAATTAGCATGCGTCTCAAGCGGGCAGGCATTATTTTGTACAACCAATGATAAACCTTGATCTCCCGAAAGCCATTCAATACCTTCCTCCTCTTCATCGACTTGTTCAACACTAACATTATCCTCTGGTTCAGCTTCTGCGTCTTCCGTGGTGATGAATGACTACATTAGCCGCGGACCATTGAGGGCATACATTTGATAGATAGCCTAGTTGTCCACATCTGAAACAATGATCGAGCCTCGGCCGGCCATAGGGATTTGGAATTCTACTTGGGCCAGGCACAATTGCTGAACGTTGCAACCTCGCAAGACCACTCCCCGGTGTAACTTAGCGACCAATGTGTGGTTGAGGGCGATCAACCATAGGCTCTTTTCCTTTGGACAGGGATGGATCTTGAGCGAGATTAGTTGTGGGGACAACGGGAGAAGGGTTGGCATGTGCAGGGACCCTTGCTAATTGCGTCTCTACGCGAGTAGCGATCTGAGAGGCTTCCTGCACAGTCCAAACTAACCGTAGCTTAACTTGGTCCTGGATTACGGGCCTTAAACCGCTGATGAACCTTGTTGTTTTCTGGGGCTTCCGTCTCTGACAACTCATTGCAAGTCACAAGGCGATCAAATTCAGACAAGTAATCTGCGACGGATTGGTTTCCCTGCTTACAGTTTCGATGTTGATGAAACAATACTTGCACATAATCGCTAGGCAAAAATCAGGATTTCAGAAAACACTTCATCCTAGACCATAAACGGATGGAAAGTTTGTTATGGTGGGTGCGCATATTCTGCAGTTGCTCACACCACGCCGAAGCAGCCGATTTTAACTTGTACGTGACAAGTTTCACTTGCAGATCCTCAGGAATACCCATGTAGTCAAAGTATCTTTCAACTTCGGCTAACCAATCGAGAAAATCTTTGATCTCGAGTACTCCATTAAAGTTGGGTAATTCACACTTACCTCGAAATCCTTTGTCAGCGCGATCAACACACACATGTCTAGCGGCGAGATGTCGGAACACCAAATCTTCAACTTCATCATCACTGGATCTTATATCTTCTTCTACAATGACCAACGGTTGGCTACTGGTGATGCTCAGAGAACAATGTCGTTGCGCAGTACAACTATCGCAAGGGCGTGGACGTCGTTAGGGGGTTGGGGTGGTGTGAGAGTTGTAACGAGGCGGTCGAACGAAGCATACAACCCTTGCATAGCTTGAAGGTGCTCTCGTCGAAACTCCATGAACTCCCTCGATGCCAAGGGTTGTTCCCTGGAATCACCATCAACAGGGTTGTTGTCGTTGCTTGCATTAGAAGCCATCACCCGAGGTTGAACCTTCTCTGATACCAACGTGGCGGCTGGCGCAGCCGGGGCGGGTGAGATCGAGCAACGTCTCTCTCATGGGAACAAGTATTCCGAATCTACGAAACTATCGAGACTCCTCAACTGATCTTCCTCGAATCCACGAGGGGATATCTTGAAGCCACAAAACCTTTTCTTCAAATCCACGAAAAAAGCTTGAATCCACGAAAGATAATGAGTAAAACTCAAGGTTTCATTAAGAATAATCAGAAGTTAATCACAAAACGAGTTTAAGAGAGCTATTTATAATGAAACTAAACCCTAAAAACCTAACTTGCGCAAGAAGAAGAGAGTTTGAAGCATAAACGGAAACAAATCAGAAAAATAGAAAATAAATCGTGAAATCGCGAGAAGTTTCTAAACGCCTGTCGACTGGTCGTCAGGGGACCCCGACCGATCGAAGTTGAGGGGAAACCGGTCAGAGTAGATGGGTGACCAGTCAGCTAGAGCTCCAAACAGTCCAGCGAGTTCAGCCGTTATCCCGAGGAAATTCGATCTACCTAGGGATCGATCGTGTAGGTGGACGACCAGTCGGGCAACTGGTCGTGGGAGGTGTTTGTTGGTGATTCTTCTGAACCTTTCGCTCCTTCTTTCGGTCATTCCTTGGGCTCTTTTGGGTTCTCCTCTTGGCTCTATTCTTCCCTCGATCAGGGATCATCCTCAATACATCAGCCTATGCATTCCAAGGAGTTCTTTGCGTGAAGCAATTGTCGCTGAATTGCATAGTGGTGGCCTTGGTGGACACTTCAGTCAAGACAAGACATTAAGCTAAGTAGAAGAAAGTTTCTATTGGCCTAAAATGCACAGAGACGTCACCAAGCATGTGGAGAGGTGCAGAATTTGTCATATGGCTAAAAGTCGATCACAAAATATTGGTCTTTATACACCATTACCAGTTCCCAAAGCGCCTTGGGAGGATGTTTCCATGGACTTTGTTTTAGGTCTTCCAATGACAAAAATAGGTGTAGATTCGATTCTTGTTCTGGTAGATCGATTTTCAGAAATGGCACATTTTCTTGTTTGCAACAAGACTTCATATGCATCTCACATGGCTGAGTTGTACTTTAAGGAGATTGCCAAGCTTCATGGAATTCCAAAAACCATCACGTCTGATCGAGATTCGAAGTTCATCAGTCATTTTTGGCGAACATTGTGGAGGAAAATGGGAACTCGTTTACAGTTTA
The DNA here is from genome assembly GCA_003013855.2 of Liriodendron chinense. NCBI lineage: Eukaryota > Viridiplantae > Streptophyta > Magnoliopsida > Magnoliales > Magnoliaceae > Liriodendron > Liriodendron chinense. Next base: position 1,431,644 of record PVNU02002353.1, read on the forward strand.
GTAGTTTTCATCATGCGCAAACGGACGGCCAAATGGAGGTCATCAATCGAACAATTGGAAATCTATTAAGAAGTTTGGTTGAGAAAACAAGCAACAATGGGACTTCACACTATCACAAGCAGAATTTGCTTATAACTGTTCAAAGAACAGATCGACCGACAAGTGCCCGTTTGAAATAGTTTACAGACGAATTCCTAACAGTCCACTAGACCTTGTTCCTTTGCCAATTACTAATAGATTTAGCAGAGATGCAGATGACATGGCAAGTTACATCAAGGACTTGCACGACCAAGTGAGGAAGAAATTAGAGCAAAGTAACAAAAAGTACAAAGAAGCAGCCGACAAGCATTGAAAGTATGTGGAGTTCAAAAAAGGAGACTTGGTGTGGATCAATCTGCGAAAAGAGTGGTTTCCAGGAGGCAAACATGGGAAGCTCCGTGACCGGGTAAATGGACCACTCCGGCCGTTGAACTGTCTCGGAGACAATGCATATCAAATCGAGCTACCAGGTGACATGGAAGTTTCAGCCACTTTCAATGTAACTGATTTGCAGCCTTACCATGATGAATCAAGTGGAGATCATCTTGACCCGGGGAGTATGATGGTGGGCAATCATATGGTGGGCCATCTGAGGAATTGGTCAATCCAGGTCATCAACCAAGTATTGCAACAAGGCCAAGGAGAGAAATTAAGAAGCCTCTTCGTTTCCGGCAATAACCATGTTCCAATGTTGCCTTGGAAGTGGTTGGTTTGTTGGTAACTTAAAGTATTTTAGGAATTTGTTTTTCTTATTTTGAAAGTTGTTTTCTTACCTTGAAAAAGTGTTTTGACATTTAAGTGTCTAAGTAATGGGTGAGCAATGTTTAGGTAATGGGTGGGGAATTTAATAGTCTATTTGGTGTTTTGGTTATAAATATGGGAAAAGCAAATGCATGAGGCATCTTGGAAAATTAAGAATGAAATCTCTCTAAGTAGAACTCTTATACCTCTCTTCCTAAAGCTTTAGGGCGTGTTTGGCGAATGGTAATGGACGGGATTACGTGGGATGGAATTAGGATATCCCACCGTCGAAATTCCTTGTCTCTGTTTGGATGGTTGGGATTTATGTAGGAAATACCACATTGAATGTTGTGCCAGAACCACGGGCGTAATGGTGGGATTTCCCAAAACCACCTCGTGCCTTGCGTAGCAATACCGCGGGCGTTACTGAATGGGATTTGAATCCCTTGCAGGAGTATACGGGCGCGGATTTCCTGCGGAAGCCTTGTGCAGAATTTCCTGCGTTGGGAACCAAGGTGGGCCAACAGTGATGTTTTTTGATAAATCCACACCGTCCTTCCGTTTTGGGAGCTCATTTTAGGATATGAAAACAAAAATGAACAGGATCCAATACTCAAGTGGGCCGAAAACGTTAGATTTAAACGTCCACAGTTGAAATATTTGTGGAGCAACAGGAGTTTCGAATCAGGATAATACTTGTTTTTCCAGTTCATCCCAGTAGTAATGACGTTATGAACAGTATGGATGTCATATAAACATCACTGTGGACCCCAGGGAGGTTTCAACGGTAGTAATTTACCTACCCACCTTTTCCTTTAATGAGGCCCACTTGAGTCTTGGATCCGGTTCATTTTTGTTTTCATGTCCTAAAATGAGCTCCCAAAACGGATGGACGGGGTGGATTTATAAAAACAAATCACTGTGGGCCCCACCGTGGTTCCCAGCGCGGTAGCTTCCTACGCAAGGCTTTCGCAGGAAATCCGCGCCCGGAGTAAACCAACCCTCCCATCCATAGCGGCAATGAGATGAGATCACCGTACGATCCTCTCTCAACACCACATCTCCCGTCCAACACCATCTCCAGCTATGACAACCGTATCTCCCATCTCACACCGTCGATAACCACGGTCTCTTTGACTGTAATGGCCATCAACGGTCGGATAGGCATGTCCGGTCATTCGTTGGAGCCGTTCGAGAGGATTGCGTTTCTTCCCTCCACCGTCTTCCACCAGTAACTCACGAACTATATTTGCATATATATCGATCTATATCAAGATCCGTTCCAGTATCCCAACATGGAAGATCCAATAGGTTTGTAAGTCTGATTTTTTTTTTCCAATGGATCATGCAGCTTCAGTTGATCCCTGAGAGATTGGTAGAACTCTCATGGCCGATGTTGGCTTGGTATTTTATGTAGGTTTTCCAGGTGCACGTCAATCAGCGGACCGTGAGAGAGAAGCATAGCCATTACAAGAGAAAGACGCCTACAGGTACGCATCTTGATCCTCCCCTTCCTGCGATGGCCGATTCGTATAATAGCTGTCCAAAAGTGGTATTCTAAAACATATGGACGGTCTGGATTTCTCATACGTTCTCTCGGTGGGGCCCACAAAGCCACACATACAAGGATGTAATCTCGGTACCTGTGTGACCACCATTCCGCTCCCCCACATTCTATTGTTACAAAATCAAATGAGACCCCAGATCAGATTCGGATTGCATGCGGAGTAACTCCGCACGCTCTTATCGTGCAGAGTAAACTCATTTGGGCCCACCTAGAATGTATGTGCTTTATCTATTCCGTCCATATGTTTTTTCAGCTCATTTTAGTGGTTGAGCCCAAAATTTAAGCATAACCAAATCTCAAGTGGACCATGCCACGGGAAACAGTGGGAATAATGATTTCCACTGTTGAAACCATCCCAGGCCCTACAGTGATGTTTATTTGTCATCCAACCTGTTCATAAGATCACATGGATATGGATGAAGGGACAACACAAATATCAGCTTCATCCAAAACTTCTATGTCCTCCGATAATTTTTCAATGGTAGACATTCAGTTCACACATTTCTTGTGGTGTGGTCCACTTTAGATTTTGATATGCTTCATTTTTATGCACCATACCTAAAATTTTCTACCAAGATGGATGGACGGAGTGGATAAAATACGTAAATCACTATGGGCCCCACAGAGCTTACACTGCACGCTAGCATGCGGAGTGACTCAGTACGCAATCCCCACATGAGATATCTCTCCGAGAGCGGATTGCCTATGACCCCGGTGACAGAGATATCTCTGTAGCCGGGGCTGTGTAAGGTCCAAAGGGATGTGTGTGACAAATCCACTCCGTCCATCTGTTTTGGAGCACCAGGTTAGGACAGGATTCTAAGAATAATGTAGATCCAGAAATTAGGTGGGCCATACCACAAGAAACAGTGGGTATTCGACACTTAGCGGTGACAAAGTTTGGCATGCGGATGATATTTTTTCTTACAGTATATCTGAGTGTTAATAATTCTGTGAACGGTTTTGATGGGATATAAACATCATGGTCAGCTCCAAGAAGGTTTCAATGGTGGACGTTGGTTATGGTGGGGCGCACAATGAAAAAATCTCTGGCCCAAAAACCAGGTTGTTCCAATCACAAGGTGAATATGGACCATTCTAACCCTCCATTTTCTCATAAAAGTGGACCACTTGCCAAGTGGAACAACATGATTCATGGGCTCATGGTGGACACCACCTGATTAATGGAATCTCTGCCGTCTGCTGAAGAAGCAAGCGGTGTCTCACGCCAGCACCTTCAGCTTTCCTTTCTCCTCTTTATTAATCGTAACCGTCCATTCCAGCCTTACTCGCATTCATGGCGCAAATACGAAAATGAGCATGGAAGGCTACCCGCCTTGGGAGCGGATTGCCTGTGTTCTTCACAAATCGAAACTGCGCATCTGTTTTGAAAGACAACAGTGGGTCAATATTATAAAAATCAAGGAGATAAAAAAAAAACTCAGGTGGACCACACCACAAAAACAGTGGGAACAATAACATCCACCCTTGAAACCTTCCTGGAGATGAACTTGATGTTTATAGTCCATCCAAACCGTCCATCCAAACGGACTAGAAATAACATCCAGGATAGTTCGATTGAGCAGATTTTCCAACTGATCACCAATCCATGGTGGGCCTTGCCAGATGAATGGACTTGATCAATAAAAACAGCCACCACCTGCAGTCATGCTGACCAAAAATTTAAGCATACACAAATCGGTACACGAGACCATGCCATGAGAAATAGTGATGTAGATTGGCTTGAACGGTATGGATCACAAAATCATTCTACCTGTCGTCATAGACTAAATGTCATAAATCTCAGGTGGACCACACCACGTGTGCGCGTTTTGTACTGAATGTTCATTGTTTCATCGAGGTTAGGGCCCATTTTCATTGGATTTTCTAAGAACGTGCTGATGTGTGAGAAGATTGGATTCAAACTAAAAAAAATTGGCCGCTTCAAATGGAAGATGGACCACAGGACATGATACACTACTGATTGAACTCGTGTAGTCTCAGGCTACGTAGGGTCGACTGTAATGATTGCTTCGTATTTTCATGTTAGCCAATTAGGGTTCGATGTCAAGTGTACACAAACACGTGATTATCGAAAAATTGAATATGTGATTCATTTTTATGCATAAGTGTAGGACAAGTCGAAGAGATGGAAAACATGGATGAGGAAGAGATGACAGAGTGCATCGTATCTCTTGCAGCCTTAACTTCTGTAGCTGCAGTTGGCGAATATTGTAGGGTGTACATGCTCAGGGAACCACCACGACAAGGAGATGATGAGCGGGCGAAGTTCATCAATTCTATCATCCGTAGCAGTGATAGGGATTGTGTCCATCAATTAAGGATGACTCGACAGGTTTTTTTCCAGCTGTGTGACGTTCTTAGGCATAAGACAAACTTGCGCGATAGTCGTAATGTAAGTTTAGAAGAGCAGGTAGTACTTTTTCTACACACCGTGGGACACAATGTTAGAAATCGGGTGCTTGGACACCGATTCATACGTTCAGGTGAGACTATTAGCCGCCACTTTCACCGAGTTATAGATGCAATAGTGTCCCTCTACCCTCAGTACGTTAAACAAGCTCGTCTAGAAACTCCGGTAGAAATTGAAAGAAATTCTTATTGAGCCACATACTTCCAGGTATATTTTGTTTTCTGAACATGTTGATATATATGTCTATTGCTTTACTGCTATCGCTAAGACATAAATTGAATTTCTATAATTGAAATTTAGGATTGCGTGGGGGCAATGATGGCACACACATACTTGCCTACATACAATCTGCCAACCATGCCGCATTTCGCAACAGGAAAGGGTTCTTATCTCAAAATGTTCTCGCAGCATGTTCTTTCGATATGAACATTTTATATGTCTTAGCTGGTTGGGAAGGTTCAGCGTCTGATGCTAGGGTTCTTCATAACGCTCTTACAAGGAGTGATGATCCACTCACAGTTCCACACGGTAATCGTTGATGTCATTGTTACAATCGAATAACTTTCCTTGTATCTGGATATGCCTAACAACGAATATATTAATAGTAACGTGAAATTTGTAGGAACATACTATGTCGTAGACGCTGAATATGCCCATTCACCGGGTTTCATGGCTCCCTACCGTGGTGTGAGGTATCACTTGCAGGAGTATCGAAGTGGAAGAGCTCCAGCCAACATGAAAGAGCTTTTCAACTATCGACATTCGCAGTTGAGAAACGCAATTGAGCACACATTTGGGGTAATGAAAGGTCGTTTTCCGGTATTAAAGGCAACTGTGCAATATTCGATCGAAACACAAGTCAAGGTTGTAATTACATGCAGTGTGCTGCATAATTTTATCGGAGGGGGAAACGATTTGGACGAAGATTTACGTGACGCTGATATACCGGTGGTGGATATAGAGAGCAACCCAACACCATATGAGGTTTCCTCCATTGACGAGCGGCGGTGGCTGGTGCGGGTCACCCAACATGAGAAAGAAGCATGGACGAGAGTGCGTGATCAGATTGCAGAGCGCATGTGGGCAGACGCCCAGACCAATAGTAGGAACAGATAGGCAGATTCTAACTGAATTTGTTAATGGAAGAACATGTTTAACAATCTACCTTATATTGTTTACGATGTCGACGTTACTTTTCGTTGACGATATACACCGGAAATTTATGAAGTTTTTGTTAATCCATATCCTTAAAAATGATAGTTTAACATTCTCAACCGCTTTTTACTTCTTCTATTCACTGTCTTGCATTAACTTACATCATGAGTGTTGTCCTATTCATAGGTACTATCACAGAAATGTGGCCAAGTCCAGCTTCGACGCCAAGACAATTGTCGGGTGACAGGACACCTGTTCTCCCCACTCGTTCATCGCCACGTGATATGCCACTCGTTGGATCACTTGCTGAACCTTCGTCCCGTGCACCAAAGATGAAGTCGACTGCTCCCATGGATCAAGTACTGTTTGATACTCTACTTGAACAAGTGGTGTTAGGCCTGAAAGCGAACAACGGCTTTAAACGGGAAGCATACAAAGCTGTTGCAAATGAGGTAAAGAAAGGAGTGCATGTGGATGTGACTTGGCAACACGTCCAACACCGTTGAAGATATTGGAAGCGAGAGCATACAGATGTGAAGGACATGTTGGCCGCAAGTGGATTCGGCTGGGACAGCGAGCGGATGGTTATGACAACTCCTGATGAAATATGGGAAGAATATTTGAGGGTAATAATATCTCATATTTTCTAGTATTAAGATGATTTTTGTTGGTAGCAACAATTAGTGTACTTACTATCATTAATTGTTTAATGTAGTCACACCCGCAATCCCAACGACTTCGAGGAAAGAGGATCGAAAGGATGGATGATTTGGCGGTGATATGTGGTGATGATCAAGCCACAGGACGATATGTTCAAGGGAGTCGTGGCATGGTTTCTTCCTCATCTCGCATTCGGCGGGATTTGAATGAAGAATGGACTGAACCGGAATATGAAAATGAAGATACTGTTAACCTGTCAGATGAAAACCTAGACGACTCAACGGGCGGACAACGATTTTCCACTGATAGCCAGCCTCAGCGCAACCTTTCTTTCCGTGCAATGGACTCCGACACCAATCGTTCCGGGAATAATTCAAATAAGAGGATGCGACCCTCTCGTCCATGTGATGTACTTGCACAATCTCTGAACAAAATAGCTGATGCAATGCGTGAATTTGGACTAGGGAAGGAGGTTAACAGGACCAATAGGTTAACAGGACCAGTAAAGTACTGGATATTTTAGAAGAGGTTCAGGGGTTGACCAACAATGAGTTCATCAATGTTGGTCAGCTCCTCAGTCGAGACGAGAAGCTCGCATCCTTCTTTGTCAGTCTTAGATCGGAACGTCGTATCACGTGATTGAAACAGACTCTCATTGATTAGCCAGAGTCTGGCACGGGTGCTTCTAGTTGATCCCTATTGATAGGGATGTGATTGATGGTTTTTCGAACCTTCTATTGAGAAGGTTAACACTCTTTCTTGCTTAACTGCTATCTTTATTTTCTTTATGAGAAGGACATGTACTTAAGTATCGACTGTTTGATGTGTAGCACTAGGACGATATCACTACACCTACTTTACTAGAACTTCTTTGATAGTATGCACCGCTACTTATATGTTGACTCTATCATTGCTGGATTGGTTTTTATGATAAGATTTGTTTATTATGATGCTTTTATGACGCTAGGTTATGGGTAATTTTCATTCAATTATGATGATTGCAATATCAATATGAAGTAGTAGTTGTTTACTAGTTATTCACAAAATCCAATTCAAGGGGTTGATTTATTCGCAATAGAATACGTACAGTATGGAGAGAAATTCTATTAAGACAATAAATTGCATATGCAATCAAGGGAGGTGCAGTATCTTAAGATCAAAAACGTCTAAAAATCTGGGGAGATGGTTCTACAGATGTCCAATGAAGGTCAGTATTTACATTCTACATACATTTGTTTAATGATGATTCAAATTAATAGCCAATCAGGATATTTTGCTGTGATATTGTTATTTAATATATGTGCAGGGCATAAGAGATTGCCAATATTTTTGTTGGGTTGATGAATTTGTGGCAGAACCCATGGAAACGACAATGACGGTTGATCAAAATGTCCTGGTACAAAAGGCGAGAGAATTGGAGGAAAAAGAGCATGAATTGATGAAGAAAGAGTTACAGATTGTTAAGAAGGAACTACAATTAACAAAAAAAGAACTTGATGCGGTTCAAAATGTTCATCATATAGAAAATCGTCTAAATAACTTTCATATACAAATAGACGATGTGGACGTCAAAGTAGCTGTAAGGAAAAGTTAAAATTTGTCATGACATCTCCAGCAAGTCAATTAGACAGGTTGTTATCATTTGTTTTGTTTTTTTAATTATTTCTTTGTGTAATGGATATCTATATTGTGTTAAGACAAATATTTCCCTTCTTGTTTAACTGTCGTCACACTATTGTAAAAAATTGGCCACTATTTGGCGTGGTGTAGTCTACCTTAGATTTGTATCTCGCACTTCATTTTTTGTACATCTCCTAAATTGATCTCGAAGAAAGGCGGACGGTTAGGATATAAAACAAATACATCGAGGTGGGCCCCATGGTCAAGGCCGCATCCACATGGCTGGAGGTAGGTCGCAACTAACCCATTTTTCCCTACCTTATGCTACTGGTGCAGGATGAGAACCGTGGAAATGGTGTGCCCCACCATGAATATCACCTACCACAAGAAAATCGGTCATGTTTGCTCTTCAGTTGAGCTTTCTCAATAGGTTTTGGATTAAGATGATATTTGTGTGGACTCTCCATCCAGATAATAAACATTCGGTAGCTCCCACGAAATTTTTAATGGTGTGGATTCAATCACTAGTGTCTCCTGTGGTATGGTCCACATAAGATTTGGATCTGCTTTAGTTTTTAGGGTCATACCCTAAAATGAGCTTTCAAAACGGTTGGAAGGTGTGGATTTAAGGTACATACATAACTATAAGCCACATAAGATTTGGCAGTGATGTTTTTGATAAATCTAAACCGTCTATCCATTTTATAAGATCATTTTAGGACATGAGACCAAAAATGAACAGGTAGTCCAAGACGCAAGTGGGCCTTAAACGTGAGGATTGAACGTCCACAGTTGAAATACAAATCCTGCAGTGGATACCTCCCCTCTCCTTCCCATCCCGCACTTGGTCCTACAGATTTGTTGTACGTCCTCGGTCGATCCACCTTTCCTGTCCATAAATTTTGGGAACCACCTGATGAGTGGTTAACGATCCCAGATATGTGCGGGCCATATTTTGGGGCCCACCGTAATATTTATTTTCCATCCAACCTGTTCATAAGGTTATATGGATTTGGATAGAGGGAAAACACAAATATTTTCTTGATCCAAATTTTTTGTGGCCCACAAGAGGTTTTAATGGTTGGAATTCAATCCCTATTTATCTTTTTTCCTTCATAGAATGGCTTCCTTCCTGTGCTGCACGCTAATTTTTAGGATAATCCCTAAATTGATCTTAAAAAATGTATGGAGGGCGTGGATAAAATACATACATCATAGTGGGGCCCACAGAGGTCTTGCAGCACTGACGTCGGTAGTGGAGGGTCACTAGCTACCCAATCCGAGTCGTGCTATACCGAGCAACTACGAATTGGCGAGTGAAGCCAACAGCAACCAGGGGCTGGTGTCAAAGCTGTGTGGGCCCGATCATGATTTATGTGTTTTATCCACGCTGCCCATCCCTTTACCACCTCATTTTAGAGCATGGGCCCAAAAAATGAGGCAGAGCCAAATCTCAGGTGGACCACACCACAGGAAAATAGTGTTGATTGAACGTCCGCCCTTAAAAACTTCCCAGGGCCCACCGTGAAGTTTATTTGCGATCCAACCTGTTCGTAAGGTCACACAGACCTGGATGAAGTGAAAACACAAATATCAGCTTGATCCAAAACTTTCGTGGCCTCCAAGAAGTTTTCAACGGTGGATGTTCAATTCCCTCTGTTTCCTATGGTGTGGTCCACTTGAGATTTGTATCTGCCTCATATTTGGGCCCATGCCCTAAAATGAGGTGGAAAAATGGATGTCCAGCGTGGATTAAAAAAATACATCATGGTGGGGCCCACACAGCTTTGACACCAGCCCCTGCCTTGTAGCGGGTCACTAGCCAATCCGCGTCCATGCACTCCACATTTCCAAACAGGCTGGGCGTGTTGCATAACAGAATTGGCATCATTCTACCTCTCTTTCCAAACACGTCGGGAAGGGATCTACGCCAAATCCCACGTTGTACTCTACCTTCCAAACACTTCTACCGCTGGCTGCAGCATCCCACGGGATTAAAACCAATCCCAGTCAAGTGTAATGATTACCTTAAAAACGCTTCCATCCCACCTAATCACACCCAAAACCATGCGCCAAACATGCCCTTAGCCCTGACAAATCCATGGTTTTTGGATGAGTTGTAAGCCTGTATCTTGAAATTTCCTTCTCGTCTAGCCGTGGATCTCTCTGCACTTGTGTTTTCCTTCTCATTAGGAAGGCGGGCTGCATCAATACGACTGAGATGTAGAGCTCTGTTGACAAATGGAGGAATTGCTAGCCAAGGGTTTTATTCGTGATAGCCCCAGCCTGTGTGCTGTGCCAGCATTACTACCAGTAAACAAGGATGGTAGTAGGCAGATGTGCATTGGCAATAGTGCCATCAACAAGATAACAATAAACTACAGTTTTGCCATTCCACGCCTAGATAACATGCTAGACATGGCGAATGTTACATTCTTTATTAAAATCAATTTGCAAAGCAAGTACCACTAGATCAAAATTCATCCTGGAGATGAATAGAAAACCGCTTTTAAGACATGATGGGTTGTACTATATGAGTGGTTAGTCATGCCTTTCGGCTTGACAAATGCACCCAGTACGTTCATGCGGTTGATGGTGCAAATTCTACAACCATAGGCAAGTTTGTCGTCGTGTACTTTGACGACATCCCCATCTATAGTCATCCATGAGAAGATCATTCGACCCATCTTTGCTAGCTGATGAGAGAATTACGCCATGAGAAACTCTACATCAATTTGAAGAAGTGTACCTTCATGAGTTCCAGTGTGGTCTTTCTGAGATTTATCATTTGAACAGAAGGCATGGGGGTTGATTCTAAAAAGATAAGGGTCATTGTTGACTGGCCTTCTCCCGTGAATATTCACAAGGCTTGCAATTTTCACAGGTTAGCGACATTTTGTTAAGGGTTTATCCAAAACTTTCATCCCATCATGGCGCCTATTACTGAATATATAAAGGCCGTTCCATTTTTGTAATCCAAAGTAGCAACAAAGGCGTTTTAAGAAATCAAGTGAAAAATAACAAAAGCACTAGTTTTTTAGCTTCCTAATTTTGAAAGGGTGTTCGAAGTTGCCAATGATGCATCTCACATAGGCATAGGAGGTGTCCTTAGTCAAGTCGAACATCCGGCATCCTTCTTCAGCAAAAAACTCAATGAGGAATAGAAAAAGTATTCTACACACAACATGGAGTTTTATGCTATTGCATGGGCTTTGAAACATTGGCATTGTTACCTCATTCATCGGGAACTTATGCTCTATTCTGATCACAAAGTGTTGCATTATTTGGATTCTCAAAAAAAATTGAGCGCAGGGCATGCAAAGTGGAGTGCTTATAGTAAGGAGTTCACATTCAAACTAAAACATCGAGCCGGCGTAAAAAATAAAAGTAGCAGATGCCCTCAACCGAAAATCACATCTATTGTCTACCTTATCAATTTGCGTTGTTGAGTTCGAGGAACTTAAAAGAAGTTATGCAGCAGATGATGAATTTGGCAAGGTATTTTTAACACTCTACCAACTCAAGCACCAAGTACCCACGATGCAGCCTACATGATGGGTATTTATTCTTTTTTTTTTCTTTTTCTTTTTTTTTTTTTTGAGAGGTGATGATATTATTGAAAAGGCCGCAAAAAGCGCCAAAGAATACAAAGCAAAAACAGAACACAAAGAAAAGGAAAAGAGAAGCCTAGACTGTCTTCGCAACAGAAGACCACTCTTTCATCAAAAACTCTATCCTCTTGATCACTTCGGCTACCTCTAAGATCCGGTTTTCAAAGCATTTCTGATTTCTAGCTCCCCATATCGCCCATAGCACAGCCATAAGGGTGACCCTCCACCTAGTTCTTTCCAACCCGATGCAGCTCCCTCCATGCCATGCCAGAAGTAAATCCTCGACACACCTCGGCATCACCCATGCCGTGTTGAAAGATGCAACGAAGTGATTCCATACCTTAGAAACAAAGGGACAATGGATGAAAAGATGATCAATAGACTCTCCATCTTCCATAAACATCAAATAGATGTTCGGCAAGATGAGTGCCCTTCTTTGTAGGTTATCCACCGTGAGGATTCTTTTCCTTCCCACTAACCATACAAACGCTGCCACCCTTGGAGGAGCCCCATAAGACCATTGGTGAAAAGACGGAGCAATTGATGATACATTTGAATCACCAATCATGCTAGCCAGAGACTTAACCGAAAAGACTCTATTGGAATTTTTTTAACCCATATAATGGAGGAGTCCTCTTGATTACCCAAAAAAACTTTAGAAAGCACCCTCAAAAGCTCCATCCACTCCTCTTCGCTTCCCGATAAACTTCGCCAAAGAGGAGGAGCCCACACCACAAAAGTTCCAATGTAGGAAAAACAATCCCCCACTAAAATTGAGTGACATACTGCTATTCTAGCAATACTCGGGAACTGATCAGCAAGAGGACTATCTCCACACCAAATATCCTCCCAAAAGCGAACTCGGCGGCCATTTGAAACTGAAAAAGCCACCCCGTGACGAACAAAAGATTCCATAGATGCCACCGCTTTCCAAATGGCTGAAGCTCTATAAAGAGACGAGGGTTTAGTGAACCATCCGCCCTCATTGGTCCCGTATATGTGTTCAATCATCTTCCTCCACTACACGAAGCGCACAAGAAAAGGCTCACTTTCCTTTTTTTAGCTTGTTCCTAATTTCACTTCTTTCATATTCCTATATTAGGAAATTTTCTCTTATTTACGCAATAAGTAGCATTAGGTTTTCTTGTTCAAATGCTTTCCTATTTTTAGAGATCTCTATGTTATGAAATAAGTATTATTAGATTTTCTTCCTTGAGGGTTTTCTTATTTTGGAAATCTTTGCTGGCAAGGGATCCTTTTGTTAGATTCTTTAGATTCTGTTAGTGATTGTCTCAAAGAGGAAATCTTGTAAGCACTCATTATAAAAAAAAAAAAAAAAGGCATAGGCCGAATAGAACACAGTTGAGTGATATTTTCTTCAAGTAAGTTTCGTTGTTTCTCTATGATAGTGTGTTGAAGAGGGGAAAGTAGTCATCTCTAGTATAAGACTAGACTAGAGGAATGTTGAATTTGCTCGCCATCATTGCATCTTTTCTCTCTTTTGTGATTCGAACTTTCAGTCTGGTACGGAATTTTATTGCAATTAATTTCTTCCTTGATCTAGCTGCATTAAAGAGAATAAGGACTCAACATGGTGACGTTCAAGTTGTGTTGGGGGATTTCGAGCTGCCAAATAATGACATTCAAATGAATAGAGCTGCCATCTTACTTGTAGCAGATCACCAGCGGAATTTGGATATGACTCCTACAAGAAGGGGGTTGATCAGGCCAACCAAATCAAGCCCCAGCATTGAAAATGGCCAATTACTGTCGCCTAGTCGATTTTCTGGCCTAGCATTGAAAAAAATAGCCAGTCGGTGTGATTTTTGCATGATAGTCCATGAAATGTGCGCTGGACCTAGCGGACGGTCCAGATCAATCGATTGGACTGTCCAAGTGTCCCCATGCAACTATGAGTAATAAAACTTTATGATGAAGATGATGATTGTGAGAAATCGAGAGAGATGGAAGAGTAGAAAGTAGTACATCTGATCGAGCTGCTTATTGACTTCTTCAACCTCTTCCAGATCTGTGAGAAGCTGCCTCACGATCGCACCGTACGTCAGCGTGAAAAGCTCCGCGTTCTGCTCTCCGTCGCATTGCACAGAGAAAACAAATATGGAAAATTGAGAGAGAGAGAGAGAGAGAGAGAGAGAGATCATGGAAACTGGATGGGTGTTTATGGAATTTCACTCACAACGCGGTCGACGTTGGCGAAGACTGCATCTCCGGATCTTGGAGCAACAGGAGCCATCTCCTTCTTTCTTTTTCTCGACACGGAGGCAAAGATCCCTCTTCTGCAGCTCTCTCTCTCTCTCGGAAATGGAGAGACCGAAGAGGACGCGATTTACCCGTGCCCCGGCCACGTGAAGTCACCGTGGTCGGTGGGGCCAGAGAGATGCCTGTGACAAATCCACTCCGTCCATCAATTTTGCAAGACCACGATAGGACGGGATTCCAAAAATACGCTCCATCCAAAACTTAAGTGGGCCACGCCACACGAAACAGTTAGAACGGAAACATCCACCGTTAAAACATTCCTGGAGCGGAACGTGATTTTTATGCCATCCAAACCGTCGATCGGATAATAATTAAAAAAAACCTACATTATGATGTCATTTTTGTTGTTGGCCTGTAATACCCAGGGTATTATTTATGTAGCGATTTTCTCGAGGTAAAATGCCCCTCTGCCATATCCATCAACACCTCTTCTTGTGCGGCAACAACCTTTTGCGGAAGTCGAGAGAGCCTTTTGAGAATTGAGTATGGGCCCACAAAATTGATTATTGAGTCCACCGTGTTGGAGTAGCCTTCAAATTGTGCACGGTTTAGGTGCTCAGATTGGTCAAACAATTGATCTGACAGTTTGGCACAGATGCACGGCGAGATCGCTAGACAGATTCCATGTGCCCTAGACTGGTCGACGACCGGTCTCCAGGGGGCTCTGACCAGTCGATGGTGTGGCTGGACGCAACGAATCTGGAAGTTTACTATTGCAAGTCGGTCTCTTGTGTGGTTTTGTGCAAGAGGTTTCTATTTTCGGTTTTATGCCTATTTAAAGGGTGTAATGTGGGATTAGGAGTTTTGCCATTAGGGTCATGTTTCCTAGATGTATTAATAGGGTTATAGAATAAGAGAAAGAGTTTGGGAAAAGCTTGGAATTCTCTGGGATGAATAAAAGGATTGTGCTTGTCCGTTTCATGTGAGAGTAAGCTTTGGGTAGCTCGGGGATTTCTCTTGTGGGTGTTTTTGTTTCTTCATTCTCTATAAACTTCTGTTAATCATAGTGGATCGCTTTGTGCCGTGTCTTTTACCCGTTGAGGGGTTTTTCCATGTAAAATCGGATTATCTCTTGTGTTTGAATGCTTGTATGGTTTTGATTACATTGTGTTTCTCGTTTGATCGTATATTCTATTGTGTATGTTGTTCGGCTTTCGCTTCCGCTGCCGGCATCCCTATTCCCAACACACCCCTCTCCCAATCTAATCCGTTCACTTTAATTGAACATCCCTGAACCCACTAAAGGGTCATTTAAAAAAAAATAGAGCTTTCTGTGGGCCACACCTACATTAACGTTATGAGTTAATTCTAAACTTTTTCCTCCAATGTGGTCCATCCGTGATGAATTTTGCCCTCAAATTTGAACAGATTGCATGAAATTAAAGCCACTTTCATGTAGACAGCTTGGATCTACTCCAAAACTATTAAGTGGGCTCCACATAAGACGTAGGATGGGTTCAATAGATTGATCTCTTGTGCGGGAAAGGCCATTTGGCATTTTCTTTGTTTTTCTTATATTTTTTTCCCGGAAGGAGACCATTTGGCCACTAGGATCCTTGCCACCTCCATGGGACCCACTTCAACGAGCTTTCAACGTATATCCGGCACAATTTCCTCAATTCCAGCGAGCTTATGAGTGTTTTTTTATAATTAAACGGTCATAACTCCATACGGGTTTGCAGATCCCAAAAAAATGGAGCCCACTTTTGGGCAATCAAATAGTGTCCAAATGAGGTGATTCCAAAGCCATGTGAAAGTTCATCAAATTACATTTTCAACAAGTACAAGATCACCCAAATCAGATGTAGAATGAGGGAGTTCTGATCGTTTTCGCCGGATCTGCGAACGATGAAGTATTGATGAACGACAGTGACTTTGGGCCCACTTTTGGATAATAAAGTGGTGTTCAAATTAGATGATTCCAAATCCATCTAAAATTCCATCAAATTATCTTTCTAACAAGTATAAGATCACCCAAATTGGACATGTAACGAGGGAGCTATGGCCGTTTTCATCGGATTTGCAAATGATTGAGTATCGACGAACGACGTTGACTTTGGGCCTACTTTTGGACAATCAAGCAGTGTCCAAATGAGGTGATTTCAAATCTATCTAAAAGTTCATCAAAATTAGCTCTCCAACAAGTACAAGATCACCTAAACCGGACATGTAACGAGTGAGTTATGACCGTTTTC
The DNA here is from genome assembly GCA_003013855.2 of Liriodendron chinense. Classification (NCBI taxonomy): domain Eukaryota; kingdom Viridiplantae; phylum Streptophyta; class Magnoliopsida; order Magnoliales; family Magnoliaceae; genus Liriodendron; species Liriodendron chinense. The sequence goes on from PVNU02002353.1 coordinate 1,447,946, forward strand.
GCCGACAGACATTGACTATCGCTGATACTCATTGTCCATCATCGATGTTGCACAATCAATCGCCAATACTCAATGTCCATCGCTGATACTGCACTATCCATCACTGATATTGCACTATCAATCGCCGATATGTACTACCCACTGCCGATACCGACTATCCATTGCCGATATTGACTGTCCATCGCCGATAGTGCATCGTCCATCCCCGATAGTCACTGTTCATCGCCGATACTCATTATCCATCGCCGATAGTACCACTGTCCATCGCCAATACTTATTGTCCGTTGTTGATACTCGGTGTTTGTTAGCGATGGTCAATATCTATCAGCAAAAACGGTAATAACTCATTCGTTACATGTCTGATTTGGGTGATCTTGTACTTGTTAGAAAGCTAATTTGATGAATTTTCATATGGTTTGGAATCACCTCATTTTGACACCAATTGACTACCTAAAAGTGGGCTCAAAGTTATTGTCGTTCATCAATACTCCATCATTCGCAAATATGACGAAAACAGTCATAGCTCTCTTATTCCATATCTGATTTGGGTGATCTTGTACTTATTAGAAATGTAATTTGATGAACTTTCAAGTGGCTTTGGAATCACCCGTTTTGAACGCCATTTAATTGCCCAAAAGTGGGCTTCGTTTTCGTGGGATCTGCAACTTGCATGGAGTTATAACAGTTTAAGTATAAAAAAACGCTTAGAAGCTTGATGGAAATGTACGAAATGATGCCGGATACATGTCGAAAGCTTGTAGAAGTGGGTTCTATAGAGGTGGCAAGGACCCTAACGACGAAATGGTCCCATCTCGGGAAAAAAAAAAAGAATAAAAGAAGGAAAATGTCAAATAATCTTTCCCGCACAAGGGATCCATCTATTGAACCCATCCACGTCTTATGTGGGGATCCACTTAATAGTCTTAGAGTAGATCCAAGCATTCACATGAAGGGAGTTTTAATTTTATGCTATTTGTAAAAAATTGAGAGCAAAACTCATCACAGATGGACCCCATTGAAGGAAACAATTCGGAATTAACCCACAGCATTAACATAGGTGTGGGCCACAGAAAGCTATATTTTTTTTAAATGACCCTCCTATGGATTCAAGGATGTCCGATTAAAGTGAACGGATTAGATTGGCTAAGGGGTGGCCCCAACAGTTGATTTTGTGGAGCCCATACCCAATTCTCAAAAGGCTCTCTCGACTTCCACAAAAAGTTAATGCCATACGAGAGAAGGTGTGGCAGGGTGCGATAGAGGGGTATTTTGATACATGGAAAATTCCTTTCGTGCCCAATGGGCTACATAAATAATAGTTGGGTACAGATGGGCCAATAACAAAAATGACGTCATAATTCAGAGTCTTTTCAACTATTGTCCTAAGGTTATTACCATGAATGTGCCGTCCCGAGCTAGGAATGGTAAAGGGCTTTGACCGGCCACTGTAATGCATGAGTTTCTATCTACTATTCCGTTTCATTTTAGGCGGTAGAATCAAAACTCTATGACACAAGTGACCACATAATGAGTATTAAACTCTTACCGTTGAAAACTTCTCAGGGCCACGTAAGTTTTGAATGGAGCTGATATTTGTTGTTGAGTGCGGATCGTCTATGTTGGCCGCGCAGAAGGATCCAGCGCTGCCACTTCTTATTCATCCACGTCATAGGAGCCTATGTCAGCTGACGTCATCAATAACTTAAAAAAAAAAAAAAAAAAAGGAGTACATCTCCATTTTTGTACGTATCTACTCATTGCTTATACGAAATACCACTCATTCAAATATGATTTTACAGGCTGGCAAATCTTCTGAGAGCTAGCACATCTGCCGGAGGAGTGCATAGTTTGTGGGCCCACTATGATATATGTTTAGATCGTTACCGTCCAATCATTTTTACAGATTATTCTAAGGCACTGTCCAAAAAATAAGCTGATCTAGAGCTCATGTGGACCACACTAGAACACCAACCATTTTAATTGTGAATGTTCATTCAACACTGTTTTTTGTGTTGTGGTCGACTTGAGATTCGAATCTGCCTCTGCTTTAGCATATATTGTAGAATGATCCAGAAAAATGGATGGTCAGTATGGATGAAGCACAAAATCATACTAGAGCCTACATAGCATTGACTGCCTAGCCAATCTTCGTCTAGTCTCCCCCATCACCGTCCACGCGGATTGCCATCCAATAGATTTCCTGTGAAAGCCTTGCGCAGGAAGTTACTGGAGACTAAGGTGGGGTCCACCGTGATGTTTTCAAGAAATCCACTCCGTCCATCTGCCTCGTGAGCTCATTTTAGTGCAGTATACCAAAAATTAATAGGATCCAAGACTCAAGTGGGCCGAAAATGTGAGGATTGAACGTCCACATTATGAAATATTCGTGGGGCCACAGAAGTTTTAAATCAGGCTAATATTTGTGTTTTCAGTTCATCCAATAGGAATGACGTTATGAACGGTATTGATGTCATATAAACATCACTGTGGATCCCAGGGAGGTTTCAACGGTAAGAATTTCCCTACCCATCTTTTCCTTTAGTGCAGCCCACTTAAGTCTTGTATCCGGTTCATTTTTTGTCTAATATCCTAAAATGATTTAACAAGGCGGATGGACGGTGTGGATTTATCGAAAACATCACGGTTGGCCTCACCTAGGTTCCCAGCGCAAGGCTTTCGCAGCCTTTGGAGGTGCTGCGCGGGCGCGACTTGGGTGAGACCCCGGAACCAGCGTTGTGGGTCGGATCCTGAACCCAGGGCCCACCTGGATGTGTTCTTTGTAAATCCATGCCGTCCATCAGGTAGACCATAACATAGGAAACAGTGGTGATTGACCATTAATGGGCCACAAAAGTTTTCGATGAAAATGATATTTATTTTTCCCTTTCATCCAGGATCATGTGACCTTATCAACAGATCGGATGGTAAGTAAACACTACAGAAACATGAAGGTGTGTTCTAAGAAGTTTTTAATGGTAGGATGGTCAATCACCACTGTTGCTTATGGTATGGTTCACCTGATAATTGTTTTTTGCTTAGTTTTTGGGATAATGCCCTAATATAATCTGGACAAACGGATGGACAGAGTGGATACATAATACATACATCAGGGTGGGCCCCACAGTAACCCTACGGTAAGGGCCACACCGTCTTAGGTTAGCCCGAGGTCTTACCGAATCCGCTCTTGTCAAGCTCCCCGACAGAGATGATTGGGAGCGAATTAGGTGCTACCCTGGTAACGCCTTGGTGGTACCCCTACTGTGTGGGGTCTATCTAGATGTATTTTTTGTACATCCATGCCGTCCACTTGTTTGCACGCCTAATTCTAGGATGAAATCCAAAATTATAACACCTAATTCCCTCCCGAGATGATTAGGTGTTACCTAAGTAACACCTTAGTGGGTGTTACCCTTAGTGGGGCCAACCGTCCTTCATAATGTGTTGTATATCCACGACGTCTAACTATTTCTCCAGCCCATTTTAAGACTTGATCCTAAGAATTAACCAGTTCCAAATCTTACATGTACCACACCATATGAAAAACGTACATCATGATGGGAATAGCTAGTGGTAGATCACTAGCCCGTCCACTTCCGGTTTGGCTAGTGAAGGTGTGGTAGGTGCTTTGTGGCCCCACCATGATGTATGTGTTCTATCCTTGCCGTCTATCAATTTTTTCAGATCAATTTAGGGTGTGATCCAAAAATGAGGCAGATCTAAATCTCAAGTGGATCACACCACAGAAAATAGTAGCAATTGAATGTTCACCTAGGGCTGTCAACGGCATGGATCTTGATCTGTATCCGATCCGATTTAATCGGATTCGGATCAATAATCGGATAATCGGGTCGGATACGGATATCCAAATATGATCCGTTTAATAATCGTGTCGGATTCGGATCAACCTTGATCCAGCCCGTTAACGACCTGACCCGACCCGATTAAAAAAAAAAGAAAAAAAGCCGTCTCTTTCCACGCACGAGCATCTCTCTCTCTCTCTCTCTCTCTCTCTCTCTCTCTCTGGATATTGGGTCGGATCGTAATCGGATCGGAAACGGATTTTAAAAAATTTAAACGGGTCGGGTTCAGATCTATACTTATGATCCGAATTGGATTCGGGTCGGATATATCCTTAATCGGGTCGGATACGGATCATCACTGATCCGGCCCGTATCCGACCCAGTTGATAGCCCATGTTCACCATTAAAAACCTCATTAAGCCCACTTTAATATTTATTTGACATCCAACCGGTTGATTACATCATATAGACCTGATTTAAGGGGAAAAAAAATATTTTGTTTATCCAAAACTTTTATGGCCCTCAATAAGTTTTAAATGGTAGGCGTTCAATCAACATAGTTTCTTTTTATGTGATGTGGTCCACTTGAGATTTGGATATACCTCATTTTTTTTGTCTTGTGCTATAAAATCATCTGGAAACATGGATGGACGACGTTGATGAAACACAAACACTGTGGTGGGGCCCACAAAGCACCAACCACTTGCCATTGCATGTTAACAATTAGCCATGTACACGAGTCGAACCAAGTCGAGCTTGGCCCTGCTCAGTGCCTGACTTGAATCCCCCAACCCTTGCTCGGTAGTCGACTCGACTTGGCAACGAGCCTAAATGTCATACTTGGTCGGCAAACTGAGCGAGTTCAAGTCAAGTTCGAGCTCGATTCGAGTTCAGAGTATTTGGTTTCGAGTCAACTTAGGGTTATCAGGTTAGGGTTATTTGGTTAGGGTTATCCGGTTAGGGTTTAAAATACATATATAGATTCATATTTACACCATTATTCTAGCCATGGCAGCATCTGATTGGGTTGTCGTGGTCGGACGGGATGCCCAAATTCATTGTATTGTATGAATGAGAGAGAGAGAGAGAGAGAGAGAGAGAGAGAGAGAGAGAGCGCTGATGGGACAAACAACGAGTCAACGACGATCAACGAATGGACAACTGGACAAGTAGGGCTGCAAGGGTAGCTGAAGCAGGGAAAGGCTGTGATGAACGTCGATCGCTGGACGATCAGTGGTGGATTGGGAGGAAAGGGATTGGGTTTGGGATTTGGAGGGTCGGGTAGGGAGAGAGAAAGAGGGAGATATGAAAGTAGGATTTTTTTTTTTTTTTTTCCAAATGAGTATTTATAACACTTATTAAAAATTGAGTCGGGCCGAGTCGAATCAAACCAAGTCAAGTCAAGTTATATTCTGAGTCGAGCAATGGCCAACTCGATGCTCGACTCAAACTACTCTCGATTTTAAAATTTTAACTCGACTCGGTCCAAATTCAAATTCGAGTCGAGCTATTTCAAGTCGAGTCGAGAGAGTTAACAGAGCTTTTCCGGCTCGTGTACAATGGTATTAGAGTGTCACTAGCTAATCCACTTCCTCATTGGATGCAATTTGTCTAGTGACGGGTCGGTGCTCTATATGCCCCACCATCATTATTTCTTTAATCCATTCCATGCATCCATTTTTTCAGATCACGGCATATCAAATTCTGAGGTGGACCACACCATGAGAAAACAGTGGCGATTGAATGTCAACCATTAAAAACTTCTCAGGCTTCACTGTAATGTTTATTTGACAAAACTAAGATGTGGTCCACTTGAGATTTGGATCTACCTTATTTTTGGGCTCATACTAGAAATTAATATGAAAAAATGAATGGACAGCATGAATGAAACACAAACATCATGATGGGCCTAGAGAAAAATGACCACTAGACATTGGCTAATGGTCACTAGACAATCCACTTACCAATTGGATGGGATTTGGCTAGTGAAGCTATGGCCAATTCTATGTGGGGCCACCATGATGTATGTGTTTTATTTTCATCATGCATCCATTTTTCCATATCATTTTAGGTGTTGATAAAAAAAAACTTAGGCATATCTAAATCTCATTTGGACCACACCATAGGAAAACAGTAGCGATTGAATCTCCACCATTAAAAACCTCATAGGGCCCATTTTAATGTCTATGTGACACCCAAGCTATTGATTAGGTCATGAAGACTTGGATGAACGGAAATATATATATATATATATATATATATATATATATATATATATATATATATATATATATGCTTGATCCAAAACTTTTGTCGCCTCGAGAATGTTTTAATGGTGGACGTTCAATAAACACTAGTCCTATAAGCCCAAAAATGAAGTATATCCAATTCTCAAGGGGACACATAGTATTCATTGAACGCCCACCATTAAAAACTTTTTTACCTTCATCCATGGATGTATGACCTAATCAAAAGGTTGGATATCAAATAAACAATATAGTGGACCTTAGGAGGTTTTTAATGGTGGACATTCTATCACTGCTATTTTCCGTGGTGTGGTTCACCAGAGATTTATATATGCCTCATTTTTTATATTAAGCCCTAAAATGATACGTAAAAATGAATGGACGGAGTGGATAAAACACATACATCATGATGGGTCACATAGAGCACTGACCACAGCTAGTGTCATGTAGTGGATTTCCTGCCAAAGCCTTTTGGGGGATTTCCTGGGTTGGGAACCTAAGTTGTGCCACTGTAATATTTGTTTGTTAGAAATCCACCCTTTCTATTTGTTTTGTGAGTTGAATTTAAAACATGCGTTTGAAAATAAACCGGATCCAAGACTCAAGTGAGCCAAAAGTTTGAGGATTAAACGTCCACCATTGAAATATTCATGAGGTCACAGAAATTCTAAATCAGGCTAATATTTGTGTTTTAACTTCATCCCAGTATAAATGACGGTATGAACGGTATGGATGGAATATAAACATTACTGTGGAACTTAGGGAGGTTTCAACGGTAGGAATTTCTCTACCACCTTTTCATTTACTGCGGTAAACTTGAATCTTGGATCCGGCTCATTTTTTATCGCATTTTTTAGAATGAGCTCACACAAGGGATGGATAGGGTAGATTTCGTCGGAACTTCCGGTGAAAGGCTTTGGCAGGAAATCCACATCCACCAAAATGCGTCCCTAGGCGGGGCGCGGCTTCGCTGGATCCCCGGATCCACTGAGGTGAGTGGATCCCTTACCGTGCCATCTACTGTGTGATGTATGTATTACATCCATGGCGTCCATTCATTTTAAACACTTATTTTAGAGCATGATTCAAAAACTGAAGTAGATCCACATCTCAGGTGGACCATAATACAGTAAACAATGGTGCTCAACAATTAAAAGCTTCTCGTGGGTTACAAAAGTTTTGGGTCAAGCTGATATTTGTTTAGCATCTTCATCCAGATATTTGTGACCTTTTCAACAGGTTGGATGTAAAATAAACGTCCCAGTGGCCCCATGAAGTTTTTAATGGTGTGGATTCAATCACTACTATTTCATGTGGTGTGGTCCACCTAAGATTTGGATCTGCTTCATTTTTTGGATAATGCCATAAAATGAGCTTTCAAAATGAATAGACGGTGTAGATGTAAGGTATATACATTAAATCTAGGTTTGTCTGACCAGGTGAACATCCTAGATGGGAAAAAAAAAAAAAAAAAAACACAAACAAACAAACAAACGTGATGGGGGCACTAGGAAGGTTTCAACGGTGGTGGGAGTTCAATACCCACTACCTTTTATGATGTTCTATGGTGTGTTCTACATGAGCTCTAGATCGGCTTCTGTAAAAATGATTGGACGGTAACGATCTAACACATATATCATAGTGGGCCCACAGACTATGCACTCCTCCGGGACGCGGATTAGCTACTGACGGGTTGAGTGGCGGACATCGCTACTGAAGTGACGTCACCATGCTCTATGGGCCCAGAATGTTGTATGTGTTGTATCCACACCGTCCATCCATTTGGAGAGACCATTTTATGGCATGAATCAAATAATGAGGCAATTCCAAAGCTCAAGTGGACCCCACCACAGAAAACAGTGGAGACAGTGACATCCACCGTTGAAAACTTATTAGGCCCACCATGATGTTTATTTGAGATCCAACCTGTTCATAAATTCACACAGATATGGAGGAAGGGAAAACACAAATATCAGCTTGATCGAAAACTTTTGTGGCCCCTTAGAAGTTTTCAACGGTGGATGTCACTGTCCCTGCTGTTTTCTATGGTGGGGTCCACTTGAGTTTTGGATCAACGTCATCCTCTGAGTCATGCCTTAAAATGATCTCTCCAACGGAATGGACGGTGTGGATACAACACATATCTCATGCTGAGGCCCACGTGTCATGGTGACGTCACTTCAGTAGCAATGTTTGCTACTCCGATAGATGTGCTAGCTGTTATAAGATTTGCCAGCCCGTAAAATCAAATTTGAATGAGTGGTATTTCGTATAAGCCATGAGTAGATACGTATAAAAATGGAAATGTATTCGGTATTCCTAATTTTTTTTTTTAATTTATTGATAACGTCAGCTGACATAGGCTCGTATGACGTGGACGAATAAGAAGGGGCAGCGCTGGATTCTTCTGCGCGGCCAACATAGACGATCCGCACTCTTTGTTGTTTCCCTTCATCCAAGCTTACATGTCTTTATGATTGGGTTATCTTTATTAATAGGTAGGAGGAAAAATAAACACCATGCTAGGTCCTAGGAAAGTTTCAACGGTCATTATCACCGCTGCTTTATGTAGTGTAGTCCACTTAAGCCTTAGATCTGCCTCCGTGTTGAGCCCAGGAGCAGGAAGCAATCTGCGTTCGTTCTATTAACGCTCAGCCAAACTGCAGGTACGAATATCAACCTGATACAAAACTTCCGTAGCCCACAAAGTTTTCAATGGCAGCCATTTAATCCTCGCTGTTTTTTGTTGTGTGACCCACCTGAATTTTGGATCTGCCTGATTTTTGAACTTCTGTTCTAATGTGTTCTTGTAAAACTAATGGATAGAGTGGATCTGTCACGAGAATATCTGTGGACTCACATAACTTCCCCCACAGCAACTTTTGGTGGCGAGGTTAAGTCATGGCCGACTGAGAGGTGAATCGCGTACAAAGCATCCAAACATGTGTTCGAGATCTTAGGTGGTTATAAAAGTGGAATACCCTGATCATTTCCTGGCCCATAGGTAAGTCAATCTAATGATCATCCGGCCATCACTTGTTAGAAAATATTCCCAAACGATAATTTGGATATCAAAAAAATATTCCCAAACGATAATTTGGATATCAAAAATAAAATTAGAAAAATGATTCAAAGGCTGAAGCACATATCAGACCTATTGTTATGATTTGCCAAAGAGAAAAAAAAAAAAAAAAAAACTCAACAATACATTTACGTGGGAAATTGAGTGCTAGAAAGAAGATTACCAGAAGCCAATACCCAGTGCACGCATGCGAACCACCTAATCAATGACTCAACTTGTGTGTTTGGAACAAAATAATTACATTGTGCCCATCTAAATGGCTGAGATCATCAGATCTTTGTGACTTTCAATTTTCATGCCATGGCCCATGCACAACCATGCAACAATAGCAGAAGCACAAAACCAGATGGGCCAGATTGAGGAGGTTGGATGATAAGTGCATGCCCTCAGCCGATCAATTTGATGGTCCACCTTGATAAAAGCTCAGAACAAATGAATCCAAACTCCAATACAACCAATGAGCAGAATATCCGTATCAGCAATTTGAGAAGAAACTATTTTTCTGGTTTATGTTCCAAACCCAAAGAGACCTCTCAAGTGTTATTTTATTTTTTCATCAACCAATATACTTTATTCGAGGAGAATTAGTCCTAAGATTCCCAATGATAGTACCCTTTTATTAATTGCATAAAAATAACTAGAAGCCTATCATTATCACTAATCAAATATTAATAATTCACAAATGCAATAATATAGGAAATATTCAAACAATAATAGTAGTAGAAATATGAAACATCATGCCTAATCAAACGATTGCAAATGCAACAACATGCTCGTGGACGAATTTGATTTCTTACAGAATAATGTATGAACTCACTCACTCTCTTTAAGATGGTCCATCGCCCTCGGTAGAATATTTCAATATAATAAGCTTTATCTCCACAATCAATGTATGATGTTAATAATGTGTACAGGTAGAAACTCAACACCAATGCCACCACTTCACCTTCACACAGTTGGTGGGGGAAAAGATAAAATGATTAGATAAAGAGCTTCAATAGCACAGGTTTTTCATCTATGCAAACCTCTAATGGCCCGCATAATTTTTTTATAAATATTATTTACAAACATGGAGATTTCTAATATCACCACGCCTACACGAAGTTGAGATGCACCTGAATTTAGAGAGGACACATCTAACTTAGGAAAATGGTTTTAGAAAGTGGGCCATGTTCAACAATTGTAAAATCTAATTTAAAAAATTAACTAAACAAAACTACTTTTAAGCAAAACTAAGCTCATTATTTTATAAGGGTGAGACCTACAATCGCCTGATATGGATGTAACACATACATTATGATAAGACCCACAAAGCTTTGATAACGATGTAAGGTTGAGTTTTGCTTATGTAATTCCATTATTTCCAAACAGAGAATAGTAATTATTATAATTTTATCATAGAATTAATGGCATTTATATTGAAACAAACATGCCCTAATTACATAAAAGTCATGTAGCCGATCATTTTAGTATGCTTAAAATTTATTAATTCTCTAGAGTGTAAGATTTCTTAAGGTGGGCTTACATAATTAATAGTTTGGATCTATCCAAATATGAATAATTTAGATTAAGCATACCGATGGACCTCACTAAAGTCATGGTCACATTATAAATGTGTTTAAGGTGGGGCGCTTTGTTACATCGTATTAATAGACTTGGAGGATTAAGTGTTAAGTCATGAACGAATGGGAGTTTCGATAACTTTTTTAATAAATAAAATAAAACTCCCACACGCGATTTGTTATAAATAATGACTGGTTTCCCTCACCTACACACAATTATGGATATAAACTTTTTCATCCCTTAGCATCTTCTAAAGGTGTAAAGTGCAGAATATCAAATTCATCCAACTCATCCTACAACATATTAAATAGATATGCAACTTCAAAACTGATTGCTTTAATTCCTATAATTGATACAGAGATTGATAATTTATTTTGCATTTTAGATCACATGGTATAAATTGGCTGCTTCATTTTTAATTTCCTTCCTTTAAATCAGGCAGCTGCATTTCAGATCAAATGGAATCGGAACAAATTCACTGCTGCATTTTTTTAATTTCCTTTAAACTCAAAATATCATGTAAAGCTTCCAACAGTAACATTCTCCTTGTTGCATAAAAATAGGAAGACACCTGTTACTGCGCACGCATATGAGCGACAATCTGGACAGGGACGCAGATTAGCTACTGACAGGTTGAGTAGCTATCTTGCTATTGAAGTGACGTCACCAACTTCTGTCGGCCCCACTGTGACGCATGTGTTGTATCCACACCGTCAATTCATTTGATGAGATCCTCTAGGAGTGATCTAAAGAATGAGACAGATCCAATGCCCAAAAACTTCTGTGGGCCCCACTGTGTTGCATGTGTTGTATCCACACCGTCCATTCATTTGGAGAGATCCTCTAGTCATGGTCCCCACTGTTTTCTTTGGTGGGGTGCACTTGAGCTTTGGATCTGTCTCATTCTTTAGGTCATGCCCAAAAAGGATCTCTCCAAATGAATGGACAGTGTGGATACAACACATACATCACTGTGGGGCCCACAGAAGATGTTGACATCACTTCAGTAGCGAGATAGCTACTCAACCTGTCCGCGTCCTCTGGAGAGTCCACCTTGAGAAACGCAGGTGGGCCATCCAAAATTCATTCCCCATCGCTGATCTCCTGGACCAATCCAGGGAACGGTCCACCATTCACCATCCGCCTGGGCAGATGAACGGTTCCTGCTATCTAACCGTCCCAATCCATCAACAAACACCTGGATCTCATTTTTGACCCCGATAGTCAACGCAGGATCCCACCTATGATGGCATCCCTCGTAATTGCATGAAGTAAATCGTGTCTATATATGTAATTTTAGTGCGGCCGCGCAGGCTCTCTATTGTCTCCTACAAAGAGAAGACTCTCCACACATCCAAATCCCTTTCGAAGCGAAGCAGAAGAGGAAGACTACCACATGGCGCCACCACCACTTCGGTGGTCCGCAGTCGCCGCTCTTCTTTTCTCTCTCCTTCTTCTTCCTATTCTTCCCTCGCACGCCATTTACTGCGACGAAGATGACTGCTACGATCTTCTCGGGTAAATTTCAGTGCTCATCTCCTATTTTCCACTTTCCAATATTACCCCTCATTTCGCCTCCAATTTACCTCAATCTTGTTCCTCTTTGCAGCGTTTCTCAGAGTGCCAATGCTTCGGAGATCAAGAAGGCTTATTACAAGCTCTCCTTGAAAAAGTACGTCCAGATACTTAATTCTCTCATTACTTTTCATTCTCGGCTATTCTTGTGAATTATCAAAATCTAATTTTCATTTTTATTGATTTTTATTTTTTTTCTTAAATTATTTTCAGTCATCCGGATAAAAATCCCGATCCAGAATCGAGGAAGCTGTTTGTGAAGATTGCAAATGCTTACGAGGTAACATTTTCATCTATCTGGGGTTAAAACGATCCTTTTTGCTGTTATGATTATTGGAACTTTGACTGTATTGTGGGATTTAATGGGGAATCTGATCTGTGCAGTGTACTGGTTTAATTACCATGTTCATTGTGCAGAAGGGTTACTAAACATGGCACGATATTCATTGATCCACGCGATTCCTTCGGTGGGCCGCACTGCGAATGGACTGCCATAGAAGGATCACACCGATTGGACAACCTTAACTGTTTGATTGGGGAGTTGAAAATGGACAGGTGAAAAGAATATTGCCAGTAGTCATCATTGAATGGGAAACTGGCCAGTAATCCATGCAATTTTCTGAAAGTGGCACATCTGAAGTCAGATCCACAAGATGAAGGGTCTGGATCACCTAGACTGCTGTAACATGTGTCACACTTGTGTACAAACACAGGATATTAACCTGCCTAGAGAATCCTAGGATATGATTGCTTTATGTTTTATGCGGTGTTTAGATCTGAGAGAGAGAGAAGAGAGAGAGAGAGAGAGAGAGAGAGAGAGAGAGAGAGAGAGAGAGAGAGAGATTTTGAAATGCCCTTGAGTGGGGGTGGCTGGTTGCTAAGCATGCAAAGACATCTTAATTACCTAGATACCCTTCCCTATGTTCAAAATCTCCTCTATTGTGTTTCTAAAAATGTCCATGGCTACTCACATTATACATAGTAGATTTCATAAAAGAGGAACGGAATGATGTATAACTATATGAGAGGAATGTTCAGTGTATAAAAAAAAACCCAAGATCATGACTCTCTATAGCAAATGTCACCCCAATCGGGTCAGTGCCATGGAGCAGTGCCAGAAAATCAAGTAAAGGTAAGATAATTTTTAAGGAGAGATGCAATTTCACAGGGAGAAGATGACTCAGTGTCAAAGGTAGAAGAGATGGAGGCACGGTATATCCAAGAGCATGTATCATTCATGGTCAATGAAAGTTGCAGACAAGGTTGGACTTTCAAACGCAGGACCGACAAACAAGCTCCAAGAACTCTTCGAACAAATGGAAGCCAAAGATAAGCAAAAGGCTTTAAAACAGGGTGAGATAGAGAGGCTTAAGCTGAAGAGAGGGGAGAAGTGAGGGAGTGAGGGCGGAGGAAATAAGAAAGCATTGGGTTGTTATCATTCTCATTCAAGGTCAAAATGGGAAAAAAATGCAGCTTTATAGGGAAAAAGGAATTTCAGATGTTCCATTCTTCCAGCTGTATGATCAGCAGGAGGCATTATTATGATTTGGGACATAAACAAATTCAAGTGTATTAACTCAATCATGGGCAATTTCTCCATATTGATCAAACTACAAGAAGCTTTGGATGGCTCGAGGGCATTATCATGATTTGGGACATAAACAAATTCAAGTCTATTAACTCAATCATGGGCAATTTCTCCATATCGATCAAGCTACAAGAAGTTTTGGATGGCTTTGAATAGGTGATCTGTAATGTTTATGGTCTTATGGATAGAAGACTTGATGCAAAGTTTTGGAGAGAACTTAAATAAGCTAATCTTAGATGGGGATGAAGGGCATGGTGCATTGGGGGGGATTTCAATGCTATTGGATTTAGGCATTTAGCAATGTAAAGAGTGGAGGTCTGAGCAGATTTTCCGAGGAATACAGTTTGGCAATTTCATCATTCATTTGATATGATTGATCTTCCAAGCATTGACCGCTTATTTACATGGTTGAACAATCAAAATCCTCCAATATTGAGTATATTAGACAGATTCATCATCAACGGAGAATGAGAGATTAAGTTCCCCTTCTCTAGAGAAGAAACTTGAAGCGTGCGTTGGATCATTGGCCCATTCTCCTTAGAACTGAAGATTGCAAAGGTGATGCGATTCCATTTAAATTTGAGAACAAACGGTCGAGTCATAAGAATTTTAGATCTATGGTGGAAGAGTGGTGGATGAACTGCCAAGTCAAAGTGTGGGCAGGCTTCAAGCTTTCAAAGAAATTCCAGTATATTCAAGTCAAATGAAAAGAATGAAGTGTAACAATGAAAGCTGAAGAATCAGGGAGATGTGAAGAGATAAAAAATGCCATCTTGGAGTTGACAAGAAGGAAGTAGAAGTGGTGTGTGTGTGTGTGTGTGTGTGTGTGTGTGTGTGTGTGTGTGTGTGTGTGTGTGTGTGTGTGTGCGTGTGTGCGTGCGGGGGGGACCTTAATGAATTATATCTATTGCTTGGTGCGAGAGGTGCAAAAGGAAAGATTTCATTTCAAACCTACTCATCAATGGTGCGATCTCAAAAGATAAAGAATGGGGGTGCTGGAATGCTAGAAAATGAATTTAGCGAAGATGAAATCCATTATATTGGTCTTCAGCTTGGGCTCGGACTAGTCACTGGGGTCAATGGATTCTCCACGGGGTTCTTGCATCATTGTGGGACCTCATTAAAGAATAAAGAGGACCTGAAAAAGGTTTTTCAACTAGTTTTAAAAGAGCTAAGCTGTGTAATAGCCTAGGTGCTACCTTCATTTGCCTCATCCCGAAGGAATTCAGGGCAGAGATGCTCTCAGACTTTAGATCCATCAACCTGCTTGGAAGTATCTACAATATCATAGCAAAAAGGTCCTCGTTGAGCTTTTTTTTTCTTTCCATATTCGATAAATGGATTCAAGACAACATCCTCATATAGCGAATGAATGCATTCACACAACCAGAAAATCTAAGGAGAAAGGTGTGATATGTGAGAAAGCCTCCAATCATGTTGAATGGGATTACCTTCTATATATTCTTAATAGAGTAGGATTTGGTAAAAAATGGTGCGGCTGGATCAATGAATGCATATTCTTAGACAAGTTCTTGGTCTTGATAAACGTATCCCTAACGAGTTTTTTTCTTTTTCCCCCGAGCTCTTGAGGCCTAAGGCAAGGTGATGGGTGACCCCTTCTCACCTCCCCCCCCCCCCCTCTCTGTATATATATATATATATCATGGTAGAAGGTTTAAGCCTTGCGCTTTCTAAGGCTGAAGTGGTGAGGTTGATTAAACGTTTCTCTGTAAGTGCATCTTTCACCATCTCCCATCTCTAGTTCACCAATGATATGCTAATCTTGTGAGGGGCTGAAGTAAACCAGTTGAGGAATTTGAAAGGCATCCTAAGAAGCTTCAAAGCAGATTCAGGACTGAAAGTAAATTTAGGTAAAAGCTTGATAGCAGGGGTTAACATATCTGCCCCCTGCTCGGGTGAATCGCCTTGCAATGGTCTTGGGTTGTAAGAGTGGATCCCTTCTGATCTCCTGTTCATGTCTCCCTTTGGGTGGAAGAATTGCGGCAAAATCAACTTAGAATCCGATTATTGGGAAATTTGAGTGGGGTCTAGGGAAAAAAGGATATCTTTCTTTTGGTGGGTGTATCATGCTAATTAAAGCAACACTTGCCAACCTCCTTATCTATTTTCTCTCTCTTTAAAACTCCCATCAAAGTGGCAAAAACCTTCCCATCTATTTTCTCTCTCCTCAAAACTCCCATTGAAGTGGCAAAAGCCTTGGAAAAATCCAAAGGAATTTTCTGTGGGATAGTCTTGGAGATAGTAAGAGATTCCACTTACTTAATTGGACCAAAGTTCCAAAATGCAAAAAGGAAGGAGGTTTAGGCATCGTTAGAATTCAAGAGAGAAACCAGAGCCTCTTATGTAAACGGTGGTGGAGATTTGACGCTGAAAGGAATGCATTATGTCGAAGAATAGTTCTTGACAATAGGGGATGGGATCCTAGATGCGATTGTCCATCGGATAGCTCCAAAGTATGGAGAGAGATATGCAGCGTGGGGCATGGTAGTAAAAGATGGGGATCAACTCTGAAAGGTGGCTCCAGGTTTCAGTTTAATAAAGGGAATAGGGTTTGTTTCCAGGAAGATGAATGGCTTGGAGAAAAATCTCTTCAAGAGTCTTTTCCAGATCTTTACAGGGTGATGATCCAACGCCAATAATAATTGAGGGATTTCGTAGTGATTTAAAATGTCAAAGTTATCTAGGACATTCAGTTCATAAGAAGTTTCCTACCTTTCGAAGGAAAAAAAAGGATGAAGAAATCCTGCATTTTATGGAGATGTTGAGCATCCTGGAGCTGGTTCAGATTCTTTTGAATGAAAAAGACACTAAAATTTGGAAACAATCATCTGGAAAATTCACATCCAAAGCTTTCTTCCCACTTGTCGCCAGAGAGTAGAGGCGACTCCAACTCCTTTTTGACATGTGTTTGGAATCCGACGATTCCCCCTAGAATTTCAGCCTTTGTGTGGACAACGGTGAAAGGAAAAATCCTTATGATCAGCTTAAGAGGTGAGGTTTTAGTCTCCCCGGCAGATGTGTTTTATGCAAGCAAAATGGAGAATCAGTTCCACATCTATTTCTACATTGCCCCTTTTAAAAAAGAAAAAAGAGAAGGTCAGTATGGTGCATTGTCTTATCCCTTGTTGGTATTGAATGGGTACTATTGGGAAACCTTTTAGATGTCATGGTAAGCTGGATAGGACCTTTTAGGAGTAGTAGAAAGATGCTTTGGTCCCTGATCCTATTTGCTATCTGCTGGGAGTAATGGTTAGAAAGGAACTATTGCACTTTTGAGGGCGTCTGCTGGCAGCTGTGGTAAAAAAAAGAACTATCACACTTTTGAGGGGGTGGAATCCTCAAGGGAGAAAGTCAGCCTACGAATCAAGGTAATCTGACCTTATGGCTTTGGACCGTGGTTTCTCTGCCTCTCTGTCCCTTTGAGTGCTCTCTTTAGACGATGCTAGAATCTGTCATGCAGGTACTTCAAGCTCAACAATTCTATTGGAATTAGTGCTACAGATTCATAGTGGAGATGGTGGATCCCACAGGTAACGAGAACCTGTCTGGAGGGGGTGCGTCCTCAATGCTGATGACTTTGTGATGGTTGCTTTCTCATCCCCTGGTCATGCTGACCCCTGAATAAAGCCATTGCAATTGCCACTAGAGAGGCTCTCTGTATTATTCAAGATCAATTTGGGCATCTTTTTATAGCCGTAGAGGTGCCTGACAGTGATGTTTGTTGTTGGGCCAAATGCGTTAGGGATCATCCATGGAATTTTGGATTGTATTTTCAAAGAGATAAAATCTGTAGCTGGGGCGTTAGACATTTCGTTTAACCCTTCAACTAGAGATCATAATCCGATTATTCACAATCTCGCTTCTACTCTTTTATTTTGCGATGGCGATCTGATCAAGGCAGAAAACTTCAGAACTATTGTCCAGTGCTTTGAGGTAGTCTTGGGTCTTAAGGTAAACATTATTAAAAGTAAGATGGTCGGGGTGCATATGGAGGATGAGGAGATAAAGCAGATGGCGGACACCTTCGGATGTGCGGTAGCGGTGCTTCCAACTACATTTGTGGGCCTTCCTCTTTGCATTGGTAAGCCGTCAAAACACCTTTGGGATAAGCTGATTGAAAGGTTCGAAAAGTACTTAGCTAGATGGAAATGTCGGTATCTCTCTCTTGGCGGTCACATCACGCT
Source organism: Liriodendron chinense (assembly GCA_003013855.2). Taxonomy (NCBI): domain Eukaryota; kingdom Viridiplantae; phylum Streptophyta; class Magnoliopsida; order Magnoliales; family Magnoliaceae; genus Liriodendron; species Liriodendron chinense. The sequence goes on from PVNU02002353.1 coordinate 1,466,005, forward strand.
CATCAAGTCATCTCTTTCAAACCTTCCCATATATTTTATGTCGGTGTTTAAATGCCTGGCGTTGGTGCTGTCAAGGCTTGAGAAATTGCGGCGTGACTTCTTATGGCATGGGATGGAAGATAAAAAAAGAAGTTTCACCTCGTGGGATGGAACAAGGTCTGTAAGTCATATGAAGAAGGTGGCACAAGCATTAAAGATCTCAAATCTATGAATTTGGCGTTGTCGGGGAAATGGCTTTGGAGGTTTAGGAAGGAGGATGGGGTGCTTTGAAAAGAGATCATCAAAAGAAAGTATGGGTGTTCGGAGGTAGGGTGGTGAACTAGGGACTCTTTTTATTAGGTTGCCTGCTTTGTGGAAAGGTGTGATTTCCATAAAGTCGGTGTTTCTTGGGGGTGTCGGGTTCTCTCTTAGGAATGGTGAGAGAATTTGTTTTTGGGAAGATGTGTGGGTAGGAGATTCTTCGTTGAAAGTAAACTTCCCTTGGATCTTCCACCTTGCTTCAAATCAATCTATTGTAGTTTCCGATTGCTTCTCATATGTAGGGGGAGAGGTGGTGTGGGAACCACCATGTAGGAGATATCTTCATGATGAGGAGGTTGAGGAATTTGTGGCCCTCCTGAACTGCATTTATCTTTGTTGCTTGGATCCCTCCTCTTTGTATAGCATGCTTTGGAGACTTGACTTATCAAGCTTTTTCTCAGTTTGGTCCTTCTCTGCCTTTCTTAGTAAGGTATCCTTGGCTAGAGACGAGGTCCTCACTAAGCATGTTTGGCATTATCAAGTTCCTCCCAAGATAGTGGCCTTTGGTTGGTTGGTAGATAGAAAGAAGGTTTTGACAGTTGGTAACCTTCGAAAACGAGCGATGACTATTCCAAATATGCCTATGCTATATGGGAGATGAGGAAACGGTGGACCACCTGTTCGTTCATCGCCACCTTATTGGTCTGATTTGGACTGATATATTGTCCCACTTTAGAGTGATGTGGTCTTTTCCAGCGTCAGTGGGCGATCTCATGAAAGCTTGGCATAGGGGTGAGTTTGGGAAAAGAAAGGATGCTGTTATGGAGAGTGTCCTTGTTCGCTGTTTGGTGGTCTGTGTGGGAGGAATGAAACACTAGATGTTTTCAAAATGTAAGCAAGTTGGCGGAGGGTATTTCCCAAAGGGCTAGGATTTTAATTATCTAGTGGGCCTCCAACATGGATAAGCTTAAAGGATGTAGTTTTATCTTTCTTGGGATGTAGCTGGGCTGCCATCTCAGCGGCTTGGCGCTGCTTGTTTGTTTTGTTTGCTTTAATAAAATTCAAGTTATCTTAAAAAATAAAAATAAAAGTAAAAATAAATGTAGCATGTAGCTTATGCTACGTACTGTAGTTTAGCCTTCACGCTATGTAACTCATGAGAATAGCTTAAGTTGCGTGTAGCTAATTAGCATACAGTACACACCATGTAGCCTACGCTAGATGCTACATAGCTTACATTATAAGTTATTTTTCACTAAAAAATTAAAATCAATTAATGTTTTCAATGATTTGATACATTTTTCTATTTTCAATATAATTAGTCTTTTCAATTATTTTAGTAATATAAGTAACATTATTTAATAAGTTCTATTGCTATTTCTTTATCTTTATACTGAATCTTTGGCTTGGACTCTTGATTGGATCACGGGTTTGAAGGATTTGGATCCTTGTGTAATTTGTGCCCTTTTGGGCATCTAGTTTTTTTTTTTCTTTTTCTTTTTCTTTCTTTCTTTCTTTCTCCCCCCTGCCCCTTTTTGTTGTCCTGTTCATTCTTTTCCGCTTTGTGCGGTTTTCTAACAAAATTGCGTTACCTTTAAAAAAAAAAAACTTTATACTGAATCTTTGGCTTATTTTCCTGTAAATTAAGGTTGTATTTGGTTGCATTATTAATTAGTCTAATTTAGTACAATGAAATTTCAATATATTTGGTTCAACCAAGTTCAAAGTTAGTTAAAAATCTAGAGGTAGCATGTAGCTTGGGCTACTTGCCACGTAGCTTACCCCTCATGCTTTAGAGGGGTGAATGTTACGCCGACGCTATATACTATTTGTTATTTAAAACATTGCTTGAAATGTATTGAGTTAGAATTCCTAAGGAGGGTCATAGTCTCAGGTATTTAACGGTGAAGTGGGAAGTTTTATTGAGAGTAAATAGTTGTAGTAGGCGTAAATGAATGGTATAATAAAAAGATGAGTTAGAAAGAGGGCCATTGTATGAAAGAGGGGTGATGATAAGATTTTGAGGCATTGGAAAATTGTCTCTCTTTTATTGAAGTAAAAAACTTTTCTTTTGGTAGAGCATTGCTCTCATTTTGGCTCACTTTCATCTTCTTCCTCATTCCTTATTTCTCTCCCTCCTGTTCTTCTCTTTTCCGCCATTTAGTATAAGAGCTTGAGTTTAGCTCTTCGGGGCTTCTCCAATCTAATGCATTCTGCTACCAAGTCGGTGAGAAGGCTTAGAGGAAGTTACAACAACATCTCAGCGGGTGGTGTATGAGAAGAAGAGCTATGGAAACGAAAGAAGAACTTGAGCATATGTCTACTGCTTGGGATGAGATTGAACAACGTCACAAGGAAGCACGTCTTGAGTATCAGACATTGAACTCAAATACCTAGAATTCAAAGGATATTTGATATACATGAATTGAATACTGATGAAGAAGACATGACTGACAAGCATGCAAGACTTTAGATTTCGACAAAGGCCTAATCTTTAATGAAGAACAAAGAAAAGTGCTTGAGGAAATTGTGGCCCTATATGAATCTACAATTGGATTTATTGGTGGATTTGTAGATAGATCCAATGATGAATTAACAGTTCGATCAACTAATACACCTAGTAATGGATGGGTGGTTGAAAGTTGTAACAACTTTGATATGATAGACAATATAATGGTTGGATTCGTGGAATCTAATTCAATTGCAAAAAGGATTGTATCAGTGAGCTCAGCAAATTTAATGGCAAACAGACTTTTAGTATCATAAAACGAAGTTGTCTGTGTTGATTTTGCTAGGAGTTCATGTTTTGTTGGGACCAACATGTCGTTGACTCTTCCACTTCTTCTCAATGTTATTCCTCAAATAGATTGTAGACATGAATTTTCCTAGGACATAATTACTTGCAACTTCAAATTAAAAAATCCTATTGACTTTTGGACTTCCTTGTTTGGCATTGAAATAGGGCCCACACAGTGTTTACATTGTCGATGAAATGTTGATATTGTCGACGATTGCGACATCGAAACCACAAAAATTCGTTTCTCTACCAAAAGTCGGCAAAATGTCGACGATAATTTGCGATTTCTCGATAATTTTGGGAAAAAATGTAAAAAATCGGGGGGGGGGGGGGGGGGGGGGGGGGGGGTGCATTTTTTCAAAGATCTTTGAGTGATTTTCGGTACCTATTGTTGATCGGAAGCACAATCGTGTCGACCCATCGCTGAGCCAATGCCAGTCTTTGATAGGTAAGAAAAAACCCTCAAAATTACCCCTTTTTTCTTCGATTCAAAGATGGATTTCGCAAAAGGCATGGATTTCGGAGAACAATTTGTGATTTTGGTCAGATTAGGGTTTTCGAGCTCTTCGGAAGAAAACCCCTTCGACGAAAATCTCTACCCGAAGAAACTTCATTTTTTAAGGGTGATGAAGTCGCAACTTGCAAATGGGAGTTCCGACCATGTTTTTGTCGGTGCTCTATGGGCCCCACATGATGTAATGTGTTATATCCGCTCCATCCATATATTTTTCTGGATAATTTTAGGGTATGAGACAAAATGAGGCAGATCCACATCTTAGGTGGACCACACCAAAGGAAATAGTGGTGATTAAACACCCACCATTAAAAACTTCATAGGGCCCACTGTAATGTTTATTTGCCATCCAACCTCTTGATTAGGTCAAATAGACCCGAATGAAGGGAAAAACACAATTATTAGCTTGATCGAAAACTTTTGTGGCCCTCAAGAACTTTTTAATGGTGGGATTGAATCACCACTGTTTCCTTTGGTGTGGTCCACTTGAGATTTTTATCTACCTCATTTTTTGTCTCATGACCTAAAATGATCCTCCACAATGAATGAACGGTGTGGATAAAACATATAACATCGTGGTGGGTCCCACGGAACACCGACCACTACCCACACCATTTTTAGCGTGATCGGTACGGGAAGCGCTATGCCTGTGACCCCGGGCATAGAGATATACATGTCCCCGAGGCTGTGTGGGGCCCACAGAGATGTCCGTGACAAATCCACTCCGTCCATCTGTTTTTAAAGACCACATTAGGACAAGTATCTAAAAATCAAGCAGATCCAGAACTTACGTGGACCATACCATACAAAATAGTGGGTATTGAAAGCTTGGGGTGACAAAATTTTTATATTAGGATGGTAATTTGTGTCTACAATTTATCTGAGTGGAAATAACCCTGTGAACAGTTTGGATGGTATATAAACATCATGGTCAGCTCCAAGAAGGTTTCAAGGGTGGGCGTTTCTTTTCCCACTGTTTTGTTTGGGGTGGCCCACATGAGTTTTGGATTTGCCTAATTTTCAGAATTATGACCTATTGTGGCCTTTAAAACTAGATAAACGGATTGGATTTGTGACGGACATCTTTGTGAGCCCCACATAGCCACGGGCATACGTATATCTCTATGCCAGGGTCATAGGCAATCTGCTCTCGTCAATAGGGGAGCGCGACTTGGCTATAACCCAGAATCAACATTGTAGGTGCAATCCTGACCATAAGGCCCAACCACGCTACCCATCTGCTTTGGGCGTTTATGTTAGGGCTTGGTCGAAAAAATTAATCAGATTCAAGTTTCAGGTGAACTACCATAGGAATCAATGGTCGTTGAACGCTCACCATTAAAAACTTCCTTTGCCCTTATTTTTAGAAGTGAGGTGGAAACCGGGGGCGCGATTTGGGTGGCCACCGTGGTTGGTGGATCCCTAACCATGGGGCCCATTGTTATGTATCATGTAAGTGCCTTACATCCACACCGTACATAAATTTTAACAACTTATTTTATGCAATTATCGAAAAACGAAGAAGATCTTGCTGGGAATAAGACGTCGGCAGCGGAAGTGAAAGCCGAACAACAACACAGCAGAATATTCGAATCAAACGAGAAACACAATGCAACTAATTACACAATCATTCAACCACACAGAGACAATCCGATTTTACATGGAAAAACCCCTCAACGGGTAAAAAACCACGGCACAAAGCGATCCGCTATGATTCAGAAGATTACAGAGATTGACAGCCCAAAAGCAAAGATAACCCAGAGAAAACTCAAGCTCTCTCTCTCTCTCTCTCTCACAAAACTCTCTTCCCTCTTCCTAATGCACTTAGGAAACCTTGGACACCTTAGGATACCATTTAAGTCCGGATACATGTCATATATATAGAAAATAACCCGAAAATATAAATAACTTACGTTGATCTGTGTAACTGCGTAAGAAACTGTTAGTGCACTTTTCCGTGGCATACTAGTGCACCTTGTTTGTCAATCACTTACATCAGTGAGTCTAGTGTCGGTTGAGCCTAATGAAGACGAAGACCGAAGACTCAGATGGCCTCGCTGCATCAAGGAAGAAGAATCAGGTAAAAGTGATGCCTTGGTGCCTTAACCTTGACCAAAACCCAACCCTTATCATCTTTGATGACCTTGACCATATTAGGGAACCCATACCTTGGCCAATACAAGAGGGTTGGATTACAGACGGGTCAGCAAAAATCAGGCTGAACCCAGGCCTGTCCGACCGGTCACGACCGATCGGTTGGACTGGACCGATTGGTCACGACCGGTCGGGCAGGCCCAGTCCAGAAGACAGCAACACGCTGTGTATGCAGGCAGGTGGACCGACCGGTCGTGACCGATCGGCTGGGCTGGTCCGACCGGTCGCGACCGGTCGGACAGACCCCCCTTTCAGACAGTGAACTTTCTGTCTTCACTGGCCTTTCGCCGACCGGTCGGGACTGGCTGAGACCGGTCGGAAGGAGTCGTTTTTGCCCGTTTTATGACCGTTGGAGCTCATTTTTCCTATATGAGGAGCTTGGATTTTGGGCATATGGGAGAGGGTTTTGAGAGCCTATTCCCCACACCTTTTGTACATGATATGAGGCCTTAAAGAGGAGGGTTTCAAGTCATATCCCTTGTGTTTTAAACACAAGTGTGGGCATTTAATGTCAATTTAGAGATGACTTGATTCCTCTCTCAAATCTAGAGGTGAGACACTATTCCATATAGGCATATCCCTTGTCCAAGACCTTTAGAAGACCCTCTAGGTGAATCTCCTAGTTAGATCAAGCCACATATCACATGTAGGAGATTCAACCATCCTCCTATCACTTTGGGCATCTCAAAAGGCATCACATGCAAGGTGTTTGATCGAGTGTAGCTGAGGCATTGGCGACGCAACGGCGACACGATCGTGGGAGCAAGGGAAGCTGATTGAAGCACGGGAGAGCGGAGATCAAGCAACCCGAACCGGCGCTAAACAAGGGGCTCATCCGACAAGTAAGGTTGTCCTTTTTTAGAGTCCATTTAGAGTTTGTTTGTCAAACTCGATCTAGGGACGTTAGCCGTTCCTTGGCCCGTTTGCCGGGCCTAAACTAAGTCTCCAAGGGAGAGCCTCCGTCACGGGAGTGAACGTGAGTCGGGTTGAGAGTTAGCCTATGTCTAAAACTCCGTTTGGGTTGAGAGTTAGCCCTTAGTCCAAAACTCCGGTTACGGTTGAGAGGTGAACCGGTAAAACCTCCGTGTAAAGGTTGAGAGGTGAACCTCATTTAAAACTTCCGATAGTGAATGCCAGTGTGTTCAAAGGTGTTGAGTACTTGAACCGGGAGTGGAGTAGACAAGTAGTCGAACCACTATACATGCTTGTGGTTGTGATTGAATTGAGCACATTGATATCTTAGCATTGTTAGTTTAATTGTCTAATTATGAATGCTTGATAGGAATGTATGCTAGGCACTTATTAGGCACATCCACACACAAGATGTACTTTCACTAGTTGTGTAGACTTGGGCTCATTGATCCACTCTCATAAGTCTACATAGGTTGCATAGGTTAGGAGCTTGATTAGTTAAATCTTTTGATTACCTATGCATGCTTTAGACTAGGTTGTTTATTGCTTTATCATATGCTAGTCTTGTGATTGGACCCACTTAGGCTTGGAAGCCGAAGTGTTCTTGCTTACTTAGTTTGATTTGTTGAATTATATAAGTAGGCGAAAAGAATTTCAAAAAAGGTCTTAATCACCCCCCTCCTATAGGTTTAGCCATAATTCTAGTTGCTCTTTAAGCTTCCGCACATACGCGGGTGTCGTGTTAGACTACCCGACGTACTTTCAGAAACCGCGTATACAGCTGACCGGTCGGACCGATAAAAAAACAGTCCAGAGGAGAAAACACCGAAACTTCACGCCTGCCTCAACACATCCAACTGGTCATGACTGGTTGGCTCCCACTGTCCGACTAGTCGTTGACAGTCTAGGGACCGTGTCAATGGACAGTTTGAAGGCTCTTCCAACAAATCTAAATCTTAGGTGGACCATGCCACAAGAAACCGTCGTGATTGAATTCCCACCATTAAAAACTTCATGGGGGTCACCAGAATGTTTATTTTCCATCCAATCTGTTGATAAGGTCACAACGACCTGGATGAAGAGACCACAAATATCAGGTTGATCCAAAACATGTGGCCCACGTGAAATTCATAATGATCAATTGCCACTGTTTTTGTATTATGGTCCACATGATATTTAAATCTTCTTAAGGTTTAGGATTCACAACCACTCATAAATTGTACACGTGGCATATATTAATTCAAATAAATTTGACCAGGTTGAGCCCTCAGACCATGACCCATCGTGGAGTGATTTCTTATGGCAATACATGCTTTATGGGCTCTATTAAATGAAAATTTATTATGTAATGTATTATTTTTATAATTTTTTTTATTCCTAAATATGCAAATAAGTGTATTTAGGTATGTCCTGAAGTTTTATTGAATTTTTTTACTGTTTCTCCCTTCTTCTTTTTTTCCTTCTCTTTTACCCCACATTTTTGGTTATCGGCGATATTATCGACAATAACGATATTATATCAATAACGATATTATATCTTTATCTCTGGCCAGTGAAACTTATAGCGATACCGACAACTCGAACATTGGGCACACCAAGTTAGGCACAAATGGAATTTCTCGGGTTGGAGAGAACTCGCCCTTAAGGAGCTAAATCGTTGTCCCAAATCATAGCTCTTATGTGCAAAATACACTACTTGACCGACTTTGATGTTAAACTAGAGGACCTAGCTCCTTTGTATAAATAGGAATCATAGCCAATAACGAAATTTTATTAAGAAAAGAGCCAAAACAAAGAGCAAAACAAACAAATTAACAAAAAAGAAAGAGAGAGGCCAAGGTGGTGACTAAACTACATCCCGAGGAATTCCAAGTTACATCCCTACATCCCTTAAGCTTAGAGGAAGAGGACACCCATTCAACAATCAATAATCTGATTTTGAGGGACATGCCTTCCACAGACTTGCTGGAGTTATTAAAGCCTCTTGCGTTCCTTTCTTCCCAAACTGCCCACCAAATCGCGAGAAGGGCCATCCTCCAAAGAGCTATCTTTTGATGACCAAGACTGCTTCCATGCCATCAAACAACAATCCACTGACTTTGGATGATACCAATACAAATAAACAATGTGTGACTAGACCATTAATACAAAACTAAAATGAAGATGTAACTATGTAACAAATGTTGATTTTGTCTTCTCAATAAAAGCATGGTGTGGAGATAACTATGATGCTTTTTGTGTAAAAAAATTGTGTAAAATTGGTCACTATATGTTGTTTGACTATAGAGAACAAGCTAGATGTGAATCCTGTAAACGTTCATTCTCAAGGTTCGGAATTTAGTGTTGTTTGTGCAACAATGTGGGTCTCTATAAGCATCATGAATAGGAATCACTCCCATTAGTCATTTCATGGTCACTTGGATAATGTATCTGGCAGTCAAATGCAAGGCCCACCTTATTAGTACACTCCCAAGGCCTAGTCGCGCATGACATTTATCTAGGAATTGCATATGGATATTGGGACAAATTTCTTTGTTAATCCCACACCATTAGCATTAAGATGTTGTTTGAAGTTTAGATGTAGCATAATGCATGGCATTTTCACACCAAGCTTGAGTGGGATAGCCTGTGGAGGCGGGGACACACTCGGGGTGGGCGGCCCGTGTGAAGTGGGTGGCTCGTGGACTTGGGCCCCACCCACGCGAGTGGCTTGTGGATTCAGGCCCCACCATGGACTCAGGTGGCTCGTGTGATACGTACCCATGGACTTGGGGCCCATGAAGGAGGGTTCGACCAATGACCTAACCCATGGACTTGGGGCTTGGGCTATGAGATAAAAGGAATTGATTCGTCGGGCTCTATCAGTTCAAGCTTTTAGAGCAAGTGGTTAGTTGTCCTGCATCAAATTGGTATTAGAGCAGGAGGTCTTGTGTTCGAGACTCCTCACCGGGGGTGATTAATGCAGGGCATTTTCACACCGGGCTTGAGTGGGGTAGCCTGTGGAGGTGGGGACACACTCGAGGTGGGCGGCTCGTGTGAGGTGGGTGACTTGTGGACTCGGGCCCCACCTGCGCGGGTGGCTCGTGGATTCGGGCCCCACTCGTGGACTCGGGTGCCTCGTGTGATACGTACCCATGGACTTGGGGCCCGCGAAGGAGGGTTCGGCCGATGACCTAACCCATGGACTTGGGGCCTGGGCTATGGGATAAAGGAATTGATTCGCCATGCTCTATCAATTTGAGCTTTTAGAGCAAGTGGTTAGTCGTCCTGCATCATAGCAGCAGGACATCGATGATGATGATTAAGAGAGTTTTTACTGCACTGGATCATGTATAATTTATAAGTTCTCAGTTCTTCTTAGTAAATTTAAAATAATCCATTTTCTGTTGATTTAATATGAAATTAATATAATGTAGATTTATAATATTGCTAAACTTTGTTTTTTTTTTTTTTTTTTTGTGGCATGGGAGATTGTCAATGTTTCATTGTCATCATCTAAGCCTTATCCCAACTAATTGGGGTTGGCTACATTAATCCTTTTCCACCAATCCACTTTAGGAGATTGTTTTTTTTACCCTCGAAATGTTACTCTAGGAGATTGTTAATGTTTAATATTCTTTTATGATTACTTTATTTTTCTCATAAGTTTTTTATCAGTCTAGCAACTAGCCATGTTGCGTATGCCTCATCCTTTAAGGCCAACACTTTACATGCAGTTGCTGGAGTGTTGTGCCTTACATCACTTTCGACTACCTTGATCTAGTGATGTTGCCAAATTGCATTGATAAAATATAGCCCTTTGAATTAAAATGCCAACTGCTGACAAACAGTTTATTGGTCATTGTCTTTTTCTTGGTGAATAAGATTTATTGCTAGATCATCATCATCATCAAGCTTTATCCCAACTAATTGCTATTGACTACATGAATCTTGTTCCTCCATTTCACTCTATCAAGGACCATATCCTTACTTAAACCATAGGTCATCAAATCTTTTTTTACTGCCTCCACCCACATCCTTTTGGGCTCCCCTTGCCCATTTAGAGCCTTCAACTTGAACCAACTCACTGCTAACCAGCACATTTCTTGATCTTTGTTGCACATGGCCAACTGAGATAAGTCTACTTTCCCTCATCTTGTTACCTATTGACGGCATTCTTGAGTTCCCTCGATTGCATTCATTTCTAATTCTATCCTTCTTGGTCTTGCCACTCTCCATCTAACATCCTCATTTCAGCTACGTCTCATCCTATGCACTTGTGTTCCTTAATTGCCGAACATCCTGTCCCATAAGGCATGGCTAGTCTTATAGCTATCTTATAAAATCTCCCATTCAGTTTGATATTTATGCGGTGATAACAAGCTAAAGCTATGGATGGATGCTTTAGAATCTAAAAGTTTTAAAATTAATCGGATTCCAAGCATCCATCCACCCATATAAAGCTTATTTATTGATTTGTCTCATATATACTATAATAGCTACACTTAACTTTCATCTATCAAAAGAACTTCCTAGTTTTCATGCTAATATATGAGTGAACACTATCATTGCAGATTTTGAAGGATGAAGCAACACGTGAACAGTATGATTATGCAATTGCACATCCAGAGGAGGTATATTTAGAGTATTTATCTGATTTTTGTTGTTAAAATTATGTAGAAGATGGTTCATGCATTTGCTTCCATGCAATTGCCAACATGTTATGAACTGCCTTCCCTTCAACCATCCATTCTCTGCTCTAAAACTATCTTTCTTCAAGACAACGTTCACAAAAATATCTTCTGAAGACTAAACAGTACTAAAGATGACATTGAAGAAATGTGGTGATCCAAAGAGGATCCAGTTGGAAGGTTCTCTCAATTTTCTCCACAAGTAGAATAAATGAGATTAAACACACTGTTGGAATATTCACCATTCATTTAAATGCACTTTCTAGCTGCTTCGCAGAAAGATTTATTGCGAGATACAATCCTTTCAATTTTCTACTATTTTTCTTCAATGGATTGCCATCAGATAATGTAATTCAGTATAACTGTAAATTGCAATTAGTGAGGGTAAAGGATAGACTACATGAAAATGCTACAGCTGATTATTGATTCTACAAAAAATGTTAATATAAGAGCAACCAGTTCTGTTCCATATGTTGCACTCAGCAAAGCATCTTCATCAAAATTTATTTTTGGTGCCTCTAATATTGCTTGAGCATGATTGGAGACACACATTCATCTATTGTGTATGTGAGGTTATCAAGAATATCTTAACTATTTTCTTTTTTGTTTCAGGTGTTTTACAATACAGCGCGTTACTATCATGCATACTATGGGCACAAAACTGTAAGAGTCTATTGTTTTTCTCTGGTATCTGCACATGCCAGTACAAGTTTGAAATTACAATTAAGCCTGATATACAGTAGAAGCTACTCCTTGGACCTGTTCCATAACAGCTCTTGATATTTGCACATGCATAGTTTGAGTTTGAGAGTATGGTTAAGCAGGAGATACAGTAGAACCTACCCCTTGGAGTTGTGTTACTTAGCAGTTCTCTTGATATTTATACATGCTCAGTTTAAGTTTGGAATTATGACTAAGCAGGAGATACGGTAGAACCTACCTGTCAGTTCATATTGCTTAGCAGTTCTCTTTTCACTTGCAGGATGCTCGTGCAGTCGTAGTAGGCCTTCTTTTGGTTATTTCAGCATTCCAATACCTAAATCAGTGGACCAGGTATACACAGGTACCGAGATACAACAAATAGACTGAAGTATATTGTAATTCAGAGTTTGATAATTTAGCAAAAATGTCATGGTGTTTTGTGAACAACATATTTAATGCATGGTTGATCGATAAGGGATGCAACTGATCTATTTGCATCTGGGGATCTACACAAAATTGACTAGTTTTACATCATTTAGTGAAGATATTGTTTTAATACTTTAGAGACTTCTTGTTCAAAAAGAAAAAAAAAAAAAACTTTAAAGACTTGGCATTGCATGTTGGTTTGCATTTCTATTAATAATTTTCTTTTCGTTGCTGCATGAATGTGCATATACTTGCATGTGCATGTACTTTGATGCAACTTAATTTGGTCATCAGAGTGGATGATTTTTCACCCATCTGGCGGACACGTGCGCATCACATGCAACCGAGTCCACCAATAAGGGGCTGATTTTCAGTTTTTTAGGATTCTAGTAATTTCATTAGGGTATCTCTACTCTATGAATAGGGGTGTGCTACAGTATTGGTGACAACATAGTTTGCTAACATAGACTCAGATCTGGACTTGGTTCACTTGGTTGGGTCATGAGGTTAACTGGGATTCGCGGGTTGACCAGTAAGTTGAGAAAATAAATTTGTAATAATTACTATTATAAATTGTAATGATGAATGGTGTTAATGACAATAGTAATAGACTTTGTTTTTTCAGATGTCTTCAGAAGGGCGTATATCTTTGTAAAAGAATGGGCGGAAGTTTAGACTTTGTAAAAGAATGGGCGCATATCTTTGTAAAAGAATGGTCGGAAGTTTAGATTTCTTTGCTTCTTTTATAGGTTGTGGGGGTTGGGCGTGACTAGCGTTTTTTGTTTTGGTGTATATTTGTACGTTTGTTTTTTCAAGTTGCAGCCTTTTTCTTTTAATGAAATATTATCACAATTTAAAAAAAAAATGACAACAGTAATTTTAATAATACCGAAACCAAAGTGCTAAGGCAAGGCTATGATGATGAATAATGATAATGATAATGGTGATGATAGGAGACTTCTTTTGGCATTCTCCATCCTTAGTGGGGCCATAAGATCAACAAGGGCATGCGATCTCCCAATCTAGGGATTAAAATTCATGGTGGGCCCCTTAATGGAAGATTAAAATTCTTCTTCTTCCTCCTCCATTACGATGAAGCTAGAACTCAAGGAACTAGGTCAAGTCTTGTCTGAAACCAGACCTTAACTTTGAAAACTAAGGCATGCCTCGCCTAAACTAGGAAAGGCATGGTTTCCTAACTCTAGTAAGCGATCAGGTCAAGTCAACTCAGACAAGTCCTTGGTTGACCTGCCCCTTTTGTGAGCTAGACACCACAATATGTGTTGCAATACTTTTAAGGGGGAAAAAGAATCAAATTGAAATTAAGCAATATTAATGATGCGGACATCAGGCCCTTTAGGGTTTATCAGCGTAGGAGGCGAGTAACACCTATATCTTTATGGCTTGATGATGACGGGCCTGGATCGTTCGTGATGAGTTGAGGAGCATCGAAGACCTTACACATGTAGTTCGAGACATTTGAGAAGACCCCACCTTGGGAAGACATGCGTAAGTTGCTTGGAGGAGATGATCGGACCATTGGATCGTGATGATGATGTGATCGGACCGTTGGTTCATTGTGACCCACTTTCATCGTGCCATCATCGGAGGCCATCGGGCATCTTAGATTTGCGTTTATTATATGTATTTTTACTTATTTGAGTTTTGGGTCAGTGTGTGCACGTTTTTTCGTACGAATGTCTTTTTTTTGAAATTTTGTTAGTAGGGGTATTTTGGTAATTATGTTAATTCCGAATTTTATGAAGGTGCTGTCCTAAACCTTTCATTATGTTATTGATTGAATGAAAGAAAACCTTTTGGTGTCTCCTCCCTCTCTCTCTCTCTCTTGTGGATCTTCATCTTCTTTTCTCCGATCTTTTTCTTCTCTTTTCTTCTTGTGCCCCTCCAACCTTCTTCTAAGGTAAACTTATTTTTCCTTCATTATCTATTGTTATTCTCTCACAAATCTCGAACCCTAAATCTGAGAATTGATCCAAAACCCCAATTCCTCAGATTTTCAAATCCCTAATCCGAGAAATCCTTTGATCCCTTGGATTAGTGATCCCCATTGGGTGCTTGGGTTATAACCATGCAAGATCGGGAGGTTCCATCCCTTGCCGGATCCAACCTATGCATTATTTGAATTTCTTACTTCGTGGTTGTGATAATGGCCCGCTCCATTACATGTCTCTTTGTGGTTTTCTTAGTTTATGATGGTTGATGTTGAATTTTTAGATTATTATTGTCTTTTATTTCTGTTGGATTATATGTGTTCATGAGCATGCATCACAATTAGGGCGTCCTACATCAATTAAGGCCTAAGAATTTAAGTCCTAACAAATGGGCTAGGGCAATTAAGTCAAAATTAGATAGTTTTTTTACTCTCTTCAAATTGGTTTGAAATATATCCTCCAGTGCATCAAAGAGGTTTGCCAAGGCCAATATTCGATCACTGTCTGACATTAGTTGAGATGAATGGGGAGGATTGGGGAACACCTCCGTTTAGATTCGAGCTTGCCTAGCTAGAGGTGGAGGAGGGCTTTTCTGATAAGGTGTAGGAATGGTGGGGGGTTGCTAAAAAGTAAGATTAATGTATGGAAAAAAGAGGTTTTGAGGAGTTGGGAAGAGGAATTGTTAAATCTATTACATGGGATTTAGAGTCTTGCTATTAAAGAAGAGGAAGGTGAACTGTCGGAAGAAGAAAGAGCTTGGAGGAAAATCCGTAGTGCTAAGTACAATGCTAGGTTGCGGAGGAAAAGATAAAATGGAGGCAACAATCTAGTCTCTATGGTTGAAAGGAGGCGATAAGAACACAAAATTCTTCCATGCCATGGCAAGTTCTCGAGCTAGAGTTAATAAAATCAAGTCTGTGGTGGCAGAGGGAGAAAGAATCGGAGGCAAAGCCAAAGTGTGTGCTTCGATAGTTAATTTCTATAAGGAATTTTTGTTAAGGGAAGATTTTATAAGGCCTTAGTTGGATAACTTTTCATTTGATTCTATTTCAAGAGAGGCGGTGGAATCTTTAGAAAAAGCTTTTTTAAAAGAGATAATAAAGAATGCAATTTTTTATTTGGGTAGTGACAAAGCCCTCAGGTCGAATGGTTTCCCGATCTTGTTTTATAAAAAAAATTGGGATTTAGTAAAAAAAGGTGATGTGATTGGTTATATAAACGATTTTTAATGAAAATGGTTGTTTAACATCAGAGTTAGGTGTGACGTTTATTGCATTATTTCTAAAAAAGGAGGTGCGAAAAGTTTAAAGGATTTTAGGCCCATAAGTCTTTTGGGGGGTCCATATAAGATTTTGGCGAAGTTGTTGGCTTTAAGATTTAGATTAGTAATTGGGGAAGTTATTTCCAGATCTCAAGGGGCATTTGTGTTGGGGAGGCAGATAGTGGATAGTGTGTTGGTGGCACATGAATGTATTGATTCATGTAATAGGAAAGGCTTAAAGGGGGTTGTTTGCAAATTGGATATTGAAAAAGCATATGACCATGTGAATTGAGATTTTCTGGACTATATGCTAGTGCGGTTAGCATGTGGTGAGAAGTGGCGGGCTTGGATTTGTGTATGTGTTGAATCGGCTAAATTCTTGATATTGGTTAATGTTTCTCTCAACGGATTTTTTTTTTCCATCTTCTAGATTGTTGGGGCAAGGGGACCGTCTCCTTATTTGTTTGTGGTGCTAATGGAGGCCTTTAGTAGAATGATTGATAGAGGTGCAATGGTGGGCCTTGTGAGAGGATTTAGAGTTGATAATTTGGAATTTCAGATTGCTTATGTAGAGTATGCTGATGATACCCTTTTGTTGTGTGAAGCTGAGGAATCAGTAGTGAACAACGTTCGTGTGATTATAGTATGCTTTGAAGTGTTATTGGGTTTGAAAGTTAATATTAGTAAAAGCTTCATCCTATTGGGGGTTGGTATCTCAAGGGAGGAGGTGGCTTCATTTGCTAGGTTATTCGGGAGTAGGGAAGGATCCTTCCCGTCTAATTATCTTGGTCTTCCTTTATGTTTAGGAAAGCCAGCTAATCACATATGGGATAAACTTATAGAAAGATTTGAAAGAAAGTTATGTCCATGGAAGAGTAGGCACCTAACTTTGAGAGGGAGGATAACTCTAATCAAGGCAGTGGTGTTAGACCTTCCAATTTACTTCATGTCCTTTCTCAAATGTCCAAAATCAGTTTTGGTCAAATTGGAAAAAAATAGGTGGGATTTTTTATGAAAGGGAGTGGAAGAATAACATAGGTTTCATCTTATGAAGTGGGGGGGTGTTTGTAAGCCATGGGATCAAGGGGGAGCGGCTTGAGAAGCCTAGAGGTAATGAATTTACCTTTGTTAGGAAAATGGGTCTTGGAGGTTTGGGGTGGAAGAGGGTAGTTTGTGGAGAGAGTTGGTGTGTAGGAATTATGGGGTTGAAGAAGGGAGTTGGTGGACTCGTTCATCATAGTTAGATAGGTCATTTTTTCTTTGAAAATCGATGGCATCAATAGACGATAAAAAGTAAGGTGTGGCCTGTGGGAAAGGGGTAGGCTTTTCCTTGGGAAATGGTTTGAAGATGAGGTTTTGGAAAGATATATGGGTGGGGGAGTAGAAATTGAGTTATGTCTTTTCCCGTCTAGCGAGGCTCTTGGTAGAGGTGGATGCTTTGGTTGAAAGCTGTTTCAGTGTACAAGATGGGGAAGTTATTTGGGCTCCACCTTGCAAAAGAAATTTAGATGATCTTTGAGGTCGAGGAGTTGGTTAATTTGTTGAAGCTGCTTTCCAAGGTGCATCCTTGGCAATGTTTGAAATATCGGTATCGCGTTACATATTGCACTCTTGGGATATAGATACGTATTGGTTATCACATGAGATATATCGTTTGTATCGGGTAATTTATCGCACTTTTTGGGAAGCATGGGGAAACATTGGGAAAATGGTTGAATTTTTCAATAAAACTTCAGGGATTGTTAAGAAGACCTTAATACACACTTTTAAATCATAACTTCATCTCAAAAAATAAGTGCGCATAATAGGTTTCCTTTGTTTAGGATCTTAAGCTATGTGTTGTTTTATTCAAATTGAATGCATAATATTTAGAGTGAATGTGATGATCATTTCATCAAACACTCTTAAATACTTTGAAATCAATCTCAATTGGCAGTTGGTTGAAGGGAAATTTTGAAAAAAATAATATTTTAATATTTTTTTATTAATTTTTAATTAAAAATGATTTTTATTTTCTGAAAATTGATAAGGACTTAACAAATCAATAGGTCAACTCTCATACATGCTTGATTTCATGTTTGGAGTGCAACATTGCAAGCAATTTGGGAGAATTGGGGAAATTTCGATTTTTTCCCAAATCGGACCACCTACACTCAAATTCCGAAATTAGAGTGTATATGATGATCATTTCATCAAATACTTCTAAATACTTTGAAATTAGTCTCAATTGACGGCTGGTTGAAGGAAAATTTCGAAAAAAAACATGGAGAACATTAAGAACCAATGGATATCGAAATCAAAGCTCTAACTCCATGATTTTTCATGCAAAACATGAAGAACCAATGGATTTTTAACCATTTGACATCGGTTTAACGTAATTTCAAAAAAAAGAAAAAAAAAGGAATCGGAAATTGAAAATGCTCACGGGATCGAACACTTGGGATATATCGGCACTACCTGTGCGTTTTGTATCGCACAGGTGGGATACAAGATATATCGTGGGATATATCAGTTGATATCGTCAACATTTAAAACATTGATCGTCGGTAAAATCTTTTTTTTTTTTTTTTTTCAAAATGCTCAGTGCTAGAGGGTCCAGAGATGGGGTCAGTCAGTCTATTTTTATTTGGCGTTAAGTTATGGTGTTTCTCCTAATGTTGTTGCTCTAGCTTGGCTTTTGGGATGCAACAAAGTGTTAATGGTTGACAACCTTCACAAGAGGATGTTTGAATGTTTGTTTAATCTGTTATTAGGATGAGGAATCGGTGGATCATCTATTTATTCACTGTTCATTTGCAAGAAGGATGTGGGAATGCTTTTTCAAATTGTTTGGAATAACATGGGTCTGACAGAGATCTATTGGTCAGTTCTTTTTTATGTGGTATGGAGGTGGTTCAGGGAAGATTGGGAAGAAAGTGTGGCACCTGTGTTTAGCAGCGGGGGTTTGGTTCTTATGGCTAGAAAGGAATAATCACTGTTTCAGGAATCAAGCAAAGCTAATTTCAGAGGTTTTCAATAGGGCTAAATTGCATGTTATGGAATGGGCAGTTGCGTCAAAGCCTATTGCTTCATTTTCCTGTTAGCTGGCAAGAGTTGTAGTTTTTTCTTTTCTTGGTTTCTTTTTGTTTTCTTGTATTCTTTGGCTACGAGCTTTCTTAATAACAATTTCCTTTGTTAAAAAAAAAAAAAAAAAAAAAAAAAAAATTACCGTCTTGTTTTCTTTAGGGCTATATATGTATGATATTTAGATGACATATGGTGTGGAAGTGATTGGATGGAAAAGTGTGGAGTTTAGGCAGAAAATATTCTCTTGCTGAGAGAAAACCTTAAAAGTTCGATCTCTTTGAATTGTGGGGCGTGTACAGAAATCCTTTCTCCTCTTCTTTTCTTCTTTCCCATCCACTCTACACCATATTCCTAGTGAAGTAAACTATTTAGCTCATAAGCATGAAAGTAAGTGGAACATGCCAATGTCTTAAGGTCTGCAATGGCATGCCAAAGTCATTTTCTTTTATGAAATTTCTTCATTTACCTGACGAATAACAACAACAATGCATCTTAAGAGAAATTTTGGACTGAAACTTGTTTGTTTCCTGTGTCAAACTGCTTTTTATGTTGTTATAATAGAAATTTTGTGGATTTAATATACATGATTGACTATGCAAATAATTCCTTTATCTATATGCTATTTTCAGGGTATAAGTATGGTTAAGAAGACACCGGCTTATAAGAATAGGTTGCGGGCTCTGCAACTTGAACGCAGTGGCGGAATGTCAATCAAGAAAAAGGGCAACAAGCAAATGGACAAGTAAGCATTTGTTTTATTCATTGCACAGAAAAGATCCATGTCTTATCAGCTTGTAGCACATATTTAATCAGCACATGCGAAGCGTAACCCATACAACTTTTCAAAAAGGCTATGTTGTCGATTTATGTTCATGCAACCTTTTTCTTACTGATAACAAATAATTGACTAAAAGGCTGAGTGGAAAAAAAGATACAAAGATCCATGAAGGAAATGGATAAGAGTCTCCTATACGTAAAGAAGATTTGCAGGCCGGGAAAAATTGTCTAAAATTGTGCAGTTGAACTCACATATGAGGAAAAGATGGGGAACTGTTTCATCTTTCACAACACATTAAGCCAATGTCGGCAAGGGACCTAGTTCTTTTTTGAAGGTAATCTGTTGTTAGGATCTTATTGGTTGTGGCCATCAGACAACGCCTCAACTCAATGTCCACCACAATTTCTCCATACTTCAGCTGGAGGCGGCGTGGGAACAAATGGACATGAGCACTGGACACAGAGCCCTGTGAAAGCTCTCGGATGAAATATAACCTTTAGTGCATGAAGCCTACCGACAATCACCCTCCTCAAAAGGGTAAATATTTTCTTGCAACCTGAAGCTTGGTTGCTCTAAGAGCCTAAAATGGTTATTCTCTTAAGGCCAGTTTGGCTTAAATCAGGATTGGTCCTGCTCTTTTGTTGAAACCAATCCACTTTGCATTTGAGGCAGAACAGAAAACAGAAACGCATTGGCAATTTCAGTTCTCCATTTTCTTTTACCACTAACTGTGAGTGGGATGAGAAACTGCTGGGAGCTCTTCACTCAGGTTAGTAAACAATTCTTGTTCTGTGTCAATGGTGCAATCCTATCCGCAGACTTGCTTTTGTTAGGAGTCAGAGCACTACGCTTGATTTTCTACAACCTGAAGTTTTCTCTCCCTTAGTACCTTCACACTCTTTGCTTGTGTATAACCTTGTACGTGCATTTGCTCGCCTGGGTAAATGTACCTATCCCTTGTCTGTAGTTACCTTGCATAATTCCCAGGCATGCACATGTCTATGCTCATTTGCATGAGTGCGTGCAAGTGACATCCTGTCTCCCTACAATCTCTTTGTGCTTTCTGGCATTTCCTACTTCCTTGGTTGGCTTGCTTCCTTGTAATGCATGGCCATTGTGCCAATTGGTGAGTGATGAGTATTATAGTTGCTTGATATGGTTACATTATATCTTAAAATGTTTCGATTTATTCATCTTGGTTCTTAACTTGTAACTGAAATGTTCAAAAAAAAAAAAAAAGAAAAAAAAAAAGAAAAGAAAAGAAAGAAAGAAAGAAATTGTGACTGAAAATCTAGCTACTTGTTTATTCATTCTAGGAGGGTGGAGGAGGATCTTAGTAAAGAATTAGAGTTGCAGATCCAGGGAGCTGAGAAGCCCTCTATGTGGAGTATTGTTGTAGTCCAATTTCTACTCTTACCATACACTCTTGGAAAGGTTTGTATATTCTTCTCATCAACCTGAATTGCGAAAGATTTCTAATTTCTTACATTTACCTTTTTTGTTTTGTACTTTTGAATCTTCGACACGTCACTTGGCCAGAAATGCAGTATATTTTGTGGGAATTACATAATCATCAACCCAAGGATATGCATACTATACTCAAGTTTTCAGTTTTGAAAAGTGGAGCCCATGGTTCGATGACCATTGGTTTGTTGGGCCTCACTGTGGATGCTCCTGCACAAAAATTTACCCAGATTGGAAGATCCTAGCCCAATATTTGGCCCCTTTCCACTTGAATGTGGACTTTGTGGTGTTTCTCTTCCTGACCATCTATTTGCAGGCCACAAATTGATAGATTAGGACTGTTCTATCAGGGAGACTTGTGGGGTATGGTCCATTCACATTGGGGCCCAAGGGACCAACGTTGCGGTTCATGGAACCATGGGCCCCACTAGTCCAAACCAAAAACCTGAGTATATTATTAATGTTCTCCAGTCAAGGATCCTATTTTGTTTCTGCATGATAGCTTTATGCGAAAAGATGACCAAGCTCAAATTGCCAGCTTTTATTGTGGAGAGGCTGTTGGTCTTGGAGATACCAGATTAAAAAAGCTCCATATGCTTGGGATGATGCTTGTTACTTGACACGGACGAGCCTCAAGGTGCCTCTTGATTCATGGAGGAACATTGGTAAGCTCACTACTACCTAATCTTCTTTTTTTTTCTTTATAAGAAGCGAATTTTGAAATCTGCACAATATCGTACAGATAAAAGAAGTGCATAATATCATTTGATGAATGGCCAAAGCAACCCTGAGATATGGGAAGGAGTAGGGAAAGATTCCAGTGACCCAGATATGTAATTTGGTTATTAAGAACTTTATCTCCATAGCATGCCATACATCCATGTGATCCACTGTTCATATACTTCATCCCACTATGGATGGGCCGTGCCCCAAGATCACTCTCCCTGGATGACATAGCTGCCAATTAAAGGATGCTGGGGAATTACAAATGGAAGATTAGAAACTAGTCTAACAAATGGTCCACGTTCAATGGGCAAAGGCCATCCAATCAGGGGGTAGCGTCACCAGCCCAACATGATTTTTTGGCTTATAAGATGAACAGGCGGATCTAGTAGTGCATGCCTTGTGTTACTGATATAGAGCTTGATTATTAACTTGGATGTATGGGCCTAACACTGGACTCTTCGTTAAAATACTGGTGCTATAAGTTGCACTGCTGAAGAACTGGCAATTTTTTGGTAGCTTCCATTGTGCAAAATAGAATCTTGATGCTTATTGAGAAGACTCAAGCCTTTAAACTTGTGCAATCCAGGCACAACTTATCTCTGTTATGAAACTACAGTTTATACACGAGCATCCCTCATATGTCCTTAGTTTTACCTCTTTATTTCTTGACAAGGCAACTTTCACGGTTACCAGGAAACCCATTTCCACACGAAGACCTATTTCCATTTCCTTTTTCTAGCGTCTAGAATTAGTACTAAAACATTGCAAAATGAGGGATTTTCCACATCAATTACTTGGAACCATCATTTCTCTCATTTGAGTTTCAGTGCCTAGTTTCATTTTGAGATCAGTACTGAAATTGATGACTTGCTCTATGCAATCTGTAGTGAGGAATGCAGGAGAGGATGTGCATGGTGCCCTTGTGTATCCAGTCAGCACAAGTGGGCACATGGTTTGGTGATCTAGTCTGGGACGTGGATTGCGTGGTGACCCTGCCACCACAGACATTCGTGGTGACCCGGCGTGGCGGGATTTGATTGGAC
This sequence comes from Liriodendron chinense, assembly GCA_003013855.2. Taxonomy (NCBI): domain Eukaryota; kingdom Viridiplantae; phylum Streptophyta; class Magnoliopsida; order Magnoliales; family Magnoliaceae; genus Liriodendron; species Liriodendron chinense. The sequence goes on from PVNU02002353.1 coordinate 1,488,710, forward strand.
CACGTGCCACTGTCAAAGATGGGCCCATTCAAAGCATGTTTGAAAGTTGTTAGGTCCAGTACATAGTCGACCAGCCCCCATCTCTGACAACAGCATGTGGTCCAATCAAATCCCACCATCATCGGGTTATGACAGATGCATGAGGTGGCAGGGTCACCACACAATCTGTGTCCTCCTAACTGCTGACTTGATATGACCCCGCCATAGATAGGTTTAAAACAACTTCCAGATTGGAAGATCCTAGTCATCCAATCGTTGGCCTTTTTCCAGACTATTACCACATCTTTTATTTCACCATCAAGACAAATCCAAGGCTTAAAGAGTCTTGGAGATTTTCAGGGGCATTCCCTCTCCAAAGTTTGGCCCATTCGATTAATGGCTTGTACCGATGAACATGGCCCGGTTGAGCAAATCTCCGGAGCACGACACTATGCACACCCTGAGCATCAGGCCCTAGGAATACTCATCTCAAATCATATGCATAAGTTTAATTTGCTGATATATTCTTGACTAACATACTCGTATTTTGTTTTGATTCATGTGTGGTGGCAATGTGTTTTTAGATGAAGTGATAAAGAGTGATCTTGTTCGAAAACGATTATGGGAGAAAGCTAACATGGAAACGTACCTGATGGACATGCGGAAGGAAACAAAACGCAGAAGATAGTGGTTTGATCTGAAACCAGATTCAAGAGTTCTCTCTCCGGCTTTACTGCGTCATCTTAAAATATCTTAAAATTTTCAACTGAGAAATAAGTTTTCATGATTAAATCAACAGTTATGAAAGATCATAAGTTCGTTTTCTCTGCGACCATGGATCGGGTAATATGAGTTGGCATTTAGCGATGAGTTATTGTCTTCCTTCATAGGAGTTTTGCTAAGCCCACACACATCTACATGCAGCCACATGCACCAACCTGGCACAACTGTGTGAAATATGAGAGGCTCCAACCTGACCCACTCAATTCACCAAGGACCAAACCCAACCAAACCTTCCCCATTCAATTGTAACCTGGTCTGGTTTGACTGACTGACCTAGCCCAACCCAAGGTATGCCTAGTCCAGCTGGGTTAGTTGATGTATACAGACGAGAATTGCAATTGGGTCAGGTTGGCCTGGGTCATCTGGCCGGGCCTGTTAATAACCAATTTCTGCCGGTTGGGTCAGGTGGGGTTCAACACAGGCTAGACCTGTTACTCAAAGGGGCCTTGTTTTGGGCCCAAGATTGACTTGTTACCTGTTTAGCTTTGCCCCAACGTGGCTCTGAAGCTAGTTGGGCCAGTTGACCCATGGTCTAACCCAACATATTGCTGAGATAATCTTTTCTATACCTTCCATGGCCGCTAAATAAGCAATTGAAATGAAAAGTATTCAATGGTGCAAATTCAAGAGTAAAGGGCATCAATCAAATGGTTAGGACCATACATGTTTTTTTTTTTTTTTATTTACTTATTAAGGGCCCGTTTGGATTGTAAGTTACTTAAGATAAGCTACTTATCAGATAAGTTACTAATCTTGGTTTTTACTTATTAAGCAGATATGTTTGGTAAACAACATACTTATCAGCCAATAAGTAAATAAGTATGTTTGGTAATAACACATTGGTAAGTAACCTTTCCAAAGAAAATTTCAATATCTACATATAATAAGCAAAATATTGACATGAAAAGAAAAAGCTAAGCGTTGAGGCAGTTTTCCTAACAGAATGAACTTTTCTAATCCCATGCATGCAATAAAGCTCATATACATGCCATGCATGTGTTAGCATAGCACCATTGGTCTGAGATACATTCCATCCATCAGAACGGGACCACTATATGGATGCCCTGGCACAAGAATCAAGTTAATCCACTGGTTAGGTGGGCCACAGTTTGCAAAAAAATAAAAAATAAAAAAATGTACGGCTCTGGAAGACTTGGCGGAAGTTTTCTAACCCATTCACTTGTTTCCAATAGTCGGTCCACATGGTCAGTGGACTAGAACCATTTTTGGGAAAGATGTAGAAGATCAAATCAACCTGATTGGTGGATTGGATCTTGCACCAATTAATGTAGGGCCCATCTTTGATGTGGGCTGTCCACTGTGTGAGCCCCACCTTTGATGGTACAGTCCATCATGTGGGGCCTCCTTTGATATGGAGGGTATGAGAGACCGGTGGTTGAGTGAACCATGAGAGAGAACTTTGATATGTAACCTGACTTGAGAGAGATAAGTAGAAAAGTCAAGTTGGAGGGTGACCAACAGTGTGGGTGTGTACTAACTCAAAAAAATAAAAAGAAACAAAAGGAAGGGGAGCAAAATCGTGACACCTAAAAGAAACTTAATAAATAATTTTTAAGAGATAAGTTACTTTTCAATTATACTTAACAAACGAACTTAAGTACCAAAAGTAACCTAACTACTTAAGTTCAGTCGAAAAGTAACTTATTTGTTAGTATCCAAATGGGCCCTAAATGACCCCACACAGTGGGTCCTGCAATTTAGATCTTCTTACTAAATTCATGCCATGTGTACGGTGGGAATGCACTAGTGTCTTACTGGGGCACAATTTCATGTGATCCTCAAAAACTAAAGGCCTAATGCTTAGAAATAAGGTGGTTTAGTGGATATTACATTGAATAGACTATTGATCAAAAAGTGCAACATGTGGCCCACCTAATGGGTTGGTTGCAGCTACCTTGCTTTTGAGTCCGGATCCCCTGTTATAGAGCAGGGAAATCCTGCTTTTCACCTCTTTGATTGGTTCAGCTCTAACCTGACTGTGTCAGAGCTCAGCAGCTCCAACACAGTCAGACTGAAATGGACCAATGAGAGAGAGCAACAGATGTTCTCTGCTTGGTTCGAGCAGAGAAACCGGATTCCTTGCTTTTTGGGCCAACTCATTCTCGCGGAGGGAATATGCAGATAAATGGCTCAATCTGCCACGCTACAAACATGTATTTAAAATCCTCTGATCAGGCCGTTGTTAGGATATCCAGGCTATTATAAAGAGGGGACTGTGGTAGATGGTCTATGTCCAAGAAATCGCCATGATTTGAAGATCCTAGCCATTGAAACTTTTTGCCCTATTTTAACTGAATGTGGGCATTTGCGATATTCTCTTCTCAACGGTCCATTTTGAAGAGCACTATCCGACGGGTTAGGATTATCCCCTCAAGAACCCTTCTCGCACTAGAAGCGCCAACTCCATCAGACCAATGCTCCAGAAAACAGAAACAACGGCCCCCCACTTGCACTGATAACCTGATGCCTCCATTTGAAAAGTGGTGGTGATTCATCCTTCCCACATATGGCACTACCATACATCTATCCAGACCATCCAAATTTTGGGTCCCATTGTGGATGGATCACATGTCTAAAATTACACTGATCAAGCATTCCTAACTATCCAATTAATTTCTATCAAATGGATGGTTAAGAGTAAAACAGTGAGTGGTCGAAAAAATCGAAGAAAAACAATCGGATGGTTAATGTCATATTCTGAGTGAAATTTTGCTATCTGCTCCATCCACAGTTGAGCCAGCGACTTGGATGATCTGGATTACTGAAAAACTATCGATGTGTATGTTTGAAGAGTCACCGTCAGTTTTTAAATGGTGCAAAACTAACACAAGAGTCTTACTCGGTTGCTCTTTCGAGAGCTAGAAGCGGATTGAGTGGTGTGCCCCATCATGATGTATGTGTTATATCCACACCGTTCATCCATTTTGAGAGATCATTTTAGGACATGGCCCCCAAAAATCAGGCAGATCCAAAGTTCATTTGGAACACACCACAGGATGAAGTTGGGACAATGATACCCACGGTTGAAACCTTCCTAGAGCCCACCATGATATTGATTTACCATCCAACCTGTTCATAAGGTCAAGCAGACCTGGATGAAGGGAAACAAAAATATCAGCTTGATCCAAAACTTTTGTAGCCCACACGAGGTTTTCAATGGTAGGCGTTTAATCCCCATTGCTTTCTGTGGATGGACGGTATGGATATAACATATACATCATTGTGCGGCCCACAGAACTTAGTGACGTCGACACACCACGGAGGTCAGTGGTGTGTCTCACAGAGGCAAACCACTTCCGACTCGGCCTCACCCAAGACCTTGCGGCCCTTACTGTGGGGTTACCGTAGATCTTGCTTCCGATCGTGCTTCCGATCAAACAAAAGGTACCGAAAATCAGTCGCAGATCTTCCAAAAATAACTGAAATGAATCCTTTTTCCCTTTTTCTTCTGATTTTTTACATTTTTTTCTGAATTTTTCGAGAAATCGCAAAATATCGTCGACATTTCGCCGACATTTGGCAGAGAAACGATTTTCTGTGGTTTCGATTTCGCTACTGCAGCGGCACCAATATTATCGGCGATAATATCGACAACACACACGCACACACCACGCAATCCGTTTCCGAGAGAGGCACATCTTATAATCAGTTGGAATCGGCGGACTCGACTCGGACGCGGATTGAAATGCGATCGTGGTTTCGACTTCATTTAAAAATTCAATATGCATGTCTGAGCCGTCTGATGAGTGGGCCGGTTTTCTGTTTTAGTAGTTTTCCCAAGAAACGAAATCCTCTCAGGAATTTTAACAAACACCTGAACTGCACGAATCCACACATTGCCATTCTCTTCTCGCTTCTCAGCTTCGACGGTCGATACAGGTCTCAACCTATCTGGTATGGTAGTTCTGTTTCTCTCTCCCAATATCTCTATAAATGTAGTTTTAGGGGGCGTTTGGTTGCACTAAATATCATGATTAATCATCTAATTTGTGCAAAATATCATTAACCAAACGCATCCTTATAGTTTATGTAATATATATGAATCAATGAAAGAGAGGGAGAGGGTTATCTAGATATCTAGCTTTGTCCTTTTTCTTTTGATTAGTTATATATGATTCGCGAGTATTGTGTTTGTACTGATGGGGCCCATGTATTTGTGATCACGACTCCTAATCTGGTGCAGTCCAATGCCGATGGGGATTCTCCAGAAATCTCCCTGGCAGAAGATTGTAGCATTCAGTCTTTGGTTTCTTTTCTGTTGAATGCGGACTGTTGATGTATCATATTCTTAATGGTTTGTTGAAAGTTGACAATCAACAGGTTAGGATTGTCCCATCGAAGTTGGTGCTCATTGGAGTGATGATTAGGATCACTGAGCTGTGCTCGTACTTTATAAATTAAAAAATCAAGGATGTGGTGCATATCCTTGATTCGAGGATCGCATTTCCTTATTCATATTTCTGTCTCCATGAATCCTTCTAATATATGTAATTGCTATGTTATGCATCTACTTCTAAAGTTAGCTTTGTCACTGCATCTGACACTTGAATTTTACAAGAGCCCTGTCTTCTTTCCATGTTTTCCTTTAGAAATGGTATCTTCTAACACCATCATATTTATTTAGGCAATAAGATACTTTTGTCTAATCCAACTTTACCCAGATCGCTTACCCTTGCATGCTTTTCAATTTGAATTATCCGATCCAATTCATGGGTCATTTGTAATCCAGTTTGGCATTATTAGATCTGTGAAAGTCATTAAAATTTGGGGCTTGCTCCTTTTTTTTAAAATTTAAATATTGATAATGACTATTTATTAAAGGAGTCAAAAAAATGCAATGATCCATTAAAGACTAAATTCCACTGACAAGAAGCTAATCAATAATATTTCTCTCTACGATAAATGCACATTTCCATGAAGGGTGGACTTTCTAGAATTTCCTAGTAAACACATTCATAGAATCCTCCTCATGATAAGAGGCCCTAGAAATGATCTTTGAAGAGGGATACCCCTTCTTTGATAGTTGAGTTCTGCACAACTAGCATCACCAACTCCAACTGAACCCGAGAAGCCAACTTGATCTCTCCATGATCATCTCTTGTAACTCCTCCAATTCCCAACAAACCAAGGTTACCCAAAGTGCCTCAGTCAACATTCAATTGAATAGTTGTATGGGATTTGCTAATCTCAGTGATTTGTACATGACTCTACATGTGCCAACATGGCAAACTTATGTGAGATCCAAGATGTGCATTAGTTGGGCCCCAATATATAGATGCCCTAGACCATAAATGAGACCTGCCACTGATCAAGTGAACACGTGTATATGTTGATTGCGGAAAACCACCAACTTCTTGTTTTGTGCATAGTGGCCAATGCAGTTCATGGCCTTTTAATTTTTATTTAAAATTTAGAAATTTATAGCTCAACTCATGCTGTAATAGGCACAGTATAATACTATGTATGCAGTATTTGTAATAATCATTTCATTAATAGACTACAAGTCTACAACATGATTTTTTTTTTTGCATATACCTGTGTTTTATATTGAAGCCTGAATGATCATATCTCTTTGTTCCTACATTTAATATAGAACTCACATAATTTGAATAATGCATGTAAATTTTCTCTATAACCTTGTTATGGGCTTTGGGCAATTTAGAAGATTAAAATATTTTTATGACCCCATAGGTTATAACAACCAACTGGCATTACTGTTATATAATGGCCATTATGAAAACTGGAATCATTTGGACCCATGGGAAAATAATGGTAGGCAGGACGTTACAAAAACTTCCTTTGTAACTATCCGCAGTTCTTCAGAAAATAACAACCATTATTTAACAAGCTTTTTTGGTACCACAAGAAATAGTGGGTGCCTGTTCCTGTTATGATATGATTATGACTGGATTTTTTTTTTTTAAAGACCTTGGCAGTTTGTGTTCCTCCGATTGATATTTGTTTGTATCCGATTGATCATCTCAATTGATACTTGTCTAGGTTTTCCACATACCATCGTAAGTAGAAACTCTCCTTTAACATTATTCAATTCTGTTGCAGTTTTCATGGCTTTGAGGCAGAGAATTCAGCTTCATCTTTGGGAAGATTTTCGTAGTCATCTTGTACATTCCAGATTTTACAGTTCAAAGGTAGACTGGAAAAAGCTCCGGCCAATGATTCACAAAAGAATTAAAAGTAGGGCAAAGGACTACCCTCTGAGGAACATGGTTCCTGTTGCATATGATGTCCTTAATGCTAGAGAAGTTCTGAAGGAAGGCATCTCTGCTCTTCTCAACATTATCCCAATCAAAGCATGCAAGTAAGTTGAAGTGTTGCTATCTGTAATTCTTATATCATCTTCCCATTGATGCCGTTTGGTTTAAAGTTCTTCAAACTCAGACTTTAGTGATTTTTGAAACATAAAATCCCCATATTCTCTTCAATCTAAGGGCCTGTTTGGAATGTGGGTGAATCCTGTCGTTTTTAGATGAAATTGCCCAAAAGGATTTAAATCCAGAATGATTAGGCATGTAGTTTATCAACATCCAGAGCAGAAGCAGAAATATGCTTTGAAGGGTGAGTTCTCCAATCCATTTCATCTCAACTCCCATTTGATACAAAATGGACAGGCTGATCCAATCCAATTCAATCATAGCTGCCCACATGTGTACTGGTCCTAAATTGAGTGCATGACCAACATGGAAAATTGAGTGTGGGTTGGTGCATGCATTGCTAGAGAAGATACAGAAAAGGAGAGTGCTTTTTCCATACAGGTCATTGAGTGATATCCTCACGACCTCTTTGAAAATGATGCATTCCCTTTCGAATAATCCCAATTGCCTCTTAAAATACGCTCATTGCAATGGTCTGGAGGGTTTATAGTATTTAATCGTGGGGAATTTTTTTACCTATAGTTGGATTATATATCTAGAATGCCCTATAGCTGACATTGGGGTTTGAAATGGCCTGGGGCTCTGAATAGAATGCCTACGGGGCAATGCATAATGCATGCTGCTTCTGATCCTAAAATGAGGTGGGCCATACCTCATCGAATCCTAGAAAGGAAATCCCACATTCATCAAAATAAAGCCATGGTCCAAAAATCAAGCTGCTTGTGATGCAAAACTTTGGCTTCAGGAGAGCAAGTCCAGTCGGTAGCATTGGCCATTCAATAGTGAAGTAGCTTGCAAATGTTGGGAATCTCTGCTCTGTTGTTATTCTAAGTGAAGGGGTTCCTTCCGAAACAGCATCATCAAGCCAACATCTCCCACAAGTTATCTTGAACTTCCAATTTTCTCCTTGGGAGAGAGGATGCTGTTTTAGCACCTCACAAAATTGCCAAACTAGCTGCTGGGATGTTGGCACAGCACGCTGTGTGAACATAGCCATCACTCCCGTAGATTTCCATGTGGCAATCCTGTTTGATTATTGGAACCATTGATCTAATGGCCACTGCATGATGGGTCATAGTCTAAAGATTCGCCATAATTTGGACAATCCTAACCATGCAATCTTGTGACTTTTTCCCGTTGAATGAGGATCTTTGCACATTTTTTTTGTTCTATAAGTTAAATGCTCATTTAATAGCCATTAATCTATGGTTACCATCCGACTGCCTCTCTTTTTGTAATATGGCCTGTCCTAATTAACAGTCCTGATTACTGTACACCATAGCCACGTGTGCTATAGATGTTTCTCTGTGCACTTCATGGAACTCCATGATGCCTTCCAATCACAGATCACGCGATGTTTTTGCAGGTTCTGCCCCGAAGTATACATTGGCGACACAGGCCATCTGATTCAAACCTGCCACGGCTACCAGCGCAGAACAAAAAACCAGGTCCACCGCTGGATTGACGGCAGGTTGAATGACCTCCTAGTCCCAGTCGAGGCTTTCCACCTCCACCACATGTTCCAAGACATCATTAAACATGACCAGCGATTCGACTTTGACCGCATCCCGGCAGTCCTTGAGCTATGTTGTCAAGCAGGGGCTGAGGTACCTGAAGAAATTCTATACAGCTCCAGCCATCACAGGTCAGTCGAGGGTAAAGATGGTGGGGCCCATGTGGGTTGTTCGTCTCTGTTGCCTCAGGAGCTCAAGTCGGTTGCACAGACAACTCTGGAAGCTTGGGAGAGGCTGAGATTGGGAGTCCAGAAGCTTTTGCTGGTTTATCCTGCGAAGGTCTGTCAGTACTGTTCTGAAGTTCATATTGGACCATCTGGACACAAGGCCCGCCTTTGTGGGGTGTTTAAGTTTGAGAGTTGGCGAGGGGCACATTTTTGGAAGAGGGCGGAAGTGGATGATTTGGTGCCTCAGAAGGTCGTGTGGCATCGGCGGCCTCAGGATCCTCAAGTGCTATTGGATAATGGGAGGGGTTTTTATGGGCATGCGCCTGCAGTGGTGGAGTTGTGCGCACAGGCTGGAGCGACTGTGCCTACTAAGTACTTCTGTATGATGAAAGTGAATGGCTTACATCCCTTATGAGGAAATTTTAAATGGTAAAAGATCATGTGCATTCGATTTCAACCATCCAAAGTCGGTGGGCGGGAATTGGGATTTAGAATACATATTTCAAAATGGGAAATTTCAAAGTTCCTTTTGAAAACGCATATTGGACTTGCATCCATGGATCTGGGGATACTGGTATGGGTTTTGACCCGTCGTTAGTGTGCATTGTGGGCCTGGAACCTGTAGCAAAATATTATCTATCATTTGCATTACTCTGATGCAATCGCTGGTGTAAACCCGAAAAGTGGGCTTTTACATATTTCTGAGATATGGGTTCTTTAGCAGGAATTCCGGTTATTGATACATTTCGCCAGTTACGGGTTTCTTGAGTGGGTGAGGCATATGGTTTTGGTTTTTATCAGCTGTATACTACATTGTTTCTTTCTTTTTTGTTTGCTGTACACTACAATGTTCCTTTTTCTTTTCTTTCTTTTTCTTTCTTTTTTTGTTAGCTGTATACTACATTGTTGAAATAAATTAGGTGATATTTTCAAACTGCATTGATTCATGTTAACTCAGTTCTAGAACTGTAAGGGCTGCTTAACTTTTTCCTCTTGCTTCTCTACTTCTGCAATTTATCTTGAGAAGGTCCCCAGTCCAACTGGTTGGACCACAAGTTGTGGTCCACCCAGCTATAAGTTCCAATCTTTCATGTGCATGTGACATCCAATCTGTCCAATAGGTTGGCCCCATCATGAGGATTTCCCTTTGCTAAAAGCAGTCTCAGCCACATCCCACTCATTAGTAGACAACACTTGTATAATCAATGGCTAGATATTGTTTTCTAGTGTGTGTCACCTAATGAGTGCATGCGTTTTTTTTTTTTTTTTGGCACTAGATGATCGTCATGGTGGGCCAACCTATTGGAAGGGTTGGATGTCACATGAACTCAATAGGTTGGAAGTTATCCACTAGGTGGACTGTAACTTGTGTTCCAACTAGTTGGACTCGAGACGATGTCATTTATCTTCTATACATTTAGAAGAAGAGCTTTGCATCCCATGTAGGGTTAGAGGATAGAATAAAAAGATAATTCTAGGAGTATATGAGTGGACTAATGTAAAGAATTTTGAATAGAGAGAAGATATTTGTAAGATGAGACTTAAATGGTCATATAGAAAAAGAAAGTAGAGGATATGAGAGCACACATGGAGGATATGGTTTTAAGAGAAGAAATGAGATGGGAATGTCATCCTTAATTTAGCTATGCCATACAATCTAGCTTTACCAAACACATACTAGGGCCCGTTTGGATACCACCAAATAAGTTACTTTTTCTACTTATAGCAGGACATAAGTAACTTATTTAAAGTAAGTTTGGTTTATGATAAATTATAAGTAGCTTTTTTATTTAAAGTTACTTAATCACTTCAATTTAACAAGTAGAAATCAAGATAAGCTATTTAAGGCATAAGTAGCTTAAGTAACTTATGATCCAAACACCCCCCTTAAAAAAGAGATGAACATCTAATTGCTTTCAAAATTCATTTACATACAAGCCAAATAGGTTTGTTTTTACTTAGGAAAATAAAACGATTAATATTAAGGATTGCAAGGTTTTAGGAAAATAAATCGATTAATATGTAAGGATTGCAAGGTTATACCAGGAGAGAGTTTGACTGTGCAACATAAGTGAAATTAATGTGTCTAAAAATTAGGTAGTCTATATGACCATTTTTGCACACATGGGTGGGCTTAGGGAAGATCTTTAGAACAATATATTACAAGAGAAGCAATGATCCAATAGGACTTCTTTGTACTGTTTTACAGTGCAAATTCCCCCAGCGGGTCCTGTGATTGCATTTGATTGTTGGATATGTACAGTCTTGTGGCCTGGAAATTACCCTAATTGAATGATCAGAGCCACCCAATTAAGGGCATGCAAAATTGACTTTATAACGAAATGGTCTTACCATCTACGGGCACTTAATAAGGTGGCTGTGATCATCTAACCAAAGTGATTTTGTGGCCATGGACAAGCAGTACGCCCCTCATCCTCTTCAATGGTCTAACGGTGCAAAAGTGGAATTTGTTTCTACCTTTTTTATCGTTGTGTAGAAAATTAAGAATCTCAGTAACACCATCTTTACAGAGGTGTGTGAGCCCTGGCATGGCCCACTTATCGATGGGCCAGGTCATTGATAGGTTAGGGATATCAATGGGCTGGACCTAGGCCGTCAAGTCAGCTTGAGTACGATATGTATCCAAAATGGGCCAATTTTTCTGGGCCCAAGTCCAACCCATTTACAAGTATCTCAAGCTGGAGCCCAGCATTTTAAGCAATTTTTATATGTTAATGACATCATCATACACAGGAGTGGCAATGTACCTACTAATGGGTAATGCGCAAATGTCTATATTCATGTTGGGCTTAAAATGAGCACTCATACTCCTCTCCGGCTACTCATTTATGATTTGTACTCAAAAGAGATTGGAAAATAATACAAAGTAGATTTAATTAAGGACTATGCCAGAGGACCCACCCACTAGGGTTACTTTTGAAAACTGAGAGCCACGTCGTAAATAAGGTCAGCCCTATCCATCAAGTGCGTTGCCTCTTTGTTAAATTCATGATAATCCAAAAATCAAGGACCACAACATTGGAAACATAGAGAAAACACCCATCATTTGTTTTGTGCAGGGCAGCCGATGGTCTGCATTTCCATCCAATCCATTCATCTTATGCATCAGGAGGAAAGTGTTACCTGTAAGTCACAGTATTTCAAAACTCAGGTGGGTCTTATCACGTGGAAAGCTTAGAGGTTTTAGGTATATTGTTTGTTTGGTAGGATCAATCTGAGGATCAAGGCCAAACAAGAGGTAGTGGACTTGATGGACAGTCTAGATTCCCTCCACTTTTTGAGTCGTTTCCACCACATTAGAGAAAATAATCCTTTTGATTAGCTCTTTGGAAAATTTCCAAACAAATTCCAACAAATTCTTTTAGTTTCTTAGCTTACTGGGTTCAACTTTACCTATTTCTCCCTCAATAGAGTACATTGAAAGTTTGGAAATGGCTATAAAATAGGAAAAGGTACCTAACATAAAAAGATTGCCAAGGATCTCCCTGGTAGCTGGATTTGATTTCACCATGTGCCATTGTCAAAGATGGAGCCCATGCTAATTTATTGAATCCTTAAGGACATTCTAGTAGTGGATTAAGTGACGCTGGGCCTCAGTGAACATAATAAACTTTAAAATGGTGAGATTTGATTGAGCCACGTGTTGTTATTAAGGATAAAACCACACAAAACATGTTTGAAAGCGAATTGATTGAGTTTTCAATATAAATTAGACCAACATCACAAGTCTAGTATGATAAAACACTGCCACATCAGGTCCTCACTGTATACCTCACTGTATCCCCTTCTTGATATTCTTGCTGACCCAACTTATTAGGATGTGATTGGGCCATATGCCACTGTAGTGATTTGGTGGAAATTGTTTGGTGGAGTAAGTACTCAATTTAGCTAGTGGTGAAATCCATGATCCACTGAGGTAGCTAGCTCTAAGTGGTCAATCTGACGGACGATAACTCCTAGTCCTAATATTCAAACAATAAAAAAATGTATGCTTAATATATATTAACTCAAATGTAACCAATTAAATTGTGGACCAGCCTTTTTCTAAGTCAAAGTCCTTAATTGAAGTATTGAACAGTCCCACTTTCTGATTAGTGGACACAGTTTGTTAAAATAGTACCACTTTCATTTTTAACCATCCAATAAATGTTGACCAATCTTATACACAAATAATAAAATAAATGTAAATTTTTAATAATGCCGCATTTATACCGGGACACATAATTTGGACAATTTAATTTGGAGTGTATGTAATTTTTAGGTGCACGCGCATGATCCATTGCAATCTACCAGAGTAACAATGGTTTTCCCGGGCTGAAGTTGGTAAGATTCTACGAGACGAGGAGTCGAATAAATGCTGGTTATTTTCCATGATAACCCTTACTAGATATGCTTACTGAGGCTTTTCTTCTGGGCAAACGTGTAAAAATGTACACGTGAGTGAGATCCAGCGCATCATCAGTTGGGGTGCACAAGGAATATGCCCTGGCCCAAAAAATCAGGCTGGCTTACTAAGGCCATACGTGTATGAGAAAAATAGATGGGAAAATATGATCGAGGGTCCATATTCAACGTACTTGTAGCCCAGGAGAGAACGAACCGTTATGAATTTTGGATTACAGAATGTTCACTGTGGGACCCATAAGATGAATGGCTCGGATCTCACAACGTGTGTTCCTTATTAGAGAGTGTGCCGCGAAGAAAATCATCAATGTCACACAAGCGACTTATGCTTTCATTCACTGGCGAACACGTTCCCTTCAGCGACGAAGGTTAGGATAAGCATGCTGCTTTACACGTGCCACTAAGGTTTTCGGCTCTCTTCCCGTTTTGCCCTTCTCCGTCATGGTTATTTACAAAAGTTCAGCCCAGTATTTCACACGTATGAGTCCCACACGGGCGGATTAATTAGGTGAGACCCCGGATCCACCGAGGTGGGTGGGACCCCTGACTGTGATATATGTGACTACATCCACGCCGTCCATCCACATTGAAAACTCATTTTAGAGCATGATCCAAAAAATGAAGCAGTTCCAAGTCCCAGATGGACCATATTAAAGGAAACCATGGTGATTGACCATTAAAAACTTCTTGTGGGTCAAGATGATATTTGTGTGGTCTCTTCATTTAGGTGTTTTGGACCTTATCAACAGTTGGATGGAAAATAAACATTCTGGTGGAATCCAAGAAGTTTTTCATGGTGAGGATTCAATCACAACTGCTTCCTGTGGTGGGGTCCACCTAAGATTTTCATCAGATTCATTTTTTGTATCATGCCCTAAACTGCGCTTTCAAAATGGTTGGATGGTGTGGATTTAAGGTACATGCATCATTGTGATCCCCACAATCAGGGGTCCCAGCCACCTCGGTCGATCCGGGGTCTCACCTAATCCGCTCCCCCCACAGGGCCACATGGTCTCACTCATGCATTAGCTGCTAAACTTCCGAGAAACGGTCACGAGATCCAGTGTTTACGGTGGCACGGAATTTCCTTGCCTCCACATCAGGTACCGTACACCTGGCATGTTTGAACAATGATCCAGACCATGCATTCCCTTGATCAGACGATCCTAACCATCTAAGATGAACCTTCCATACTCAATGTTAGCCCTTGACGATTCTCATTTTTAAGTGTTCATTCAAATGCCAAAGATTAAAAGGTTGTGATCATCCAAATGTGCGGATTTTTGTCTATTTTACATTAATTATGAAACCTTACTGAATGAACGGTTCTGATCTTAATCATGTGTCCAACATGTTAATCAATAAAATCGATAGGGAGCCATATAAGGGCCTGTCCTCATGTTAGCATCATATTTCATGCATGCATGTAGCAGCTTCCCTAGAAAAGGCTGACATGCAACCACTAAAAGTGGTGGCACCAGCTATTGTGGGGCCCACGTGATGTTTTCATCAAATCCGACCCGTCTATTTGGATCTCCCTTCTAAGTCAGTCCATCTAAATAAAATATAGCTGGAGAAGAAGCTTAGATTGGCCACACCATAGGAATAATTGGAAGGGTACGCCTAACAAATAAACCCTCCTGGGAGATTCGATGGCGTCTACCGTGTGGTATATATCTCATCTAAGCCATTCATCAAATACCTTCTACCAATGTGAAAATATAAAAAAAAAAATATTAGACTATTCCGAAAGAAAGGTGGACCGTACATGTGAATTTAGAGATTTTAGCCATGATTTGACATTGTTCCCTATGGTGTGCCCTAGATTAGTCTTGAATTTTCCTGAGGTTTGGGATCCACCAACTTATATCACCTAACAAAGAAATCAACCCAATATACTCATCAGGTGGATCACACCATAAAATATAACTCCTACCCATTGATAAATAAAGAAATACAAATGTGGCCCACTTAATGAATGGATGTATTGTATTTTTACCAGATATAATTCGTATGACAGAGCCAAGCTATTGCACAGTTTGAATTTTAGACACATGAAAAATTGGAGGTTTAGATGTACCATAACTTATAGTCCAACCGGTTGGACTTGAGACCTCCTCCACCTATATGTATATATATTCCCCTACATGCGTCTAAAACTATCAAATTCAAGCACTCACCAACCTCGCCACACTTAGTAAAATCCCTATTTTTTCTCCAATTCTACTCTAAAATGGTGTTGTTGATCATTAAAGACATCGCCAACTGCACATCCTTCGCGTTAACAGGGACCATTGAATCGGTGGGCCACCTAAAATTCGCCATCGATTGGACCCGCAATGTTCCCATATGGACACAGATCCTAGTTCATCAAGGAACGCTGATGCTCGACAACCGAGCCGAGCTCTCCGGCTACGATATAGACAGCCATGGCGAAATCCATCTCTTCCATAAGGTGGGCCCCAGGCCAATCAACGTCGTTATCAAATCCAACACGACGTGGCTAATGCTCGAGGTTTCAAGTAAGGAAACCGTCCACAGTCTAAAACTGAGGATCGACGAGAACGAGGGCATATCGCCACATCGTCAGATCCTGACCGTCCTTGGAGTGTCCATGCAAGATTACCACTGCATAAACGAGTACATAACATGCGATCGGCCCACCTTCTATCTGACGGAGATCCCGACTGACCCACGTTGGATGTTGGGTGTGGATGTGATTGTTCAGAGCAGTGGGTCCCACATGTGGTTTGAGGTGGAAGAACATGATACTGTTTACACGTTGCATGGCATGGTGCGTCGTGCTGGATTGGCGCATGGACACAACTTCTTTCTTGTTTATGGTGATCAACGGCTGTCAGGGCTAGAGATTTTGTATGAGTATGGCATCCAGCATGGGTCCATTTTATATTTGATTTATGAGTAGTGATTATTGATACTAGTTATTATGGTATAGATGATGTTTTTCTTGGGATGGTTTTGCAGAAGTTGATATATATATATATAGTGCGTTTGGATGTACTATCAGACTGAATTGCAATTAATTAGTTTCAAGTTGGAGTTGAAATAAATGTTACTGCAATTTGAGGGCTACTTTTGTTATGCATGCCAAGTATTATTATTATATTTTGTTATTTCCTCTTGATTAAATTGAGTGTTTTGAAATTAGACCGACTTGTGCATCCAAACACAGTCAAAATATTTTAGTGGAACAGTTAGGTTTATGGGGCATGATTAGGATCATTTTTATTATTTAAATATTTTCTAGTATTGAGTAATTCACTCATAAGCCTCTCCACTTTGCTTATAGCTCACATAGATGATAGGGTATGAAGAACCCACATAACAAGCCTTATGTAGGGCTCATTGTGATGGATGCATGACAACTACAACATATATGCAGAACTATGTCAAGAATTTTTTTTTCTTTTTATTTTTTCACACTCATTCACACCCCCCCACACACACTCACACCTGCCACACACACTCACGCACTCACTCTACATGGGTACTTGAATCCCATGACCTTGTGTTGAAACTACTCTTCTGAGCCTACCACCGCGGCATGAGTAAGACCATTAAATTGCAATTGAAGATATTATCTAAAAAAAATAAATGAAATCTAAAACTTGAGTGGGTCATAAATCCAAAACAACATACTTATATGCAGTGATATCCTTTTCCTATATTTTTTTATCCCTTTTCCATGTGATGTATACTTGATATGCTTATGATGTCATTAAATCTCTTATTAATGTTTCTCACCACCTAAAAACCGCATTGTACATGTAATACTGGTCCTATGGCGGGAGGAAGCTGGAGGTAAAGGCCACGCGTTTGAAGTGGACCGCGTGAGCGTGAATTTTTATGTACAGTTGATAAGTTGGGTTTGTATCCACAAGATTATTATGCCCAACACTCATTTGGCATGCAAAATGATCAAAACCGTCCATCCAGTGGGTACCAACATTAATGGGCCATAGTCCACCTCATTTATTTTTCCATTAATTAACTATCCTTTTGGGGGTGTGGACCGTACGTTTCTCACTTTGTATATGTTATCCGTTCAGTGGAGGCAAACACATAACATGGCTAGGGGTGCCGGTTTATGATTAGGGGGTGTCAATGGGCCAGGCCAGGGCCTGAAAAATCAGAATTTTGAATACGGCCGGGCCCTTATGGCCCAGCCCGAAACAGTGTAAAATCAGGGCCGAGAGCTACCCCAGGCCCAGCCCACTGACACCCCTATTTATGATGTTTTGGGGCTATGGCTAATCTATGGTGGCGCCTTTTTTGAACGGGATTGCATGGTGACCCCAACATCATTATGATGTCAGGACTGTGGGGCCACGACGATGTATGTGTTTTATCCATGCTTTCCATTCATTTTGTCATATCATTCCAGGTGTGAGCTTAAAATTGGAGCATATCTAAAGGTCAAGTGGACCACACCACAAGAAGTGGTAGGATTAAATGCCTAGTGTTGAAAACCTCTGAGGGCTAGAGAAGTTTTGGATCAAGCTAATCAAGTTGATATATATATATATATATATATATATATATATATATATATATATATATATATATATATATATATATATATATATATATTTGTTTTCCCTTTGTCCTGGACAACAAATAAACATCACTATGGGTCATAGGAAGGTTTCCATGATGGACATCATTATCCCCAATGTTTCATGTGGTTCGGTCCACTTGAGCTTTGGATATGCTTCAATTTTGGGCTCAAGCCTTACAATGAACTGGTAAAATGAATGGACAATGTGGATGGTCCACTTGAGCTGTGGATATTCTTCAATTTTGGGCTCATGCCTTATAATGAACGGGCAAAATGAATGGATGGCGAGGATAAAACACATATATCACAATAGGCCCCCCCTTTCCTCTAATCACATGGAACAATTTCAAATAAAGGTAAATGATCACGTTTGTCTGACGACCGAACCCATTGTTGAAAAGGTTTGATTAAAAAATATTAAAATATTATATATATATATATATATATACACATCTTGAATAGTCCCATATTGGATAGGGATAATGAAAAAAATTTGGTTTATAAGAAATGTGTGAACTACCTTATATTTTCATGGTAGGAGAGAGGACTACCAAAGCCCAGGTGTTCAAGTGTTCACACTTGAACACCACGCACGTGCATGAGAACAGACTCGGTCTCGAACTCAGACTCAGTACGAGGGCGTGGGCATGTGAGGCAGTGTGGTTGTAGAGGCACTAGTGGTGTACTTTGCACTTCGCACATGTGCATTGGGTCGCTCCCTCATAAACTGGTGCGACTACAGGCTAAGTAATGGGTCAGGTGACTAGGTTCAGAGTTGTAGTGTGTTGTGAGAAAGAGATCTCTTTGTGCCTTTTATAAGGGGCTGCAGAGCTATTAAAGAGACCATTTGTAATTACTGATTATGCAAAAACGATCCAGCACATGCAAAAATTGTTGCATGTGGCTGGCCCAACAACTATAAATGGTAAAAAAAACAGCCATATAACAGCTAGTTGCAGTCTAACAGCTAGCATGCAACATGTTTCCAACAGCTATAAAACTGGTCAGAAATTGCCATATAATGACTAATTTTTCCAATAGCTATAAATGATCCAAAATATTAATGGACTTGGGCCATAGCTCCTGAGCCACCATTGCCTGTAAAATGAGAGCAGAGACGATTCATTCC
This sequence comes from Liriodendron chinense, assembly GCA_003013855.2. Classification (NCBI taxonomy): domain Eukaryota; kingdom Viridiplantae; phylum Streptophyta; class Magnoliopsida; order Magnoliales; family Magnoliaceae; genus Liriodendron; species Liriodendron chinense. The sequence goes on from PVNU02002353.1 coordinate 1,507,699, forward strand.
AACAACATAACAAACACAACCATCTCTCTCAATGAAAAGAAGCAGCTCAAGTCTTCTTTTCAAACCAGTGGTTCATAACCAAACGGTTCACGTGATCTTAACCAGTGCAGTGGTCTAACCCCAACTCAAAATTTTCTTTTTCTTTATCAAATTTGGGATTATTGTTTCATCTGTCAGATAAGTGTTAGAAGAGTTCCATAGTTATTTTTCATTTTTTTTAAACTCAGAACCATTAAAGACTCATTGTATCCTAGAAGCAATTTGCCTGTAACTTGTTCGCAGACTTGACTATCTAGTAGGGGCAAATAACGCTTTGAGGATAACGTGTTCAACACGTGCTTCATCCTCTCCTTATTTTGATTTTAGTTTCCAATTTCTCCCTATTTTTTAAATTATTTTTTGTAATTTGTAGATTAATATAAAAATCTCAACACCCATGCTAATTAACATAATCAGCTCCAACCGTGTGGACCCACTGTGATGTGCGAGGCCATCCAACTCGTCCATTAGATAGAACATGGTGTTTGCCACGTTGTTAATATGTCATCCAACCCTGTTATCCGGTGCAGATCGGAACTCAAGCCATACGAAATTTAAGGTAGGTTACCAATTCCAAGAGTAAGATCGGTTGGTGGGCCACAATTAATTGAACAAATGTACGACTGTGAAAAATCTGCCCAAGTTCTCTAATCCATCAACTCATTTCTAATGTTAGGGCCCACCTATTGAATGGACCAGTACCCTTATCTTTAGGAAGTAATATCTAGGCACTGAGTCCCACCTGATGGATGTCTTGGATATTTCACCAGTCTACCACTCTAGTCTTTGTGCTCAGTTCTGCATTAGCTGACTTGTACATGCATGTGAGCTTATCAAAGCTCTATGTACTAATAACTAGCTTACAGAGTGTGTGTGTGCGCGCGCGCTCTCTCACTAAACTGTGGGAACTCATTCTTGGCATAGGCCAATATGCACCGTTCAATTTCTCTACCCTTATTAACGATGAAATTACCCTAAAACACCAATGACCTTAACAGGAGTGGATTAGGTGAGGCCTGGGTCCCACCAATATGCAGTCCTTACCTTGGGGCCCACCTAGATATATGTATTCCATATCCAACTATCCATCCATTTCACCATATCATTTTAGGACATGAACAAAAAGATGAAGCAGTTCCAATTCTTAGATGGATCATACAAGATCATTTCCAGTATCCACGTTGCTACTGGCAATGTGATGTAGAGTGTGTCGTTGATTATTTCATGACTCAGATGGATCAAAAGAAGACTAGTTGGTGTCGGAAGTGATCCGAACTATCAGAACTGTAAAACGGTCATATTTTGCAATTCGGAATGAGTTTCTAAACATATAATATATGATTTTGGAGTAGCTCGAGCTACTTTAGCCACCCAACTCCGTACGTTAGGTTGCCCATGCCGGAATTGCGAGATTCAACCAGATCGACGGTCATTAGTTTAGGTTTATTTCAATTTTACCATTTATAATGCATTTTGTTTCGATCATAATTTTTGATCCATAAGGATTTAGAGTTTGTGCCCAACATGAAAAGGGCTTAGAATAATTAGTATAACAACATGGTCGGGCCCATTTGAAAATTTTCTATTTTTGGCAAAAAACCATGAGTTCTAGTAGGATTGAGAGACTTTTATAAATAGTAAGCTTACTATTTATAGTAAGTTTGGTTTTCTAGGAGTTAGAGTATGATACTTTACCTAGTGCTTAGTTTGCTATTTATATGCATTGTAATTTCATTTTTAGGCATTCAATTAATTATTATCAATTTCTTCGAAATTATTTTCCTTTTATCTTATTTATTCTTCTTGTGGATTCGAAAACCAATCGGTGAGGAAGGCGGTGTTCGACCTCCCACGTCCTCCCTGCGTCACAATGTCAATATGCAATCCCTATAGGAATATTATGCAACAAAGCATTTGGATTGTTTTAGAATGCATACTTTGATCGGCCATCATGCTGGCTGTTCAAGATAAAGGCTGCATGTCGATCTTCGAGAACGTACATGCTATGATATACATGTAGAATTGGAGACCAGCTGCACTATAAAATAAGATTTGTTGTGGGAGAGAGTTCACTCTCTAGCCCACTGTATCCTCAATCCCATAACTAGGAGAGGAGTCTAGTCCCAACACAATTCTATCAGAGGTGTCTAACGCACGTGTCCACCTATTAATGTGGGTCCATGGTTATGTGACTGATCCAATCCAATCATTGTATTGCCAAATGAAATCACACCATGTATGGTTTACAATTCTAACAGTTACTCAATGACACCCATATCTAACAGTGGCACACTGGCATGAGTTTCACTTGAAATGTTGAGTGCATGAGTTAAAAATGTTGATTGCATGAGTTAAACCAAATGAGAAAAGGGTGAAGAAATCTTTATACATGGAACCATCTCTCTCTCTCTCTCTCTCTCTCTCTCTCTCTTGTCTCTCTCTCTCTCTCTCCCAATATAGAGTAGAAAGTGAAAGATGAAGGTGGTTGTGGAGATACTCACAGGGAACCTCTTGCATGTGGAGATCCATGAGGATGCCGCAGTTGAAGACCTAAAGAAAGAGATATTGGCGCAAGACTCGTCTATCCTGAAAGATCGGTTCGTTCTTGTGCACAACAATGGCCAATTGATGATGGACGACCAACAATCTCTGTCTGATAGTGATGTTAAAGATTGGACCCTGGTTTATCTAGTTTTCATTAACACTGGAGACGTGATCAATTAATCCATCGCCACCAAAAGAAGATTGTGAAAAAGACAAACAAAAATTTAGAGCTTGCTATAGGGACCATTAATGCCATGACTAAACATATCAATGCTACTGATCTAACCATAAGTTATATTATTTAATAACATCTGTTGGAGTTTTGTATTTTTCATGTGTCAAAGTCTCACATGTGTGCGCGCTCTAATCTATTAATCAGATGGCCCCAAAATGTGAATGCCCTTGAACCCAAACACAACCCCAACACAAAATCAATGTCCAAAGACTCAATCGACACCTGATCTGGATCGAACCGGGGTCTGGGTCCTAAAACAAGACCCAAATGGACTGAAACTGAAGCTAATTCCCTAGGGAAAAAAAGGGACACATCCAAACACAAACAGTAGCGACCGGACAAAACGCACCAATTTGGTGCATTGCATTCAAATTGGCAAATTCACAATGGTCCCTGATCTGGACTGTTAATCTGGTGGGGGACCCGATCTTTACGGCCTATCAAATATCATCCATTGGATTGGATGGTCCTACTTATCCAATCCGTGGACCAATATTGAGATGGTTGTTGGGAGAAAAGCCGGCAGCGGAAGCGGAACGCCGAACACGTGAAGTAATGCGAAATCAAACGAGTAACAAGATGCAATCAATCACACAAAAGCATTCACCACAAGAGACTCCGAATTTTACGTGGAAAAACCCCAAAACGGGTAAAAAAACTACGGCACAAAGTGATCCACTATGAATATCAGAAGATTATAGAGATTGAAGAAACAAAAACGCCCATAAGAGAAATCTCGAGCTACCCAAAGCTTATTCTCACATGAAACGGACAAGAACAGTCCTTCTCTTCATCCCAGAGAACCCCAAGCTTCCCAAGCTCTTTCTCTTCTTCCTAGAATCCATCTAGGAAACACGGCCCCAATAGCGGTGTTTCTAATCTCGCACTACATCCCTTAAATAGGGAAAAATCCCAAATTGAAACCTCTTGCGCAATCCCGCGCAAGAGAACTGTTTCCAACAAGGAAACTGATTCAACACGCTGTTGCACCACCGGTCGCCCGACCGGTCTAGGCACACAGAAAACAGTCCAGCACCTTCTCAAACTGTGCATCTGGGCCGTGACCGTCAGACTGGTCGCCCGACCAGTCTGAGCACCCAAAAACGTGCACCTACGTTTGAAAGCTACCCCAACAATCTCCACCGAGGCTTCAAACGTCGAATCAACACCATTCTTACATCGACATCTCATCTTCTCATAGCTCCATCGCTTCTCGTGCCACATCGACTTCATCTTTGCAACTTCACGCACCTTTGTCGCTCTTCTCAGGTGGCCATTGGGCACTTGCCACATACGAGCAACCGTGGATCTCGCTGCCTATCCCGCAAGCTCCACCGTGAATAGTGCTCCCGATGAAATTCTTCCACTCTACTCTTCATAACTTCTAGTTGCTTTCCATATTTTTCTTTCACGGAGTTCTTCGTCAGATCGAATCTTGTACTTGATCCATCTTCTCATCTTCAGATCCGAATCTACTCTACCCTAACTTTAGCTCTGATACCACTTGTTGGGAGAAAAGCCGGCAGCGGAAGCGGAACGCTGAACACGTGAAGCAATGCGAAATCAAATGAGTAACAAGATGCAATCAATCACACAAAATCATTCACCACAAGAGACTCCGAATTTTACGTGGAAAAACCCCAAAACGGGTAAAAAAAACCACTGCATAAAGCGATCCACTATGAATATCAGAAGATTACAGACATTGAAGAGACAAAAACACCCACAAGAGAAATCTCGAGCTACCCGAAGCTTATTCTCACATGAAACGGACAAGAACAATCATTCTCTTCATCCCAGAAAACCCCCAAGCTTCCCCAAGCTTCCCCAAGCTCTTTCTCTTCTTCCTGGAAGCCATCTAGGAAACACGGTCCCAATGGCGGCATTTCTAATCTCGCACCACATCCCTTAAATAATGAAAAATCCTAAATTGGAAACCTCTTGCGCAATCCCGCGCAAGAGATCCATTTCCAACAAGGAAACTGATTCAACACGCTGTTGCACCACCGACCGGTCGCCCGACCGGTCTAGGCACACAGAAAATAGTCCAGCACCTTCTCAAACTGTGCATCTGGGCCGTGACCGTCAGACCGGTCGCCCGACCGATCTGAGCACCCAAAAATGTGCACCTACGTTTGAAGGCTACCCCAACAATGGTTAAGATAAACCAACCAACACTGATGGACGGTCCCGATCATCGACCCTTGTGCCATGTTGTCAAACATACATATGACCTTTCCAATAGTATCTGTTCAAATTAAATTGCAGTCTCTCCAAGAGCCAGATTGACCAATGGCCAATATTCAATGTAGAAGAGTGGCCCAGTAGGAAGTCTGACTCTTGGGACATAGCATGCAGGGGTTGATCGATCAAGTCCTTCCAACACTTGGTACACGGCCTGGATATGGCACACATACTCTACGTTGGTGCATGTGTTACTATCCACCTCTTCAATTCCTCCCCATGCTGATCTTAGTTGGCATTTCTCACGTGAGGGACTTTCGATTTCTATTCGAAAGGGTGGGATTCGCACCACTTTAGAAAATGATGGTAATTAATTAATGTTCTCACATGTGGTATTGATCGGTTCACTTGGACATTCCAATCAATCAATCCAAGCCATGGATGGGATGGCTAGGATCATAAGAATTCATGATGGGTCCTAACAAATAGATGGATCAAATTAGTTAGGGGACCTATTTTTGTTGTGACTGATATTGACTGTTCGTATTAAAAACTACTGATCAAATGATTATATTTGTCAGATCAGTTTGATGTTTGCATGGTGCCCATAAAATATGAACTAGGACCTAATGAACAGTCTGGATCAATGGATGGGACCAAGTGTCTCAAAAAACTAGGGGCACTGATAGTGCTGTGAAAGCACTTGAGCACTTTCCATAAAAGAATGTTAAAAATTAGAATTATAGTTACACCCTAGGTGTTGATTACATGACCTAAACCAAAATTGTGTACTGCCCATCTGTGTCCATCAGAGACAGTTGGTGATGTGGCTGGATTTGATTGGATGGCAAGCATACATGAGACCCATGCAAAGCACTTTTGAAAGGCACGTGAATTGCATGTTGATGCGGCAAGTAGTGACCGGCTACTTGAACGGTGCTTTGTGGGCCCAGCATGATGTATGTGTTTTATCCATGTCGTCCATCCATTTTACCATCTCATTTTATTGCATGAGACAAAAATGAAGCACATCCAAATGCCAGGTGGACCACACCACAAGAAATGGCGGTGATTAAATGCACAGCATTAAAAACTTCTTTGGCCGGGCCACAAAAGTTTTCGATCAAGCTGATATTGGTGTTTTCCTATTCATCTAGGTATGTGTGACCTTGTGAGCGTTCGGTCACCACTGTTTTCCTATGGTGTGGTCCACTTGAGATTTGCACCTGCTTTATTTTTGGGCTAATGACAAAAAACAACAATCCAAAATAGATGGACATCATAGATAAAACACAAACATCATGATGAGGTCCATAGAGCACCGTCAAGTAGCCACGTCGCTCCCGGCTGCGTCAATATGCAATCCATGTTCATTCGAAAGTTGTTACTGGACAGGACCCATATCTGTTGGTGGCCCACTGGCCAATTAGATCCCGCCATGTCTTCATCTTTCGCTGCTTGGTACCAACAGGGCAGTACCCAATCTGCTTCCCAAACCAAGTGAAAAAGGCTTCCTAAACCAAGTGAAAAAAGGCTGAAGACAGACTGACCTAAACCAAGTGTGAAAAGGCTGAGGACACCTTTTCATATAGGATTACCAAAACCAAGTTTGAAAGGCTAAAGACATCTTTATATATGCGTGTGGTTTAAACCACATTATCTCCTCCCTCCCTCTCTCTCTCTCTCTCTCTCTCTCTCAAAATATAGAGTAGAAAGCAAAAGATGAAGGTGGTTGTGGAGATATTTACAGGGAACATCTTGCATGTGGAGATAGATGAGACTGCCACAGTTGGAGACCTAAAGAAAGAGATTGTGGCGCAGGACTCATCCATACCAGAAGATCATTTTGTTCTTGTGCCAGACAATTGCCAACCGATGGTGGACGACCAACAATCTCTATCTGATAATGATGTTAAAGATGGGAGCCTCATTCATCTAGTTTTTACAATCACCGGAGACAGTGATCCACAGTCGTCACCCGAAGAATATTACGAAACAGATAACTATTAAGATGTTTGAAAGACTACAGACCAGAAACAGAAATTATAGCTTGGGATGCTTACATCCTCCAATGGAGTCAAATGATTATTATAGCCATGACGTTTGGAATGTGGCCCATTAATGCCATGACTAACCATATCAATGCTCCTAATCTAACCATAAGTTATATTATTTAATAAAGGCTGTGGGAATTTTATAGTCTCATTGTTTGTCCTAAGTTCAAATAAATGATATAATGCTTAGATGATAATGATATTAGTTAGATATTTGTTTTCTTTTTCTTTTAACATATTAGTAAAATGGATATTAATGTTGTCTACTTCTCCTAGCAAGGAACAACTTCTGATAGCTACACAACGCACCCACACAGTTAGTCACAGGATGCACCCACCAACCAGTGGAGTTAGTGTGTGTCTCCTTGGCATTTCAAACCTGAGACCTGCTGTTGAAATGCCTATGCATCTTCCAGCTGGGCTTGCAGGCGAGACGCTAGCAAGGAACAAATCATGTAGGATACAATGTTGTTGTTTTGGGTCCCAAATTGTATGTCAGGATTTGGGCCAAAAAGCATCATGGGAGCCAACATGATTTTAATGGGTGTGGGTCTAATTTTGTAGGCTCATGTGGAAATCAAACCAGGTTTGGGTCTACCATATTGGATCCGGTTAAAAATGGGCATAGTTGGGTCCACCATCTTTACCTGGTTTAAATTGGATTGATCCAAGTAAGGCCCAATTAGTTTTAATATTAATAGAAATACATTAAATTCTATTAATTATTGTAGCAATGGAATCAGGTTTGCCTGCACCCACTAGCATGTAAGAGAGCCTATTTACCCATGGACGGATTAGCGTGGGGCCTACCTTGATGTATGTATTCTATATCCATGCCGTGGAAAATGTTAGCTCATGAACCCCAAAATGAAGAAGAATTAAATCTCAAGTGGACCATACAATAGAAAACAATGGTGATTGAGCACTCTACCATTAAAAACTTCCTAGGGCCCAGCATAATGTTTATTTGCCATCCAACCTGTTGATAAGGTCACGCAAATCTGGATGAAGGTAAAAAAAAAAAATATATATCATCTTGATCCAGAACTTTTGTGGCCCATTAATGATAAATCACCACTGTTTCCTATGGTATGATCCACTGAGAATTGGACCCTACTTCATTTTTGGGTTCATCCACTAAAATGATCTGGCAAAACAGATGAACGGCATGGATATATAATACATACATCAAGGTGGGCCCCATGGTAAGGGCTGCACCATCTTGGGTATGGCCGGGCCGCACCTAATCTGCTCCCATTTACACAGTATGCATGTGTCAAAGTTTGACGTATGTGTGCGATCTAATCCACTAATCAGATGGGCCCAAAAACGTAAATGCCCTTGACCTGGACACAAACCAAACCCAAAATCAACGTCCAAAGGTTAGATGCGTACCTGATCGAATCCGGGTTTGGGTCCTGAAACGAATCCGGTTTGGGTCCTGAAACGAGACCCAAAAGGACAGGAGCTGAGGCGGAGACCCGAACCCAATCTGATCTGGTATGTGTTCCCTAGGAAAAATAATAAATAACAAATAAAGGACCTGATCCAAACCCAACAGGCTAATGACCCACATCCAACCACAACAGTACTAGCCTCCACGCAACAACGCACCAATTTCGTTATTTGGTGCATTGCATTCAAATTGCCAATGGCAAAACGGTTCCTGATCAAGACTATTAATCTGGTGGGACCTGGCCTGAATAGACTATCAAATAGCATCCATTGGATTGGATGGTCCAACCCATCCAATTGGTGGTCCATTTCCCATTCAACCATGACTGCTATGGAGATGGTTAAGATGATCAAGACTGTTAAAATTAAGAGTGGTCCAGATTAGAAGGGGAAAAAAAATCAAATAATTAATATTATTTCCCCCCTTCATAGATGTATGGTTAGTTATAGTTGTATGTCAATTTTGCACGTGTAGCACACATGATACACATCATTACTTACATCAGATGGTGAAATAGCAATGGTCCAAAGATTACAGTTTTGACAATGTACCCTTTTGAACAATCTGGCATTCGTGGCAAGCAAGATTGAGTGCATTCATCACGTGGGGCCCACATTGTATGTGCCATGTTGGGGCACACATGTATGTAAAAGTAGATAGTTGTGGTGGAGCTCACTCGGGAGAGTGGGCCCACTACCATGGATTGTCCACCGTTCAAAAATCACATTGATTGTTTGAGGTAGCAACCTGCAGAATGAGGGGTTCTGATGGATCCCACACCTCATATTTGTGCCTTGATGACAAGGAGATACCCATGGGACCTGTTGAACCGTGTTCATGTCGCATTATATACATATTGTGTCAAAAATGCCCTCACCCAAACCCAATTCGTTGACTAATGGGTCAAAATCTAGAAACCCAAACCCATTCGTTAATTTAACGGGTAACCCAAGGTCTGACCCGTTTAACCCGTTAAATAATGTGGTCGTGCTTTCGTGGGCAGAGAGATGGGAAATGGGCTTGATTTGACAGAGATTTTGGAGCGTGACCATGGGCAAAAAGATGGAGAAAAATCCCGAATGTGTGAGAGATAGAGAGAGTCTTATTGGTTGTCTTAGCTTCTTACGGATTTCTCACGACACTAAAAATAATTATCAAAATATCATTGACCCATTATTTTAATGGGTCTTGATAGGCCAACCCATTAGTGACTTGACACGATAAGCACCATTAAAATTTGATATTTTCAATAATTTTTAATTTATTTAAATTATTCGGCAAATCCAACTTATTAAATACTAAAATTAACCTTTACTAAAAATGCTTAAATTAATCAATAATTTTCAGCTCCTAATAAATATTCTTTTCCCTTTTGATTATAACATTCTTAAAATTATTTCAAAATTACAATTTACTGCTTTAAGTTTTTAATACTTAAAACTAATATTTTTAAATTAATTAAACAACACATCCAGAAAATGATACAGTAAGTCATGACCTACTCTTACAACTAGCACTGTGTTACCTTATCAACTGGTGGGCGGACTAAGTACTATACCCACTAGGACCGGCTAGAGATGAATGGTGATGTTAATAGCTCCATGGAGCCTACACTAATATATGAGGTCATTTGGCACTATGAAATTGGTGGTAAATTATGGGAATTGGTGGTAAATGAATGAAGTAGATTCGTTTGGAGAGAGGTATAACATTCCAATTAGCACCCTTTCAATTGTTTTAGATTTCTAGCTAAAAGTTATGTTTTTAAATCTCTTTATCATCGATTATCATGGATTACGTTATTATGAGAATTAACGAATTGCTTGTTTTAAGAATTGGTTGCCCTTACTATCATGTTTACGTGAGATCCACCTCAATTAATAAGTATACTTCCTAAATTTAGCTACAATGCTCAGAAATTAGGTAAGTGTGACTATGATAAGCAAGAAAAAATCAAGAGAGAGACACCAACCCTCGAATTTTCAAAACCCACCGTAATACACACACGCAATTAAATGATTCGTAAAAACGGAAGAACGGCATGGATATACACTATATACAAAGGGCTGCACCGTGTCGTGTGAGTTCGGGGGCCGTATCGAATCCGCTCCACTCACATTGGGGCGCGAATTACCCAGGAACAGCTTAGTGGGTGTTACCCCTACCGTATGGCCCACATGAATGATATTTTTTATATCCACTCCGTCCATCCGTTTATACAGCCCATTTTATGATAAGGTTCCGAAAGATCGGTTCGTTCTTGTGCACAACAATGGCCAACTGATGATGGACGATCAACAATCTCTGTCTGATAGTGATGTTAAAGATTGGACCCTGGTTTATCTAGTTTTCATTAACACTAGAGACGTGATCAATTAATCCATCGCCACCAAAAGAAGATTGTGAAAAAGACAAACAAAAATTTAGACCCTGCTATGGGGACCATTAATGCCATGACTGAACATATCAATGCTGCTGATCTAACCATAAGTTATATTATTTAATAACATCTGTTGGAGTTTTGTAGTTTCATGTGTCAACGTTTCACATGTGTGTGCGCTCTAATCTATTAATCAGATGGCCCCAAAATGTGAATGCCTTTAACCAAGACACAACCCCAACACAAAATCAATGTCCAAAGACTCAATCGACACCTGCTCTGGATCGAACCGGGGTCTGGGTCCTAAAACAAGACCCAAATGGACTGGAACTGAAGCTAATTCCCTAGGGAAAAAAAGGGACACATCCAAACACAAACAGTAGCGACCGGACAAAACGCACCAATTTGGTGCGTTGCATTCAAATTGGCAATTTCACAATGGTTCCTGATCTGGACTGTTAATTTGGTGGGACCCGATCTTTACAGCCTATCAAATATCATCCATTGGATTGGATGGTCCTACTTATCCAATCCGTGGACCAATATTGAGATGGTTAAGATAAACCAATCAGTAAGATTAAAGCAACACGATGGACGGTCCCGATCATCGACCCTTGTGTCATGTTGTCAAACATATATATGACCTTTCCAATAGTATCTGTTCAAATTAAATTGCAGTCTCTCCAAGAGCCAGATTGACCAATGGCCAATATTCAATGTCGAAGAGTGGCCCAGTAGGAAGTCTGACTCTTGGGACATAGCATGCACGGGTTGATCGATCGAGTCCTTCCAACACTTGGTACACGGCCTGGATATGGCACACGTACTCTATGTTGGTGCATGTGTTGCAATCCACCTCTTCAATTCCTCCCCATGCTGATCTTCGCTGGCATTTCTCACGTCAGGGACTTTCGATATCTATTTGAAAGGGTGGGATTCTCACCACTTTAGAAAATGATGGTAATTAATTAATATTCTCACATGTGGTACTGATCGGTTCACTAGGACATTCCAATCAATCAATCCAAGCCATGGATGGGATGGCTAGGATCATAAGAATTCATGATGGGTCCTAACAAATAGATGGATCAAATTAGTTGGGGGACTTATTTTTGTTGTGACTGATATTGACTGTTCATATTAAAAACTATTGATCAAATGATTATATTTGTCAGATCAGTTTGATGTTTGCATGGTGCCCATAAAATATGAACTAGGACCTAATGAACAGTCTGGATCAATGGATGGGACCATGTGTCCCAAAAAACTAGAGGCACTGATAGTGCTGTGAAAGCAGTACCTGAGCACTTACCATAAAATAATGTTAAAAATTAGAATTATGGTTACACCTCAGGTGTTGATTACATGACCTAAACTAAAATTGTGTACTGCCCCCATCTGTGTCCATCAAGATAGTTGGTGATGTGGCTGGATTTGATTGGATGGAAGGCTTACATGAGACCCATGCAAAGCACTTTTGAAAGGCACGTGAATTGCATGTTGATGCGGCAAGTAGTGACCGGCTACTTGAACGGTGCTTTGTGGGCCCAGCATGATGTATGTGTTTTATCCATGTCGTCCATCCATTTTACCATCTCATTTTATTGCATGAGACAAAAAATGAAGCACATCCAAATGCAAGGTGGACCACACCACAGGAAATGGCGGTGATTAAATGCACAGCATTGAAAATTTCTTTGGCCGGGCCACAAAAGTTTTCGATCAAGCTGATATTGGTGTTTTCCTATTCATCTAGGTATGTGTGACCTTGTGAGCGTTCGGTCACCACTGTTTTCCTATGGTGTGGTCCACTTGAGATTTGCACCTGCTTTATTTTTGGGCTAATGACAAAAAACAACAATCCAAAATAGATGGACATCATAGATAAAACACAAACATCATGATGGGGTCCATAGAGCACCGTCAAGTGGCCACGTCGCTCCCGGCTGCGTCAATATGCAATCCATGTTCATTCGAAAGTTGTTACTGGACAGGACCCATATCTGTCGGTGGCCCACTGGCCAATTAGATCCCGCCATGTCTTCATCTTTCGCTGCTTGGTACCAACAGGGCAGTACCCAATCTGCTTCCCAAACCAAGTGAAAAAGGCTTCCTAAACCAAGTGAAAAAAGGCTGAAGACAGACTGACCTAAACCAAGTGTGAAAAGGCTGAGGACACCTTTTCATATAGGATTACCAAAACCAAGTTTGAAAAGGCTGAGGACACCTTTTCATATAGGATTACCAAAACCAAGTTTGAAAGGCTAAAGACATCTTTATATATGCAGTGTGGTTTAAACCACATTATCTCCTCCCTCTCTCTCTCTCTCTCTCTCAAAATATAGAGTAGAAAGCAAAAGATGAAGGTGGTTGTGGAGATATTTACAGGGAACATCTTGCATGTGGAGATAGATGAGACTGCCACAGTTGGAGACCTAAAGAAAGAGATTGTGGCGCAGGACTCATCCATCCCAGAAGATCATTTTGTTCTTGTGCCAGACAATTGCCAACCGATGGTGGACGACCAACAATCTCTATCTGATAATGATGTTAAAGATGGGAGCCCTCATTCATCTAGTTTTGACAATCACCGGAGACAGTGATCCACAGTCGTCACCCGAAGAATATTACGAAACAGATAACTATTAAGATGTTTGAAAGACTACAGACCAGAAACAGAAATTATAGCTTGGGATGTTACATCCTCCAATGGAGTCAAATGATTATTATAGCCATGACGTTTGGAATGTGGCCCATTAATGCCATGACTAACCATATCAATGCTCCTAATCTAACCATAAGTTATATTATTTAATAAAGGCTGTGGGAATTTTATAGTCTCATTGTTTGTCCTAAGTTCAAATAAATGATATAATGCTTAGATGATAATGATATTAGTTAGATATTTGTTTTCTTTTTCTTTTAACATATTAGTAAAATGGATATTAATGTTGTCTACTTCTCCTAGCAAGGAACAACTTCTGATAGCTACACAACGCACCCACACAGTTAGTCACAGGATGCACCCACCAACCAGTGGAGTTAGTGTGTGTCTCCTTGGCATTTCAAACCTGAGACCTGCTGTTGAAATGCCTATGCATCTTCCAGCTGGGCTTGCAGGCGAGACGCTAGCAAGGAACAAATCATGTAGGATACAATGTTGTTGTTTTGGGTCCCAAATTGTATGTCAGGATTTGGGCCAAAAAGCATCATGGGAGCCAACATGATTTTAATGGGTGTGGGTCTAATTTTGTAGAGGCTCATATGGAAATCAAACCAGGTTTGGGTCTACCATATTGGATCCGGTTAAAAATGGGCATAGTTGGGTCCACCATCTTTACCTGGTTTAAATTGGATTGATCCAAGTAAGGTCCAATTAGTTTTAATATTAATAGAAATACATTAAATTCTATTAATTATTGTAGCAATGGAATCAGGTTTGCCTGCACCCACTAGCATGTAAGAGAGCCTATTTACCCATGGACGGATTAGCGTGGGGCCTACCTTGATGTATGTATTCTATATCCATGCCGTGCATCCATTTTTCCAGATCATGTTAGCTCATTAACCCTAGAATGAAGAAGATTCAAATCTCAAGTGGACCATACAATAGAAAACAATGGTGATTGAACACCCTACCATTAAAAACATCCTAGGGCCCAGCATAATGTTTATTTGCCATCCAACCTGTTGATAAGGTCACACAAATTTGGATGAAGGTAAAAAAAAAAAAAAAAAAAAATCAACTTGATCCAGAACTTTTGTGGCCCATTAATGACCAATCACCACTGTTTCCTATGGTATGATCCACTGAGAATTGGACCCTACTTCATTTTTGGGTTCATCCACTAAAATGATCTGGCAAAACAGATGAACGGCATGGATATATAATACATACATCAAGGTGGGCCCCATGGTAAGGGCTGCACCATCTTGGGTATGGCCGGGCCGCACCTAATCTGCTCCATTTACACAGTATGCATGTGTCAAAGTTTGACGTATGTGTGCGATCTAATCCACTAATCAGATGGGCCCAAAAACATAAATGCCCTTGACCTGGACACAAACCAAACCCAAAATCAACGTCCAAAGGTTAGATGCGTACCTGATCGAATCCGGGTTTGGGTCCTGAAACGAGACCCAAAAGGACAGGAGCTGAGGCGGAGACCCAAACCCAATCAGATCTGGTATGTGTTCCCTAGGAAAAATAAAAAATAACAAACAAAGGACCTGATCCAAACCCAACAGGCTAATGACCCACATCCAACCACAACAGTACTAGCCTCCACACAACAACGCACCAATTTCGTTATTTGGTGCATTGCATTCAAATTGCCAATGGCAAAACGGTTCCTGATCAAGACTATTAATCTGGTGGGACCTGGCCTGAATAGACTATCAAATAGCATCCATTGGATTGGATGGTCCAACCCATCCAATTGGTGGTCCATTTCCCATTCAACCATGACTGCTATGGAGATGGTTAAGATGATCAAGACTGTTAAAATTAAGTAAAAGAGTTAGTGGTCCAGATTAGAAGGGGAAAAAAAAATCAAATAATTAATATTATTTCCCCCCTTCATAGATGTATGGTTAGTTATAGTTGTATGTCAATTTTGCACGTGTAGCACACATGATACACATCATTACTTACATCAGATGGTGAAATAGCAATGGTCCAAAGATTACAGTTTTGACAATGTACCCTTTTGAACAATCTGGCATTCGTGGCAAGCAAGATTGAGTGCATTCATCACGTGGGGCCCACATTGTATGTGCCATGTTGGGGCACACATGTATGTAAAAGTAGATAGTTGTGGTGGAGCTCACTCGGGAGAGTGGGCCCACTACCATGGATTGTCCACCGTTCAAAAATCACATTGATTGTTTGAGGTAGCAACCTGCAGAATGAGGGGTTCTGATGGATCCCACACCTCATATTTGTGCCTTGATGACAAGGAGATACCCATGGGACCTGTTGAACCGTGTTCGTGTCGCATTATATACATATTGTGTCAAAAATGCCCTCACCCAAACCCAATTCGTTGACTAATGGGTCAAAATCTAGAAACCCAAACCCATTCTTTAATTTAACGGGTAACCCAAGGTCTGACCCGTTTAACCCGTTAAATAATGTGGTCGTGCTTTCGTGGGCAGAGAGATGGGAAAGGGGCTTGATTTGACAGAGATTTTGGAGCGTGACCATGGGCAAAAAGATGGAGAAAAATCCCGAATGTGTGAGAGATAGAGAGAGTCTTATTGGTTGTCTTAGCTTCTTACGGATTTCTCACTACACTAAAAATAATTATCAAAATATCATTGACCCATTATTTTAATGGGTCTTGATAGGCCAACCCATTAGTGACTTGACACGATAAGGCCAGACCTGAACATTGATTTTTTTGTGCGGGTTTCATGTGGGTTAAAGGGTCGTGTGTAATTTTGTCAAGCCTACACACCAACACCCTCTGGGCACTCGATCCCCTGCTCTTAGTGTTGATATAGAGCTTGATAGCTACTTAACCATGGAGCCCAATCCATAATAGGTCATGACCTATTTTATCATTTTCGAGGCTGTTTGATGAAACTTATTTTAGCATTTATCATTAAAATTTGATATTTTCAATAATTTTTAATTTATTTAAATTATTCGGCAAATCCAACTTATTAAATACTAAAATTAACCTTTACTAAAAATGCTTAAATTAATCAATAATTTTTCAGCTCCTAATAAATATTCTTTTCCCTTTTGATTATAATATTCTTAAAATTATTTCAAAATTACAATTTACTGCTTTAAGTTTTTAATACTTAAAACTAATATTTTTAAATTAATTAAACAACACATCCAGAAAATGATACAGTAAGTCATGACCTACTCTTACAACTAGCACTGTGTTACCTTATCAACTGGTGGGCGGACTGGGTACTATCCCCACTAGGACCGGCTAGAGATGAATGGTGATGTTAATAGCTCCATGGAGCCTACACTAATATATGAGGTCATTTGGCACTATGAAATTGGTGGTAAATTGTGGGAATTCATTTGGAGAGAGGTATAACATTCCAATTACCACCCTTTCAATTGTTTTAGATTTCTAGCTAAAAGTTATGTTTTTAAATCTCTTTATCATCGATTATCATGGATTACGTTATTATGAGAATTAACAAATTGCTTGTTTTAAGAATTGGTTGCCCTTACTATCATGTTTACGTGAAATCCACCTCAATTAATAAGTATATTTCCTAAATTTAGCTACAGTGCTCAGAAATTAGGTAAGTGTGACTATGATAAGCAGGAAAAAATCAAGAGAGAGACACCAACCCTCGAATTTTCAAAACCCACCGTAATACACACACACAATTAAATGATTCGTAAAAACGGAAGAACGGCATGGATATACACTATATACAAAGGGCTGCACCGTGTCGTGTGAGTTCGGGGCCGTATCGAATCCGCTCCACTCACATTGGGGCGCGAATTACCCGGGAACAGCTTAGTGGGTGTTACCCCTACCGTATGGCCCACATGAATGATATTTTTTATATCCACTCCGTCCATCCGTTTATACAGCCCATTTTATGATAAGGTTCCGAAAGATCGGTTCGTTCTTGTGCACAACAATGGCCAACTGATGATGGACGATCAACAATCTCTGTCTGATAGTGATGTTAAAGATTGGACCCTGGTTTATCTAGTTTTCATTAACACTAGAGACGTGATCAATTAATCCATCGCCACCAAAAGAAGATTGTGAAAAAGACAAACAAAAATTTAGACCCTGCTATGGGGACCATTAATGCCATGACTAAACATATCAATGCTGCTGATCTAACCATAAGTTATATTATTTAATAACATCTGTTGGAGTTTTGTAGTTACATGTGTGTGCGCTCTAATCTATTAATCAGATGGCCCCAAAATGTGAATGCCTTTAACCAAGACACAACCCCAACACAAAATCAATGTCCAAAGACTCAATCGACACCTGCTCTGGATCGAACCGGGGTCTGGGTCCTAAAACAAGACTCAAATGGACTGGAACTGAAGCTAATTCCCTAGGGAAAAAAAGGGACACATCCAAACACAAACAGTAGCGACCGGACAAAACGCACCAATTTGGTGCATTGCATTCAAATTGGCAATTTCACAATGGTTCCTGATCTGGACTGTTAATCTGGTGGGACCCGATCTTTACAGCCTATCAAATATCATCCGTTGGATTGGATGGTCCTACTTATCCAATCCGTGGACCAATATTGAGATGGTTAAGATAAACCAATCAGTAAGATTAAAGCAACACGATGGACGGTCCCGATCATCGACCCTTGTGTCATGTTGTCAAACATATATATGACCTTTCCAATAGTATCTGTTCAAATTAAATTGCAGTCTCTCCAAGAGCCAGATTGACCAATGGCCAATATTCAATGTCGAAGAGTGGCCCAGTAGGAAGTCTGACTCTTGGGACATAGCATGCACGGGTTGATCGATCGAGTCCTTCCAACACTTGGTACACGGCTGTATATGGCACACGTACTCTATGTTGGTGCATGTGTTGCAATCCACCTCTTCAATTCCTCCCCATGCTGATCTTCGCTGGCATTTCTCACGTCAGGGACTTTCGATTTCTATTTGAAAGGGTGGGATTCTCACCACTTTAGAAAATGATGGTAATTAATTAATATTCTCACATGTGGTACTGATCGGTTCACTTGGACATTCCAATCAATCAATCCAAGCCATGGATGGGATGGCTAGGATCATAAGAATTCATGATGGGTCCTAACAAATAGATGGATCAAATTAGTTGGGGGACTTATTTTTGTTGTGACTGATATTGACTGTTCATATTAAAAGCTATTGATCAAATGATTATATTTGTCAGATCAGTTTGATGTTTGCATGGTGCCCATAAAATATGAACTAGGACCTAATGAACAGTCTGGATCAATGGATGGGACCATGTGTCCCAAAAAACTAGAGGCACTGATAGTGCTGTGAAAGCAGTACTTGAGCACTTATCATAAAATAATGTTAAAAATTAGAATTATGTTACACCTCAGGTGTTGATTACATGACCTAAACCAAAATTGTGTACTGCCCCCATCTGTGTCCATCAGAGACAGTTGGTGATGTGGCTAGATTTGATTGGATGACAGGCCTACATAAGCACTTTTGAAAAGCACATGAATTGCATGTTGATGCGGCAAGTAGTGACCGGCTACTGAACGGTGCTTTGTGGGCCCAGCATGATGTATGTGTTTTATCCACGTCGTCCATCCATTTTACCATCTCATTTTATTGCATAAGACAAAAAATGAAGCACATCCAAATGCAAGGTGGACCACACCACAGGAAATGGCGGTGATTAAATGCACAGCATTAAAAACTTCTTGGGCCGGGCCACAAAAGTTTTCGATCAAGCTGATATTGGTGTTTTCCTATTCATCTAGGTATGTGTGACCTTGTGAGCATTCGGTCACCACTGTTTTCCTATGGTGTGGTCCACTTGAGATTTGCACCTGCTTTATTTTTGGGCTAATGACAAAAAACAACAATCCAAAATAGATGGACATCATATATAAAACACAAACATCATGATGGGGTCCATAGAGCACCGTCAAGTAGCCACGTCAGCTCCCGGCTGCGTCAATATGCAATCCATGTTCATTCGAAAGTTGTTACTGGACAGGACCCATATCTGTCGGTGGCCCACTGGCCAATTAGATCCCGCCATGTCTTCATCTTTCGCTGCTTGGTACCAACAGGGCAGTACCCAATCTGCTTCCCAAACCAAGTGAAAAAGGCTTCCTAAACCAAGTGAAAAAAGGCTGAAGACAGACCGACCTAAACCAAGTGTGAAAAGGCTGAGGACACCTTTTCATATAGGATTACCAAAACCAAGTTTGAAAGGCTAAAGACATCTTTATATATGCAGTGTGGTTTAAACCACATTATCTCCTCCCTCTCTCCTCTCTCTCTCTCTCTCTCTCTCAAAATATAGAGTAGAAAGCAAAAGATGAAGGTGGTTGTGGAGATATTTACAGGGAACATCTTGCATGTGGAGATAGATGAGACTGCCACAGTTGGAGACCTAAAGAAAGAGATTGTGGCGCAGGACTCATCCATCCCAGAAGATCATTTTGTTCTTGTGCCAGACAATTGCCAACCGATGGTGGACGACCAACAATCTCTATCTGATAATGATGTTAAAGATGGGAGCCTCATTCATCTAGTTTTGACAATCACCGGAGACAGTGATCCACAGTCGTCACCCGAAGAATATTACGAAACAGATAACTATTAAGATGTTTGAAAGACTACAGACCAGAAACAGAAATTATAGCTTGGGATGCTTACATCCTCCAATGGAGTCAAATGATTATTATAGCCATGACGTTTGGAATGTGGCCCATTAATGCCATGACTAACCATATCAATGCTCCTAATCTAACCATAAGTTATATTATTTAATAAAGGCTGTGGGAATTTTATAGTCTCATTGTTTGTCCTAAGTTCAAATAAATGATATAATGCTTAGATGATAATGATATTAGTTAGATATTTGTTTTCTTTTTCTTTTAACATATTAGTAATTAAAATGGATATTAATGTTGTCTACTTCTCCTAGCAAGGAACAACTTCTGATAGCTACACAACGCACCCACACAGTTAGTCACAGGATGCACCCACCAACCAGTGGAGTTAGCGTGTGTCTCCTTGGCATTTCAAACCTGAGACCTGCTGTTGAAATGCCTATGCATCTTCCAGCTGGGCTTGCAGGCGAGACGCTAGCAAGGAACAAATCATGTAGGATACAATGTTGTTGTTTTGGGTCCCAAATTGTATGTCAGGATTTGGGCCAAAAAGCATCATGGGAGCCAACATGATTTTAATGGGTGTGGGTCTAATTTTGTAGGCTCATGTGGAAATCAAACCAGGTTTGGGTCTACCATATTGGATCCGGTTAAAAATGGGCATAGTTGGGTCCACCATCTTTACCTGGTTTACATTGGATTGATCCAAGTAAGGCCCAATTAGTTTTAATATTAATAGAAATACATTAAATTCTATTAATTATTGTAGCAATGGAATCAGGTTTGCCTGCACCCACTAGCATGTAAGAGAGCCTATTTACCCATGGACGGATTAGCGTGGGGCCTACCTTGATGTATGTATTCTATATCCATGCCGTGGAAAATGTTAGCTCATGAACCCCAAAATGAAGAAGATTCAAATCTCAAGTGGACCATACAATAGAAAACAATGGTGATTGAACACCCTACCATTAAAAACTTCCTAGGGCCCAGCATAATGTTTATTTGCCATCCAACCTGTTGATAAGGTCACACAAATCTGGATGAAGGTAAAAAAAAAAAAAAAAAAAAAAATCAACTTGATCCAGAACTTTTGTGGCCCATTAATGACCAATCACCACTGTTTCCTATGGTATGATCCACTGAGAATTGGACCCTACTTCATTTTTGGGTTCATCCACTAAAATGATCTGGCAAAACAGATGAACGGCATGGATATATAATACATACATCAAGGTGGGCCCCATGGTAAGGGCTGCACCATTTTGGGTATGGCCGGGCCGCACCTAATCTGCTTCCATTTACACAGTATGCATGTGTCAAAGTTTGACGTATGTGTGCGATCTAATCCACTAATCAGATGGGCCCAAAAACGTAAATGCCCTTGACCTGGACACAAACCAAACCCAAAATCAACGTCCAAAGGTTAGATGCGTACCTGATCGAATCCGGGTTTGGGCCCTGCAACGAGACCCAAAAGGACAGGAGCTGCGGCGGAGACCCGAACCCAATCAGATCTGGTATGTGTTCCCTAGGAAAAATAAAAAATAACAAACAAAGGACCTGATCCAAACCCAACATGCTAATGACCCACATCCAACCACAACAGTACTAGCCTCCACGCAACAACGCACCAATTTCGTTATTTGGTGCATTGCATTCAAATTGCCAATGGGAAAACGGTTCCTGATCAAGACTATTAATCTGGCGGGACCTGGCCTGAATAGACTATCAAATTGCATCCATTGGATTGGATGGTCCAACCCATCCAATTGGTGGTCCATTTCCCATTCAACCATGACTGCTATGGAGATGGTTAAGATGATCAAGACTGTTAAAATTAAGAGTGGTCCAGATTAGAAGGGGAAAAAAAATCAAATAATTAATATTATTTCCCCCCTTCATAGATGTATGGTTAGTTATAGTTGTATGTCAATTTTGCACGTGTAGCACACATGATACATATCATTACTTACATCAGATGGTGAAATAGCAATGGTCCAAAGATTACAGTTTTGACAATGTACCCTTTTGAACAATCTGGCATTCGTGGCAAGCAAGATTGAGTGCATTCATCACGTGGGGCCCACATTGTATATGCCATGTTGGGGCACACATGTATGTAAAAGTAGATAGTTGTGGTGGAGCTCACTCGGGAGCGTGGGCCCACTACCATGGATTGTCCACCGTTCAAAAATCACATTGATTGTTTGAGGTAGCCACCTGCAGAATGAGGGGTTCTAATGGATCCCACACCTCATATTTGTGCCTTGATGACAAGGAGATACCTAGGGGACGTGTTGAACCGTGTTCATGTCGCATTATATACATATTGTGTCAAAAATGCCCTCACCCAAATCCAATTCGTTGACTAATGGGTCAAAATCTAGAAACCCAAACCCATTCGTTAATTTAACGGGTAACCCACGATCTGACCCGTTTAACCCTGTTAAATAATGTGGTCGTGCTTTCGTGGGCAGAGAGATGAGAAAGGGGCTTGATTTGACAGAGATTTTGGAGCGTGACCATGGGCAAAAAGATGGAGAAAATTCCCGAATGTGTGAGAGATAGAGAGAGTCTTATTGGTTGCTTTAGTTTCTTACGGATTTCTCACCACACTAAAAATAATTATCAAAATATCCTTGACCCATTATTTTAATGGGTCTTGATAGGCCAACCCATTAGTGACTTGACATGATAAGGCCAGACCTGAACATTGATTTTTTTTTTGTGCGGGTTTCATGTGGGTTGAAGGGTCGTGTGGAATTTTGTCAAGCCTACACACCAACACCCTCTGGGCACTCGATCCCCTGCTTTTAGTGTTGAAATAGAGCTTGATTGCCACTTAACCATGGAGCCCAATCCATAATAGGTCATGACCTATTTTATCATTTTCGAGGCTGTTTGATGAAACTTATTTTAGCATTTATCATTAAAATTTGATATTTTCAATCATTTTTAGTTTATTTAAATTATTCGGCAGATCCAACTTATTAAATACTTAAATTAACCTTTATTAAAAATGCTTAAATTAATCAATAATTTTTCAGCTCCTAATAAATATTCTTTTCCCTTTTGATTATAATATTCTTAAAATTATTTCAAAATTACAATTTAGTGCTTTAAGTTTTTGATACTTAAAACTAATATTTTTAAATTAATTAAACAACACATCCAAAAAATGATAGAGTAAGTCATGACATACTCTTACAAGCTAGCTCTGTGTTACCTTATCAACAGGTGGGCGCGGACTAGGTACTATCCCCACTAGGACCGGCTAGAGATGAATGGTCATGTTAATAGCTCCATGAAGCCTACACTAATATATGAGGTCATTTGGCACTATGAAATTGATTGTAAATTGTGGAAATTGGTGGTAAATGGATGAAGTAGATTCGTTTGAAGAAAGGTATAACATTCTAATTACCACCCTTTCAACTGTTTTAGATTTCTAGCTAAATGTTATGTTTTTAAATCTCTTTATCATCGATTATCACGGATTACGTTATTATGAGAATTAACGAAGTGCTTGTTTTAAGAATTGGTTGCCCTTACTATCATGTTTACGTGAGATCCACCTCAATTAATAAGTATATTTCCTAAATGTAGCTACACAGCTCAGAAATTAGGTAAGTGTGACTATGATAAGCAGGAAAAAATCAAGAGAGAGAGACACCAACCCTGAATTTTAAAAACCCACCGTAATACACACACGCAATTAAATGATTCGTAAAAACGGAAGAACGGCATGGATATACACTATATCCAAAGGGCTGCACCGTGTCGTGTGAGTTCGGGGCCGTATCGAATCCGCTCCACTCACATCGGGGCGCGAATTACCTGGGAACAGCTTAGTGGGTGTTACCCCTACCGTATGGCCCACATGAATGATATTTTTTATATCCAGTCCGTCCATCCGTTTATACAACCCATTTTATGACAAGGTTACAAAAGTTATGCAGATCCAAATCTCAAGTGGACCATGCCACTGGAAACAGTGTGATTGAGTGCCCCACCATTAAAAATTCCACACAGCCCATGGTAAGGTTTTGGTAGTGTTTATTTGAAATCCAAGCTCTTGATAATGTCAATAAGGTCTTGATGAAGGGAAACTATAAATATCAGATTGATCCAAAACTTTTGTGGCCCACAAAACATTTTTAATGGTTATTAATCACTGTTTTTAGTGGTATGGTCCACCTGAGATTTGGATCTTCTTAAGGTTTTGGATCATATCCGAAAATGATATGAGAAAACAGATAGACGGAATAGATATATAAAAAATACATTAAAATGGGACCCACACGGTAGGGGTAACACCCACTGAGGTGTTACCAGGGTAACATCTAATTCGCTCCCCATCCATCGGTCCTCCATCAATTCACGAGTAAGCACAGAGCTCCAGAGACAGTGCAGTGTTGTGTTGTTCCCCAAACAGGCCAAAACCCCCTTCTTTTTCCTCTAGCGGTATTCATTCTTTACATATTAAAACATTTCGCCTGTGGTTTTCTAGAGGATTTCTCTCTCCGCTTCCATGTGAAGATTTTTATCTCCTCTCGCAATGGCCGAATCCCGGGTACTTCTACTCTCTCTCTCTCTCTCTCTCTCTCTCTCTCTCTATACACACACGAAATTGCAAGTAGTGAAATGGTGGGACGCTATATTGGGGTCCTGAGTGCGTTAGTTACTTGCACGTTGATTCTGATCAGTCCAAATTGTGGGCCCCATTGTATATGGAGCATAAAATGAAATCCATGGTGATGATCCTAATTGTCAATTATTACCATTGAATGGACGGTTAAAAATCATGTCTTCAGTTGTTGAGCCTTTCGGGAATGTTAAGCTGTTAGGATATGGTTTAGATCATCTGATCAGTGTGAATTTCAAGCTATGATCCAGCCACAATGTTGCTAAAAGACCTTCGAGAACTGCCGGATATAAGAATGTAGTGTCATGAGGTTGGAATCACCAAGAGAGCAAAGGATATTCAAGAGCAACTGGTGACAAACTCTTTCTGTTGTGCTATTTTTGGATGAAATACAAATAGTCAGCTGGAGTTAATCCTTGCATAGAGGAGAGTGTAACTAACGCGTTGATTCAGCCAATGCATTCCCTGTTAGAAATGACCTCCTGAAAATTGTGATACAGTTTCACACAATGTCATCCAAGTCGTATTGGTTTCAGACCCAGACTGAGCCATACTGGTTCTGGTTCCTAGGTGAGTCGCCTTCCAAAATCGCTACTTAAATCCATGACTAAGATGGGTTTTGGTTCTTAGGCGAGTCGCCTTCAGTCAACCCCTAATATATAAGATTAGTTTAATAAAAATCATTACCCTGATGGCCGCGTGTGCCATTATCTCCCACTTGGCTATTAGGTCCAATTTCACAAATATTTCATAAGTTTGGCTTCTCCTGATTGTTGGATTTACCCTTATGATCAATTTACTGTCACGAGGGTTTTTCTCGCTTGCAGATGCACCACTCGTGACTAAATGAACAAGTGCTTTGGAATTCATCGACTAAGGTGTCGGGATTGTTATGGTCATATCTGCCACATGCAAGAATCTTACAATCACCTTGCGTCAACAATATTTTGGACTGTTGCCTCACCTAGTCAACAATGGAAACTCCTCACTGTTTTCTTCCCTTTAGGTTCAACCATTATGATTTGTTGCAAGTCCATAGGTGTTGACAAATGTGGCAAAAGCTTCACTGTGATTATAAAGAAAGTGCTACTACAAGCTGAGTTTTATATAAAGTGTCATGTGGCACTTGTCTTGTGTGATCTTTAGTTAGCGTGTGCTTCTCGACGTAATACTTATTTTTGTCACTCATTAACATGGTGCTGTTATTTAACATTTTAGGTGAAGGTTGGATTCTTGGCTCCCATTAAGAACAATCAGGAGGAAGATGACAAAGTCACAAGTATACCAATTTTTGAAGGAGTGAATGTTATCGGTCGTAATGATCTGTCTGTGTCTGATAAAAGAGTGAGCCGCAAGCAAATAAGTTTGACTGCTAGGCCTGCTGGTTCCGCCGAAGTGGCTGTGGTATGTAGTTATTTACTATTGGCGAAATATTTTCTGTTTGATCTATTGAAAATAGTAAAGAAAAGGGGGATTGAAAAAACTAAGTTTCTGCAATTGGAGTGGGTTCGCGTTCCAATTTACATTGATTCAAATTTGAGCTCATGGCTTTCTTCGTGATGGACGATAAGTATCTACTTGACTAATAATGAAGAAAGTGAATGCTAGTTATCTGGAAAGTTAGAAGTTGCAAGGTGGCATTTCCATTGAAATGATGCTTCATGTCTTCATGATGTTTGATTATAGTGGGCCAAATTACTAAACTTTTGGAACTGTAAGGATAGTAAGCTTACTTGTATCGTCCTGTCTTTTGTGTTCTTATACTTGAACAATTCTAAATCTATGTGGTGGATGGCAGCACAAATCGATGATTCTGTGGGAACCAGATCCTTGAAGGTCAGCTTCTTCTATGTCTAAGTTTTGGGAGTACATAAAAAAGGTTTGCTCCCCACATACGCGAGTTCGATTCCCCTCCCTGTGCTTTACCGGACGCATGTGGTTTGCGGGCGATTGCGTGCATCCGTGGGGATTAGTCTCTCCTTAAAAAAGGGGCAAGCACACCCTGTCATCATAAAAAAAAAGGGTTGTGTTTTATTTTCTGTTACCCAGTGGGAGGCCATAGAAGCTGCCATATCTCTCGTTTGTCAGCTCCTTAGTGCCTCTCCCCTAATTGTTTACTTCTTTGTTGAGGGAGGGAAGAAAAAAGAAACTAGTGGTTGTCTCAAACAAAAAAGAAACAAGAAAAAAAGAAAAAAAAAAAAAGAAGAAACAAGAAGAAAGAGTAGAGAGAGAGGGAGAAAAGAAAATTTGTGATTGAATGGTGGTTTTCTGTGCTAGTGGAGAATGTATTGCAAGATATTGTTTCGTAATATGTCAAAAATTTATCAAAATTTTATCCCTAATCGTTTGTTATAATTGTACATTCAACTTCATTAGATAATTGAATAACTTCTATTTTGTGTTTGATATTTGAATGCTTTTTATAATTTTTTTTTTTTTTTTTGAAGCAGTTGAATGCCTTTTATAATTGTACATTTAACTTCATTAGATAATTGAATAATTTCTATATTTTTGTTTGACATTTGAATGCTTTTTTAGGAGGGACCAAATCCTATCATTGTTAAATCTGGGGATCAAAGAAAGAAGATATGCTCTCAAGATAAAGTCACGATTGTTCATGGTGATATTCTAGAGTTTATTCCTGGGAACTTCTACTTCGAGTATATAGCGCTGGCTTTTGAGAATCACACATCTTCATCCAAAATAAATGCAAGCTTTTCAACTGAAGGAAAGAAACTTAGCGTTGAGGAGACCCTAACACTAAAAAGGAAGCGGCAGGTTCTTGAAGATGAAGCATTTGCCCGAACTTTGCAGGTGTTCTTTCACCTTAGATTGTTTCTGTTGCATCCTTCATATCGGTTGATTGGTTTTTACGTACTTTATATATGTATAGTTTCTTACTGTATGCATATACTTGTATATTTTCATACTGTAGCTATATGCATATTTTTCCTTGAACGTTGAGCCACAAAATCCTTACAGGATTCTAAGCTCTTCTCAAGTACGTCTACGTTTTATAATTTCGTCAAGGTTGCAATAATAGAGTGGTGTTATAAAAGTGGCTTCACATCTCTCTGTCTGAATCACTCTTGTTCCAGAATTTGAAGATGAGGTGAATCACTGATGGGCCAATCATGGGATTGTGGGCACATCAATGAGTTAATTTTATTTTATTTTATCCTTTAGATCTTTATGTTTATTCTCTGGATCTTTATGGCATTGCGGTTAGATATTTATCACTTAGTATTCATGCTTTAATATGAGGTCACTTCATTCTGGAATTGGGAAGTTAAAATATAACCGGTTAGATATTTATCGCTTAGTCTTCATGCTTTAATACGAGATCACTTACTTCTGGAATTGGGAAGTTAAAATATCATTGCTTGCTATATCCATCCAAAGTTTTCTGATCATTTGTTGGAGACATCATCCTTCTATTTGTTTGTTGTATTGTGACTATTGTTGTTGTCATTGTTGGATGACAAATGCCTGAATTTGGACCTTGCTTTCTGCTATTAAAAAAAAAACCAAAATGAAAGATCCTTTGTTGGTTTTCTTCTTCGCTCTTTCATCAATTGCTACCATTTCATTTTAATGACTGTTCTTAGACTAAGTTTTAACGTTCTAATTCTATGTTTGATACAGGATGAGCTGGGAAACAGTATTGGCTCTTTAGTGACTGTAAAACAGGGTGACACTTTGTCCCAATTGGGCACCGTCATTGGTTCTCACGATAACTTGGAGGCCATTCGTAAGTTTAGGGTCGAAAAAAATGAAATACCGTTAACCTTTCGACTTATGCGTGTTCAAGGGCTGCCTGCATGGGCAAATTCCTCCTCAGTTTCCATAGGGGATGTGATACAGGTAACTTTGGAAATATTACCTGAATGGTATGTCTTTTCCGTATTTCAAGTCCTCATAAGTACCCAATTAAGTTATTGGGTGTTCTTTTAATGGTTTTGGTACCAACGGGACTATCAACAGTACCCTTTTGGAGAACGTTAATAAATTCCAAATCCATTTTGTTGTCCAATATCGTGTTACTTGTTCATATCTTGTAATTGATCCTTACCTGCATTTTATACATTATCTTATCAATGAATGTCATTTCTATTGTAACATTCTCGGCAAACTATGATTCATCCCTCCTGTTAAGAAGCATAATTCAGTAAGGTGCATGCTTCTTCATAATTGTGCACGAGGTATTTAAGTGGAAATGCCGTGACCTTGGATTGAATGTAAGTATGGAGGCCACTGCCTCGGCATTGTGATTCTTATGCCCAAGCTGCTAAGGCATGAGGCTCAACGTTTATACTGTTGCGTATTAGTAGGTATGATACTAAAATGATATGGATGTTGATAGAGCATGTGGTCATTAAGCTCCAACTTCTCTTCCAAAATTCATTCATCAGATATTTTTATTTGCTGCATTTAGAGTTCTTGCTATATAGTTTGTTTTTGTATCCTTGGAGGTTTTCTTCTATCAACATATTTCTATAGATTCACCATAAAAAAAAATGCATATTTCCATAGATTCACCATAAAAAAAATGATATGTGCACTCATGCATATTCCTATAGTAATATACTTTCATGTTTATTTATTAGTTTAACATTTCGTGTACAATATAGTGAAAAGCACATCATGTGGTACTAGCAGTCAATGTTGTCAAAATCGTTATCGTATCGCAAATCGTAGTGGGGGTTGAATTGTATCGGATTGCAAATCGTATCGTAAATCGTAAGATTTTTTAAAATTTTGAAAAAAATGAAAAATATAAATAAATCAGTTTAAAAAAAAAAACTCATCTATCTTCCTTTTTCCATCAATGTGCACCAAGTAATACCATGTCATAATAGTGTTAAAGGATTCTTATTCCTTCATTTTCTCTGTCTTCCATGAAATTTCCCTTTAAAAAACATACAAGGGTCCTTTAATAATTTATGTTCTTGTTACCTTTCTTGAATGTAGAATCACGGTGGAAAAGCGACCGTTGATACTGTAGACTGATAAAAGAAGATATTTTGATTTTTAAACATTTCATAATACATATCAGTCGTGCTGATCGTAACCATCCATTAAAAAACATTATAGGTAGTTCATACATCAATTTGGTGTTTCGACTGATTAAGACATAAGGAATTATACAAAAAAAAAGCTACATGATTTAATGTTGAAGAGAATATATATCATTTAATCTCTTATAAAAAATAAATAAAAATACCTTCTCTAAAAAATTCTTAAAGCCCCCACAAATTTAAAAACATAAAATGAAAGCCAAGTGAAGGTTAAAGTAGAAGAGAACAAGTATAATTTGAATCGTAAATCGGGATTTGAATCGTAAATCGTAGGATTTAAATCATAGAATTGTAGGATTCATATAAAAAGGGATTCAGGGTTGGGATTCAAATCGTTTTGCTTAAGATTCGACGAAAATCGTATATCGTAAATTGTAGGATTTTAACAACACTGCTTGTAGTCAGTGTTTTCTATATCGTTATCACGTAATG
Source organism: Liriodendron chinense (assembly GCA_003013855.2). Classification (NCBI taxonomy): domain Eukaryota; kingdom Viridiplantae; phylum Streptophyta; class Magnoliopsida; order Magnoliales; family Magnoliaceae; genus Liriodendron; species Liriodendron chinense. The sequence goes on from PVNU02002353.1 coordinate 1,538,070, forward strand.
TATCGCATCCTTGGGATACGGATACATATCGGTTATTGCATGTGATATATCGGTTTTATTGTGTAATGTATCACTATTGTAGCGAAACATTGGGAAATTGGTCAAAATATTCAATGAAGCTTCAGGGATTGTTAAAAAAGGCATCAATACATGCTTAAAAATCAAAACATTACAAAAAACAAGTGCACATAATAGGTTTCCTTTGCATAGGGTCCTAATCTATGCGTTGTCTGACTGAACTGATGCAAGTATATTTATATAATTATATTTGTATATAATTTATAAATGTAATGGAAACACAAGTAATACATCAAAAGCAAAAGAAGAATCACTAGATCAGGTTACATACAGTGTTTGCATTATCTCCGATATTATCAAAATATCCCCGATATTATCTCTATTTCTAGCTCAGCGACACCGATAACACTGGTAGCGATACCGATAACACTGATAGTATTAAAAATTCTTGATATCGGTGATGTATCATTAAATATTGCCAATGTACCAATATCGTCAATATTTTCAATTGTGTAAATTCCAAGCGTCGTTTGTATTGTCAATACATTGATCCCCTCGGTGTATCGCCAATATTTTTTACTGTGTAAATTCCAAGTGTCACTTGTATCGTCAATTTATTTGCAGTATTTCGATAATATCACCAAAAATCTATATATTTAAAAAATTCCCATTTCATATTTTTTATGGGTGCATGGTTGTATGCAGCACTCAATTTGTTGATGATAACATTGATAATATCACAATATTATCATTATCGCAACATGACAATAACGAGACCACAATCTTTAGCTTCTTTTTTAGTTGTTAACGATTTGTTTGGATATTTCATGTGTTGCCGATATTTTGAAATATCAATGGATGTTTGAATGGAAGTTCAGATTTTGGATGGATGAGATGATTGTACTAACTTCTTACTGTAGCACATGCTTTTAGGCCCCCATTAAATAGAAACCTATTATGTATGCATTCTTTATGCAAATTTTTTATTTCTAAATATGTAACTATGTGTATTTTATCAACTCCTGAGGTTTCATTGAAAAATTCCACTGTTTTTCCCATTTTCCCCGCATTTCCGGTTATCAACGATATTATCAGCGATATCGATATTGTTTCCGTATCCCCGACTAGCGAAACTTGTAGCGATACCGAAACTTCGAACACTGGTTACATACATGTTTGATTTTGTGTTGGACACAGATTGCAACTGATTTGTGAGAAATTGGGAAATTTTGATTTTTTTCCAATTTTCCGCAAGTCAGTCCATGTCCTCCAAATCTTGAAATCGAAGCTTCAAATATATGATTTTTAATGCAAAACATGAAGAATCATGGATTTGTAACCATTTGACATTGATTTAACATCATGTATACAAAAAAGGATTGAAAATCGAAAATGCTCACCGGATCGAATAAGTGGGATATATTGGCACTACCTGTGCGTTTTGTATCGCGCAAGTGGGATACAAGATATATCGTGGGATATATCGGCCAATATCGTCGATACTAAAAACATTGCTTGTAGTAACATTTATATGTCATTGCCGCCATAAAATGCCTGTAGCAAAAGGAATTCTCTATCATAGGAAATTTTCATCGGTACCATATAAGCTGCTTGACTGTTGATTGTTTCATAATGTTGCAAGTATTCCTTTAACAAACCCTAGATTTTAATGATCATGAAATGGATGTTACACATCATGTCTCCCTTCTTTAAGTTGAAGTGCTGGTATAATGGGATTCAAGAAAGAACTTACTTTTGTTTTGGTTAATGGATTAGTAGGGGAATGTGCTTGTTGCTGTCCTTTCAAATTACATGGTGGACACAGATTGGTTGATATCTGGTGAGTTTGATATGTAATCTCTACATTTTGTCTCATTTTGTGGTTCAATGATTGTTGTTTTTCTCTTATTAGCAATTGCTTTATGTGTTACATGGTTTAAAATTGGGGATTTGTTACGCCTAGAGCTTGGCTTGCAGAGTACTTTGGAAAAGAGGACTATTTTGGTTCTGTTATGCAAAAAATTAATAGATTCTAATTTTGTGTCTTATACGATATTTCGAGGTAAAATCAACATTTGTGTTGAAAAACTAATGTTCTTCACTCTTAGACCCTGATCAACGTACATCTTTTGAATTTATAGGTTTCAGTGCTGTGACAAAAAGACATCTGGGGAGAGAAACATAAAAAGAATATCATAGGTCCTAGTTTAGGAGCCTGAGTAATGAATTTATTCATTCCATCCTGGCTGACCACCGATCTCAGAAAACTGGATGTTAACAGGATTCATAAAGCTGATAGCAAGTAGCTGGGAGCCTGGGACTGGGATATGATGAAGATGGTCCTTGATAGAGTGGAATGGCATAAACAGGATTTGTGTAGCTGACCCCAACTAGCTGTGAACTTGTGAGAAGGCTAAGGTGACAATGGTGATGGAGGATATGTGGGTGATGAAGATGGACTTGCCATAAAAGTTGCTAGTAGGGCTGTAAATGGACGGGTTCGGGGCGGGTTTAGCCAAAACCAGACCAGCCCATTTACTAAACGGGTTTGGGTCCAAATTTTAGACCCAGACCCTTTTACTAAATGGGCGGGTCCGGGTCGGGTCCGGGTCAACCCATCAGACCCATATGTATATGGGTCCGGGTCTGGTAGAGGGAGATCCACCTAGACCCATTTATAAATGGGTCGGGTCTAATGGGTCCAGGTCTGGATCAAGTATGCAAGCATTTTACAAGGCTTAAAATTGGGTCTGGACGGGTTTGGGCTGGACGGGTCCGTTGAATCATAGACCAAACCCGCCCACTTACTAAATGGGTTCGGGTCAGGTCGAGTCGGGCCTAATATAAAGAAAACCAGACCCAGACCCGTTTAGCAACTGGGTCTGTTCTTGGACCCAGACCCGTACCATTTAACAAATGGGTCGGGTTTAGGCCGGGTCTAAATGGGTTGGGTCTGGGTACCCCATCGGGTCCACTGACCCATTTACAGCCCTAGTTGCTAGTATGTGTGACATGTGCAATGCATGTGGGGAAATAAAAGGAGAGGGATATGAAGGGAAGGGTGCATGCCATTTTTCGCTGGTCTGTTTTTCAGCAAATTTGGTGTAGAGTGTGAAGGGGATTTGTGCTGTATTTTGTAGATGCTTCTGGGTTGGCGTATATGATAGGTGAGGCCTGATCTTTTGTAGTGCCTGCCCGAAGGTTGTAAATTTTCTCTAACATTAACGAAGTTACAGGTTGTGTGCTTCCAGTGGATAAACCTTCAAAAGAGAGGTCTGATTCTCCCGAGTATTTGCATCTTATGTGAAAGGGATGTTGAGTCTTCCTCCATTACCCTTTTGCAAGGAAAATTTGAGAGGCCTTTTTGTTGACTCTAAATTGTTCTTGGGTCATACCGAGTACTATCTCCTCCTTTCTAGTTGCATGGCATAAAGGTGGAATCGACAAAGATGGAAAGGTTGTGTGGTGCTTGGTGGCAATGACATCTTAGTGGGCCATTTGGGGAGAGAGGAATAGGCGGTGCTTTGAAAACAAGTCGGAATCGGAAGGTCGGTATACCACAAGGCATTGTCTTGGGTAGTTGAGTGGGCTTCTGGGTTCAAGGAGTTGGATGCTTGTGTCCTTGTTGCCGTCTTGGGCTTGTATTTTTTTTCTCTCTCTTTCCTTCGTATTATTTTCCGCCCTCTTTGGTCCGGCTTTTTAATAAAATGTTATCTTTCAGAAAAAAATATCCGGCTAGAATTACTCGTTGATCACTGCCCCTTAAAATAATTTAGAATGCCGATGTTACACCTTTAAACTAGATGGTTCTCTTCGAGATCTATCCTAGATGAGAAGATTGAGAGCCAACACCCAACCTAGAGCAGGGCTAGAAAGTGCAAGAGAGTTGTCCAAGCATGGACCCCAAACGTGTGGGTGTGTGGATGTAGAGGAGAGAGGATCTCCCTCCCTCCCTCCCTCCCTCCCTCTTCTCGTCTCTTCTCCTCTCTTCTCTCTCACTCTCTCTCTTTTTGTGGGTGGGGGACATTTGAGGCTCTCTCTTATATCTCTCTGGGATAGAATCTATTTATAAAAATGAATTAGGGTTAAAGGGAGATACGCTAGTTATGGTGCTTCAACACTCTACAAACTTTTGTATGTTCCACTAGATCTAACGTTTGTAATCCCGTCAATCCATGTACCCAAGTTGATCCAATCCCTCCATTGACTATGGCAATGCACCAGTGATCTAGTACCCATTGTTGTCATGTGCGATCGCATATGTGAATACGCAATCATATATGCCATTATTTTAGAAGGGTCGTATATGCCATATGGAATATGTGATCATGGCATATGCGATCCAAGATAGTATGCGATGGCATACTTTATTGTGCGATAAGTATGTGATTGCATACTTCATATGCGATGGCATACTTTGCAAGTTGTGCTTTATTTTGGTAAATTGTAAATTGTATTTGTAAATTAAGTTTAACTTACAACTTATAGTTGTTGAAGTTATCAAGTTATCATTTATCAATAAAATTTCTATGTTCGAAGTTTTTAATAATTAATTCTCTCTTAATGTAACATGTTGTTTGTTTTGTTAAATTTTATGTAAATATAATATAAGTGATTAAATATATAAATTATTTTATAGATGGTCTAATAGTCTCAAACACTCAAACTACGATGAAATAGGCAAAAGAACCCAATCCAATCAGTTGTAGTAATTAGGCATAGTTTTTCCTAATTTTTTTTTAGATTTTTTTAATTTTTTAATTTTTTCCCATTTTATACATATTTTTTAATTTTTTCAAAAAAAAAAAAAAAAGCCAGAGCAATATGTGATCGCATTGCGAATAGTTGCATACAATAGCCTATGCGATTTGACAATATTGCTAGTACCCATGCAAATCGAGTGGTAGACCACAATATCTCAACCATCGAATTACCACCAAGTGCGATTAAAACACTTTTAATGGTTAAAACAAAAGATCAATGATTAAAAACATTTACAAAACCATTTAAAACCTCATGAATACTTGACTTAGCGAAACCACTTGATGGATGGTCCAATCAATTGGATTTAAGCCATAAGAATATTCCTAGGCAACTAGTGGATTCCTTGTTGGGTCATATAGACCTCACCCGTATTCTAATGCATGTACCTGACAACACCCACATACAAGTCATTGCTATTGACTCGGTGAGATAAGCCAAAGCACATTACATTAAGAATTCGAACTTCCCATATGTCCTCAGGTCTAAAGATCAGTAAAAGCTAGTACATATACAAGTTAATCTTGACCAAGCATTATGGGCCTCTTGATCCATAGACTCGAAGCAATCCTCCAATGCAAGTATCCAACGGTTTTAATAATAAGATCCCATATCCTTGGACATTCACGCACCTATTATGTGGTGATGGACAAAGGCACCAACTCATCGTTTGGGCCCGATGGTGGAAACTTTCCATCTCAACTCGTCATCTGTTTCCTCACAAAGGATGACCACATAAGCATAGCCATAGGTTCATCCTAAAACTTGCTAAGTGGTTGTGGACTAACTGGGTATTGAGATCCATGGAACCCAACTCTCTCTTGGTCAATGACCATTATGCGCAAACTCAAGTTTGAAGGATAACAGAGGAAACCCTCTTTTTTAACCCATGTTCACATATGGTTAATACATATCCACGCTTTAATTAAGGCATTAATAACATGTCCACACTGGATCAATCGTCATCGTGATCTACAGACACATCATCGATTCAATGGTTAAGATCATCACATTGGTTTTTTTAGGACACACAATACTAACACGGCTGCATGTAGAGAGAGCTTGCACACAGGAGGAGGGTGTGGGCTACGACATAGGGAAGGGGGGAGAGAATGGCAGGAATGCCGTATGCACAAATCCACACCAATCACAGAAGCAGGGTAGGTAAAATCCAAGCCATCCATCGTTGAGCAAGTGCACTTTTAAAATTCACTGAATACCCCTGACCTATGTTGGAAATCCTTTCTAATGTCCTATTAAATCACAGAGTTTACAACTCCCCTAAAACTAATTTCATGGGCAAAATTGTCCATTTGCTACTCTTATGTTATATATAGTTGAGATTCAGTAGAAATATATGCAGTTACGCTATTGCTTTGTTCTTTCCACAATAGTTATTTATTTAGTTGTAGTCAGTTATGCATTTTTTTTTTTATATTCTTTTGTTGTGGGTTTAATTGGTTTTTGGCTCGTTTGGAATGCCCGGAAATGCCAAACTGGTCATGCATCGACCAGATTCATGAAAATAGGATGATAGGTGGCTGGACCTGTTATCATCCCATTCTCCTCTTGGGGCGCATTCTGCGGACCAGGGCATTAAGCGAAGAATGCTGTCTGCATTTTGCAGGTAGTCAAACAGTCCCCTCCCTGCAGTATGTGCATGGGCAGAGGCACATTCAGTTTTGTTCTCATTCATGTGTACAACCAAGCAAGGCCCATTGCTTGCAATGGAATGATTGGTTCATGCTTTTGCATTGGTTAGTGCTGTGCTTGTGATGTAACATCATTTTTTTTTTCCTTTTCTGCAGCATGTCCAATTCTGAGGAAGATACCTCATGGACTTGTTATTCATGGAGAAAGTGGTGCTAGAGTGGAGCATATGAAGGTTCGGTTGTTAATTTTTCTAATGATTGTAAGCTATCATTTGATTTTTTTTCTTGTGAGCATTGATGTCTTAATCATTATTCTCTGCTGCTGTTCTGTTCTGTTTTTTTTTTTTCAGAAGAGCATGCCTGCAAATTGGGTTCTGCACCGCCCCCCACTTCCCATTTCATATGGGACACATCATTCAAAGGCCATGCTCCTTGTATACCCTCAGGGGGTGCGTATTGTTGTACATACAGCGAATTTGATCCATGTTGACTGGAACAACAAAAGCCAAGGTTTGTGGATGCAAGATTTCCGGTGGAAAGATCAGAAGAATCTGAGCAGACCATCTGCATTTGAGAATGATTTAGTTGATTATCTCAATGCGCTAAAGGTATTCTTTCTTTTGTTCAATTTCAACTTGTAAGTTGTAATGCCTACGCATGGTCATAGAATGCTTTTATTCTGTTTGTTGCAACTTCATATTATGTAGAGGCTCTGGAGTTTGACAGCATGTCTTGCTTCTCTATGGTCTTTAGTTTGATTTACTCGCCAAGCAATACTCTTGAAAATGTAATTGTTGAGAACTTAAAAATGAAAGACTTTTCATTATTCATCAACGATAAAATATTTGATCCAAGTTCTCTGCTTCTTCTTCTTCTTTTATATAATAAGCTCTTTTAAAAAATTTAAAATTCACTTCAAGGTTTTTTATTGTGAAATTTTCTATTGTACAATTACTGCAATTTTTATCTATCAAGGATTTGGTGTGGGTGATTAATGCTGACCTATTGAAGTGTTTGTTAACCTTGTTATCGTCTCATCTTTGGGCAGAAACGATGTTAATTGGTTCTCTCCTTGGAATATTTGCAGTTGCCTGATGTCAGTGTTAATCTGCCAGGCCTTGGCAATGTCCATGTCAATGCTTCATTCTTTAAAAAGTTTGATTATAGCAATGCATCGGTATGCTCCAATCCTCTTTTGCTTTGAAAACTTGGGTTCTGTTAAATGATATTCTCAATGCTAAGTATTTGTGTATAAGAATTGGGATTATGTAGCCCATTGTTAATCCATTTTCATTTTTTCTGCATTGATGGATCATCTAATCTAGTCACTTTTATTAATTTCTTCAGTAATTATTTCCAAGATACTCGTTGCCTTATCCTTTTCACTCGTAGCTTCTATAGTTGTGCTACAGTATTTACTGTGCATCTTGTGATGTCTCTATTAAGCAGGACCTTAAAAGATATCTGCTTTCATTAATGTCCAGGGGGTTTATAGGAGAATATATCATATGTATACACTTTTCTAAGCTATCTTTCTCATCTTATTGTATTTATTTTCTTGTTGCCTATGTTGTTTGGTATCAATGGCTCCTTATCTATGTAAATCACTACATCCTTTGGTTCCAGTTCTGTTTACCTTTTAGATTGTATTAATGATGCAACAGTTTGAGGAGTATTTGCAACAATACTGATTTTCACTGGATGAGCTAAACTGGTTTGGGTTGGGGATGTGTCTCATGGTTCCTCATGGTGGATAAGTGAAGGGATAATTGCTCGAGGCTAGAGGCAGCCTTAAAATAAAGGAACTGGTAAAAAAATCGATGAGCTAAAATAAAAGAGTCAACCAGCAAACATTTTTACATTATAATATGTAATCATAAATATCTGAGTCTTAGAAAATGAATTTTCTAAGGATTGTGTGGTCATCAAAGGGGCTAGGGACAATTGTACCTGCTTTTGCAATTAAAGTTCTATGCTGGGTTCTCCATCTTCTGACTGGGGTTGGCACATGGTGTTAGACATTATATTTATAGCCATAACTCATGATGCATGAGCAGGCAGTAGGGTAGGTTATCGCGGTCTTACCTATTTCACCTTTTGAACTTTTTACTGCAAGTCCATGCATCCACTTATCAACGTATTGAACTTTTCAGACAACGAATTCCAATGTTGTCAAATCGCATATGCGATCTCATGCGATCAGCATATGCTGTTCGCATATGCGATCGCATAATTGCATTTTTTTTTTTCAATAAAGGAAAATTCGAAAAAAAATTAAAAAAAATCTAAAAAAAATCTGAAAAGAAGGAAAAACTTGCCTAATTAGGGGTTATTTTACTTATTTCATTGTAGTTTAAGTGTTTCATTAAGTTATATATTTAATTACTTATATTATATTATATAAATTTTTACAAAACAATCAATAAGCTTACATTAAAAGAGAATTAATTATTAAAAGCTTCGAACAAAGAAATTTTATTAATAAATGGATAACTTGAAATAACTTACAATTTAATTTACAAAAAAGAAGCACAACTTATAAAATATAAACATTAGACATGTTTGAAATAGTTGTAGAGAGATTAGAGTAAGAGAGAGAGTAAGAGATTTAAAGTTTTGGGGTAAAGAATAGTGAAAATGGAGGTGATATGAGTGCCTATTTATAGGAAAAAGTTTCCCAAATTAAAAAAAATAAAAAAATTGCTTCCATTCTAACCATTGGGAAATATGCGATCGCATATTTGTCGCTTATAAAAGTATGCCATGGCATACTTGCCAGGATCGCATATGCGATCTGATCCACAGTATGCGCATATGTGATCGCATATGTGCATATTTGTCGCTTATAAAAGTATGCCATGGCATACTTGCCAGGATCGCATATGCGATCTGATCCACAGTATGCGCATATGTGATCGCATATGCACATATGCGATCGCATTTGACAACAATGACGGATTCGCCATTTGGTTTTTTTGAGTTGAGCGAATCTCCAACCCCAAGAGGGAATGAATCAAAATGGATTATTGTCAACTGTCTGCCTCTTGTTAGGGCTTTTGATTGTTTATTGCTATTGTAATTTGGATCACACAGAGCCCCATGGAATAGGAGGCAAACCCTAGTCCACTAAGATTCACTTAGGGTGGCTCATAGTCCTCCCACTCACATGCTTTCCTGGCTGACGTGGGAAGAACATTGGTACAGTTAACCTCTTTTTTTCGGCCTTGACGCATGTACAAGTTATTATGAGGTTCCATGTGAGTGCTCTTTTCCTGTTCATGCCTGCATCATGAACTTTGACGTGGATTTCATGAATGCTTCGAAAAACACCAAATCTACAAGTGATAAATTCGGTGAAACAATTTTGGACCCCAATCTCTAATTATTCTGCACATACTAAAACTTTCTTAACCTACAGTTCTACCTACAGTTATTTGTCATTTTCTCTTTTGTAGAAGAAAAGGGCAATTTCTTGATCATGTCCTTTTCCTTATTTATCTTTCAGAGCTTATATGACATGACCCTTGTTCATTCTGATGAAGCTTTCTTTTTTCTTTTTTGTCAGGTCAGGTTAATTGCATCCGTTCCTGGTTATCATACGGGTTCCAACCTTAAAAAGTGGGGCCATATGAAATTACGGACCATCCTGCAGGATTGTGTTTTCGACAAAGAATTTCAAGGATCCCCGCTTGTATATCAGGTATAATCAGCTCTCTTCTTCAATATGATATTTATAAAATCTTTAGAAGGAAATACAGTACCTATTCTTGGTAATTGCACAACTGATTTTTCTTTTTTCTTTTTAATTTGGAATGTGTAACTCTTTCTACACTGTATGCACTGATTCTAGTTCTACTGCATTGAGGAGTTTACTCTATCCATCCTGTATCTCCAATGTTGCATGTATATGATCATGGTAGATTAGGTCAAAATGTAACTTGCACTGTCTTCTTTCAGTTTTCCTCCCTTGGTTCTTTGGATGAGAAGTGGATGGCTGAATTAGCATCATCAATGTCATCGGGTTTATCTGATGATAAAACGCCTTTGGGCTTGGGGAAAGCAATGATAATTTGGCCTACTGTTGAAGATGTCAGATGCTCTTTGGAGGTAATATTATTGTGTTGGATAGAGTAAGCCTATTACCGAATACTTCGCTGTTGTACCATGTATTACTTTCCTTTTTATAAATTGCAAAATTACATATAAGAATTGGAAACAAAACTACAAATAGATCACTGAAAAGAAAATAGAACAAATCCAACTAAAGTATCAAGGCAAACCTTTTGATACATGAAGAACCTCAGAATTCTTTGTGCCACAGATTATGATGGATTACTTGGTCGTTTTCGATGCCTATTATACTTTCTTGAGCCAGTTTTGCTTCACTGTCTTTTTTCTTTTAATGGATATCGGAATTTTATTAAAAAACTATACTAGAGGATACAAGGCATCATCCAAGATACAAAGGGGATAACATTCCACATGATCCCATTAATAAAGCTATATGATTATTAGGCATCTGCAAATCTGGAAGACTGCAAGTTTAAGGGCCCCAAGTTTCTGCATTGGAATCAAGAATAATGAGGCAATGATCAAAAGTGGGCTATGGTATATAATATACTGGGATCGGTGTTTTAAATAGCGAATAGCATGTAGCATAGCCTTCACCCCTCTGAAGCGTGACGCGTAAGCTACATAGTGTGTATAGCGTAAGCTACACACGACTTAGATTTTTAATCAAGGTTGCACTTGGTTGCACCAAATTAGATGATTAATAATAAAATTTAACAAAATTTCATGATATTTGGTGCAACCAAATGCAGCCTAAGGTAATAGCAATGGGTAATGATTAAGTACAAAAGTGAAGAAAGAGCAACAAAACTGATTTAAAACTATTTCTTATATTATTTTACTAAAAGCATTGAAAAGACTAATGAATTTTCATTGAAATAGAAAAATGTAACAAATCATTAAAAACATTATTGATTTTATAGTGAAAAATGACTTTTAATGTGAGCTATGTAGCATGTAGCGTAGTCTATGAAGCATGTCGCGTATCCAAATTAATCATATAGCGTAGGCTACACACTACTTAAGCTATTTTCATGAGCTACGTAGCGTTTAGACTAAGCTACACACTGCATAGTGTAGCTAAACACTGACTGGGATATGCCTAGCAAATGTACCTTCCAATCCCCAGATATAAGAAACCTATCCAATGTGGACATAGAAGGATCTCTTGGTTATTTTTCCAAGTGAAAACAACTCCCAAACGACAAGTCTGTCAATTCATGACTGTCCACCCAAATAGTAAATACATGCCTACAAGGGGTGATCCTGCTACAACCTTTTCTTTCGTGCGAGAACTGGATAACATTGAAGTCTCCACAAGCAAACCATGGGAGATTCCATCTGATTCTAACCTTATTCAATTCCCCCCAAAATCTATCCCTTAAATTTTGTGAATATGGACCACATATGGTGGACAATGCCCATGAGAAACCCCTTCGCATTCCTTGAGGATGGACACTGAACATGAGCCTATCATCGTCTCACATGGTTACAAATGTCTTTTTATATAAATTTGTTTGCATTTTAGATTCTACAATTTCTTCCTACGCTCCTACTGCTCGCTTTTCAGCAAAGATCTCCATAGTGTCATAATACCTTGCTTCATTCATCAGGGTTATGCTGCTGGTAATGCCATTCCAAGCCCACAAAAGAATGTAGAGAAAGATTTCTTGAAGAAATATTGGGCAAGATGGAAAGCAGATCACACTGGCCGTGGGTATGCTTGTTTCTGTTAGTTCTTATCAAGGATTATGAAAGTAGCTTTCTAGATTTAGCCTTTAAAAGATTTAATCCTCTAACTTCTTGCCGCGCAAAGTCGGAAGATTTTACAACAGATTTCATAGTTTTCCTTCTTTTGAGTTCTCTTGTTATCCTTAGAATTGCATGACCAATTTTTGAAAGTCAAGCATGGTCCATGTAAGAACCTTCTTGAAGTTGGCTTCCCACTATAATTGAAATTCAAGTACAAACTCGTTGAGGCAAAAAAGTCCAACATGCTTTCAATTGGACGTTGAGTTCTTTTTGTTATGCTAAAAGGGCGGGTTGGTAGTTTTACCCATGTTGATAGTAATTTTTTATTACTTTTCAACCAATGAAGATTTTTTTTTTCCTCTTTATTTTCCATGATGATAAATTTTATTGATTAAAAAGATGAAGAGTACATAAAGAATTATGTTTTGATTCATCCAAAGACTCTTCGAATCTTTTGAACATAATACAATTCCTGCAATCATGCTTCATCATGTCATAAAATACATGTTTTAGTAAGCCAGTTCTTGCAAAAGGGTCATATTTTACACTTGGAGACGTCATTGCATTCTCTCAGTTCTTCTTTTCCATACAATATTATATGATGCATGCTAATCTTTTCACTCTTTGATGTCCCAGTCGCGCAATGCCTCATATAAAGACGTTCACTCGATACAATGGTCAAAATCTTGCGTAAGAAGTCATCCCTATCTTGTTATATGATGCTTCTGTGGTTTCCACGATACATTTATTTATTTTTTCGATAGTCTCTCTCCATGTCATGCTAGTTAGGCGGTTTTACGTGTAAAAGTGATTGAGTTCTTTCAACAGTTGGTTTCTCCTGACTTCAGCAAACCTTAGCAAAGCTGCGTGGGGTGCACTTCAGAAGAATAATTCCCAACTTATGATCCGTTCTTATGAGGTATGCTTCTCTGGATTGGACACTTCAAATCTCTTGTGAAAAAATATTTTCTGTGAGATATGCTTTACTTTTGTGCATAGTCTTCGTTATATGGAAACTTGAAACAACAGAGAGAGAAGAAGAAAAGAAGGAAAAAATTGGAGAAATAAATGAAAATGTTAAGAGTAACCCATCATGCATGATGAACGAAATCAGAAAATTGATGAAGGAATTGGATCAGAGAATGAGAAAAAGGTGAATCATTCCAATCATAAATGGAAAAAAAAAAAAAATGAAACGTAGGAACAGATAAATAAGAAGAGGAAATGTGTGATGATGGTCTGCATCCATAAAAGGTGGTAATAGATTGAAGTAAAAAAAAAAAAAATTTGCGATAAAGCTTCCCGAGAGAGAAAATCTCTAACTAGGGATAGCTTTGACCCTTGCTTATCAATGAAATTCAATCCATTGCAAGTTGCTTGGCATTCCTAAGAGTCAATACTCTTATTGTAGGAACTGAGAACCACGGATGATCTTATGCCAGTCCAGACTAGCTCCTCCTTGGGGTTTGTTGGCTGTTCTGGTGTAGGGGGAGTTCTCCTAGATGACAATTGTGCAATTTGGAAATTATTTTCTGGTCTCGTGACGGGAGTGGGTGTGCCAGGTTGGTGTGTGTTGGGTTCTAAGAATGTTATCGTAGGACATCTAAGCTGTGTAATCTTGCTTTTGTTTCCGAAGACATGATCTCTCTAACAAGGTATTTCGTAACAGTATACAGGGTGTAAGGGCCGTTACGGTCCTTTTATTTTTATTTTTATTATTGATTTTTTTTCGAAAAACCTATATCGGCCCTGTAACGGACTGTTACGGGGCCTTTATGGCCTTTACAGGGAGCGTAACGGGCCGTTATAGGGACTGTAACGGCCTTTACGGGTCATTTTTTCTATAACAGCCTTTACGGCCTTTATGACCCCGTAACGTGTAATGGTTGCCACCGTTACCTCTACGTAATGGTCTTTACAGCCCCGTAACAGCCTTTATGGCACACCATTCTCTCTAATTTTTATTTACTCATGTCTGTAGAGAAGCGAATGACTTGGCGGAGTTTGTAGCTAAAGATTGTGCATCTAGGTCTGTCATTTGTGTTATGAATTATCCATAGAAAAGACACCAATCTTAGTGTCGGTTGTCCAGCTGGCCTATCCCCACTGAAATGCTTTAGTTGTCCAGCTGGCCTATCCCAACTAAAATGCTGAATCCAAGTTTACATTTTTAGTGGTTTTTATTTTATTTTGTGTACGGTCCACTCTGTGAATTAGATCTCTTAAGATGTTCAGAATAATATTAAAATTACTGATTCCTCATCATTCTTCACACATAAGTGATGTGCTTGAGTCCATCCTTTCTTTGACTTTCAACCCAAAGAAACTTCCTGCATTGCCTCTTTTATAGGATTTTTTTTCATACTCGTAATATTAATGTTTTTTTTTTTTTTTTTTTTCAGTTGGGGGTCCTATTCTTGCCACCTCTTATTAAAGGTGAAGGTTATGGTTTTTCTTGTACAGAGAATGGTGGTTCCAACCAGGTACTACATTGTTGATATTGATTTTGTGGGTGTTGGAATATTCACAAGTAGAGATTTTATGGGTTAATATGCTTTCGTTGCTTGAACAGATGTATAAAATGGTAGTTAACGGCCACATTCCATTTTTGGTTTTTCCTATTGGTAATAGGATAATAAATGCGAATCATCACGGAATGCAGAAGGGCGCAAAACAAAGCTGGTGACTCTTTGTGGACAAGGAAAGAGAAGTACGGATTCATCATCATCTGCTGTCATCCAACTTCCAGTTCCATATGAACTCCCTCCACAGCCATACAAGCATGAAGGTTAGGCACTAGGCAGTGGTTTGCAACAGCTACTTTTTGGTGGAATGTTATTTGTAGTTGTGTTTGCAGCCAAACCGAAACACTGGACAAGCTGATGTGGCACACTTGTCGCTATCTAGTCCATTGATCAAGCTTGCCTTGTGGTGAGCACTGATCGGTTTACTAATCAAGTGGGCGGTGAGCACACCTTATCGGTTCACTAATTAAGTGGGCCACACTAGTGCTTGTTAGTGCACTTTTCTGTGGTGCACTTTGTTTGTCAATTACGTAGGTCTGTGAGTCTAGGTATAACGACCTGAGATTTTCAACTCTCGTGTATAATACGACGGCCGATTTCCCAAGTAAATCATAGACTAATTGATTTGTTAAATAATGAAATATAACATTCAAGCACAATGGTGGAAACAAATGTTCATCTTATTCTATCAAACTTATTACTTCATCATCAACGTTTAAATAAGGAAACTAACCAATATTCATACTAATCAATCAAAATATCAAACCATTTCTTGTTTGGAAGACTTATTACAATTTCCATAAATGTAACTACTAATAAAAAGAAATGTTTAATAAATGAAAATATCAACTAAATTCCTTCAACGTCTTCATCCGCCATGTGATCATATGAACCATCGAACTCTTCACCTTGAAAGTCGGGTTCGATACCTGGATTTTCATCTGCATCATCTAAATTGCGATTGGGATAACGTTAAACGCTATCATAGTGGGGATATTCCCTCCAAGACAATCAGGAATAATAATATACAAAACTCAGAGTAACGCAACACAATAATATCTTTATTTAAACAAAACAATCAAGTAAAAATCTTTGTTAATGCAATGCATGGATGCATGCTCTGGCTAAAGCACCCTGACTAAACGAATGCGGGAAGCTCAAATTGAGTCACCCATACACATCCGTTAAACGAATACGGAAAGCCCAAGGTTGAGACACCCCATACACACCCGTTAGCCACTAGTCACCAGAGTGAAATTAATCCAACTAATGGAAGCGGGAAACCCCCAATACACTTCCACTAGATAGTGCATGGCAAGAAGTGGAACAAGTTCCTAAAACTTCATCCATGACACCTAGAGGGGCTGGCTCACCAAGTCGAGCCCTAGTGAATGCATGAGTTTGTTTTCCTTTTTATTAAGTATTTTACAAACAACTATTTTTAACAACTCATTGGACACTATGGGGAGTCGCAAGCGACCCAGCATAGGCCGACAGCTCGGGCTTAGTGTCCATGGCACTAACCTCGGCTCATGAGAATTTGTATACCATTAGTGTCCACTCATTGTCCCGTTTTATGATTTTATCATGTCCCAAGAAGCCAAAGTTATACATCATGGCCAAATTTCATTAAAATACTCATGTAATGTAAATGGGTCCAATCAAACATCATGTATATGTAAGGATCCATTAACAAACAATCACCTCATTCTCTCAGTTAAGTCAATATATATTCTTCTATCATGGACACCTCTCACGGGTTCCATCTCTCTACATCAAATAATTTTACCAACTTAGAGACAGAGTATACAATAATGGGATGTCCATATGATGATCTTATACACATATTTCATGTCACAATATGAAAACAAATGTTACTTGTAGTACATGGACTAAGAAAATAAGGGCATAGATTTCACAGAAATAAATAACACAAATACACATGCTTCTTAGTAAAAAATCTAAACAAGGAATCATATCACCATATAATGATATTTATTACAAATCTCATATCAAACTTCATGTTATATGGATAAGCAATTCAAAACAAAATAACTTCACATGCCATAAAAGAAACTTATGATAATCGTGAAATTATTAATGAAAGGCTTGAAGGAAAATTCTCACCTTAAGATGGACTTAGAAGAAGAGGGTCGTAGAAGATCCTAACCACTGGAAAAATATGAGAAAGAACTCTCTTCTCTCTCTCTCTCTCTCTCTCTAGGGCATGGAGGCCAGGGTTAGGAGAAGGATTTGGAGGTGCATAGTAGAAATATGGAGAAGGATGTGCATGCGAGGTCTTGTGTAACAACCTCTTGAGGTGGGTTTCTCAAATCTCAATATTCGGATGATCTTTGATCAATTCCAATCCATTCATCTTATCAAGCTCGAATAGTAGAGTCAGAATACATAAATTTCTTGATGATCCACATTCTAAATTGGTCGATCCTTGAAAATGGCCTGACGGGTGCTAAAATGGGCTAGATCTCAATTAACAGGTGTACGCTTGATGATCAGGGTCCAAATTTTGAGAAAATATGTAGTCATGATAGGCAAACAATTGTACAAATTTTAGTGATTGATTGATGGTGAGAAATGCCTAGATCTGAAATTCCAACTTTTGGCGGAAAAGGAAGGGGCTGGCTTTGTGGTTCAACGGTGTAGGATTATAGATCGGGGTTCAAATTTTGTGTAAACTCGTAGTCATATGAATATAATGGGTGATCCAAATTTGAGAAGCGATTGATGGTGAGAAGTGAGTAAATTGAAATGTTCAGATTTAAAAAGAGTTGGTAACTCGTTAATTTCTAGAATGGTATAACTTTTCTCAGATTTAAAAAGAGTTGGTAACGCGCATAAGAAAGAGGTTTATTAAGGTGGGGCACTCAAATCACACTATTGGTCCATGATAAAGACAATCCAAGTCACTCATATGAAGAGAAATATTCGACTACGACTAATCATCTACTTTCCTCACTCGATGGACATGAAAATCAAGGGTTAAGGGGTTGATTTGACAATCGGACCACTTCTACTATGATTTAAGGGCTGAAATTTGACGTGAATATGTGCCCAAAAGCTTAAATCCAGGGTTTTGCGTGAAAGTGATCGTCAGAAACTATAATACTTAAAAATGACATCTTAAGTTAAGTTTAACTAATGGCATTTTTGTAATTATCTAAAAAGTCCGTGATTTTGGAAATCTGATCTTTCTACGATGTTTATGGGATCATTCTAAGCAACTTTTGTAAAGGGTCCCCTATCGGATCTCTTACGGATGTCCCGCTATTCGCAAATCAACGGTAAATGTACGATAATTAATAAAAAAATAAATTAAAAATGAATTTTTAAAAATTTTCAAATAAATCTTAAAATCTGAGGCGTTACACTAGGTGTTGGTTGAGCTCAAAGAAGATGAAGATCGAAGACTCAAGAGGGGCTGGGCTCAGTTTGAGGGCTGAATCAAGGAAGAAGAAACAGGTAAATGAGATGCCTTGGTGAGCCAAAATCCTTGAACCTAAACCAAAACCATACCTGTAGATGACTTGTCTCTAAGAAGCATACTTTTAGTCATCTTAGAATGGCCTTAGGTGTCCTCAAAAGACCACTCAAAGGAATGTCTAAGAGGTTTATTAACTACTGTAAAAATACAAGTCAAAACAGCAGAACTCATGTGTTGTCAGGCCGACCATCAACTGGCGACAGTAAGGTATCGGCCGACTGACAGTCTGGTCGATTGACCGATTAGGGGCTAAAAGTGGATAACAATATAACTACATGTCTAGGCCTAATTTGGCTGATTGACCCTCATATTCGGTCGACCGATGACCCTCAGTCGGCCGATCGATAGGTATTGTTGGTCGATCGACAGCTAGCCATTACCAACCGTTTTATATCTGTTGAAGCTTTTTTTGTAAAGGGGCTGGGCTCGGTTTGAGGGCTGAAGGGAGAGATTTTAGTGCATTAGAAGCCACCTACATTGCTCACATCATTAGACTCTAATCCTATCCATTCTTAAGCCATCTTCCTTGTGATTCATCACAAGTTGTAGCATTCAATAGCCCGAATGAAGATGTGCTTGCTCTCTCTTGATCTCTAGATGTTTTAGACATTTACACCATAGACATATCCTTAGTTTAAATCTCTCTAGAAATCCAATTAAATGGAGTTCTTGTAAGCAACCAAATCCTATTAGTTGTAGAGAATTCGTCACCACCTCCCATCACCTAGTTATCTCTTGAAGATCATATGCAAGGCGATTGATCATTGGAGTTGAAGCATTAACAACGCATCGACAACATGATCGGGGGAGCAAAGGGGAGCTGATTGAAGCACAAAAGAGTGGAGATCAAACAACCCATGAGGTGCTGAACAAGGGACTCATTTGACAAGTAAGTGTCAAGTTGAGAGTCCATTGCACTCTTTCCATTTGTTGGTTAGAGTGTGAGAGTTTAGTTCAAACTCGAATTAGGTTCCTTAGTGGATCCTTGGCTCATTAGTTGAGCCTAAAATTCAAGTTTCTAGGTGGATCCGTGACACATTTGTTGGGTCTAAAATCCAGGTTCATAAGTTGAACCTTGACTCATCTGTTGAGTCTAAACTAAGTCTCCAAGGGGAGCCACCAACACGGGTGCGTACATGTAGGTTGGGAGAAACCTGTAAACTCCTAGGTTGGGTGGAACTTATCAAACACCTGGGTTGAGAGATGAACCTGGAAAATCTCCGTTAAGGTTGAGATGTGAATCTGTGCAAAAACCTTCGTGTAAAGGTTGAAAGGTAAACCTGATTTAAAACCTTTGTTATAATGAAATCCGGTGCTCTCATGGGTTGTGAACGACAACCGGGAGTGAAGTAGACAAGTAGTCGAACCACTATACATGCTTGTGTTTGAGATTGTCATTTGAGCCATTTCTATTTTAGCATTGTTTATTTAATTGTTAATTAGATGAATGTTGGAATGAAATGTATGCTATGCATTGATAGGTAGATTCTCTCACTCATCTTGTAGTTTCACTTCTAGACTAGTTGCTTAGGTAGTTATATCATTTGTAGTCTAGAGAATTGCACATTGATTAGAAGCTCAACATGTTGCATTATTATAATCCATGTGCTTAGGCCAGTTTGCTTAATTGCTTTATCTTTGCTAAGCATTGTGATTGGACCCACTTATGCTTGGAAGCTAAGTGTTGTTATTTAATTAGTTTATAATTGCTAATTTAGTTTAATTAGACAAGAAGTTTTTAAAACAGTCCTAATCCCCCCCCTCTAAGACTTAGCCATAGTTCTATAAGCTCCGCAAGCTTCCGCATGTAGCGTAGGGTATCCCCCGACGTAATTTTAGTGCTTACATAGAGACAATTAGAAAAAGAGGTCCAATTGTCCTCACTCAACGCGCATGTGTCGCCCACATGGTAGATGGGCTGGCCTGATTTTGAGGTTGTAAATAGCATTCCTTTTGGTAGTGTTATGATTTATTTATGGGAAAAGATTGTGTGCGCTGTTGCACACAGGTGCATCAAGAGTCCACATCTCTGACTATCCATAGATGGTGGATGGGTAAACCTTAGATGCTCATTTCAAAATGGGTTTTCAAATTTCGCATTTTGAAATGTTTAATGGATTCTCACTAACCAGTGAGAATCCTTCTTTAAAAATGGTGGGAGATGCCTGTGCACTGATTGTATTGGTTGGCACCACGCACATTGAATTTGTGCCCTTTATTTATTCATCCAAAATATCAATATTAATGTACAATCTCATTTCTTTTCTTTTTCTTTTTATGTTTCAGATGTACCATGGTCATGGGACCGTAGATATCAAAAGAAGGATGTCTATGGTCAAGTTTGGCCACGTCATGTTCAGCTCTATGCCAACGAAGACTCTTGAGCAGTTTTCTGTAAGAAGCTTCCTTTTTTTTAATTTTTTTTAATTGTGGCATTTTAGTAGGTGATTTTCCGACACTGGAGCAATGGAATTTACATGAACGTTATGCCAGTCATCCTAGAAATGGTAGGTTTTGAAAGAGCTCGGATGAACAAAATGATATATGAAGAGTTTGTGGTAGGTTTGGATTGTGATGTTCCTATTTTTCAGAGTTTCTGTACAGAAGATGAAGTAATTTGCTTTTAGTGCTGGAGGAATGCTTTCCAGAGATGTCATGGGCCACTCATCAGGTGGGTCGTACTTGCAGAAAGTAAATGGATGGATAGAAAAAGCAGGACTAGAGTCACATGTGTGGTAACAAATGTGTGCAGCGAGGGTTGTCTAGGCGTACCTACTGCGTCCAAAGAGGAGCCCGCCGTATTTGAATCTCGAAGAGTTTAGGTCGTTGTCCATCCAAACAGTCGAATAGTCGGCCAACATTGCAATGCATTAGCCGGATGATGGGTATCATTTGACTTTTAGCCTTGTGCATTAATGCATATGATAGGGCCTGTTTGGTGGACATCTAGAAATGAGTTTATCTCATTTTAGTTTATTGTACTTATGTATTGGAGATCATGATTCGTTGGTTATCAAAATTATTGTCTTGTCAAACCTTATAAAAGAGAAAAATTTCTGTGATAAAATATATAATGTGAGCAGCTTTGGACAATTTTAACCTTACAATTAGTATATAAAGATTGTTAAACTTTGGATTTTAAAAGGACATGGGAAAGAATTTAAAATAAAGTGCAGGGTAATTTGGCCCATTTAGAAAGTAATGGGCAGTTGGCAACCTAAATTAGATTTTAAAATTATTTATTTTTTATTATAACATTTTTAAAACCGTGTTTCGCGTGGATTTGGACGTGCCAACCGACTAATATATACAAATGTAATATAATATAGTAGAATATATAAGTGGGGTCCGGCTCCATGGCTCAGTAGTATACAGAGTTTGTTTCAACACGGGAGCAGGTGCTCATGTGGTGTGGGTGTATGTAATCAAGTGCCCATTTATGGGGGCTCACGCCTCACCATGTCAGTATGAGAAATCCATTTTGTCCATTATTATGTTAACCATACATGCAAAAAATCAGCTATATAGAAAAACTTAGATGGGCCCACAATAATAGGAATAATGTAAGACACATATAAAGGTTCAAGTGGTGTGAGCTACCTAAATTTTGTATGTCAATGAGATATGTTCACATAAAATATTATAAGCCAATCTCAACATACAAAGTTTTCTTTTCCATCAGATATGTCATTATGAGCCATTTGGCTTCGTTTGGCACTATGGATTTGGAATACTTGGATTAGAAATCCCTTGGATCTGAAATACCCTAGATTTGGAATCGGAAATTTGGAATCTTCTGCTTGTGTTCGGAACCCTTGATCCAAAAGTAACTATGCACTTAAAATTATGTAGTGTATTTACCGGAGTTTGAATTTAATTACTAAATCAACTTTAATATACTTAATTAGTGTACTTATATGATGTTTGATACAATGATTGTAATAAACCCATTGATATATACTTTGGCTGATAATGATGAAATTTTTAGCCTTGAATAGGCCATAAGCATAGGATCACAGATTCACAATCCAGTAACTAACTAATGATTTTTAACCATTGATTTAATTGGACAATGTTTGGACTGCTTAAATCATTTTATTGAAGTAATTTAGTGATGCAGTTGATAATTAGATTCTTTCAGGATATCATTAATGGGTCACTTGCCCAATAAATTAGTAGCATAGTGATACATATGTTACACATGCGACCTTCTAGCCTGTAAAAATGAGTTAAAAAAAGAGGAGAGGATTAGAAATCCAAGCAAAAGGGAGGGATTGCAAAATTGACCAAAAGTGAGGATTCAAAATCCCTTGGATTACCCTCTAATCTACCCTATGCAATTCTTTAGCCTTTAAAAATGAGTTAAAAAAGAAGAAGAGAGGAAATGATTAGAAATCCAAGCAAGAGGTATGGATTGCAAAATTGACCAAAAGTGAGGATTTGAAATCCCTTAGATTACCCTCTAATCCACCCTGCACAACTGATGAATTTAGAATACCCTCAAATCCCCCCAAATCCTCGGTGCCAAACACCCCAAGTCATGAAAAGGTTGGAGTAGCATTAAAGCCACTTAAAATGAAAATTACAACGATCCAACTCATCAGGTAAACAACACACAATACGTTGATTCCAACCATCAGCCGACCATTTATTTCAATTGTAGTTAGCCTGGTCGATGGGTATCATTTGACTTTTAGCCTGGTGCATGCATGCAAGTTTTAGGGCCTGTTTGGTAAACGTCCAAAAAGAGTTTTTATTTTATTTTATTTCAGTTGATTGTAATTGTGTATTTGATAAATGGTGGCTTTTTGTTATCAATGTATTTTTTTCAAATCTTACTGAAAATAAAACTACCTATAATACTATTTATAATGTGAGTAGCTTTGGACAATCTTATCCTTGCAATTAGTATTGAAGGGTACTTAAAACTTCTGATCTTAAAGGACAAGGGAAGGAATTTACGAAAAAGTTGAGGCTACTTGGGCCTGTCTAGAAATAATGGTTGGTTGGTGACCCCAACTTTAGATTTTAAAATTATTTGTTATATTTGTAAAACCTTTGTTTCTATGTTGATTTGGACGTGCTGACTGACTAATATATAAAAATATATTATAATGTAGTAGAATATATAAGCGGTGTCCAGCCCAGCCTCTTTAAAAAATGCGCGGCCCCTACTGTGGGGCCCATGTTGATGTATGTATTATATATCCATGCGGTCCATCTGTTTTTCCAGATCATTTAACCCGTACTCGGGTTTTACTTAGTCTAGGTTTAGATTATACTTGGTATGCTACCCTTTCCACCACTAACTGGTAATTTTTGAAGAACACCCGGTGTTTTCAAAAACTAGTAAAGAAGGGGGTGTAGGTACACACACACTGGAATAGTTGCCTACTGTTTACTTGTAATCTCTTTGTAATGCTACCCGGAATCTTCAAAAATTGCCACCTCACATTTTAGTGTTGGCAAAGTAGATAAAACCAGGTGGACTCTAAACCTATACGAAGTAAAAACACTAGTAAGAGATTTTACTATACAGTTTTGCCTACCTGCCACACCTATATCTTATGTATGTAGTTCCACCCGGGGCACCATTCCCGGCATGATAGGACTACTCCGGCCCGGCGTGGACTAGGCGAGGGGGTCGTCCATGCCCCTTACCATACGGATTTGATCCCCACAGTTACCCGGCCCTGGTCCGGACTTTTTAGTCTTAAAACTTATCCCGGCCGGCCCGGTATCCGGGCCGGGCTTTGTCTCATTTTAGTCCCGGCTCTGGATGGGTCCGGGCCGGGTAACTGCGGGGATCGGATCTGGGCCGAGATAATAACTAGCACGAGTACAACCCGAAGATGGGTAATCCATATGGGCGGGGTAACTGGGGAACGGTTTTGGTAAGTATTCACACGGCAGACTAGCGTACGCCCGGGCTTTCTTTACAAGCAGGTTGGCTGAGTAAGTTGCGCGAACGCCACAGTTTGAGCCTTCGCCAAGTTGAAAACTGCCTGACACCAAATAGTTGAACATACACCAAATAGGTGCGGCAGGTAAGTAAAAAGGTCGAATAAAATCGTTTATCCGGTTTTGTACTTCGTCTAGTTTTCCATTCCTCCGGTGTGTTGTCCTTTGTCACCACTAACTTGGTGGTGGTAATTTTAGAAGAACCCCGGATGTTTTCAGAACCTAGTTCGACTATAAACACAATAGGGAAGTAGGTCCAGGCGCGCTGGAATAGTTGTCCAAACTACGCCTACAAACATCACGGTATGGCCTAGAGAGGTTTCAACGGTGAGTGTAATTATCCCACCATTTCATGTGGTGTGGTCCACTTGAGCTTTGGATCCACTTCAGTTTTTAGAACCATGCCATAAAATGATCTTAAAAAACGGATGGACAGCGTGGATCTAACATCAAGGTGGGCCCCGACTACCCTGGTGGGATCTGCAGGAATCCGCTTCCCTCAAACAGGACCCACAATTCTACTTAACGGCCATCCACTTTTGACGGACTTTTTTAACGCTCACCTAACTCAACAAAACACACTTCAATTGCACGCAGGCGGTGATGTTATTTCACGCGCCATTCTTTTGTGAATATATCGTATATGTGTTCAATCCCAGACGTCCATCAGGTCAGCCCCTTCCATATTATACTCAAAATCACCATCAATCTGACATTTTTACAGAAGAAAATTCTTATTAAGATAGTATACCGTTCTTTCCCAAAATATATGTTATTATATTCAGATATGTAAGATATTGACCCTATTTTTATATTGTAGCATAGATCCAGAGGTTCCTACATGATGAACGTCTCAGATCTTGTACACTTATCACGATACGTCAGTTATGATGTAATGCGATTATCTTTGGCGCATGCAGATGTGCCGACTAAAAAAAGAGAAGGAAACATCTTTGCTGCCTCGTTCACGGTAGCTCCGAGAAATCTCTGGCGTTCCGTGGAAGCTGCCGTCTGCCCTTACACGTGTCAATGTATGATTGGATATCCTTTCCTTGGCGGTTTCGCCTCAGACGATCCAGGGGCGCACCTTAGTAGGCAATTCGATTATAAATACATCCGTTCGGGTTAGGGTTTCGCATCCAATCTTCTCTCTTTCGTGTGAAAAAAAAAAAATCTCTTTCTCAAGGTAATGCCTTTTTCTTTGATTTTTCTTCCTGGAATTGTTAGGGTTTCGAAGGATTTAATAATTTTTTTTTTTTTTTGAATTTCTGATTTATTTTTCGATCTATGATTTTCAATGTTCCCGGATCTGTGTTTTTTCTTGAAATAATTTGGTTGATTATTTGTTTTTTTTTTCCTCTCGAATTTCTACTATATATGATTTCTGAACTCCACGAAGATCTTATCCGTCGCGATTATCGATCTGTTTTCAGAATCGAATTTTGGGATGGCTGATTTATTCGTTGTTTTATTTCTATTTTTCTGATATCTGATATCTATTCTTTCTCTGCTAACAGATCAGATCCGTTGATTTTTCATCTTGATTTATATAGACTATTTTAGATCAGATTGTTGATTCTTGATCTGCTTTAGATTCTTCGAAGAAATTGTTTTCTTCTTAGAAATCCAAATTTTCTTAATTTACTGTGTTTTGACCTAAGTTGTGGCTTTCAAGACCCGTAGATCTGATTTTCTTTCAATCTACAGATGCAGATCTTCGTCAAGACCCTCACCGGCAAGACCATCACTCTCGAAGTCGAGAGCTCTGACACCATCGATAACGTCAAAGCCAAGATCCAGGACAAGGAAGGCATCCCACCGGATCAGCAGCGTCTGATCTTTGCTGGTAAGCAGCTCGAGGACGGCCGCACCCTTGCCGACTACAACATCCAGAAGGAGTCTACACTCCACCTCGTCCTCCGTCTGCGTGGAGGCATGCAGATCTTCGTCAAGACCCTCACAGGCAAGACGATCACCTTGGAAGTCGAGAGCTCAGACACCATCGACAACGTCAAGGCCAAGATCCAGGACAAGGAAGGCATCCCACCGGACCAGCAACGTCTGATCTTCGCCGGAAAGCAGCTTGAGGACGGCCGCACCCTTGCCGATTATAATATCCAGAAGGAATCCACCCTCCACCTCGTCCTCCGCCTGCGTGGTGGTATGCAAATTTTCGTCAAGACCCTCACCGGCAAGACGATCACCTTGGAAGTAGAGAGCTCAGACACCATCGACAACGTTAAAGCCAAGATCCAGGACAAGGAAGGCATCCCACCGGATCAGCAGCGTCTGATCTTCGCCGGAAAGCAACTCGAGGACGGCCGTACCCTTGCCGACTACAACATCCAGAAGGAGTCCACCCTCCACCTCGTCCTCCGTCTGCGTGGAGGCATGCAGATTTTCGTCAAAACCCTCACAGGAAAGACGATCACCTTGGAGGTGGAGAGCTCGGACACGATCGATAACGTCAAGGCCAAGATCCAGGACAAGGAAGGAATTCCCCCGGACCAGCAGCGTTTGATCTTCGCCGGAAAACAGCTTGAGGATGGCCGCACCCTAGCTGACTACAATATCCAGAAGGAGTCGACCCTCCATCTGGTGCTTCGTCTCCGTGGGGGTATGCAGATTTTTGTGAAGACCCTCACTGGCAAGACGATCACCTTGGAGGTGGAGAGCTCGGACACGATCGACAACGTCAAGGCCAAGATCCAGGATAAGGAAGGAATCCCACCAGACCAGCAGCGTTTGATCTTCGCCGGAAAGCAATTGGAGGACGGCAGGACCCTCGCTGACTACAATATCCAGAAGGAGTCGACCCTCCATCTGGTGCTTCGTCTCCGTGGGGGTATGCAGATTTTTGTGAAGACCCTCACTGGCAAGACGATCACCCTGGAGGTGGAGAGCTCGGATACGATCGACAACGTCAAGGCAAAGATCCAGGATAAGGAGGGAATCCCACCAGACCAGCAGCGGCTGATTTTCGCCGGAAAGCAATTGGAGGACGGCAGGACCCTTGCGGATTATAACATCCAAAAGGAGTCTACCCTCCACTTGGTGCTGCGTCTGCGTGGTGGGATGCAGATATTTGTGAAGACGCTGACGGGGAAGACAATCACCCTGGAGGTGGAAAGCTCGGACACGATTGATAATGTGAAGGCAAAGATCCAGGATAAGGAGGGTATTCCACCAGACCAGCAGCGACTCATCTTCGCTGGGAAGCAGCTTGAGGATGGGCGTACGCTGGCGGACTATAACATTCAAAAGGAGTCGACCCTCCACCTTGTCCTCCGTCTCCGTGGTGGTGATTTCTGAATGTCTGGCTGTGGTTCCTGATGCTAGTTGGTTTGGGTTGGTCTTTCTATGGTCTGGTTCGTATGAGTTGAAGAAGTCTCTGTTTTAGTTTTTTTTTTTTTTTTTCTTGAAAGTTTTACACATGTCTGGTAGTATGGAAATGAAGGGTCCTGTTTTATGGACCAAGCAATCTATATAAGTTCCAGTGGTCTTGTCTGTGTGTCTAAGTGGATGTTAATAAATAAATAAAATCTTTAGCTCTTTCATAGTTTGGAGCAATCGTGGTTTTGCATCTGTCATTTACTAATGTGAATTACATCTCTCAACCATGTGATAATGGAGGCGATTCATCATGAAGATATGCTTTGAAATTCCGGGGTCACTGAGATTGCTATACATCTCAATGTCACCATGTGTGATTATTGTGCTGTTTGAGGCTATGGGGTTTGTCCAGGCCAATGTTAATAATACCGTGGTAAGTTTGTGGGCTAAAGAAATGATCAAGTCCAAGTGAAATGCTTTATGAGCACTTTATTAACTCACTTCAGAAAAAGCAAAGAATAGAATAATAGGGAGTTTGGAACTGGTCCGATCAGAAAATCTAGGGTCGAGATTTTGTTTATACACGACGATTGATTTTGGGGTTCACAATTGATTATGGTTCATGATAACCAACCGATCCTTCCCTTGGAAAGTGTGGTCCTAGCAAGAGAGGAGGAGGGTCCTGTGAGGGGCCCTGACTTTGGGTCTCATAGTGATGCATATGCCTCAAATCCACACCGTCCAACCATTCTGACAGCTCATTTTAGGGAATGATGGAAAAATGCATGTGACTCGAATCTTAGGTGGACCACGCCACAAGAAACAGTCGTGTTGAATCCTCACAATTAAAATCTTCATAGATTGCACCACACCATGTTGATAAGGTGATAAAGACCTTGACGAAGAGACCACACATTGCCATGCAAAATCTTGATAAGGTCCTAGAGACCTAGAAGAGACCACACAAATGTCATCTTGATCCAAAGTTTTTGTAGCCCACAGGAAGTTTTCAATGGTCAATTACCACTGTTTCCTGTACTATGGTCCATTGAGATTAGGATCTGCTTCAAAATTTTGGATCATGCCATTAAATGATTTTTAAATACCGATGGACAGTGTGGATGTAGTCACATACGTCAGGGTGGGTCCCACAGTCAGGTGTCCCACCTACCTCAGTGGATCCGGGATCCACCCAAGCGGCGCCCCTGTTAAGGGCCTGGTGGGCCCGGGCCCAACTTGATCTAGATGTTTTATCCACGTTGTCCTTCCCCGTTTTGGATGGATCATTTTGGGTTAGGAGCTAAAAAACGAGGCTGACCAAATACTCTTAAGTGGACCACACCACATGAAACAATAGGGATTGAATGACCTCTTTGAGGCCACAAGTTTTGTATCAGGCTGATATTTTTATTCTCTCTTCATTCAGTTCTGCGTGACCTTATGAGCAGGCAGGAAGGTTTCAACCGTGGATGAGTGATTTTGCCAAAATTGATAGACGGCTTGGATAAAACACACATAGATCACAGTGGCCCCACAGAGCTGCTGACAGGACCGTCCGTCTCTAGCTAGGTCCTGAAGGGGTAGTACCCAATCCGCGCCCCTATCAAACAAGATAAATAGAGAGTCAAGTTGGCTTTGAACCATTCATTGCTGCTGCCTATCATGAAAATCGAAAATGGTACTAAATATCCCAGCCATTGCTTGGAAAACGTTAAGGTCAGTTTACAGATGGTTTGGATTGGTCCCTACCAATGATAATCTGAACAAGAACATGGCAACATTTGGATGTTAATGATCTGTTGGTCTTTGATCTTACAAAAGTTTTGCCCGTTTTGGGTCCAGATCTAGCCTGCTCTCAATGCTAAGGCCTGGCCCCTTCGCACCTTAGCCCCTATTCCTCCTCTGAAATACTTTAGACTTCTTATTGTTTGGTACCAAATCTATACCTGTGGGGGTCCATAATTGGTTTATCCAAGCCATTGATAGAGGATGTAGTATCATAGATGAACATGACCAGAAACTCGATCACAGCCCTCTAAAAAATAAGTGGAATAAAGACATCCCAATCTTATCCTTAGTTTGGCACATGTGGGGGTTCTATGGCCAAAGTCTTTTGCGCGTAATGGTTCATGTGCACCATGTGTGCTACCATCAATCTTCAAATGTCTTGCATATGCTATTTATGACAATATGCACGTATGCCACCATTCATTTTGAGCTCCCCACCTATCCAAGATAGCATTTCCCAGAGTCCACCAGCTTCGCGAACACAGCATGACCAGGGGTTAGTCCAAGGGCATAGCTTTGGGGGACCCCTGGATCCACCAAGGTGTGTGGGATCCCCGACAAAGGGGCTGTCCATCAGTTTTGAAAACTCATTTTGGGTACATGATCCAAAAAATAAAGCAGATCCAAATCTCACGTGGACCATAATACAGGAAACAGCTGTCATGGATCATTAAGAACTTGTCGTGGTCTGCAAAAGTTTTAGATCAAGCTGATATTTGTGTGGTCTCTTCATCCAAGTCTTTGCGACTGTATCAATAAGTTCGATGGAAAAGAAACATTGCAGTGGCCTTCACGAAGTTCTTAATGGTGTAGATTCAATCATGACTGTTTTCTGTGGTATGGTCTTAACTAAGATGGAAAATAAATCTAAGCTCAGAGTTCTTACTTTGATACCTATTAAAACTTTATGTTGGGTCAGGCTGATTTAGTTAGGACATGTTTGGGTGTCACTTAAAAGTGAATTCATCTAATTTTAGTTAATATCAATTTTCTATTAGAGAGAATTGTTGGGCTGAACGCCTCAACTCTTCATGCGTGAAGACCACCGACCGGCCGGCCGGCTGGTCGATCACGCTGGATCCCAGAAAAACGCAGCAGGCTGCTGGACACTTTTGGCGACAGCCGAGCGCCCCACGGTGTTGGTGACCGGGCGCCCCATGACCCGGCCGGGCGCCCGACCATGTTGGTCCGGGCGCTTGAAATTCAGTTTTGCCAATAGTTTCTCGCTGGACTGTTTTTTGGTTGGCCGGGCGCCCGACGGTCTGGTGACCGGGCGCCCGACCTTGCGCGAACTGCTTGTACGCAGTTTCCTAATCTGACTCTAATTGCTCCGTTTTTTGTACTTAAGCGCTCCAAAACGGGATTAGGGTATCCCATTGTGTTGCTAACACGTTCAAGGTGAGAGAAAGAGCTTGGAGAAGAGGGTTTCTTCTTGAGTAAGCTTGTGATTTCTCTTGTGGGCTTGGGTTTTGGGGTCTTGGGTTCCATCTCTTGTAACTTCTGAGTTTATAGTGGATTTGTTGTCGCTTTGTGCCGTGGTGTTTTACCCGTGAGGGGTTTTTCCACGTAAAAATCCGATTGTCTATGTGTGGGTGATTGCATGCATTGTGTTTGCATTGTGTGGCTTGTTTGATTGAATTGTCTGCTT
Source organism: Liriodendron chinense (assembly GCA_003013855.2). NCBI lineage: Eukaryota > Viridiplantae > Streptophyta > Magnoliopsida > Magnoliales > Magnoliaceae > Liriodendron > Liriodendron chinense. The sequence goes on from PVNU02002353.1 coordinate 1,569,081, forward strand.
GTGTTCGGCTTTGCTTCCGCTGCGGGCCCTTTCTATCCCATCAACTGGTATCAGAGCGATCGTTGGGGTGGAGCAGAAATTCGAATCTGAGACAAGAGCATGGCATCAGGCATGAGGTTTGACATAGAGAAGTATTCGGGGAAAAATAATTTTGAGCTTTGGAAGGTAAAGATGAAAGGCCTTCTAGTTCAGTAAGGATTGCAAGTTGCGCTCCTTGGAGAGCGACCAGAAGCTATGAAAGAAGAAGAGTGGAAGAAGATCGATGAAAAGGTCAATGTCTCAATCCAGTTGTGCCTGGCAGATGAGGTCCTGTATAACGTCATGAAAGAGAAAACTGCGGCTAAAACATGGGCGAAGTTAGAGAATATCTATGCGAAGAAATCTCTTGAAAATCGCATATACTTGAAGCTTCAGTTGTACAATCTGAGGATGACGGAGGGGGCCGATGTCGAGAGCTACATCAGCAATTTCAATAGGATTATTTGCAAGTTGATGGATGTAGATGAACCGATGAAGGACGAGGATCAAGCGTTTATCCTGTTGAATTCTCTTCCAGAATCATATGAGTCACTCAAGGACTCTTTGTGCGCAGGTAGGGAGACTATTGGCGTAGAAACCGTTATCTCAGCCCTTCAGGCGAAGGCGATGAGAAGGAAAAGCGGCGGCGTGGGTCCCTCTACTGATGAGGCACTGGTTATGATGGGGAGGAATTCTGAGCGGGGTGGAGGATCTCCTTCATCGAAATCTAAATCAAAAGGCAAGTGGAAGCACAATGTGAGATGTTGGAATTGTGGGGAAGAAGGACATGTGAAAAGGGATTGTTCGAATCCTGATAAAAGGCAAGAGAGATCTGGAGGTTCTTCTAGGGAAGGAACCAATACCATAGAGGATTGTGGTGATGGTTGTGATGTTTTGACTGTATCTGGCATAGAGCCTCTTGGTGGAGAGTGGCTCTTGGATTCAGGGGCATCATGTCATGTATGTCCTAATCGAAGCTCATTCATGTCATACAAGGAGCATGATAGTGGATCGGTGTTTGTGGGCGATGGCTACGCTCGCAATGTGGTAGGGATTGGTTCTGTGCGCATTAGGATGTTTGATGGAGTCGAACGGATCCTTGAAAGTGTGAAGCATGTCCCTGAGATGAAGAGGAACGTGATATCTCTTGGTGCACTCGAGGCGAAAGGGTGCAGGTTCATCGGCTGCGATCGATATTGTAAAGTGATGAAGGGAGCACGCGTGATGATCAAGGCACGAAGGTGCGATAATCTTTACAAGGTGATCGGAAGCACAATTCATGGTGGAGCTGCGGGATCGGCAGCGGGATCCATGGTTGTTCAAGTGTGGCAAGAGAAAAAGGGCCACATGGGAAGAGCAACAAGGCGTGTGAAGATGCAAGGATAGAGTCGATGGGGCATGAGAAGCGACGGGACTGTAATGATGACGAAGTAGAGGTGGAGATGGTGCGTGACGAGGTGTTGCATGAAGAATTGAGTTGTGGTGGAGTTTGTTGGGCTGAACGCCTCAACTCTTCATACGTGAAGACCACCGATCGGCTGGCCAGCCGGTCGGTCACGCTGGATCCCAGAAAAAGGCAGCAGGCTGCTGGACACTTTTGGCGACAGCCAGGCGCCCCACGGTGTTGGTGACTGGGCGCCCCATGACCCGGCCGGGCGCTCGACCATGTCGGTCCGGGCTCCCGAAATTCAGTTTTGCCAATAGTTTCTCGCTGGACTGTTTTTTGGTTGGCCGGGCGCCCGACCCTGCTCGAACTGCTTGTACGCAGTTTCCTAATCTGACTCTAATTGCTCCGTTTTTTGTACTTAAGCGCTCCAAAACGGGATTAGGGTATCCCATTGTATTGCTAACACGTTCAAGGTGATAGAAAGAGCTTGGAGAAGAGGTTTCTTCTTGGGTAAGCTTGTGGTTTCTCTTGTGGGCTTGGGTTTTGGGGTCTTGGGTTCCATCTCTTGTAACTTCTGAGTTTATAGTGGATTTGTTGTCGCTTTGTGCCGTGGTTTTTTACCCGTGAGGGGTTTTTCCACGTAAAAATTCAATTATCTATGTGTGGGTGATTGCATGCATTGTGTTTGCATTGTGTGGCTTGTTTGATTGAATTGTCTGCTTGTGTTCGGCTTTGCTTCCGCTGCGGGCCCTTTCTATCCCATCAAGAATAGTTTCAGGTGCGCTTGATTGCACCAAATATCATGAAATTTGGTGCAACCAAACTCACCCTTATATAAATTGTTGGTTACGTTCTTCATTTATAAGAAAAGAAGCAATCTTTAAGAAAAGAAGCAATGCATAAATCTGATTAACTAAGATGAAGTCATTTTTAAGTGGCATTTAAATAGCCCTTTGTATTTTTTCATTGGACTCGTACAATGCTCTAGTCCAGTTGCCTAATTAATCAACTAACTCCAAATGACCACTCTCTTCTAATTAAATGGATTTTCCTTTTTAAGTAAGTGCAATTCCGAAATATTACTTGAATTCATTTGAATCATGCTTTAATCAGAGATGGATCAAAATCAACACAATTCTCAAACTCCAGCCAAAAAAGGAACCATCAATGAAATGGGTCTATCTAATTCAATCAATTGTAATGAATTATGATCTAGGTTGGTGGGCAATTCCACCTGTAGACTGATCTCCAGGATTTGTAGACCTGTCTACAGCATAGTAATGTTGTTTTGGGCAGTTTGTTTACATTAACTCACCACCTCTAAGGCCTTACAATGAGTGATCTTTTGAGACTCTTAATGCCATTTTATGATGACTAAAAGTATACTTATTGAATCAAGTCATCTAGAAGTTTGATTTTGGTTTAGATTCAAAGGTTTTGGCTCATCAAGGAATTTCTGATTTACCTGTTTATTCTTCCTTGATGCAGTTGTCCTCTTGTGACTTCGATCTTCATTTTCTTTAGGCTCAACCAACGCCTAAACATATGGACTTTCATAATTGATAAATAAGGTGCACTACTATACGACAAAAAAGTGCACCAACACTACCATCTATCTTATCTTGTGCCCCATATGCATAAAGAGGCCCCCCCATATGCCACATGAGCCACTATTCATCTCTAAGCATCTCACATGTGCTAATCTAAGCATATGTTAGTAATTACTTAAAAAAAATTCAAGATTTTTTTTTCCAAATAACAAATTCAAAAATAGATTCTAATTTTTTATGAAAATCTTATTGAAAAATAAACTAGGAAAACACGCTAAAGTTTCCTGAAAATAACGTTTTCTAAGAAACACTATTTTACCCTTACAATTCTAAGTCTGCCAACCATGAATAGTTATGGCTCTAAATAGTTGTGTCTTGATCTGGGCTGGGCTCAGGCTTTATGTTTTTTTTGGGCCGGTCTCAGTTTGACCCGGAGACCCTGACCCGGTCTCAGTGTGTGAGGTGGTTCAACAACACCGGCTGCAGCCCATTCAGTCTTTTGCCTTGCTTATAAAGTCATAGGATGCTCAGGACATGGCATCGGTGGATCCTTGACTGTGGGACCTACCAAGATGCATTTGTCTTATATCCATGCTGTCCATCCATTTCGACAGATCATTTTAGGTTACAAGCCCAAAAATGCAGCAGATCCAAATCTCAGGTGGACCACACCACAGGAAACAGTGGTGCTTGACCATTCAAAATTTCTCCAGGGCCACGAGTTTTGAATGGAGCTAATATTTGTGTGGTCCTTTCATCCAAGTCTTTGTGACCTTAATTATCAACAGGTTGGATGGAAAATAAACATTCCGGTGGCCCTAAGAAGATTTTAATGGTGGGCATTCAACCACTACTGTTTCTTGTGATGTGGTCCACCTGAGATAATGATCTGCTGCATTTTTGGGCTCATACCCTAAAATGACCTTGTAAAATGGATAAGCCTCGTACATTATGGTGGGCCCCACAGTCAGGAATCCCAATCCACCCAAGCTGCAATCGGGATATCAAGGTTTCTAATCTAACCCTGTAATGTGAGGAATTGAGTAAAATAAGCTGTTGCTTTCTAACGGTGGAATAAAAATGCCACCATCTCTTTAAAGAAAGTGGAATAAAGACATCCCGATCTTATCCCTAGTTTGGCACATGTGTTAGTCTTCTGCAAGTGCTTTACACGTATGATGTGTGGTAGATTGGGCGAAGATAACCCCTTTCAAACACTGAGGTCTTGGTATCAATTCCCAAGTGAGGAGTGGCTAGCATTGCTGTGTGACTAACAGTGAGGGTGGGTGTACCAACCCAATTAAATAATAATAATAATAATAATAATAATAATAATAGTGTGTGCCACCATTAATCTTCAAATGCCTTACATGTGTCATTTATAATTAATTGCACACATGCCACCACCCATCTTGAGCTCCCTACACATCCAAGACAGCATGACCCAGAGTCCACTAGACCAATGTTAGTCCCGAACACAGCACCATCTGCATCCAACTGGTCGCTAGGGATAATTTTATAAAAATAAAAAAGGGACTATATATCCATGGCCATTCTTATAGAAGCATATCTCCTCCTCAAGTGAAATCTCGGATCCAACCAACGGCTTAATCTACCTGGTACGGTGCTACAATGAAGAAGAAAGACAACCTTTCATTTTTAAAAAGTAGGTTCCACTATAGTTCCTTGGCCGCACACTAGAATCACCTGTCCAGTGTGATATTTTGTTGTACATTTTTGCCATGTGCACAACATCTCCATGTAGATGTGTGAGTACACACTTGCACCAGAAAGAATGTATAAAAACAGTTGAAAGTTCGACCAATTCGAGTTCTGAGTTAAAAATTTAACATTTTGTTGGGTCAGGCTCATTTAATTAAGGCATGTTTGGGTGCCACTAAAAAATGAGTTCGTCTCATTTTAGTTAATATCAATTTTATTAGAGAGCATAGTTTAGGGTGCATTTGGTTGCACTAGATATCATGAAATTTCATGCTATTTCATTATTAATCAGCCTAATTTGGTCTAAAATATTCTGAGATTTCATAACATTTCATCTAATCAAACACACCCTTATATAAATTGTTGGTTATTTTCTTCATCACTAACAAAAGAAGTAATCTCCAATACATAATTCTGATTAACTAAGATAGATGAAGTCATTTTTAAGTGGCATTTATACAGGCCCTTGTTGTTTGTTCCCTGGAATCCTACGATGCTTTAGTTCAGTCGCATGAATCATGCTTTAATTAAAGATGATCAAAATCAACATAATTCGCAAATTAAAAAGGAACCATCAGTGAAATGGGCCCATCTAATTCAATCAAGAGTAAGGAATTATGATCTAGGCTGGTGAATGGTCTAAGAAAATTAATAAGAATGTGGTTGTGTGCGACCAAAAATGAGTTTTAATTTGTTTGTCTGTGCTCAAAATTAAACTAACAATTAATATTCAAATAGAGATTTGGCCCACAAGGCATCCAACAGGCCTGAAATTTAAGCGGGGAAATATCTGTGACAACGGTCCGGTTAATGGTTCAAATTTCAAACATGGCACACACATTTACAGGTGTGCGAGGCAGACAATCACTTCGACTTGCTGGCGTTTCTTTCGAAACGGAGAGGGAGCAGCTTTACCAAACAAGTGCAACAGCCCCTTCAATTTAATGAAAAGTGAAAATAGGTGGCACCCAAACATGCCAAAGTTGTACCATTCTAAAATAATATGAAAGTTAAAAAAAAAAATGAAAGATGACCCACTTATTGAAACTAAAATGGACCCAAATGCATAATTAGACTTCTCAATCGCTTAAAATTCTAAAAATAATAAATAAATAAATAAAATTACAGCCACTGTTTGAGACACCACCACCAAAACATTTCAATATCTATAACTTGAAAAAAGAAAATCACCACCTCTCTTCATCAATCCCATGGAGAAATAGAACACTCCTCAGGTAACTTAGGGTACCTCTCAGTGTCCTTGCAGTAGTCATAGATAACAAGGTTCCTCCCAACCCAGCCAAGATCCTCTTTTGAGGACCAGAGAGGCCCCATGCATCAGACTGGTCCCACCAGTTCTCCGTTGTCGTTGACACACAGGCTGGGTAAGGGTCTTCCCATTGGCAGCCATCAGCGTGGAAGTCCTTGTATGAAGAGACAAAGGGGGCATTCTTCCAATCCGTCTTCTCGAGCCCTCCTCTCGTGGCCCAGTCATCGGCGTTCCATATGCTAGAGTACATGTACATTGGCTTCTCATTTGGGAAGAAATCGTTGGGCGTTTCTGTGTTCTTATACACCCTTACGGGGACTTTATCAACGAAGAATCTGCCGTGGAACCGCAAGCATGGTTAAGATGTACTGATCTAAGCATGTACGAGTTGTTTGGATTTAAGCAAAGTTGTGTTGGTATAAGCTATTTGGGGGTAGACAACTCATCTATGATTTGTCGAACCCATTATGCACATAAACTAAAAAAAAATTAGAAAAAGGTAAAATAACTGTGAAGGATAACTTATCTCTAGTTTGGTGCAAACAATAATATAATGTTTCATGCACATGCATTGCATGTAGGGCTGTCACCGGGCTAGGCTGGGGTAGGTCTCGGCTCAGATTTTGAACTATTTTGGGCCAGGCCATCAGGACAGGCATATTCAAAATTCTTATTTTTCAGGCCTGAGCCTGGCCCATTGACACACCTAATTGCATGTGCCTAATGTGTCCTGTGTGATCATGTAAGCTCAAATGCTTTACATGTGCATATGTTCCACCATTAATCTCTAAGTGCTCAACATCTGCTACATGTGTCAATGTGTACATTAGTTGTAAATGCTGCATATGCCACCATGCACAGTAAGCTCCTCGCATATGCCATGGTCTTTCACTCCCTCAACTACAAATTTCACTACGATTAATCAATTATGATGATCCATACCAGTTCATCTAAAAGGTCTCACCATCTATGGCCCATCTATGTTTATGCCCGTTTGGAAGCTGAACGATTTGTAGAAAGCTCAAATTACAAATGGGGAGCTGTCTAATTCACTTCCGATATAGACAATTTCCACTCATCCCTGAATGCAAGGGGTAATGGATCTGGATTAAAGCATAATTGAGCTCGATCGGACCGACTTCCAAACGGCCCCAACATATGGGTGGGCCCTATTGCTGAATATGGGCATTTCTAGCAAACCTTGAAAACAAATGGTTGGTACTTACATTATTTGGTGGTTGTTCCAAAGAATGGAATAGGTGTGGAAATCCTCAGTTGGATCAAACCACAGAACATGTCTCATTTCCCTGCCTCCAACTCCTGATTTGTATACATTGGTTTGTATTGTGTAAGGCTGCCCTGTTCTGTTGCCCAAGAATTCAAAATCAAGCTCATCTCTTTCAGGCCCAGTATCTGAACACATCTGCATTAGCAACAAAAACAAAGCATTAAGCTATACATTAATCTTCAGCAGCTAACTGATTCCAGATGGGTATGAATGGCATAGATCAGAACTGTAGAGAATATTTGGATATGGGTGAATCTTATCGCCGTCCGATCTCGATCGGTTAGTGATAAGAACTGGACCCTAGCTGATCCTGCTAACCACCACCCTATTGTGGGAAGTGGGCATCATTTGCTTTGAATTTTAAGGACGTTGTGGGATCAAGTGGGGCCCACTTCTTGGTGAGAGGACATTGGACCTTGATAAAGAATATTATTGCTCCATTTATCAATTGGCCCTTATCATATTAGTTATAGGCCCCAAGGGCAGCCGCTGGGGCATTGAGCTCCAAAATCTGATGGGCCCATCTAGTACTAGGTTGCGCCCCAAAGATCTGATGGTCCTAGCCCATTCCTAACGCAAATAACCCAACTGGGCCACCCAGAAATTGAACAGTCAAGATCTGACCCAACCACACCGACCCAACCCAATGGTCAGGCTTGGGTTCGTATCAAGCTTAACCCGACTTGCACCGATACCGACAGCAGACAGATAGGGTTGGCCCTGCACCCATTCCTGTCTGACTTGGCTTTGATTGGGCCTGGGCCTGGGCCTGGGCCTGAGTATCTATCAACGGTTGGGAACTACTGATCCAGTGGATCCCATTACATTATGGCTCACGGGAAAAAAAACTGTACTAATCTAACAATCCTAGCCATCTAATTGAAGGTTTTTTTCTCGTTAACCAGTAACCAAATTCCTTCCAACCGTCCATTTCAGTCCATCGGTGGAAATTTTTCACACCATGGGCTATCAACAATGGGGCCCACTGGATGGTCCGTCCGAAATTCCAATAACCTGATGGGACCTACCCATACAATCCCTGCGGGTAAAACAAAATCTAGACCACTCACATAGTAGGCTGTGACGACCCCAGCAGAATCTCCACCGACCAGCTTCAGCTTCATGCTAAACCACCCAAATCTGTATCTCTGCCGCGTTTGGAACCCACACCCTGTCTCACAAAAAATAATATTTAAAAAAAGAAAAGAAAAAAAAGTAAAGGATTTATTTGATACTCTGGCAGCGTATGACGCTTGATCCGCAGGCACCCAGAAATTTTATATGTGGCATGACATTAGCTCAAACTAAACCCACTAATTTGTGGAACCTACTGGTATTAAGTCACAGCCCCAAAATCAGATTTATCGAACAATCCTAACGTTTGATTCATAGACATTTGATTGTCGATTTAGAGCCATTGGATGCTTTTCACTTTTAACCGTCCAATCAATTTCCACCAATCTGATAGTTACATGATCAAGTAATCTTTGCACCTAGACAGGGACCCATTATTTGGGCAGTTTTGACTTTAATTATTTTTATAACACGTCTGTAATTTAAGCTAATTTCTAAGCGCCTGTGTATCATCCATCACACTCTGCCTGAGTATCATTTTTTTTCCTCATCACTTAAAGAAACCAATCTAAAAAAAAAGTACAAAAAATTAAATAAAATTGCAATCCTTCCATTCAAGTCTACCATTTGTTTTTGTGAGCGTTTGGCACTCCAAAAAATAGAAAATCTCAATTGGGATTTTAGAATACCTGTTTTCTTGTCGAGATAGAGATACCAGACCTGCCCATCAGCAGATGTCTTGAAATGATCTTCTGCCCACATTATATCGAAGTTATCTTTGAATGAGAAAGATCCTTTCTCTTCTTCTGCTTGCAGAGACGCCATGAGACCTGCCATGCTCACGAAGAGCACAATACGAATTAATACCCTCTTTTCCATTTTTGCCCCTCGCGATATCAGAACTCTAGGAAGGAGTTAAGTGTTTTTATATCAGAGAGAGAGAGAGAGAGAGAGAGCAGCAGCAGCACTGAAAAGGGCAGTCTGATACACGACCTGCGTCGTTGGGTGCAGTATACGCGGGTTTTGGTTCTGAAAAGTGGGGACAATGAATCCGTAATCCAGACCGTTAGTATGTTGAGACCCACCGTGGATTGACTAAAAAATCATTAAATTGTCTTTATTTGAATGTGGTTCGTGGTAATACTTACTAACCGTCTATTAATAGGCCACAGATTGAAAGGTTCATATTGTTCGATCGAGGGAATTTTATTTTATAATAGTATTTGTACTGATGGATGCAGAAAATTAACGTTCTGGATTAGAAAATAGTGGGTCCACTTGTGAGAATTGAGAAGCCGCGTATTGTGCAACGATGCGGGTCGAGTATATGTAATTGGAAGCGTACTTTATCATGAAACGAGCATGGGTAGATCTGAGAAAGCATGGCTTGTAGTTTTCACGCAAGTGGGAAGATTTTAAAATCGTCCACAGTTGGCTGAGGTTTCCTAGTTGTACACGCAGCCCTTTCACGAGCAACTTTACACGCGGCACACGTGCTGACATGGGAAGTATACAAGGCATCTGAGACGTTCATAGTTGTCCCTCATGATGGGTAGTAATACATAAGGGCTGTGATGAGTGGTCCATGCTATGAAAGAATGGGAAGTGCAGTGGAACTTACCAATGGTTCATATTTAACTTGTAATTTGTGAACGGTTTGGTGATTTTATTATTATGATTCTTATCACAGATCATCAAGGTATTGAGGGACACCTTATGCACGGATCAGATTTCTCGTTCGAGTGTTCTATTTGCACGTATGACGTTGGACAGGTGCGTGTTGGGAGCAAACCACCAGCTGGTGAAAGACGACTCAGCATTGTCAAAGAAGCCAATGTTAGTTTTCCACCATTTTAGTAATGGTGGTGACTCATCCTTCTCACACATGGCACTGATTTATAATCACTAGAACCATCCAAATTGCGGGTCCCATTGAGAACGATTCTAAAATCAAACTGATCAAGCATCGCTAAATATGCAAGTAATGGATATTCCATGGATGGTGAAAATTAAAATGATGAATGATATATTTTCAAATACAGTATCTTGTTGGTGCAGTTTATGGATTGTGCTCACCCACAGTTGGATCAACGATCTGGACAGTCTGGATTTACTTAAAACTTTTCCACGTGTGCGGCGTGTGCGGTTGAACAGTCACCACCATTTTATAAATGGTGTGAAACTATCACCGGATTTCTTTCTACCAAATAGTACGATGCACTACGGTTGCAAGCAAAAGTAGAGGAGGGGCTGTACTATCAAAATACTGGGTTAATATATCAATACTCTAAAAAGAAATACGTACGGACTTTTTTTTTTTTTTTTATTACTTTTATAAACGAGGTTTTCTAGCAAAGCACGCCCTCTCTACCCCACCTTGTGATGATCCAGACCTTTCATCCAGAAGTAGCTTCTATAGATTGTCCATATGAATAAAAAAAGTAACTTTCGGATAAAAGATCTCAACGTCCATACAAACGGTTAGAAACAACGGTCCAGAAAATCAGTTTCGAAAAACTTTATACGGATGGTGATGATCCCCAATCAGTCAGAATTCTTCTTTATGGGCCACATACATGGGGCCTTATTGATGAACGGCCTGGATCATCTCTCGATGGGAAAGAAGATTGAAGGAGATTAGGCCCTTTTAGGGGATATTATACCATAGCAGAGTACGGGGACACATGCACGCATCAGATGTACATGTGGCATTCACGTATGCCAGTTGTTCCAATTGGCAATCGTGCATGGCCCAAAATCACACTGATTGGACGATCCTGATCCTATGGTCAATCGACATTTGCCACGAGAAATTCGATTGCTGACATTTATCTTTTTTAACCGTCCATTTGATGACCTTGGATTGGATGGCCAGCATTGTTTATGTACTAACAGGCCACATTCAACTGAAGAAAGGCAATTAACATTATATGGTTACCCATCTTGTAGTTGCAGAAATCTCATGGGCATGGCCCATTTAACATGTGGTCCATAAGATCAACGATTCGGGTCCGCACATGGCCACATGTACTTATTAATGGCCTATGGACAATATATATACCCTCCGTCAGAAGATCATGCAATTCATAAATGCATTTTTTTTTAATAATAATTCATAAATGCTTTTTTTGAGAAAAATATAAGTTATTTTTATACGCTGGCAGAGTACGACCGTCCATGCTTATGAACACTTCGAGATCGTGGGGCCCACTAGATCTAAGGAATTTAAGAAAAATTAGATTGATTGGTTGATCCTAACCTCTGATTATCAGACACTTGTTTATTGAATTTTGGACCATCAACTACTTTTCATTTGAACCATCCACTTGATTACCACCAATCTGATGGTTATGATCATCCCTTCAAGTGATTTTGGGTTATGAACTATCCATCTTCTTGGGTCCCACTATTTTTATATGATCTGGATTGGGGTTCATGTACTCCCCTTATACCATGTATGGGTGCATGCTTTCCTATGGATGATTACACTCCGCCAGAGCACCACAGTATATCTCTTTTACATATGAAATATCTTTTCACTGTTATAAGAGGAATGGCCACAGACGTCCGAATGTTGGGTTCCCATACGTTGTCCAAACTGTGTGGGGTCCAAAGTGATGTTTCTCTTTCATCCAAACCGTCAATCAGATGATCATCTCCCCATCTTAGGCCTGGAACTCCAAGATCAGCCTAATCCAAAAATCAGGTGACAGAGAACAAAGGAGAGCAACGTGGAGTCGATGTCCACCACAGAAAACTTCAGATTGTATGTGCAGCCCCTATTGCCATACATATAAAATCTAATCCATTCATCAGATGTATTTAATGAAGATGAATTTCATCACATAAAATTAGTCCAGTTAATAACTAATATGGGCCACGCCACATAAATTTATGGATTTCAACCGTTATTTACAATGTTTCCTGTATTGTCGGCCAGATGAGTAATTTATCAACATAAATTCTAGAATATGAGGGGATCATGATTCGATATACCTAATTCATGGTTTTGATGCTATAAAAATATCACTGTGGGCCCCACCGATCGTATGTGAGTCCTCACAAGGAAAGTGTGGTTGGAACTACAATACACAAGAAAGCAGTGATTGGAAAATCCAGGCGGCCATCGATTGGCATTTCTCGGGGGTCAAGGTGAGACAGGAATGCAAGTGGGGACATGTTTGGCTGTCACAGATCTCGAATTATTGAATGTAAAATAATCGAAAGTTCTTGGATTTTGACAAGCTTTTTCGGGTCTCGGGAATTACTGAGTGCGACTCCTTGCATTGATGGATGTGGTCTGCTGGGCTGCATGAAATCCATCACATGCACCTACTTGTATTTTGACTCATTAATATCAAAATGAATGATCTGAACCGTCCATTAGGTCCATTCCAATCTTATTATGCTAATAAAAAAATCGCATAAATCCGATTGACCAAGCCTGTCTTCTACAAAAGATCTTGCATTCCATTTTGTTTGCCATTGAATGGAAGGTCTGGATCATTTCATTTTTTATTTAGATAGCCTATGAAGTGAGTCAGGCCAAACGGACGGTCCATATGATAATATTGATTGTTCGCATGTCCAAATGCAGTTAGGTGCACGGGAAGGTTTCCATACACACAATGCACCGGATGATCTGATCTCTCTTAGTTGGAAAAAAGCTAATTTTGATTTAAAGTAAGAAACATAGTCGTGCCTTTATGTAACGTCTAACTATTCAAAGCTCTGACTGTGGGTAGTGATCGTTCCATGCCCTCGCGATCAGAGTCGTACACGTGGCACCCAGGCATCTCAATTTAACAGTCCTCATCCATTGATGAAACTATCGTAACCTTGATAGTTTATTTTAATCGTCCATTGAATGTCCCTTGGTTTATAGCCCATCTAAATTGGACACCATGGTTTGAACGGTTTACTTTAACTTAAGCTGATGAGAAAGTTCACATTTTCTCAGTGCAAGTGTATGACCATCAGAGTCTCCAAGAGTATCGAAATATCTCTTCCCTCCTTTTTAGAGCTATCAACGGGACGAGGTGGGGTAGGTCTCGGTGGAGTCGGAGAAAAACCTTGCCAGCTTGGAAGTTTTGCCTAGCCTTTTAAAAAAAAATAATAATAATAATAATAATAATAATAATCCTGGTTTGGCTCACTTTGAAGCAGAATTTGAGCCAACGACGAACCACTTTAATGTGACCCATTTGATAGATAGGCTGAAACCAATCTCTTACAATGCCGGCTCGGCTCAACGTGGTTTCGCCTGCCAAGCTTAGAAGATTCTAGGTAAAGAAAAAAACAACCTAAATATCATATCTATCTTAAAGTTGCACTCTTCTATTAAAGATGTTGATTTGAAAATTTTCACTAAACTGATCTTGGCGCAAATTAGATTTTTCTAGAGCAAGCAAAACCCTACCCGCATGGGCCGGCTTGAAACCCAAATCAGCCCAATCCACAAATCTGGGTGGCACAAAAATGAACCAAACCCTAGCTATGATTAACTCAATCTGGCTCGAATCGTTATCCACCTCTAGGTCTTGCCCAGATTTTGATCGGATCATGCTGTCGCGCTAGGCTTATTCAAAATTCTGATTTTTCAGGTTGGAGGCTCACTGACACCCCTAATTTTACAGGAAGGGGATTGCAATTGAGTAGGGGTGTCAATGGGCCGGTTTTGGGCCTGAAATCAGACTTTTTTAATAGGCCCGGCCCATTGACAGCCCAGCAATTGAGGAATGCCAGTGTTCTCTCGTCACCGTACAAGTGGCAAGTGTGCCGGTTGATAGAGAGTATTGTTCTGGTGGGCCGCTATCTGGACATACCATAATTAAAAAAGCAATGGGATTGGACTTTGTTAGCCATCTCATCGGTGGCCTGCAAAAGGAACGGTTCCAACAGCAGTCTGTATTCATCAAGAAAAAATCTCAACAAGATGATAGTCAAAGCCATCTAGTCACGTTGGCCCACCAGATCAAAGGTCCTGATTATCATAGATGATTGCCACAAGTAGAATGGAAAGGGAAGTGAATAGAACTTATATGCAAATTACTGTTTCCATTACGACCGAGCACGTGGGCAGTTCAATTATCTCTATGTAATGTCTACTCGCTCCAGCTGGACCGGAACCCTCTGCAACACTCGTGTCTGCTGTGCTGGCAGCGAAGGGGCTCCGTACCGAAAATGATGTGGCGAAATGAATGGATGGTGCCGATAAAAACCGTACATCAGGATGGCCCTTCCCATGCTGGGCACAGGAGGGGTCCACCTCGATGCAAAGGCTTTATCCACACCTTCCATCCATTTCGCCGTATCATTTCAGGGATATTGGCCCAAAAATGAGATAGATCAGAGGCTCAAGTGGACAACACAACAGGAAGCAGCAGTAATAATGATACCCACCGTTGAAACCTTTTTTGGGCCCGCCATTTGTCACAAGGCCTGGGTGAAGGGAAAACGCAAACATTAGCTCGATTCTAAACTTCCGTGGCATTCATAAAGTTTTGGATGGTTGACATTCAATCCACACTGTGTGGTCCACTTAAGCTTGGATCTGCCTCATTTATTGGGCTTATTCCATATGAGAAAAATGAAAGAACGGCGTGCATGAAACCCATACACCACGGTGGCCCCTTAGAATGTCAGACACCCATCTGGTTCTTTAGATCGTTGGACCAAAAATCAGTCGCGATCTGCAACTTATATGTGCCACACCACAAGGAAAAATTAGGGATGCACACGCACACCATAAACTGTTTGTGGGGTCCACTGTCTTGTAAATATTCCATCTAGCCCA
Source organism: Liriodendron chinense (assembly GCA_003013855.2). Classification (NCBI taxonomy): domain Eukaryota; kingdom Viridiplantae; phylum Streptophyta; class Magnoliopsida; order Magnoliales; family Magnoliaceae; genus Liriodendron; species Liriodendron chinense. The sequence goes on from PVNU02002353.1 coordinate 1,584,186, forward strand.
TTAATATCATGTTCTCCATCCGGATGAATCGGAATAACTAAAATTAACCTGATCCAAAACTCAGGTGGGCCACACCACGAGAATTTGGAGGTTTTAGTCGTGATTTGTCCTTGACTCCTATGATTTTAAACCGGATGGCCTTTTTGGGGATGTAGGTGAGATTAAGGTTTAGCACCTGATGGACGGCGTCGATGTCACACAAACACATTGTGGGCTCCACAGAGCTGCTGTGTTGCACGAGCTGCGTACAACAAGCGCTCTAGGCTTGTAGAGGGTTCAGATAATTTCCATCTTACTCATCCAGTGCGACATGATCACATTGTCCAATCACTGACCTGTCCACATGGCGGATTCGATGAGACCCGGATCCACCGAGGTGTGTGGAACCACTGTGATGTATGTGACTGCATTCACGCCGTATATCCGTATTGAAAGTTACTTTTTAAGGTATGATCCAAAAAAAAAAAATGAAGCAGTTACAAATCCTAGATAGACCAATTACAGGAAACAGTAGTGATTGACCATTAAAAATTTACTGTATGCCACAAAAGCTTTGGATCAAGATGATGTTTATGTGGTCTCTTCATCCAGGTATTTGTGACCTTATCAGATGTTCATGACCTTATCAACTGGTTGGATGGCAAATAAACATTCTAGAGAGTACATGAGGCTTTTAATGGTAGAGATTCAATCGCAACTGTTTTGTAGTGTGATTCACCAAAGATTTGAGTCACCTAAGTTTTAAATGGTAGATATTCAATCACGACTGTTTCTCTGCGTTCCAAAATTTATGCATATCTATATATTCGGTGAACCATACCACAGGAAACAGAGGTCATTGAGTGTCTCACTATCAAAATTTCTAAATAGCCCAGTGTAAGGTTTTCTTAATTTTTATTTGCAATCTAACCGGTCTATAATGTAAAAAAATAAGTTGATGAAGTGGAAAATACAAATATCAGATTGATCTAAAACTTTTGTGGCCCACGATAAAGTTTTTACTTGTCAATAATGACTGTTTCCAGCGGTATGGTCCATCTGAGATTTGGATCTTCTTAAGGTTTGGGATTGGGTCCTAAAATGATATGAAAAAACATATGAACGGCTTGGATATACATAAAGTAAATTAAGGTGGGCCCCACATGGTTAGGGTAACACCCACTAAGCTGTTACCCGGGTAACAGCTAATCCGCGCTCCCCAATAATACCCTGATCACAGTGATGGTTCTTTCCATTTGGGCAGGGTATCTTTTTCAGGATCACATGTCCACCTGCACAGATCACGTGCACAATATTAATGTCGGTGGAAATCTGAGCCGGCGAAAAGAACTTTCTAGATGCTGACGGGCGGACGAAAAGAAATACGGGTAATGTAGAAGCACACATTCAATGACCAAAATACTACCGTTTAACGGTTTACAATCGTCGGATCAAAGTGGGTTCTTAGCCAGAAATCATTCCTTGCGGGGCCCACTAAGGATTTTGTACCTGCTCTACCGTATACTTTGCGTACTTTGCGTGAGTTCATTTGATGTGGATACAATCTTCTTTTTATCTTTTTTATCATATCAGGTTCGGTCATGTTTGGTCGTCCAAACCGTTGATATGAACTCACTTTTAAGCGGTGATACAGGAGCAAAATTTTTTGATTAATAGTTCGCAAAATGATGGTTAGGAAAATGGTTTATCTTATGAGTTTTCTTTTCAATTTAAGTGGTATATGACGTGCATATAAAGTTCCATAGATACATCTCCATTTCTTTCATCCCTATTGAATTCCAGGGTACCATCATCTCCATCTAGACACTCACGAATTATTGACTAAAGGCATCTACACCCAGGTCCATAGCTCAAGTGGCAGACCGAGTGAAGATGGCATCATTTCAAAACCAAGGTCATAGAATTGATTCCCATGGTGGGGTGGCTAACATTGTGATGTGACTAACAGGGGTTGGGTGGATTTACTAACAATGGGGTGTGTGAACTAACCTAGAAAGAAATAAAAATAAATAAATATTGACTAAAGGCATCTAGAGTCATTTTGTGAAACCTCTTGACTGTCAATTTTGATTAGATCTTAGTTTTTTACTTTTATTATTAATATTAAAATTGCATTCCATATATTTACGTTATTTTAGTCCGACTTATTTTAAATCATCTAGATTTTAAAGTATTCCTTCATTAATATAGGTTTGTGTCTATGCCCATCCTTGTCTTACCAATCAAAACTATATTATTTATAAATAACAAACACTATGCTGTTTTTTGTTTATCTTTCTCAATCAATTGTTCAAGTAGAAAAATAGCATACTTAGTAAACCTCCCAGGCATTAAACAAACTACTATTTAAATTTCAATAATTTAATTATAATGTATCAAGTTATATTAAGTAAAGACTTGTTCGGGTCTTCAATTATATATTATTATTATTATTATTATTATTATTATTATTTTATATAATAATAATAATGATGATGATGATGAGAAGTGCAACCCAAGACCAGCCTCATAATAAATTGGCCTAAAATTTAGGGCCTGGCCAGTTCTCAAGCATAGCATTTCAGCTCAAGCCCCGCTGGAAGGAGGCCATGCCCAAAAGCCATACCAGCCTGTGGCAAATTGACAGCCTTTACAATAGCTTGAAATTTCCATTTCTTTTGATAGCTCCAATTGATTTTCACCCTATATTCCTTGCTTGATGTGGGTATATGAAAATGGCCGTGAAAGCAGAGGAAGAGACCACACCTTGAAAATGGAGAACTGTGAATTTTGACTACTATAAATGTTACAACTGTTTCACCACTGACTAATTATTAGATGCATGGCCCACCTGTTTTATGGTAAATAAAGAGTTTTTCAATTGTGACAAATGGGGGCCCATGGTTCAGTAATACAAATCATTGGTTTGGGATTCCCATGGTTGATTGAGCATGCCCCATACAATTCAAGACAGGTGATCCACCGATCATTTAGGACCTTTTTTTTGTTAACGGTGGACAATTGTTATATTTTCGTTCGGAGGTAAATGAAGAGCAGATCAGATATTTAATTGACGGTCAGTAATAGTTCTCTCTCATAATTAGGGCATGGCTTAGGGCTGGATTTGGCACAGATTTTGAACTATTTGGGCCAGGCCTGTTGGCAAGCCTATTAAAAATTTGAATGTTTGTTAGACAGCTCTACTTTTATCTACCTCATCAAGAATACTGTGTGTGCAGTGCCATATTATTTTTATGAAAATAATCACAACCGCACATTTGAACATCCACGATCAGATGTCCATCACAATAATGCAATGAGCACCAAATTTTACATCTCAGATGGTTTTTAATTAGCTACCTATAGTATAACATGTCACATATGCCAGCTTGGCAGATAGTGACGTGCGGAAAATGCCTTTAGGCCTACGGAACTATAAGTGACACTACACGTGAGAAGATTTTTTCTGATATTATTTATTTCATTTATTTCTTTTGGGTTCTTCAATTGAAATAGATTATTTAACGTGAGCTTCGATTGGCAGCAACAAAAGTTTATTTCTATTTTGGACATTTAGTCTAGGTCATTCATGTCTTGTCTGTTCAGCTCACCCAATCACATTATCTTCAATTAATTATTATTATCTTTATTATATTGTTTTTCAAGATCTATGGTGGGAAAGGATTATTTTGCAAGTGGGTTCATGTGCTTGTTGAAAAAATTGGAACATATGAAACATGCATATTGCTTGAAATAATAGTAGTATATATGGTTGATATAGAGCGCTTGAAGATATACAGTGGCACAGGTAGAGATTGTGGGATGCTTGATTATGCTTGGCGGCACATGCAAATTAAACATGCATTACATGTGCAACTTGGCACTTGTGACAAATGCAGAACACAGAGCATGAAAGGTTGTATATGACATATGTATTAGCACTTGAAGATGGACACAGGTACTTCCAGCACATTAGCATGTGTACTCTTAGGAGTTTCAACGTGAGGTATGGGGTTCAGGTCCCATAGGTGGTGAAATCCCACTATGACGTGAGTGCTAGGGTGTGTGTGCGTTGGTGGGTGTGGGATATGTGCATGGGTTGCATGTGTAAAAAAAGAAAACATTTAAAAATAAAATACATTATCCTACATGTATCGCAAGAAAGTTAACCGTTATTTACCATGTCGAGATCATTAAGGCGATTTTTTTAGTTTTGGTGGGAAGAAGAAGAGACAACTAATGAGCAAAGGATTAAGCTTTTGTTGCTACTTAATGATTGTTTAAGCTGTGTTTGGTTGGATCCAATATCATACTATTATGAGATTTTTTAATAATTAGATTAAGTAATAATAACACCCACACCTTTGGGACAATGGTAGACTGAGTGAAGATAACCTCGTTAATCAAAATTGACCCTATTGAGGACAGTCATGTACAACAATGGTCCATGCTTAACGACAGGAGTCCAATCATCATGGCCCCACATATTAGAAATCCTACGGATGGATGAATAACTGACCACTATTAAGGAAATGATTGACCGCTGTGGGCACGGTATTTGAGTAAACTGTACCGTTTTTGTGTCCAGTTCGGGTCCAAAACCCGGTTTTACTATAAGATCTAACCTTGGTTTTGTTAAATACTCTCCAGTTTTCAATTCCCACGGATTGGGCCAGGGCTGTAAATGGTCGGGTTCGGGGCAGGTTTAGCCAAAACCAGACCCGCCTATTTACTAAATGGGCAGGTTCGGGTCGGGGTCTGAGTCAACCCATCAGACCCATTTATAAATGGGTCCGGGTCTAGGTCTGGTAGAGGGAGATCCACCCAGACCCATTTATAAATGGGTCGGGTCTAATGGGTCCAGGTCTGGATCAAGTATGCAAGCATTTTTACAAAGCTTAAGACTGGGTCTAGACGGGTCTGGGCTGGACGGTCCCTTGAAATATAGACCAAACCCGCCCACTTACTAAATGGGTTCGGTTCGGGTCGGGTCGGGTCGGGTCGGGCCTAATATAAAAGAAACCAGACCCAGACCCGTTTAGCAACTGGGTCTGTTCTTGGACCCAGACCCGTACCATTTAACAAATGGGTCGGGTTTAAATGGGTTGGGTCCGGGTACCCCATCGGGTCCACTGACCCATTTACAGCCCTAGATTGGGCAAATGGCTTAGTGATCTAGACCATTGATCTTTTAGGCCCACCATGGTCGTGTCAATCCCTAGAAAGATCCTAGCCACCAATCTGCACCATTTATCTGATGATTGTTGAGTGTAGCTACATTTCTCTTGTTCACCGTTTATTCCCTGAGTTACAAACTGATTGAGGATATTTTCAGACCATGGTCTATCTACGATAATAATAAGTAGACCAACGGTCCGGATCATTTAAGCATTTGGCCGAGTGGTCTAATACGCAAGGTTTAGGCCTTGGTCCAGATGGACGTGGGTTCACCCACAGCTGTCAACTTCTATAATATTTTTTTCTCATCATTTTAAAGTAGGACCCACCTGATGAATGGACCCCTGATGTCTTTTTTTTTTAGCAGCCAACAAGAAATAAATTCATACACTGTACATCCACTCAAATAAACGGTCTAGACCACTGGGCCAATCTCACATTCAATTTCCATTACGTTTATTTTCTGTTTGTTTTTTTAGGTGGGATCCACTCATTGAACGGTCAGCATCAACGGTCCACTGTAATGTGTACTTTTCTTTGAAGTAGAGAGGAAATAAATCCATACAGTGTGCATCCATCTGATGAACAGCCAGGATCATTGGACCATTGGGAACAAGGTCAGTCGCAAAATTCATTCCCAAGCTCAGCCCATTGGCTTGGGCATGGGCTGGGCCTTGGCCATTCCCAGCGCAATTCAGGTTCGTTGATTGGCCAAGACAAACAAGCCGGGGCCTGACCCATGATGATAATGCATAGCCCAAGCTGAAGCCCAGCCGTTCACTTTTTTGTAAGATCTGGGCTGTTCGTTACTCATGCCCACCATGCATTATATTTACAAAAATGCCCTCAAAACATTCTAGCTGGGCTGGGGTTGGGCCCATGCCAATGGGCTCTTTAAAATAGCCCAATCTCGGGCTGTAATTAATAAACGGGCTCTAACTTTTAGGTCCCAACCTAGCCCTCAGGTTTAGGGGCAATGAGCCGAGCAGCCAGGTTCGGGCAGCCCAACTGACCAGGGCTTAGGCCGCTAATCTCGGCGCGCGGTCAGGCCCGATCGTGAAATTTTGGCCCTGTTTGGGGGTGGACCAGCCCGTTCGCCCGGTTCAATCATCAAGTAGGCACCATCACAAATGGTATATTTGCGAGCGGTTCCGATTCAGCCCATTCATGATCAAGGGAGATGATCAGAACCATTTATAGTATGTAAGTCATTCTGAATGGATGGGACACTCCTAGCAACTCTTCGATTGGACTACTTTAAACCTTTGATCATTTCACTCTTTTCATTATAGGACCAAAGCTTCTTTAGGCCAATTAGGGCCCAAGGGAATAAGGCCCACCTTGGCTTCCTCTAGCCTGACACATTGGCAGTCTTACCCAAGCTAATATTCTAGTCCAAGATCATCCAAAAGTGGGCCAGGACTAACAGTTCTGGTGGACCATCACGCCAATGGGCTAAGTCAAAGCATGTTGCACTGTGAGCGAGTTCAAGAACCCCACACTCCAGGCCAGCCCATTAACAGCCCAAATTTTCTTACTCCCGAGTGAAGAGAATCGAACAACCGTTGAGAAATGTTCACATCAGGTGATGTAGTAGATTCAAGTAGGAGGGCCCACCTGGTGAGCAGGTCGATCCCTTCAACCTCTCCAACCTATTCAGTCAGGTCGATCCCTTCCTTGCGTGGGCCACACCATGTGAATTTGGAGATTTCTGTAGGGTTTTCTATGTTACCAATGATGTGGGGTCACCTGTTGATTGGACCCACCTGAGCTGGTGATCTCCAGAGCCATATGATGCACTGGTACAAATGACATGCATGTAAAAAAATCAAGTCGTCCGTATGGGCTGTAGCCCATTGCTAAACAACTTGGATAGGCTCGTTCTGATGACTCGGCTATCGAGTTGGAACTCACGTGAGTCAACTCACCCAAGTTGAGGCTGCATCAGTGCCCAACTCACCCAACTCAGAGGTGACTCATGGTATCTAACCAGTATCATGGTATGTTTGGTTCTTCAAATTTTATGGAATGCAAAAGCACATGTGCCATCATTATTATTTCAAAGTATCTATTTAAATATAAATTACGGCTCATAAATCGAAAATCAAACAGACATAGTAAAAACAAGTAAAGAAAATTATAATTATTACATTTTTTATATTATAAAATTACTATTTCCGCAGCCCAAATAATACAAAGAATGGTAGCAAACTCATCATTGGAATCAAATATAAGCTGATGTCAAGATTAATTAATCATTATCTTTTTCAAGTTATTTACCATTGTAATTGGAAACCAAACAAGCCCTAAGCAGGCTAGATATGAATATTTTAGTTACTCTTATTGCTTTAGGCATTTTTTTGTAATTTACCCAATTAATAATATTTTAAACTAAAATATTAAATTATTGCATTAATGTATTCGATGGACAGAATCAACCATGGTTAGGCCCATAATATGAAGAGTCCAGATCAATGGATGGCAATGGGTCTTGAGATCTTGTTGCACTGGTACAAAACGCACACGTTGTACATCTATGGATGGCAATGGATATCAATTTAAATAATCACTTAGGGCTTGTTTGGATACAACCAAATAAGTTACTTTTTCTACTTACAAGAGATAAGTAACTTATTTCAAATAAGCAAGTTTGGTTTATGATTAGCGAAAAATAACTTTTTTACTTCAAAGTATACAATCACTTCAGCTAATTTTTTTAGCTTTTTAACTTTTCAAGAGAGATGAAAGAGAGGAAAAGCTAATAAGTATGCTGTTTACCGAACATACTTATTTTCTTAATAAGTAGAAACTAAGATAAGCTACTTATAACATAAGTAACTTATTTTAAGCAATTTACAATCCAAAAGGGCCTTAACATGTCTCACCCAAGAAAATTTAAATTTGTACGTACAATCTTTTACCCGTTTATCTAACTTCTAAGCGGGTCGAATACCAATTAATGTTCTTTTATATAGTAAAATTAAAATTATCAGCTTTTAGATGTTATCTAAACAGCATATATAGATTGTGTGACCACCAAAATATCTAAAGTCTGGGACCACGATTTGGACCGTTTAATTGTAAATACACAAATGCCACATCTATAATGTATATGTGTAGGACCATTACAGTGCTGAAGTATCTATTTTTTTTTCTCCCCCTACATAGCTTTCTCAAAAGATATTTCTTTTTCACCTTTTAACGTAGCGTATCTTTCAGAGTAAGGTGTGTGAGTGTGGCACAAAGCAAATAAAAAAAGTAGTGTCAAGAGATCTTTAAGGACTGGGTACTTAACAAGCTTTTTTGAGGTGGTGCAATAAAACACCCAAGTCTGGGGTCTACTATGTTGTAAATGCAAAATTTACTATGTCCATCGGGTTTTATTGTCGATGGTTCTATTATCCATGTTAGACACTGAAGTATGAAGGGAAAAAAAATCAGCTGCATACGGGAGGGGGACCAAAAAAAAATCACCTCTATACCAAATTTCTATGGTCATAGGCATTCCATCTCCGTTGTTTCCTACGTGTACTCCACTTGAGCCTTGGATCTGCCTCATTTTTTAGTTGATGCCGTAAAATAAGCTGGCAAAATTGATGGACGACATGGATGAAACATATGGGTCATGGAAGGCCCACTAAGCTTGGAACTATTTTTGTATTAATGATCATTTCCATATTTGGGCCATTGATCCATATTTGTCCAGATAAATGTATGAGATTGTCCAAGTGTTCCAACGAAACTAGGAGCACTATAACTTGTGGTGCACCGAGAATACTGGAGCATTTCTCAGTAATTAAATAATAAAAAAAAGAGTCAAAAGTTACTGTCTGTTTGCGATTTTTACTGTAAAATTGTGAAATTAATTCTTTTTAGATTTTACAATCGAAATAGGGTACACCCATTTCTCTGTGATGCACTTTTTATTTTTATTTTTATATTTTTGGGTTAGCTCGCGCACCCAACAATGGACGCGGATTGCCTGCTAAAGCCTTTCGCAAGCATCTCCTACCCTCGGAATCTACGTGGGGCCCACTGTGATGTTTGTGATAAATCTATGCCGTCCAACCGTTTTGTGAGATCATTTTAAGCGTTGAGACAAAAAATGAATGGGATCCAAAACTCAAGTGGTCCGTACTAAAGCAAAAGGTGGGTAGAGAAATTCCTACCGTTGAAACCTCTATGGGGTCCACAGTAATGTTTATATACCATCCATACCGTTCATAATGTCATTCCTACTGAGATAAACTGAAAACACAAATATTATCTTGGTTAGAAACTTCTGTGGCCCAACGAATATTTCAACTGTGAAAGTTCAATCGTCACGTTTTCGGCCCATTTGAGTCTTGGATCCTGTTCCGTTTTCGTCTCAACGCCTAAAATGATCTAACATAACGGTTTGACGGCGTAGATTTATCACAAACATCATGGTGGCCCCACCTAGATTCCGAACGCAAGAGATGCCTGCAAAAGGCTTTCGCATGCAACTCGCTCCCCCACACCCACCCACCAGTCACGGGCGCGGATTTCCTACAAAAGCCTTGCGCAGGAAGTTCCTGCTGGGAACCGAGGTGGGCCCACAGTGATATTTTTTTGATAAAATCCACACTGTCCATCCATTCCGGAAGCTCCTTTTAGGACAAAAACAAAAATGAACTGGATCCAAGACTTAAGTTGGCCGAAAACGTGAGAATCCCAACAGTAGCGACGTTATGAACAGTATGGATGTCATATAAACATCACTGTCGACCCTAGGGAGGTTTCAACGGTAGTAATTTACCTACCTACTTTTTCCTTTAGTTCAGCCCACTGGATCTCGTTCTTTTTCTTTTTTTTTTTTCATGTACTAAAATGAGCTCCCAAAACGGATGAACGGTGTGAATTTATCAAAAAAATCACTGAGGCCCCACCTTTGTTCCCAGCGCAAACTTGTTCCTGCGCAGGTCTTTCAAGGAAATCCACGCCCGTTAGTCACATCACACTGTTAACTATCCGCACCATGGAAATCGATACCATGACATCTGCACTTGACAGATGACACTGAGCAGGTACGTACAGCCATGTCCCTGTGATGAGAGCGGACTAGGTGAGACCCCGGCCTCAACCAGGATCGTGCGGCCCTTACCGTAGAGTTATCATGGGGCTGCCTTGATGTATGTTTTATATATCCACGCCGTCCATCCGTTTTTTGGATTATTTTAGGGCATTATCTCAAAAATAAAATAAATCTAATTATCAAGTGGACCATACTCTAGAAAACAGTGGTGATTGACAGCCTTACAATTAAGAACTTCTTTGGCCTCACACTTAGGGCTGTTTGATTTTCCATCATACAGGTAAATATGTATCATACAGGTAAATACATAGTAAAAGGGAAATTATTACTTTTCAACTTGTTGAAAATGGGTGAGTAATTCTCGGTCGAAAATGGGTCCAAAAGTGTTGACTTAAATATGTGGGCCCCATCATAATGTATATGATATATCAGCGCCGTTCATATATTTTATTAGCATATTTTGGGGCATGAACCTAAAAATGAGGCAAATCTAACGCTCAGATGGCCTGCATGAAAGGAAACAGTGGCCTTAATTCATCCATCGTTGAAAGTTGTTTCTTTCATTGGGCCCCGTATTGAGGTTTATTCATCATCTAACCGGTTCATAGGGTCACACGGACATGGACAAAGGGAAAACATAAATATCAGCTTGATCCAAATCTTTTAAGGCTCCCAAGAAGTTTTTGATGGTAGGCACTCAATTCCCACTGTTTCATGTGATGTGGTCCACTTGAGCTTTGGATTTGCTTCAATTTTTGGCTCACCTCCCAAATTCAAATAGCATAACGAATGGGCGGTGTGGATAAGCCACATACATCACGGTGGGTCCCATATTTATTGCACAAATTTTTGATTTTAGTGTTAAGAAAAGTTAGTGTCACTGTATTTATTGGGAAAGACTTAGTAATTACCTTAGTAAATAATCATTACCCATTTACAAGGTAATTACAGTTGAGCTAAAAAATCAAATAGCCCTTAATGTCTTCGTGGTGTTTATTTACCATCCGATCCGTTTATAAGGTCACATAAGCCTGCATGAAGGGAAGAAACAAATATCAGCTTGATCCAAAACTTTTGTGGTCCACTAATGGTCAATCACCACTGTTTCTTATGGTGTGATCCACCTGATAGCTTGATCTGCTTCATTTTTTTGTTGATACCCTAAAATGATCTATAAAACCTGATGGACAGCATGGATACATAATACATACATCAAGGTGGGCCCGCGATAACCCCACGGGAAGGGTCTCACCTAATCCACTCTCCTCTGTGATGCACTTGACGACAGGTTGAGTTATCACTTGCGACCGTCCAGAGTTATCTAATTGATTCTATTGAAAATGGTCCAAAATACATGCATGGTGATTGTAGCTATCAGATAAGTGGCCATCTAAGCAATGGAGGAAAATTAAAATTGTTAATGACACAGGAAAAAACAACTAATGTTTTCTTTTGAAAGGAAAGAATTTATTATATAACAACACAACAAGCAGCACTACATTAAAAAAAAGAAAAGAAAAAGAAGCATCCCCATAGATGCTTCCCAGACCCAACAAACCCACATCAGGCAGTACAATCCTTGAACAGTCAAAGCACTCTAGAAAAAACTCCTACAGTGTACATTTTATTATTGTGGAAGCATCGATTATTTCTTTCTATTCAAATAACTCACATCACAGCTTAAAAAGTTATTCTCCACCTTCTTTTACCTAAACTCTTACCAGATTCACCTTGCCAATTTTGAAATAGAGCTTCCAAAGAAGATGACATAGCCTAAAAAACATTACCAAGCCCCAGCACACCCTATCAAAATGACACAAGTAAAATGAAAGGTTATCCACATACTCCTTTCCCCTCATACAATGAACAAAGAAGGCAGACGTAGAGTGAAGAATCCCCTTTACCTAAGGTTGTCGATCATCAGAATGCTGAATAACATTGATTTTTAAATAAAATCCATCGTGTTTGGATGGAGGGCTCTGATGGCAGGTGTGCTGGTCTTTTATGGTGGGGTGCGTCTATTGAACCAGTGGCATAGACAAGCACCCTAGTGGGGCTTACATGCCAGGACGGTGCGAGGATTGAACTGTTGATGCATGCCTGGGTCAGGCTCATTTGTCATTTCAGGCTGGATGCAGATTGTATTGTCAGGCTCATTTGTCATTTCAGGCTGCCTATCGGTGTGGATGCAGATTGTATTGTAATACCCTGGCCAGCGTGATGTATGGGTTTTATCCACACCGTCCTAGGTAAAAAGGTATTATTTTCTATAATATGTTTGGTTTTTTTATCTGTCTAGGTTGAGAGTTCACCTGGTGTGCTACCCCTAATTTATGGATGGCAACTTTTAGAAAACCCACGGTGTCTTCAAAACGTAGTCCTACTATAAAAGAAATGAAAGGAATAGATAGAGATACAGTGGAATCCTTGTCCAAACTACCGTTAATTTGTAGTGCCACCCGAAATCCTTCCGAAATTGCCACAGTAATATTGTGACGAAGGAAACCACACCAGGGAACTAAATTACCACCCGCAGGTTTAATTACCTCCCGCACGAGTAGAGTAAATAAAGCGTGCCAAACCGTGTGGTCCGACCACAGTTTCGACACACCCTGGGTGGTCCTACATACACAAAATAGGTGCGACAGGTAGGTAAAAAGGTGGAGTCAAATCCCGGACCCGTTTTTTACTCCGTCTAAGTTTAGAGTCCACCTGGTGTGGTGTCCTTTTGTCATTACTAACTTGCTCCACCATTAAAAACTTCCCAGGGCCCACACCCTGATTTTTATTTGCCATCCAACATCCAACCTGTTAATAAGGTTACACAGACATGGATGAAGTGAAACGACAAATATCAGCTTGATCCAAAACTTCTGTAGCCTCCAAGAAGTTTTGGACGGTGAGAATTCAATTTCTTCGGACCAGCTCCTATTTGCATACAGGTCTGGCTTACCTGAGGAGTCGTCCGATTTTTGGGCAATGGCAATGGACATCCAGACATGTGCCCGTGTGATGGGCACCATGGATCTGCCGCTCGTGTTGAGTTTCTGAACGTTTGCAAGGTCCAGCATATAACTTTGCGGGGATAACGCAATCTCTGTCTTACATCCACTCCGTACATCAGTACCTCCGACTCATGTTAGGATATGAGTCAAAACATAAAACAGATCCAATAGCCAGGTGGGCTACACCACAAGAATTTGACGGTATTAAACACATAGGGTCCCAGAAATCTTGGTTCGGGATGATATGTGTGTTTTTTCCTTCATCCGGATGATAATCACCTTATGAACGGGTTGGATTGCATGTAAGCATCACCGCGATCCCCAATAACATTTCAATGAAGGCCGTTCAATTCCACTGTTTCTCATCGTGTGCCCGTCCTGAGTCTTAAATCTGCCTCATTTTTTAATCCTAACAAACATGAAAGGAAATTAGCAGATGTACGGACTGGATCTCAGACGGACATCATGGTAGGACCACAGAGGTTTATGCTGGACCGGCTCCATCCAGCTGGTCGCTGGACGCAATTTGCTCCAGTCGCGCGAGTGCGCACTACAGGTTCTCAGAGAGAGACCCTTCATTCGTACCACTTGTAAAATGCTCAGGCCCACAGCCAGGCAGCCATGCATTCTCGACCGTTCAAACCCTATCCTTCTTACACGTGTACACCCCTACATAGATATTTCCACCACCCCACCGCCTCTCTTATATAAATCCCACCCTCCCCTAATTCCTCCAACATCCAAATCCCATCCCCAATCCAAAACCCTAGAAAAACCCTAACTCCCATCATGGCCACCACCTTCACCTCCTCTCTCTCCTCCAAACCCAAAACCCCTTTCCTAGGCCACTCATCCTTCCATGGCTATCCCTTCCGCATCCAATCCATCCGTCCATCTTCATCATCATCATCTCATCCAAGCCTCACCATCTCCAATTCCTACAACCTCCAAAACTTCCAATTCGACCCCATCAAAGAATCCATCGTCTCACGTGAGATGACCCGCCGATACATGACCGACATGATCACCTACGCTGACACCGACGTCATCGTCGTCGGCGCCGGCTCCGCCGGGCTCTCCTGCGCTTACGAGCTTAGCAAGAACCCATCTGTCCGTGTAGCCATCATCGAGCAGTCAGTCAGCCCAGGCGGTGGGGCCTGGCTCGGCGGCCAGCTCTTCTCTGCCATGGTGGTCCGTAAGCCAGCCCACATCTTCCTCGACGAGCTTGGTGTGGACTACGACGAGCAAGACAACTACGTTGTAATCAAGCACGCCGCGCTCTTCACGTCGACGATCATGAGCAAGTTGCTGGCCAGGCCGAACGTGAAGCTCTTCAATGCCGTCGCGGCCGAGGATCTGATCGTCAAAGGCCAGCGGGTTTCGGGCGTCGTGACGAACTGGGCTCTGGTGTCGATGAACCATGATACACAATCTTGCATGGACCCAAACGTCATGGAGTCGAAGGTGGTCGTGAGCTCTTGCGGCCATGATGGGCCTTTCGGTGCGACTGGCGTCAAGAGACTCAAGAGCATCGGGATGATCGATGCCGTCCCTGGGATGAAGGCTCTTGATATGAACACTGCTGAGGATGCGATCGTGCGGCTGACGAGGGAGATCGTGCCTGGCATGATCGTGACCGGGATGGAAGTTGCAGAGATTGACGGTGCACCGAGAATGGTAATTTTTTTTCTTATAATCAGCATCTAGCCCTGCAGTTTTTTAATATCCTTCTAGCTACCCATAGTGGAAATTCGCTGTGGGTGAATCTCTATAAATGTTTCTGCGACTTGGGTTGTGGTTCACATGATCTGCTACAACCGAAAATGTCCTTTTTAAGTAGGACCCACATTTTCCCACTTGCCCACAGTGGAGTTTCGGTATGGGTGAATATCTATCAGTACATTCTCGGTCCAATGTTATTTGTCTGTGACTTTGGTAATGGTCCACATGATCCACTGTAACCCAAAATGTCCAAAGTGGGACCCCAAATCTCCGATCACCACCGTTCAATCTCAATTAAGCATTTGTAAGATTCCATTTTTTTTTCTTTCATTTGACAATATTTTTGTTTTTTATGAACAGGGGCCCACCTTTGGAGCGATGATGATATCAGGGCAGAAAGCGGCCCACTTGGCATTGAGAGCTTTGGGACTGCCTAATGCATTGGATGGGACTTACAACCTTGGAAGCATCCACCCAGAGCTGGTCCTTGCCTCTGCCGAGGCTCCTGAGATTGTCGATGCTTAGAAAAAATTAGAAAAAAAAGAAAAGAAAAAGATAGATAAGAGCCGTTGAAGTAGAGAGAGAGAGAGGTGCATGCATGAAATGGGTGGCGTGAGCTGTTTTTGCCTTTTTTAATTTTTGCAAAACCTTTCATTTCCTGCTCTCTATAAATATTTATATGAAATAACAAATGCAGTGAGATTTCATTTGCAAGAGACTTGTGGGGTCCTTTTTTCTTGTCCTTTTCTGGGTTATCGTTTTCGGACCCGGCTTAGTGGGTGGGATCCCTGACTGGGTGGCTCACAGTGATGTATGTGCCTTAAATCCACACCATCCATCCATTTTGATAGCTCATTTTAGGGCATGATCCCAAAAGCTGAACTATAAATCTTAGGTGGATCACAACACAGGAAACAGTTGTGATTGAATCCCACCATTAAAAACTTCCATGGATTTCTCCATCCAACCTGTTGATAAGGTCACAAAGACCTAGGTGAAGAGACCACACGAGTATCATCTTGATCGAAAGATTTTGCGGCCCACTTCTTTTGATGGTCAATTACCACTTTTCCTTCACTATGGTCCATCTGAGATTTGGATCATCTTCAATTTTTGGACCAGGCCCTAAAATGAGCGTTCAATACCGATGGACGGCGTTGATGTAGTCACATAAATCAGTGGCCCCACAGTCAGGGGTCCCACCCACCTCGTTGGATGGGGGATCCACCGAAGCAGCTGCAGCGCCCTAGGTTTTCATGTTATGAAATGCAAAGCTATTCGAGGGAGTAGAAATTAAAGAGGTGAATCGCGTCTCACTTGCCCACGTGGGACGCTTGTTACCAGTGGTTCGTTGGGTGAACGATACATCTCGAAATCCAGGATGGTTCACATCAGGTTGTACACATGTATATCATTAATTTGGAAGTCGGTGGTGATTTTCTTCGAACCGTCGGCTAGTATAAGACCTGGTTACGGACCAGGGCTCGCTCACGGTGGACCCCGTACAATGGTTGACCAGGATATTATCTTTAGGTCTGTATCTTCTCTTTAGGTTATTTTCCTCTTGGTAAGGGAATAATGGGGACGCATTGTAGAACCATAGAAAGTTCAAACAAAGACTCAGGACATTAAAAAAAACTCGGTTGTGCTACACCACGTATATAAAAGATTAGGATGATTCTTGAGATGTAGGGTGAACATGAGGAGTTGCACCAAATGCACGGTCCGGATTCCACGTACACATCACGGGTGGACCTTACAAAGCTCGAACCTTTGTAACATTGGTGATGCATGTGACCATTCCCCCGCTTGAAAATCTTTTACGTTGAGATCTTGCGATATTATAGCTTACGTCACAACCGCATGATCTTTGCTAGTGTTTTTTCGAGAGCGGATTAACTGTTGGACGCGGGCGCGAATTAGGTGTTACCCTCTGAACAGCTTAGTCGGTGTTACCCTAACCGTGTTGGGCACATTTTGATGTATATATATATATATATATATATATATATATATATATATAGACACACACACATACACACCGTCAATCTGTTTTTTCATATCATTTGATCCAAAATCTTTCGAAGATCCCAATCTCAGGTGGACCATAAAACTAGCAACAATGATGAATAATTATTAAAAACGTTTTGTGGGCCACAAAAGTTTTCGATCAATTTGATCTTTATATTTTCCCTTCATCAAGACCCTACTGACATTATAAAGAGCTTCGATTGAAACTAAACATTACCAAAACCTTGCAATAGGCTCTTTGGAATTTTTAATGGTAGAGAGCACTCAATCACACTATTTCTAATGGTATGGTCCACTTGAAGTTAGATCTGCATAATATTTGGACCATCATCCTAAAATGGGCTGTTGAAAAGGATGGACGGCCTAGATGTACAAAATATCATCCATGTGGGCCATACGGTATGGTAACACCCACTAAGCTGTCCTGGGGTAACAACTAATTCGCGCCCGCTGGACGCGGATTAGCTACTGACAGGTTGGGCAATGAATAAGGCTACTGAAGTGGTTTTTTCGTATCATTTTAGGAAGTGATCCAAAATCTTATGAAGATCCAAATCTTCAGGTGGACCATAAAACTAGCAACAGTGATGAATAACTATTAAAAATGTTTTGTGGGCCACAAGTTTTCGATCAATCTGATCTTTATATTTTACCTTCATCAAGTCCCTATTGACATTATAAAGAGCTTGGATTGAAACTAAACATTACTAAAACTTTACGATAGGCTCTTTGGAATTTTTAATGGTGGAGCACTCAATCACACTATTTCTAATGGTATGGTCACTTGAGAGTTAGATCTGCATAATATTTGGACCATCATTCTAAAATGGGCTGTTGAAAAGGATGGACGGCCTGGATGTACAAAATATCATCCATGTGGCCCATACGGTACGGGTAACAGCCACTGTTCCCCAGGTAACACGTTGGGCGCGAATTAGCTACTGACTGGTTGAGTAGGGAATGAGGCTACTGAAGTGGCGTCACCATGTTTTGTGGACCCAACGTGATGTATGTGTTGCATTCACACGCTTCATCCATTTGGAGAGACTGATTTAGGGCATGACTCAAAGAATGAGGCACATCCAAAGCTCAAGTGGACCCCACCACAGAAAACAGTGGGACAATGGCATCCACAGTTGAAAACGTCCTAGGCCCACCATGATATTCATTTGAGATCTAACCTGTTCATAAGTTTACACAGACATGGAGAAAGGGAAAACACAAATATCAGATTGATCGGAAACTTCTGTAGCCCATAAGAAGTTTTCAACTGTGGATGTCACTGTCCCCACTGTTTTCTGTGGTGGGTTTACTTGTGTTTTGGATCTACCTCATTCTTTAAGTCATGCATTAAAATGATCTTTTCAAATGAGTGGACGGTATGGATATGAATACAGTACATACATCGTTTTGAGGCCCACGTAACATTATGACGTCACTTCAGTAGCAAGATTCCCTACTCAAACATGTCAGTAGCTAATCCGCGTCCTTAGCTGTTACCCACGTTAGTGGGTGTTACCCTAGCCGTGTGGGGCCCACCTTGATATATTGTTTTTATATCCATGCTGTTCATCTATTTTTCCATCTCATCTCATTTTAGGAAGCTATAAAAAATCTAAGGCGGACCAAACAGTGATGAATGAACATTAAAAACTTTTTCTGAGCCACAAAAGTGTTGGATATTAAGCTGATCTTTGTATTTTCCAACCTTAGCATGGGCCGTTTAGAATTTTTAACGGTGAGGCACTCAACACCACTGTTTCCTATGGTATGGTCCACCTGAGACTTGGATCTGTTTAATTTTTGGCACCATGTACTAAAATGGGATGGAGAAACGGAAGGACGGCGTGGATATACAAAAAATAATAAAGATGGGCCCACGGTAAGGGTAACACCCACACAGGCGTTACCTGGGTAACAGTTAATCCGCTCCTGGATTTTATTGTTGTACTACTGTACATTCAGGGGTTTTGTCTGTCTTTTGTATCTTCTGTGATATTTTAACGGGGTGATACGCTAGTACTGTGTGGGGCCCATTTAAAAGCGTATTCCACTCGTGAGCTCGTGACAGAAATACATCATGTAAGGTGGTGTACCAGGTGGTCCAGTTCTTAGTGATGTTGCCGTTCAGATGATGGCCCCATGGCGGGTGGATGATGCCCAAAAAATCTTGGGAGTGGATTCGGTCAGGCGGTGACCGTGGGTCTACCTTGATGTATTTGATATATATCCACGCCCTCTATTTATTTTGCCAGCTCATTTTAGGGCATGAACCCGAAAATGAAGCATATCCACATCTCAGGTGGACCACATCACATAAAACAATGCCCACCATAAAAAATTTATATTGGGGCACAAAAGTTTTGGATGAAGCTGATATTTGTGTTTCCCCTTTATCCAAGTCTGTGTGAAATTATAAACAGGTTGGATGGTAAATAAATACTTAAGTGGGCCTTAGGAATGTTTTAATGTGGTGTGGTCAAGGTGTATATGTCTGCTTCGTTTTTTGGCTCACGCTGATGCAACGCTAAATGGGTACTATCCCATTGGGACCAAGCTCGAGAACGATGGTCCCGGAGGAGCTTTGTGGGGCCCACCTTGATGTATGGGTTTATCCATGCGGTCCATTCATTTTGACATATCATTTTAGGGCATAAGCCAAAGAGGAGTAAGATCAAAGGGTTTGAGTGGACCACACCATAAGAAATAGTGGGGGATTGAATACTTCTGTTGAAAACCTCTTGGAGCAAGCTAATATTTATATTTTCCTTTTCATGAATAGCAAATAAACATCACGAAGGTTTCAAAGGTGGGGTGTCATTGTCACCACCACTTCCTGTGGTGTGGTCCACTCAAGCCTTCCATATGCCTCCTTCCGAGATGGACGGCATGGATAAAACATATACATCGTGCCCTGCAGAGCTTCTTCCAGAACCGTCCATCTCGAGCTAGGTTCTAGCGGGGATTGTACCAAATCGCGCCGGCTGCATCGGCAGGACCGAATCCACTCCCAAAATCTCGCCGAAAGATGTAAGTAGCCGTTTGCATTTAAAAGACAAATTTTGATACTCTGATGGAATGTGATGGATGATACGCAGGCATGTAGAAATCATCTACAAACTGCACACGTGGCATTCAAGTAGTTCAAACTGAACTGTTAAAATTATGGGTCTCAGTTTAGATGTATCATGAGCAAAAAAAATTAGGCTCATTTCGTTCTCTGTGAGATTTGTGGACATTGATTGGACGGTTATTTATCCAATGGTCGTATCTCAAGAAACAATATTGAGAAATCAGAGGTTAGGATTGCTCAACTATTCTGATTTTAATATTTTGATCCTGGTTGTTCATTTGGAGCCCACGAGGACTGGTCCAGTCATCATGTGGTTGCAGGCGCATTAAAAGGGAAATAAGGTTCGGAAATGATCAACGGTCCGAGTCCATTATACATGTGGCCAAGATACATGGTTGAGATTAGATGTGGGCTTGGGTTTTAGGTCTGAGGAGGGATGCTAGACACAAACCAAGCCAACATCCACTCCACTAGGGCTCAGTCCACAGAGCCGGTTGGGGTCTGAATTTAGGCCCAGCTGTAACCAACGGGCCCACAACTTGTGTGTGACGTTTGAATTTTGGGCCAGGGACTGTTCGGGTCCACTTGATAAATGGCCAGGATCTCGCACAGGTTTGCCAGATGGAAGATCTGGCCCACCATCATCCATCAAGGATATTTTTGGTCCATCACCCGTCCAATACAAAAATGGGCCGAAAGTATGCCTTAAAGGTCGCGATTGCCAGTCGACATGAGGAATGAAGGGTGTAAATGGGCCTGAACCATTTGTGCCTAAGGTCGTGGCCCATGGTCTGCGCTTGGATATTCTTAAACACAAGGACAGCTCAGAAGGGCCTGGTATATTGATCTTTCGGCTTAGATGGTTGCCCAGTGGGCCACGTCCGGCATAGGTATAGACGGTTATCTAGTGGGTGGGTCCAAGCTTGGGCCAAGGTGTTTAGCTCATGGCTTGTGTTATTCAACAAGTCTCAGTCCGGAAGGCCCAGCCCATTTACACCCAGACACGTCCCACTTAAGAATCAGTCGTACACAAGATCTGGTCTGTTCATCAGGTTGCACTCCTAGCCCACAGCCTCGGCAGGCCAGAAAATTCGGTGTTGATTGGGCATGCGTAAAGGCACGCCAATCGATCTGTAAAAATGAAAACGAGAAAGATAGCACTCCCAGCAAGCGCACCGATATGACCGTTGGATCTGCTTCATTTTTGGGCCTATACTTTAATATGATCTTAAAGAAGGGATGGACCGCGTGGATAAACAGATAAATCTCAGTGGGACCCCACACAGATCTGGTCGGACGCTTAAAGGTCCGACCAGGTGTCGGACACAATCCGCGTACATATTGTGACTTTGCACACTTCGATCAGTATACTTGGCAGAAAGATATTAGATCATGACCGTCTACTATGTGGGACCAACTTTAGATGGGGTAATATCCAGAAATCACACTGGTAGGATGATCTGGCACGTAACCTTCTTCTTCTATTCGATCTTCTTGGTTTTATTTTTTTATTTTTATTTATTTTTTTAAATTTCCCCTGTAATTTTGACCGTTAACCACTTCCCTTCTGAACCGTCTGTTGTAAGGCGACGAAGAGGATGAGTAGAATCGAACAGACAATGTAATCTTCTGAGCATGATACATCCAGGTAGGTACCACATGATGACCATCCATGATCAAACATATGGTGGCCACGTGTATGGATGTAGGAGCTATGTCATGATAAGACAGACGCCTCTATCATCTGAGAGTGTCTTCAGCAATATAGCAAACGTGGGAAATGAAGCTTCTTTCTCGAAATGCTCAACACCTAATCACTCCCCTCTGCCCGAGAGACTTTTGCAAATACCGAGATAGAGCATGCAACGGCCATGCATGAGGAAGACTTTAATACTCGGGCATAGTGCACGTACGATACGCAGGCACTTATAAATTACTTAAAAATTTCATAGCTGTATAATTAACTCGATTTAAACTCTTCAAATTTGAAGCGGATTGCGTCCTATTCCACAGAGGATGATAAATGATAATCGGTCCAGGCAGAGGCTCTGTGGGGCCCACCGTGATGTATGGGTATCCACACCGACCATCCATTTTTTGTCCGATCATTTTTTAGGGTATGAGCCTGAAAATGAGGCAGATCCAAATCTGAAGTGGACCACACCATATGATGCAGCAGTGATAATGACACCAACCATTAAAACATTCCTAGGATCACCATGATATTTATTTGCCATCCAACCTAATCACAAAGTCAGTATATGGATCAGGATGAAGGGAAAACACAAATATCAGCTTGATCTAAAACTTTCCCGGCATACAATAATTTTTAATGGTGGGCATTAAATCCCCACTGTGTGGTCTACTTGGGCTTTGGATCTGCCTTCATTTCTTTGTTCATACCTTAAAATGATCTGATATGCCAAAATGGATGGTTGGCCTAGATAAAACCAATACATCATAGTCGGCCACAAGAGCTCTGCCTGGACGGATTATTGTCCAGACGGGGCAGGACGCAAACCGCTACCGTGCAAACTATGGGTACTAATTTAGAGATGTCATAAGCTAAAAGTTAAGATTATTTGATTATGTGACTATCTTGGTGGACGTTGATTGAACGGCTAAAGACAAAAATATCCAATTTTCAAATTCCAAAAACAGTGTTGGCCAATCAGAGGTCAGAAGTTTTCAACCAATCTGATTTTGGTACTTAGCTATATTAGTTTATACAATTGAGTTATTTTAATTTGTGTCAATGCACACCATTATACAAATTCTGACTGCTTGTGTATCAAGCATTATATGTTGCGGGAGTATCAAATATCTCCCCTTTATATCTTCATTGCAAAGAATGCCAGGGCTTGGCTGGGGAACAAGCAAATTAATAAAAATATAGATTTGGTAAGTCACTGAACTTGTCAAAAATAAGGATTTACAATAGATTTAGATTAAACAAATTCAAATTTTTATTATTTAACAATTAAATTACAAATCCATGAATTTAGAGAGTGTTTATAATATGACGTGGATTGCCTCCGACCCTGGTCGGACCTTTAAGCGTTCGACAAATCTATGCGGGGGCTTACTTCAATGTATCTGTTTATCCACGCCGTCCATTCCTTTTCTAAGATCATGATAGGGTATGGTCCAAAAAATGAGTCACTTCCAACGCTCCAGTTGACCGGACCAGATTGTAAGCTTGGTTGCATTAATTGCAAGTTAAATTAATGCACAAAGCATTAAATGCAAAAGTCATCTCTGGTGGGGTGCATCGGAGCTTGGACCTACCTCATTTATGGCCCATACCCTATCATGATATGAGAAAATGAATGAACAGCGTGGATGAACAGATACATCAAGTTAGGCCCCCACACAAATCTAGCTAGACGCTTAAAGGTCCAACCAGGGTCGGACGTCCGCGTCCTTTATAGTAAGGTGTGTCTGTGTGTGTGTGGGGAAATGGTACTATGAGGTCGACATGGGAACTTCCCATGAGGTTGAGATGTGTAGGCCCCAACATGATGTAGATCGGACGTCTACCCCATCAGTTAGATGCACCGTTTCACGGTGGGCCACGGGCTTACAAATCATATCAATTCATGACTGAGGTGGGCCACACCACATACAACAACTGAGAGGGGTTACCAACCCATTGAAACCTTCATGATCGTTAATTAGGCCCACCAAGATGTGATACACAAATCTAGCCCTTCCATTGTGTGTCCCACTTGGATGAGGGGTCAGACCAAGTTTCAACTGCACCCAAAACTCATGTGGGCCCCACCAAGTGATTTGAGATGTTTTAGGCATGTCTTCACATAGTTTTAGATGGTATGGCCCACCTTAGTTGCATATACAGCTGATTTTTGGAGTGTCCCATAAACTAAAGGCAATCCATCAAATGCACAGTGTTGATGTCCAATCCACATCATGGCGGGGCCCACACAACTCAACCTCATGGGAGGCTCCCATGAGGTTGAGCTGTGTGGGCCCCAGATTGATGGGTAATGGGCATCCACACCATGCATTTGACCATGCATTTGGTAGGTCCCCTCTAGGTTATGGGATGTGAAAAAAGTCAACCATATCCGGAGCTCAAGTGGGCCATAGCATATGAAAACATAGAAAATGATGCTTAAAACATCTCAAATCACTTGGTGGGGCCTACTTTAGTTTTGGAATGGCCTGATGTTTGGTGTGACCCCTCATCCATGTGGTACACACGATGGATAGGCTGGATGTGTAAACCACATCTCACTAAGTCTTATATACAATCAGAAAGGTTTCAATGGGCAAGCATCCATTCTTAATTGTTGACAGTGGTGTGGACTACCTAAGTCATGGATTAGCCTGATTTTTAGGTCCATGCCTCACCATGGAAGGGTGCACCTGAGTCATGGGATGGATGTTGTCACACATCATGGTGGGGTCCGGTCCATAGAGCTCTCTCTCTCTCTCTCTCTCTCTCTCTCTCTCTCTCTCTCTATATATATATATATATATATATATATATATATATATATATATATGAATGAATAAACTATGCTAATCTTTTGGCCAAGGCATGTCCTTGTAGCCCCATGTGATAAATGACTCTATCTTACACACATGTTATATGCAATGTGGAAAACATATCTTTCTAGAGCACGTCAGTGTAGGTACATATATATTAGATCAATTAAACTATAACTCTAGTTTCTTCCAAATATCAAAACCTCAGTTCAATCAACGACATCACAATAGGTCCGGACATCAAGATAACCAGGGACAACAAAAATGATATCATTTTCACGACTTATTGTACTAAAGGTCGTGAAGCACAACATTAAGGTGGTAGGAGCATGGAGTCAATTTATGAGTGGATTCATTGTTGGAGAGCCTTCAAACTGGGCATCTCTTGACTGCTTAGACCGGTCGAGCGATCGGTCTGACTGTTTGGACAGATTGTACAGAGAGGCTGCTGGACAGTTTCGTGTGCCCTAGACCGGTCGGCCGATCGATCTACAGGGGGCTTCGACCAGTCGGTGGTGAGGCAACGTGGATGTATTTCCTCTGGACTGTTTTTGTGCAAGGTGTGACTGGTCAGGAGACCGGTCGATTGTGCACGCGGTTTCTTATGCAACACGTGGGATTGTGTAAGAGGTTGCTATTTTAGGTTTTTTACCTATTTAAGTAGGCTGTAAACGTGTTTAGCAACAATCCTAAGGTGTCTAAGGTTTCCTTATCATGTTAGGAAGAGGGGAGAGATTTGTGTGAGAGAGAACTTGTGGTTTTCTCTGTTTTAATCTCCTTGCTTGTGGGCTGTCAATCTCTGTAATCTTTTGTTTATTCATAGTAGATCGCTTTGAGCCGTGGTTTTTTACCCGTTGAGGGGTTTTTCCACATAAATTCGGAGTCTCTTGTGGTGAATGCTTGTGTGTAGTTTGATTGAATCTTATTTACTCGTTTGATCTCGGATTGCTCTGCGTGTTTCAGCTTCTGCTTTCACTACCAATTTTCCCAACAAGTGGTATCATAGCTAAAGTTTGGGTGGAATATAATTCGGATCTGAGACGAGAAGATGGGATCGGGCGCAAGGTTCGAGGTAGAAAAGTTCTCTGAAAAAAATAACTTTAAGCTATGGAAGATGAATGTTAAATCCTTCCTAGTTCAGTAGGGACTTGATGAAGCTCTTGGAAAGCGACCCGAGGTTATGAAAGATGATGAGTGGACGAGGCTCGACAAGAAGACTAGAACCTCAATCCTGTTAAACCTTACGGATGATTTTCTCTATCATGTCATGAAGGAGAAGACTGCGACTGAAATGATGGCGAAGCTAGAGAAGGTTTATACCAAGAAATTTCTAGAGAATCGCATGTATGTATTGATGCAATTGTTCACCTTGAGGATGACTGAAGGAACTGAGGTGGAGGACCATTTGAGCATGTTTAATATATAGGCTGGTTTACAAGTTGGTGAAAATCGATGAACCGATGAAGGATGAATATCAAGCATGCATCATGTTGAATTCTCTTCCAGATTCATATGAGTCATTTAAGGACTCTATATGTTCAGGGAGGGAAACCATAAGTGTCGAGACCATTATCTCAGTCATCCAGTCGAAGGTGAGAGAAAGAAAAGCGGTGGCGTGGCTTCCAGTTATTCCTCAAATGCACTGGTTATAAGGGGAAGAAGTTCTGAGCATGAAGGATATTCGAAATCGGGATCTAAGGCCAAAGGCAAAGAGAAGGCTAAAGTGAAGTGCTGGAATTGTGGTTAGGAGGGCCACATGAGAGGGGATTGTCAGAATCCCAGGTCGAAGCAAGAGAGGTATGAAAATTCTTCTAGAGGGGGAGCCAATACCGTAGAGGATGGTGGCGATCTGTGTGAAGTCTTGACTGTATCTGGAAAGGGATCTCACGGTAGTGGTGAATCTTAGATTCAATGACTTCATGTCACGTATGTCCTGACCGGAGTTCATTCACGACATACATGAAGTATGGTGGTGAATCGGTGTTTATGGACGATAGATTCACTCATAAGGTTGTGGGTATTGGTACTATGCACATCAGGATGTTCGATAGGGTCGAATGAGTCCTGGAAGATGTAAAGCATGTCCCCAAGATGAAGATGAATGTGATTTCTCTTGGTGCACTCGAGGCGAAAGGGTGCATTTTCATCGGCCGCGATTGTTATTGTGAAGTGATGAATGGGGCACTTGTGTGTATGAAGGTGTAGAGGTGTGACTATCTTTACATGTTGATCGGGAGCACAATTCATGGTGGAGCTGCGGGAAAGGCAACGAGATCCACGGTTGCTCGTATGTGGCAAGTGCTTAAGGACCACATGAGAAGAGCAGAAAAGGGCGTGAATGTGCAAGGTTAGAGTCGATGGTGGCACAAGAAGCGGTGGAGTTATGATGGAAGATGGGATGACGTTGCAAGGATGGTGTTGATTTGACGTTTGAAGCCTCGATGGAGATGGTTGACGAGCCTTCAAAATGGGCATCTGTTGAGTGCTCAGACCGGTCAGGCGACCGATTGGTGGTGAGACAGCGTGAATGTCTTTCCTTTGGACTGTTTTTGTGCAAGGTGCGACCGATCGACTGTGCATGCAGTTTCTTGCGCAACACACAGGATTGCGTAAGAGGTTGCTATTTTGAATTTTCTACCTATTTAAGTGGGTTGTAAATGTGTTTAGCAACAATCCTAAGGTGTCTAAGGTTTCCTAATCATGTTAGGAAGATGGGAGAGAGTTGTGTGAGAGAGAACTTGTAGTTTTCTCTGTTTTTTCCTTACTTGTGGGCTGTCAATCTTTGTAATATTCTGTTTATTCATAGTGGATGGCTTTGAGCCGTGGTTTTTTACCTGTTGAGGGGCTTTTCCACTTAAATTCGGAGTCTCTTGTAGTGAATGCTTGTGTGTGGTTTGATTGAATCTTGTTTACTTGTTTGATCTCGAATTGCTCCGCGCGTTTCGGCTTCCACTTCTGCTACCGATTTTTCCAACACTCATCACATTGACATCATAAGTAATGTTAACTTAAGTCATAGAGGGAAAATATTTTTTCTCACCAAACTATAATATTCTTTAGGGTTAGAAAGCAATGCAAACTGCATGGTTAACGATAGCTGATTAACTTCAATAAGGGATTGCAGGGCGAGAATTAAGTAAGCTGGTGAGTTACAAGAGGTCAAGTGCATACTTTCTTTAAGAAACGAAAATGCTTTTAACAAATGAACTATCTTAATGCTAAAGAAATAATGAAAAGGTTATAAATCTTTAATTTCAAAACTCTATGCTAAAAACAAATTTAGTAAGAAATGTTAGCCTCATCATTTCCTATAAGAAGGATATTATCCACATATGTTATTAGGATAGTAGTAGAGGCACTTCACAGTTTAACAAAAATGCACCAATTGTAGGGACATTGCCAAAAGCCAATTTGTAATATTGCTAAACTGCTCGAACTAGAGGCACGGGGCGACTATTTGAAACCATATAGACCTTTCTTTACATGACACACCTTTCCAGAAGAATCCTGATTTTAAAAACAAGGTGCACGAATATAAATTTGTTCATGAAGAAAGACATTTTTTATGTCAAGATAATAGAGATCAAGGTCAATGACAATTAACTGCATGTGACGCCCCGAATTTTCAGGGGTCGAGTACAACCTCGATCCCCAAGATTCTGGGTGTCAATTATGCTTTGCGGAAGCGTGATTTCTTGTTTAAGATTCATAAGGCATCAAAGCACAAATTCATAATCAATTTAAGCAGTAAAGTAGAGACAAAAATTAAATTTAAACCTGATCAATATAAAAAGTGGAAGTAAGACAACTCTCCCGTAAAGTCATCGAACTCATCCTGAAAAGCATCCTCCTCTGAGATATCTGCATCTATCATAACAGAGCCTGGTGGTGTTTTGAAACACCGTCCCAGGAGTGGGAGTGAGTGATCAACTCAGTGAGAATTATAACTTTAAGTTTAACATGTTATCAAACAAAGAGGGTTAGGCATTGATTCCATACAAAACATCCAAATTCCTATTCTAGTTTTATTAGTGCATGAATGACATGAGATCGCACACCATGCATGTTCCGGATGTAACATGAGGAACACAGAGTGGCACTGGCGCCACATCAAGCAACCAGGCACTCACAGAACCTCCAAATGCAAATGGATTGGATCATCCTTCGGCATCCTGGCCTTTAACAGTCAGACAGTTGCCTAGGGGATCCATGACGTGTATGCATGATTTGTTTGAGTTTCATTAGGTCATTTCTCACTCAGCATATTGGCGAAGCCGGAATACCATTGTCCAATCATTGGTCCTGAACGGGACTATCTAGCTCCCAACCGTGCAATGCTAATCATCGCCAGTAGCCCACGCTTCCCTGTCACTTCCACACATCAAAATACGGTTCTCAACATCCTGTTATAAACGGGAGCTGACCAACCTTCTCGGGAACACCGATAGGGTTCGTCGCCCCAGCAATTGCTCCAAGGACACTACGGGGAGGTGACTCACCCCAGCGTAGGCCGACGACTCGAACACGGTGTCCCATACCACCATGCTCGGCCCAAGAGGCTTATCGGGAACGCATTGCACATGCAGTTATTAGTGGACCCGACACTTTCTTAGGATCCGGTATTCCGTATTCAGGGGACTGTATTGTTATCATCATCAAACACTCTTTCTGCCATATTTTGATAGATTCGATTAAGTCCAGGGGCGTCCGTCTGAATCGGCATGGGCGTAAGTCGTCCGCGTAGTCCAACTACTACCGACCATCTGTGTTTCCCTCGAACCAACCGAATACATCTCAGGTAGCCGACACATCTGGGCTACCCGCCTCGAAATATTTGGGACAGATATTCTGTTTCACAAAGCCTAAGTTTATCTTGCAGCATGCTGGTAACTTAGGAAAAATTCTAACTCAACGCCATGCATGATAATTCCAACTTATATGCATATAAGCAATTCTATGTTTAATATAATCTTAATATGCATCATTCCAGCAGTTTATCTCACACAAGCATTTCATCAAACACCTTAGCTACAGAAATCCAAAATAGCACATATATTGCAATAATACGGGAATAATACAATTAACGAAGATAACAATATCTTAAAGGTTCAATCAATTCCAAATCCATCTAAGGTTGATAAAAGAAAACCTAGAGGTATAATTCCGCACCTTAGGGTTGGGGTTTAGCACGATCAACGCACGCTTAGGTTTAGGATTGATGGGATTCAAGCTCCTGTAAGTGTAACAACGTAAGGTTACGGTTCAGGGTGTTAATCGTAACAATTTGGATTAAGGGATTCGATGATCTTGACTTACCTACAATCTCAACGATATGTTGAGACGATAGTTGATACCGTGAGAAGATGTTGAAGACCAAGGAAGGAGATCGACTTCCAAGCTTGAACTCTTGCCTCAACACAAACGCTTCAATCCACGCCTCTCTCAAGCTCTCACAAATTCCACTCTCTCAATTGCAAAAGGGGGTGAGAATTGTGTTGGGGAGAAATGCCCCAACACAATTCTATTTATAAGCCCAGATTTACCTGAATGACCCTAATATCCGATTTGTTATGAATCTAGCCCTAAGGAAGACCAATTCGGTCAGTAGGGGCCCATCGGGTCCCATACGGCCCCATCTTGACCAGGCATCTGCCTTGCCAAAGTGAGATCCACCATGGGCCCGACCCTTTTGCACATCAGGCATGGCGATCGATCGCCAACACACGATACATGATCGACGGTCATCGATCCTAGATCAGGGCAGCGACTTTAGGGAACCATGTATGGATTTATTTGGGGCAGGGGCCCCAAATCCCATGACATTTCAACGGTTCAGATTCAATCACTTAAGGAATGTTCAAAAGTACATACATAAGCCACTATTGTTGGGCAAATCGCACATCTCATGTGCCCCCACTCTATGTCCAAGTTGAGCGATCCGGCACTTTGATCTGGCTCAGCGTCCGCGATGTACGTCAAGCCCAGTAAAACAGACAACGTTCCTTAGTTTCGGGTTTAATGGCCCACTAACGATCGGTCTAGACTCTATGTAGTATTTTTCGGGGTTTTCAAAAATAGGGTTGAGGATGAGATTTCTAGGGTATGTTAAATGTGGTCCGATCTATCTACGTCTAAAGTTTGACTGATTTAAAGTTAACAGAAATAGTGTTTTGGGCTAACTCGCTCTCATTCGTTGATTTGTAAGTTAGATGAAAAGTTGATTAAGTTTGGTTATAAGCGTAATCTAAGCGGTGATTAATATTATTCTCGGTTAGATGTTCATTATGCATCGGTTAGGTCAATTTATCGATGGTGGGGTCCACTAGATCTTAGTCTTAGATTTATGGATTACATGATTAAGCTTAAGCTTTCGATAATCGGGCGTAGGTGTTAGCCCCTTGAACATGTCTAATCAAATTTGTACAGTTTTTGTTGGTAATAGTAGCATGTTTCTTAGAATCGAGCATTAAACGTCGTTAAATTATAAAATAAATTAATTGTAGTGAAAAATCTTCTCGATGATTTGGAAATTCAAATTGGCAAAAATCTGGGGCGTTACACTGCAATGGAGAGAACTCATATTGAATTAAGCTCTGTAATCAAAGGAAAGGTGTCATGCTAATCGGTATCAAACTACAATGTGAATCATCCAGCAACTAAGTGTGCTTTTATAACAAGCAATAGACCATTCAACTTATGCTTGACGGTATAAACCCACTTGCACCTAATGAAATGACAATCATCTAGAGAATCAACCAACTCCCAGGTGGGGTCCTTACTCATGCCTCAATAGGAAATTATAGGAGTTTCAACACAAGGTCATGGGTTCGAGTACCTATTGTGGTGTGAGTGTGTGGGGGTGTGAGTTCGTGTGTTAAAAAAAAAAAAAAAAGAAGAAGAACAACTCCATGAAGATCTTTTAGGCATCTGCAAGTTTGGTATAAATTGAAATGAAAGAAATAACAAATTAGATAAATGCACGAAAAGAGTGAGACAAGTAATGATTGGAAATAAGATTACTGATGGTGTGAGGAGATGCAAACCTTTATCGTATGTGGACAATAATAATGTGCTTTCCCTTACGAACCATAACAGGAAGATCAAAGGACGTGCTAGGCTCCACAACTGGTGATGAATCATCAGAGATGTCCAATTAAGTCCCCTCAATGGTAGGCAAATCTTTGACAACTGGTAGAGGACAAGGAACTAACCAATGAATAATTTTTTGGTCCTAAAATAAAGGCTTTCCTCAAAGAGATAGCATCTCGATATGCATATCTGCATTTTGTAGAAACGCGATAGTATTAATAGACTTTTTTTTTTTTTTTTGTAAAAGAGTACTCAAGAAAAATGCACTTCATGGATTAAGAGGAAAGTTTGCCCGAAGTGGAACAAAGTAGCAATGGAACTACACTTGGGAAATATACTGTATTAAGCTAAGCCTGCATTTGGTGGACCATGGAATTATAATGAAGGGACTACATTTCACAACTAATGCTGGTCACTTGTGTGCATATGCAACTTGAATGTCACATGTAATGGATACATATGGATGAACGACGTAGATAATACACATGCATAAATGTGGGGCCCATAGTTATAGTGGATTTTGAAATCCACTAGAAATCCTACAACATCCACCATTGGCTCTGTAACATATGATATTGGGATTAATCTAATCCACCCTGTTGTTTCCAAACACTGGATGGCCATGCAATTCCATACCAACTAATCCCATCTAATACCATGCGCCAAACAACCCTTGTTGAGGTAGTAATTCTACATTCAACCAAAAAATGGTGAGAAACAATGATGACCCATTTGCAACTATTTACAGCGAAATTAGAAAATCAAACAAGGCTTAATAAGAAATGAGCATGAGCATGTTTGGATAATTAACAAGTCTCATGTTGTAAAGCAGCCGAAGAACTAAAAAATGAGATAAGAAATTATGAAGTGCACCAACCCAGATATGCCTAAGGAGAAAATGCCATGTGAACTCTTGGGTCAAGTCAAGGAGATACAACTTATTATCCTTACACCCACACTTTTGGGACAGTGGTAGACTGAGTGAAGATAACTTCGTTTCAACATTGAGGTCTTAGTATTGATTCTCAATGTGGAGGTGGCTAACATTGAAGTGTGACTAATAGTGTGGGTGTGTGTACTCACCCAAAAATAAAAATAAAAAAAAAAGAAGAAGAAAAAAGGAAGAAGAAAAAAGAAGCTATCATCCTCATGTACACCACCAATCGTTTGTCGAATCTACAGATCCTTACTCTCGAGAAAGAATGGGAAAAAGTGATAAAATAACAAAGTTGTCTAATCAAAGCATCACTTGAAAGTAAATTAAAAGAAAATTACAGAACATGAAGTGTAGAGGGCAAGCGACTCGATCACCAGCTTAGTCCTTCGTTGGACTATCCAGCGCGTCATACCTATGAATGGATGATCAAACCATCTAGACCAAATGTTTTCAATAATTAAGAAGTGAGGTTTGCTATTTCCATGTCGGGAAATACCATGGTATTTTGATGTTCCATTCTATGTTTGTGATCAATTCTCATTTGGGAAAAAACATTGTATTTAAGGAAAACTTGTGTTTGGCGGACCATGAAATTGTAATCAATGGATCAAATTTAACAACTGAAGCCAGTCCTTGCATGCATATGCAACTTGATTGTCATGTATAAAAAGTATATATGAATGTCAACAAGGGGCCAAGACGCAGTGAATTTTAAATCCACCAAAAATCCCGTTGTATCTCCTAATGACACTAGATGGTATGATACTTGGATTAGTTAATCCTTCCAATGGCTTCCAAACCCTGGGTGAAATTTTTTCAGTGGGCCAAATGCAATTCCATACCATTTAGGGCTCGTTTGGATGCAGCTACATAAGTAGCTTTCTTGGTTGATGACAATCATTAAGTTATTTAACATAAGTAAGTTTGGTTAAATATTATTTATAAGCTACTTTTTTACTTAAAAGCACTTAGCATTTCAGTTTTTTTTTTTTGCTTCTTTTACCTTTCTTAGCAGCTAAAAAGAAAAAAAAAAAAGAGAAATGACGCTACCTTACTCTAGCTCTATAGCGCTACCACATCATCCTCAATGAGTATTTATAGGATCCTCAACCTATGGGTTTTCACTTTTATGCTCGGGTGTTCTGGTATGATAAGGGGGGCCCATATTTGTTTAATCTAGATTGTTGGATTGCTGCATTGAATTTTGATTGAGCCACATCTCAAAACTCTCTCCACCATTCGAATGAATTCTTTCATGTGATCCGGTATGATAGTTGTATTTTTTTCTTAGCGGTCTATTATTATGTTTGAAATCAAATGCCCTATCAAGATTTCTTTATAGGAATATTCCATCCTAGGCATTATGCAACATTCCAATGGTCTGAATTATTGAACCATGTGGCCCACTTGTCACAACTGAGGGCTCGATCAAGTATAGCATTGGGTCATGGATCTTGACAATTTTGCTGGTATGTATGTGCAATTGAGAGCAGGGGACCATTAATTTTGTAGTCCCATCGATTACTAAATTGGACGCATAGAGGTAGCTAGCTACCTCGTGTAAGGACTGTGGGCCCAACATGATGTGTGTGTTTATCTAGGCCACCCATCCATTTTTCCCAAATCATTTTTGGGCATGAGTTCAAAATCAAAGCACATCCAAATCACAAGTGGACCACACCATAGGAAACAGTGGGGATTGAATGCCTACCATTGAAAACTTCTTTGGCCACAGAACTTTTGGATCAAGCTGATATTT
This sequence comes from Liriodendron chinense, assembly GCA_003013855.2. NCBI lineage: Eukaryota > Viridiplantae > Streptophyta > Magnoliopsida > Magnoliales > Magnoliaceae > Liriodendron > Liriodendron chinense. Next base: position 1,618,527 of record PVNU02002353.1, read on the forward strand.
ATTTTTTACTTATATCCAGGGTCTACGCGACCTTATGAACAAGTTGGATGGCAAATAAACATCACTCCGCTAATCCTATGGTGTGGGCCCTGAAATGAGCTCGCAAAACGGATGGACCACGTGGATAAAACACATATACCATGGTAGGCCTACAGTCCATACACGTATAATCTGCCTCCTACTAAACCTCGCCGGAAAAATTACCAAAGACACTTATCTACTAATTGGCTCATAAACCTGCTTAATCAGTAGAAACAAGACAAGTTACTTATTGGATAAGCTAAGTAACAATCCAAACGATTACTCTCGTTTCAAACAGGCCCTCAATGTATGCGGATCTTGAACTTGAGACCGTCCATCTTAGGGTCCTCTAATCGACGGTCAGGATACCGAGGACAGAACTTGTACCGTTGGGCGATGAACCATGGATAAGGGTCGAAGACGAGACGAGGAATCGGCGGTGGATTGTCGTTTTCAAAGGAGCAGAGAAGACAGTGTGGAATTTGCAATCTCGGAGCCAAGAGCAATCTTATCCTCTCCTCGGGATTCTAAACGCTCGTAACCGTTTCTTACGTCACTCTAACCTCCACATTTGAAAATTCAAGAAACAAAATCAGAAAAATTCGGTTCCCCACGACTCACTATAAGATGTGGCAACTTATTCACATTACACGTGGCGTACGTGCATGTAATCGTGACCGTCCAAATCTTGGGCCTTGATGTGAATGAATCATAACCCGTGATCATACTGATCAGATTGGCTTTGGAAAGCAGAACATACGTTAATTGCTGAGTAGATGGGCAGTGATTGGATGGTTCGGATTGTACGATCGTTGTTGTTGTTGGGGCTATGTTTGGTCCAAAATCCGGGCCTACGATTTTAATGGTCCAAGATAACTTGCTAGCTGGTGAAAATCATCAAGATGAACAGACTCTCCAAAGCACAGTTTGATCCAAAACTCACGAATGCACGTAAAGAGTAGAGGTTTTTAGATGTGATTTTAGATTGTTATTTAATTTGTGGCTCATATGTGTTTTTTAATTAAGATGATTTTTTTTGAACGTACGGTTAAAATGAGAAGTCTCACCTGATGGACGGATTGGATATCATTTAGAGACCATGGTGGACCCCACATAACTCGGATGTCTTACCTGCTGATGACAACAAGTTGTCCATGAGGGTCTTGCTCATCCACACACAACCACATGTGCGAATATGGAACACGTGTGCTAGATCATGTCTTTTTATCAGACGTACAACACAGTTTAGATCCTGTGGCCCAAACATCAGGCCATTTCAAACCGTAGGTGGGCTAAACTGTTTTAACCGACGTTTTACTTTATAGGATTTGGCCCACCTGAAGACTGAAACGGCTTACTTTATTAAAGGCAGAAGATGTAAGCATTGCTTTTCAAATGTAAAGCTCAGATCTTGCACACGTACGTTCTATTCTGGCATTCCTAAATGCATGTGGACGATAAAGGTCCCACACGCATGCGTAATCAACAAGCTTATACAAGTTATAGGATTGAAGCTCAACTAATTGTGGACTGTATATGTTTGATGCAGGGAGGACGTGGTACGTCGATTACCATCTCTCTAACCAATTGTTTCTTGAATCTATGAAAAGAAATAAAAGGATAAAAAGAGGAAATTAATTCCGAAAAATTGCTTTTGATGATTGAATGAATAGAAACAGAATTACTATGGATATAAATAGGAAATTAAACCCTAAGTAAAGTATCAGACTCTAACTCAAACTCAAACTCCTAGAAAACACAACTTACTATAAATAGTAAACTTACTATTTATAGGAGTCGTTCAATCCTACTAGAACTCTTGGTTTTCGGCCAAAAATAGAAAGTTATCAAATGGGCCCAACTATGCTGTTCTACTAAATATTCTAAGCCCTTTTCATGTTGGGCACTAACTCTAAAATCCTACAGATTCAAAGTTAATTATGATCGAATTAAAACTTACTATAAACAGTAAAACTAAAATAAACTAGCCTAATGACCGTTGATATGGTTGAATCTCGCGATTCCGGCATGGGCAAGTCGGCGTAGCGGGGTTGGGTGGCTAAAGTAGCTCGAACTATCCCAAAATAATATATTATATGTTTAGAAACTCATTCCGGATTGCGAGATACGACCGGTTTACTGTTCTGACGGGTCGGATCACTTTCGTCCCCCGGCCGGTCTTCTTTTGGTCCATTTGGGCCATGAAGTAATCAGCGACCCGTTTTGTATCAATGTTGATGCACAGAAATTGAAACCCTTTTTCTATGCTGACTGTCTATGGCTGGGCCATGGATGGGAAAGTGCGTTGGTTGGATGATCCTAATCAATGGACCCTTTTGTGATAATGTCATATTTTACTACTAGTGATGAAGTAGAAGAACATAGATAAATTACAATGGATAATTCAAAGTCCTAAAACTTGGTGACTCGACTCAAAACTCAGTCGAGTCAACTCAACTGAGCTTTGTGCGGTCCTTATGTCTTGGAATAATGCACGATTTGAATAATGTACAATGTTCTATGGCACCATCAATGCATGTGGAGTGAATAGGAGAGAAAAACAAAGAGAGATCAAGGGAAGACCCACATAAAGAAAAAGAGGGTTCAATAATAATGACCATGCTTACATTTTCTGTTTTTTTATAGCTTACTCGTCGTTTAAATCTACCTCATTGTTTTGGGGTGACATGAGGCAATGCAAAGAACATGGGGCATGAATGTTGCATATGCGTTATGGTAGGCTTCACATAGCCTCCCTTTTTTTTTTTTTCACCCACACCCAACACACTTACACAACATGGGCACTCGATCCCTAGTCTCAATGTTGAAATAGAGTTTGTACATACCATTGAACCATGGAGCCGAATTGGCCACTCTCTTCAATGAATGGAAAAGTTATATAAAAAAAAAAAAAAAAAAAAACCCCTAATTTGAGGGTTGACCATGCAAGAAAAATGGCTTATTAAAGGTTCTCTCCATGACTAATTGCAAGGATAAAATTGTATGTGACAAAGATATATATGGAGTGATTATAAACACTTCTTTATTTTTAGACAATTGTAGATACCTCTCCTTTGATTTAGATTATTGTAAATACCTCCCTTATGGTTTAGATATTTGTTGCATATTCCCATCACAATCTCCTATGGGTAACCAACTAGTTATAGATGCATGGACCTACCAAAGTGCATGTATGTCATCCAACCCTTACTAGCATGGTCACTCAATGAAATGGGCAACCCCCAAAATAAGGTGGAGTGAACCATTAGTGGCCCACTACATGAATTTGAAAGTTTTCCTGATGATTGGATTAGCCTAAGTTTTTTATTTTTTATTTTTTTAATTTACCTACATATTCATACACACCATAATGGGTACTCGAACCCATGACCTTAGTGTTGAAACTCTTCTGAGTCTACCACTGCACCATGAGTAAGGATTGTGGAGGGACCCTTCTGGAGAGGTTGATTACCATTTATGTACAACAATGGGCACATGTGGGCAAAACAAACACCTAAGTGTGGACCACCAAAAAAAAAAAAAATCCCTAAAAAATCCTGCAATAAAATAAATAAATAAAAAATACTTCACCCCAAAAGAAGAATTTCCAAAATGAAACTCAAATACATACAAAGGCATTTTTTTTGTAATTTTTGGTGCATATACTTTTGACGTCTCTAGCAGAGGAGGTGCTTGCAATAACCAGAGGGAGAGCTGCTTATACTAGTCCGAAACTAGAAGAGAGGCATTTACAATTACCCCTATATATTTTAACTATACACAGCAACCTTAAACATTCATTACTAATATAAAGACCCGTCTGAGTCAACTCGACCCAGGTAAACATGGCATCGGGTCCGAGTTATAGTGTAAGTATGCACCTTATTTTCTACTTTGGTATTCATATATTCTGCTTTCCATGTCTATTATAGTGCCAGAACTGGAAAAAAAGGAGGCATGCATCAGACAGAGAGGGTGTAAATATCACTTCCCTGGCCCACACATTGTACCTCGATATGCAAAACGCCTAGCACCCAATCAATGCACATTCACAACTATCTAGACCCTTGAATACAGGGACAAGAGATAGGACCCTTCTAACCATCTGATCAATGGCTTGTTTTTGGATGATAAATGTACTTTAATTGGACCACAGATATCATCCATTTTGCTTAATTTTTGGGGTACCCCAATCCAAGATTTGTAAATTAATTGGACGGTTCTGATCAACGGCCACGTGCACCAATTGGACCCGACCTTCGATTATACACAGGGTTTCGGTGTATAAAGCATAAATTATAATCCTTCGGATAAGAAAATCAATGGGATGATCACGTTCAAAGCATTTACTTAATCACTTTGCATGAGGGTTTCTAAATATAGGAAATTTCAAAGGTGCTGACTGGGGCAGATGTCAACCTACCCGGAGAAGATTAGGTGTTACCCTTACCGTGGGGCCCACCTTGATGATGTGTTGTATATCCACGCCGTCAATCCGTTTTTCTAAGCTCATTTTAGGATGTTGTTCTAAAACTTAAGCAGATACAAGTCTCAGGTGGACCACACTACACGAAACAGTGGTGATTGAACGCTGGCCATTAAAAGCTACCCAGGGCCCACTGTAAGCAGATCCGTAATGTTTATTTTCCATCCAACCCGTTGATAAGGTTAACCAGACCTGGATGGAGCGAGAATACAAAGATTATCTTGATTCAAAACTTTTGTGGCGTATAAAAAGTTTTTAATTGTCAATTATTACTTTTTAGAGTGGCGTGGCTCAAAATAGACATAGATCCACTTAAGGTTTGAGATTAAATACTAAATGATCTGAAGAAAAGTATGGACGGAGTGGATATGTAACATATTTACAAAGATGGGCCCTACACAGCGGGGTAACACCCACTAAAGTGTTACGCGGGTAACACCTAATCCGCTCCCCCAACCTGCAAATCCAAATTTAGAAATATATGACGTCAGCAACCGCTAGAAAAAGACAATTTTGGTGATAATCCCATCGAGCGTATGATAGTTGGAGAGGCGCCATGAGCAACGTGCCTGCAAGAGCAGATCAAAGGACCCCTCTTCATTATCTTGAATTGAATAAAAAGAAAAAATGGGTATTTATCAGGAAAGTCTCTGGCCCACTTCTGTTATAAATTGTGAGAGGTGTAGCTGCTTTGTTTGCATGAACTTGTCGTGGTACATCTGAGTTCTAATTAATACGAGCTTTTTTCTTTCTCAAGGGTTCTTCCATGGCTGTATCTTTCTCAGTACCTTCCATGGTTAGTATGCATTGGATTTCAAGTGCATTTTTATTTGGTTTTCTGTTTGTTTTGGTTCTGATTGTGTTTTGAGTTGAATGATGTTAGATGCCATGCATTTTATGGCATTTTCAAAGTGTTAACATGGCTTTTTAGTCTATTGCATTGGATGCTTGCTTTTTTATTGAAATCGCATGGATTGAGGAACTTTTGATAGGTTTTATGAGATGGGTTTTTGTTTTTTGTTATTGGTTATGTGATGAAATTTTAAAAAACCATGGATTTTTGGATTTATGATGTGTTTCATGAACTGGATTTTTACATTTCAGTGTTAGGTATTTGAGGAAAATTTTTGCAAATTTATTTATTATTTTTATTTCTTCTTTCTTGATTATGATTCTATATGCAAGAATTATGATTTTCTTTTTTTCTTTTTTAGTTGGTAGTATTGAGATTTTCTTTTTTCTGATATCTTATAAGATAGCTTTCTAAACTCATTTGTGATTTTCTCTCTTTTTCGGTTATTTTTTGAAAGATACAAACAGACATGCTATGCATGCATGCCAATCCCGATCGTCCAAATCATGGGTCTCAATGTGGATGGAGCACTACCTGAAGGTCACGCCGATCAGACAATCCTAACCTTCCAGTTGGTGACTAGTAAATGGACGGTTACGAAATTGTCAGTTGGTACAATATGACTGGCTAAATCAGAAGGATGGGATTGTCTATTCTACGGTCCTTTCATGCTTAGGGCCATCCACGATGGGCCTAACAACTTTGACCATCCAAATTGAAATGCATATAAGTCAGGTGTACGGTTGTTTTACTGCCACGTTAGTGGCATGCATGTGACCTGCATCAGTCGAGCTTTGCTAAGCCCACACGCATGCACAACAGCAGCTCATGCATACGCCACCACGTGTCCCAACATGGTGTACAGTAGCAATATCCGGGCCATCCATCAGGCAGGTTTGGCCCTGTAGATGTTTTTGCGTGAAAGTATATCTGGTCCATTTAGAAATTGGGGCACGATCTTAGAAGCACTCGGATTGATAAGTAACTTTAGCCAATTTTTTCAGCCATATATTGTGGCCCATCTGACGAGTGGACTGACCAGATTCTTGGCTAAGATCATCTGCATAGTGTCACCGCTCTAAAGAATGGATTGGATCTACCACCAATGCACCACGCTGGCAGATGTGTGGCTTGTGCATGGGCTGCCTTGTACAGGCGTATGGCTTATCAAAGCTTTTGTTAGTACGCATGGGAAAATGACTTGATTGATTTTGTTGATGAAGGACAATCCAGACCGTCCAAAACGCTAACCCAATGCTGGATGGAACATAACCCAATAAATTATACCGTCGATCTACGTCTTTTGTTTCAAAGCGTTGCTTTTTTTTTTTTTTTTTTGCCCTTCCGCTGACCGTTAAATTGTAGGACACCAGTTCAATGGTTAGAATAGTCTAACCTGGGAGAGATATTAGGTTTCATCCGTCCATTATGTGTTCCTTAGATCAATGGCCTGGATCCGTGAAACTTGGGTCCTTATATCTCCAAACCCAAAAACCGCCTGTTTTCATTTCACACCCTCGTGAAGCATCTCATCGCTCATATTTGAGAAGTATTTTAAATAAAGTGGTCCAATACAACACCATACGGCGAGATTGCATGGTTTCGTTGTTTGTGACATCCAAGCCATCCATAAGGTGTGCACCTCCACGTTAATCACTGAGTCCAAAAGTCGGTCGGATCCAAAAATCAAGTGGGCCACAACCATGCGATTTGGATGTTTTGAGATTTTACATTGTTTCCCATGTGTAGCCCACTTGAGTACTTTTAGATAGACTAGGATCTTTTCAGTATTTTTTCATCCCGAATTGGGTCGCACCTTATCAACGGATTGGATGTTATATTCAAATCTTGGTGGGCTCCACACAGTCTGTCTTATGCTATATTGGTGTAGCACCCCTGAATACTGGATCGGCCTGATTTTTTGGACCTAGGGCCACACCTGACGAAAATGGGGTGGTCCCAACACAGCTCAAACGTCGACTATTTTGGATCGTTCCCCCAACAAAAACTGTTTAAAAATAATAATAATAATAATAACTTGTTTTCTAACAAATAGTCACACCTAGATCTGACCACTGATCTTTGTGAGAATCCGTGACTGATGCCAACCCAGAGAAAAAACATCCCAGATTTTTTGGAGCACGGCCGTCCAAGTGGGGGCCACCAGACAAATGGTCTGGATAACTGCAGTCGTTGGGTGTTGTGTCACCACCCAAGTCAGGTATTGTTTAGGGCTATTATTAATGGGCTGGGCCTGGGCCAGGGCCATCAGATCTAAATCTTGAATAGGACTTTCCACTGGGCCACACAGAATCAATGTTGAATGAGGATGTCCAAACTTGCCCAGGCGCACATAATCAATCCTTTAGTAGGGCTGGTCCAATTGGCTTGGTCTGATCATGTGGTCCATTGTGGGGGCCCCATCAGAGCACGGTTTGGATGACTAAATAGAGGCCCTGATTGTAGAAACCCAAGGCCTGAGGACGTGACTCGTTCGAGTGGGCTCAGACTTTTTGTACCCGATCTGGTTCGACACCATGAGTTGCCTGGACTAGTCAGGCCCACTCAGCCGAGTCAGGCTGACTCACCTTCAACTCAGGTGAGTCTTGACTCGACTTGAGACCATACGAGTGGGTCCGAGTCGGTCTGATCTTTTGACCATGCACCTTGCATATCGTTGGGCCCACTCATCACAGTCTGATCCCTAAATCTATCCATCTTTGGAGCACATAGGAAGGGGATCTAGACCATTGATATCATGGGCCCACTGCGGATTGTGCCCTAAAAGTCTCTCAGATTAGAAGATCATAGCCATCCGGTTTCTTTCAGCTTTCAGCCTCTTCTCCATTGGAAACTTGTCATGTTTTTTCCATAACTGCCTGATTTGTAGCCCATCAATTGAATGGTCAAGATCTTCCAGCGGGGAAGACTACATTCGGTCTCTAGATCATCATATGATGACCCCTGATATACAAATTCCAGAGGCAGGGATTGCATACATATCTGTGGACCATCCATCATCTAATTTCTATTGACCATGAATCATGTAATTCCCCCCTATTTGATGGAGATCAGACTGCGATAAGCGGGGCCCACCAGCTGATCAGGGACAGCTGGTGGGCCCCACTTATCAATGATACAATACTACGTATAAGTCCATGAATGTAGTTTCTCCTGACCATCAACAACGTAGTTCCTTCTTTTTGATGGAGATCAGACTATGATGAGTAGACACACTAGCTGATCAGGGATAGCTAGTGGGTCCCACTATACTACGTATAATTATATTGATGTGGCATGCAGATCATGGAGGAAGAAGGGAGATTCGAAGCAGAAGTTGCAGAGGTGCAAGCATGGTGGAACTCAGAGAGGTTCAAGCTAACCCGCCGGCCATACACGGCAAGGGATGTGGTCTCCCTGCGGGGCAACCTCCGGCAATCCTACGGTTCAAATGAGCTTGCAAAGAAGCTATGGAGGACTCTCAAGACCCACCAAGCCAATGGGACCGCGTCGCGAACATTCGGTGCACTCGACCCTGTCCAAGTGACCATGATGGCTAAGCACCTGGACACCATCTATGTCTCTGGCTGGCAATGCTCATCTACCCACACGTCGACCAACGAACCGGGCCCCGATCTTGCAGACTATCCATACGACACTGTCCCGAACAAGGTCGAACACCTCTTCTTCGCGCAGCAGTACCATGACAGGAAGCAAAGGGAGGCTAGAATGAACATGAACCGTGAAGAGCGGGCAGCGGACACCTTATGTGGACTACCTAAAACCGATCATTGCCGATGGGGACACCGGCTTCGGTGGTGCAACTGCAACCGTTAAGCTCTGCAAGCTGTTTGTTGAACGTGGCGCGGCTGGGGTCCACATTGAAGATCAATCGTCAGTCACCAAGAAATGTGGCCACATGGCGGGAAAAGTCCTAGTTTCAGTGAGTGAACACATCAACAGGCTTGTGGCTGCAAGATTGCAGTTCGATATCATGGGCGTCGAAACCGTCCTGGTGGCTCGAACGGATGCGGTTGCAGCAACTCTGATTCAGACCAATGTCGACACTCGGGACCATCAGTTCATATTGGGTGTGACGAATCCGAATCTTAAAGGTAGGAGCTTGGCAACTGTTCTGGTGGAAGCGATGGCGAGTGGGAAGACGGGCGCTGAGCTCCAGGCAATTGAGGACAATTGGTTGGCCATGGCGCAGCTGAAATCTTTCTCTGATTGTGTCAGGGACGCGATCAACAGAATGAATGTCGGCGAAGAAGAGAAGCGACGGAGATTGAACGAGTGGACCATCAATTCAGGATATGACAAGTGTCTTCCGATCGAGCAAGGGAGAGAAATTGCTGAGAGGTTGGGTCTCAAGAACCTGTTCTGGGATTGGGATTTGCCCAGGACCAGAGAAGGTTTCTACAGGTTCCAGGGTTCTGTAATGGCGGCAGTCGTAAGGGGGCGGGCCTTTGCTCCTCATGCTGATCTTATATGGATGGAAACAGGGAGCCCAGACATGGTCGAGTGTACTAAGTTTGCAGAAGGTGTGAAGTCGATGCACTCCGAGATCATGTTGGCATACAATCTATCTCCTTCTTTCAACTGGGACGCGTCCGGGATGACAGACGATCAGATGAGGGATTTTATCCCTCGGATTGCGAGGCTGGGCTTCTGTTGGCAGTTCATCACGCTGGCGGGATTCCATGCGGATGCTCTGATCGTCGACACTTTTGCTAAGGATTTTGCACGAAGAGGGATGCTGGCTTATGTGGAGAGGATTCAGAGGGAGGAGAGGAACAATGGAGTTGATACTCTGGCTCACCAGAAGTGGTCAGGTGCAAACTACTATGACAGAGTGCTCAAGACAGTGCAGGGTGGTATCTCTTCAACTGCTGCAATGGGCAAAGGCAAGTTTTCAATCCCTTCTTATGCTCCATTTCAATCCATTTTTTCATGTATGAATCATGGTTTGCAAACCAGGAGAGCTAACTGGGTCAACCCGGCCAGCGATTGACCTGGTCACTGGGTGAGGAGAACCAAGGATGCACAGGATCATGCCACAATCTTATGGACCATGCCACAATTATCTCTCAGTCTGGGGATTTTGGGTGCATGATCCATCCAAAGTTGGGCCCATCAATCAACAACCAGGATCAATGAACCATGGGCCTCACTTATATGGACTGCATAGAAATATCCTCCATGGGGAGGATCAAATCATATAATTCATCTGCTTTGGTGGTGTTACATTCATGTTTGTGTCCATTTGCAGGAGTGACAGAGGAGCAGTTCAAGGAAACATGGAATGCACCAGGAGCCCTGGGCATGAATGTAGGTAGCATTATCGTGGCCAAGTCCAGAATGTAGGAAACCATGTTCTTATGAGGAGTCTCCTACTTGGGGTAGGAGACTTTTATTAGTTTTCCAACAGTTCACCTCAATTATAATAATGCTGTAATAATTCCAAGGGGATTGGGCTTATTATTTTCGGCATTAATCCATGAATTTCTTATTAGAACTTGTTCGAACTCTGTGGAACTTAAATTAGAATTGCATCTTAGTATGTTTATGTACTCCTTACTAAAGGAATTTTCTTAGTATATGTAAAACCAAGCTATACATCTAAGTATTTGTTTTGGTTAATCGTCTTATCATATGTGGACTTTGTGTGTGTGTGTGTGTGTGTGTGTGTGTGTGTGTGGACATTAGGGCTCATTTGAATCTGCTCAATTGAATTGAGAACATTTCAGTTCAATCAAGAGAAATGGCCTACTTGCAATAACATTTCCAAGTATTCATAATGTGGAGCTAGCCCTGAAATTACTGTCACATTTCATTTCAAGACAAACTTTCAAGGATCAAGATTGAAATTTAGAGTATCATCCCTCAGTATGAATCCTAAGGTAGGGACAGTTTGGTTATTTTCATTGTATTGAACTAATTCTTGCTATTCAATTCAATAGTGCGTCCAAACACTCCGAACAATAGCAGCTCACCAACAAGCAACCAAAACAGCTATTAATATCATTTGGGTGGGCCCACTAACAATGCCAATAAACAAATGAAGCATCGTCCCAAATGTCCCAAGAATGAAAGCCATACGTCACAATCTTGAGATTTTTCTTAGACAATTCATGAGGGCCTTCACAAATTCTAGGCCTTGTAGAGTGGAGGAAATGATTTTCGAAGGAAACGGAAATGCCGTTCCATTAGGAGACTACCAAGTGGGGGACAAAATAGAAAAAAACCCAAATCAAACTAACCTCACTTGCCTTCGTTTTCAATCTATTCAATCAGAACAGAGGAGAGAATGCCTCTATATTAATCAATCAAAGCTAGGTATCAAGCACATTGTCGGTTCGATTTATTTGGTAAAAAGAATAATTGGTTCTAATGTGGAAATAAAGAACAAAAACACATTCCCTTGTCATTTACCCAAACCAAAACAACAATAACTATAAGCACAGTCCAAAACAATCTCCATTGCTATTTCTTCCATGGTTTCAAGATCGAAAGCGCAATGATCAGAGCAATGACCAAAAGTAGAATAATGGCGATCATCATGCATTTCCTAGACTTCTTCTGCAAGCTCTTAGCCGTCTTGAGGGCATCGGTTCCTGACTGCACGTGGTCCACTGCATTTGTGACCTGAAAAACCGAATCCATGACACTCAAAACAGTAAACTAGCTTGTCTAAATATAAAAGTACAGTAGTAGACAGCTAATGGTAAAAAAGATAGCAGAAGTTGGATTTTTCTAAGAGTTCAATCTACACATTTCTTTTCTGGACCACCCAAAAAGGGAGAGCGGATCAGCTAGCTAAGAACTTCATTTGGTGCGATTTTTGGGCTATGGGTCATCAAAAGGTGGCCCATGAATTGAAAAGTCCAGATCCATTGCCAAAATTAACCAATAATGTATTCCAGGATGATTTAACATACACAAGCAACCAACTCTCTCTCTCTCTCTCTCTCTCTCTCTCTCTCTCTCTCTCTCTCTCTCTCTCTCTCTCTCTCTCTCTCTCTATATATATATATATATATATATAGCATCAAAGATGGAGAAGCAGTATCCCATAGATTTATTTTTATTTTTACTTTTTCAAATAATCAAATCACAGCTTTGGTTTGCACAACAGAAACAGACCTGAATTTCAATATTATCTAGCACTTCTCCTTGGGCCTCAACAAGAACTGCCATATCTAGGAAGACCTGAAAAAAAAATATTAAGTAGAAACAAAACAAGAAATTTGCCTGTTGCAATATTGAGCCTGGAAATGGGGCTTGAAGTACCTGATGCAATTCAACAAGCTTCTTCTCAATTTCCTTCACAGCATCATGTCTCTCTTGGATTTCTTCTACAGTATCCAAAACCTTGAACCATCAATTAGAACTATCAGAGCATTGAAGACTTTTACTAGATTAATCTACCAAGATAACCAACAAAATAGCCTTTGAATGCAGCTGTGCTCACGATCTGTCTGGGTCTCCGGTCTTGATTCTTATCATTTATTCATCAACCACAGAACCGGACTTCAAGATTCCAGATACTTGAAGTGAAAAGGCAGATTATGTACAACTCTTGAGTAGATGATCTGGTCTGACTGATTATTAGGTGGGCCCCATTGAGTAGATGATCTGGTCTGTCCAATCAATTCATCAGGTAGGCCACACATGTACAAAAACAAGGAACAATTTTAAGGAATTTCCAACGTATGACATAAATGTATGTGGCCCGCCTAGTGGATTGACCAGCCTGATTTTTGGTCAAGGTCATCAACATGTTGGGATCCATCTGATGCTCGGATCACATAACACACACATGCATCCTGTAGTAGAGGTGTGTCTGGTCTTAGCAGATTCTCTCTTTTTTTCCCTCACGAAACAGATGGAAACCGATCAGGGGAGACAAAATAATTGTATGTTCATTCCTCATAAATAAGACTTACAACTACATCTGGTATCTGATTAATCACCTTTCCATTGAAATAATCAAAATCATTAGTAATATAGGTACTGATAAGTGCACCTGTCCTCGCCCCATTTCCTGAACTGCCTTGTGGAAGATTTGCTCGCTGTTTCCAGTCTCTATCAAGAGATCGATCGTCTAAACAGGATCGGACAATCATCAAACAAGATAGAAGGAAATCACAACACATTCACTTCCGTACAAGTTACAATTTTCAAACTTAACACTTCGGCCTACCTTTTCGTCCGGTCTAGTTCCCGTAACTGTTCAAACCAAACATTTAAAATCATCAACATGAAAAGAATGATAGAAAATAAATAATGAAAAAAAAAAAAAACAATCTATCCTTTTTCTGATAGTTTTCTGAAGTAATAGAACCTGTATACACCCGTCTCTCAACGACCTCACGATATTCATCTTGGATATTTTGCCTGAGAGTCTAAAGAAAATGGATCCACAGATGAGAAGAGAGAGGGAAAAAAAAAATGATTGCTACTAGGAAATACAGCACTGTGATGCATGCCTAATTAGAATGTGTGTTGTGCAACAGAGCCATGCATCAGGTGGGCCCTAGTATGTAGCTAATCTAGTCCAATAAAAGGATGATTGAAGAAGTACGGAAAACTGTCCACAGTCAATGGATACATCCACCTGATGAGTTAACTGGCCTATTTATTGGCCACATTGTATACATAGCGGGCCAACCAATTAATGGCTTGGATGTTCGACATAATCATTACCTGAAAATCAGTCATTCTATCCTTTAACTTCTTCTTCAAGGCGCTGCAATTCAGGAAAAATAATCAAACAACTCGTTTAGCTCTGATTGCTTTTGCAAGAAATATCAAGAGTGGAATTCAAGTAGCAAATATATACTTGGTCATAGAAGTTCTCGACCGGTCCACGCCTGTTCCCTTCCCACAACCAGGTTTCTGTCGGTTGTTTAGATTCTTGAGAGAGAGAGAGAGAGAGAGAGAGAGAGAGAGAGAGTCAGTACTAATAAAACGAGGCACTATCCTTCAAACCATAGTTTGAAAACCCGGACTCCGCTCGTGACTGGGTCATTTACTGGGTTGAGTCGACCTCGCAAGTCCCGAGTCAACCTGGTGGGTAATAAATAATGGTAAAAATGATTATTGCATAATCTTCTCCTCCTGAAATTTATCTAATGCCCTTTCTTTGACTTGGCTTACTCGCCGAAACCAGGCCAAGTTAGCTGGGTTTTGAGTTGACCCAGTAAAACAAGGCCGAGTTACCGGCAGAACAGGGCCTGCCTGGTTAGCTGACCCACTGACCAGGCCAATCACCTGGCCAGGTTGACTCGGGCGAGCCCTGAGTTGACCCGCCTGGTGAGCTATGCTTCAAACTAGTGAATAACTTTGAAATGTAAGAAAGAGTAATACATCCTTGTCGATTTCTTCTAATTTTGCTTTTATGTTGCGGGTGATTTTCCCCACTTCATCAACATCTTTCTCCATCCGATGCTTGATTGCTGAAAGCAAACTAACAATACTTTCAGCGACTACGGTTCTGAATGGGCTATTGCAGGAAGCATGAAATATGCAAAGAACAAAGAGTTACACCTTTCATTGCAGAGGCTTTCGTAACAGACTTAGATTCCTCATTGGCATCCTGCAAAAAAAAAAAAAAAAAGGAGTTGTGGGTTTTGGGTTTTCTCAATTGCATCAGATCTTTTATTCAAGTCACAATACAAAACAAAATTCATCACTTTTAAGGCCCAATTGAGTTTTATTGATTTAATGTGAAGATAATATACAAGCTCAAAACAGGGCTAATCTCAGGTTCACCTAGCTAGAAATAGTCCATTGATCTAAATGTGTCTTTTAGGCTGCATTTTGAAAAATGCGATCATTCAGTTCAATTAGGCGACAATGATCGAATTGTATTGACGATGTGTGGTATTCATAATGAGGGATTAGAAATTGCAATTAAATTCCTTTTTAGTCGAACTTGGAGTGATGTATCACACAATACAAATACTATGGTAGTTTCATTTCAGCTTCACTGAAATGATTATCGCATTTCTAGATGATAGCATGTCCAAACACAACCACAGCTTTGCATATAATCTCAGCTTGAGCTTATTGCCCTCAAAAACTGGTCATGCATATTAACTTTGGAACTATGTACAAATGGGTGCAATCGAATGTTAATCTATATGTAAATAGAGATCATCATAGTTCCAAATCCACTTATGTTACTTAAATGAAGAGAAAAACCCTTGAATATCATTCAAAATATAGAACATGAAAGCAGTGAAACATAAGTTCTACAACATGTGACAAAATCTGTGAATAGGAAGAAAAAGAGAATTGAGTGACAAAAAATAGAGAAATTACACTAATGTTGAATTGGAAGTATGAAATGGTGTCCATGCAACATAGGTGATTGTGAGCAAGCTGCATTATTATACTACTGAATTGATTTGCAATTCCGCAGAATCCTAGTTTGACGTTGTTTGTCAAAAGAATCGAATGGAATTCCTTTTCCATTTCCAAGGTAATCCACAAAATGGGGAATTCAATGTCACTAAGAAAAAAAAAAAAAAGCCGATGAATCTGCACTGCAAACCAAAAGAATGTATTTCCACTGCTGAAAGGAAATGAAGACACCATATGACAGATGATTTTTTTCCCATTTCCACTTGTATCTGTTGAAAACTGCACTGCAAACCAAAAGAATGTATTTCCATTGTTTCAAAAAAAAAAAAAACCTATAGTTTAATGAACTGGAAATGGCCCAATAGTGGTTACCACCTTTAGAGCCTGTTTGTCTTTGCTAAAAGAAGCATTTTTTCTGTGATTTTGATTATGAAGATTACTTTTGTAGGCTTTAAGTGTGTTTGATTGGCCACTCAATTAGTCAATTAACAACACAATTTTCTAAATTTGCACTTTTTTCCACAATGCCTAGCCCACCATTTCCGCTTCTACAAACTTGCCAAAAGCACTCATAAAATCGAAGAGAGATTATTGGAAGGTTTTTTAATTGCACAAAAGTGTAGAGCCAAACACCTCCCCACACAGCTTGTAGGTCTGTGATCAAATCCATCAACCTGTTGGTCCGACCATGTTTTCCCTAAAATTAATCTGGTCCACTTAGAAGATGGGCCCCAATATTGGAAACAGGTGGATGGGTTAGAAAACTTTGGACAAGTGTTTTAGAGCCATACATTTGTTTTGCAATCTGTTGCCCACCTGCCAAGTGGATCTCGGACCTATGTGCCATGATGGCAAACATGTAGTGTGTACATGAGTTGTATTGCACACATGGGTGGCCTTAGCAGAGAGGAGAAGCTGAGTGGATGCTGCTTTCCTATAACCTGCCTGCAGCGTTTTGGGGCCCACCACGATGACCATGCAATATCCACTCCATCAATCTGCTTTATCATATCATGTTAGCATATGACTCCAAAAATGAGGTAGATCCAAGACTTAAAGTAGGCCACACCACAGGAAACAGTGGGAATTCAACACTCACTATTGAAACCTTCGCCGGGAAATTGTTTTTTCGTGCATGTTTACCAAACATGCATTTTTTCACATAAGCACTTCTCAAGAAACAATTTCAGAAAATTATCTCTTGAACGTCAATTCTGTAGCCAAACAGGCCTTTAGTAATCATACTGAAAGGATTAGGAGAAATAATGGTGCTTTTCAAGTTGGACTCGAAAGGAAGGTAACTGCAATTTCAGGGCTACTTCCTCATCATGAATACTAACAAAATCATTTCCTCTCGATTGAACTAATTACCACAATTCACTTCAATTCCATATCCAATCGAAGCCTAAGCAATCCAGAAGAATTAGAGAGTCACATCCACACAGACTCGGTTCACAGGCCATTGAATCTGCTAAGTGCGAATTACTCTTAACAAAATCCAAAAAAAAAAAAAAAAACTAATGTTGGCTCGAAAAACACCAAACTTGCATTAATCTGTAACTACCATACTGGTAATCGAAGATGGAAGACAGAAACTAAAACCATGTAAGATTAGCTGCTTTGGTCGATAATATATCAATTGTTACATAATGAAAAACTATTCAAAAAGCAAAGCCACAGATAAACTGTCATAAAAAAAAAAAATGAAAGCCATGTGAGCTTGTATATGATTTTGCTCATACCTGAAGGTTTTCAAGATGCTTGGAGAGCTTATCCATAAGTTTTTCGACCTCCCGCACCTAAAAATAATGGAACCGTAAATGGAAATAGCTATGAAAATGTGAGGGAAGAAGTTCACATTACCTAAATCTCTAAGAGAACTGAGCGTTCTTGTACTGAATGAATACACATGATAAAATGCATTGCATATAAACCTTGAATAACCTGTTCTACCTGCTTAAAAAAAGCTTCCATTCCCAAATCCATATTATTTGCTGAGACCCGATTTGCCATTTCGACATCCCTCTCTCTAGGAGGCTGGTCTTTTACGAAGGAATCCTGCAAAATAGAACAGTTTCATGAGATAAAGTATCTTATAGGCTAACAGTGTAGTTTGGAGGTATGTATTTCTGCTGATATGAAATTCTCTTATATCATAGAGATACCTATTTCTTTGCATTGGGCTCCATTTGGATGTACAATTGAATTGAATTGCAATGAGTGACCCCCTAAAATTGCATCTACTTTAATTTTGAGCCCAACTTGAAAGTAACATAACTGCAATTTTTGAGTCCAATCCTTGGATTCATGCAAAGGAAGATAATCCAATCCGAACATTTCCAATGTATTAGACCATGTAGTGCAATTCAATTCCATTGTATGTCCAAACGTGCCCTTGATCATATTTGGATGCAAAGAAAATGACTACGATTCCACATGGAAAACCATAAAAATCCCAATTTGGCAAAAGTAATTATAGAAGCAAATGAATAATTTTGACACTCGAAATGAGCAATTATAGGAAGAGTTGGGTGCATGAAAGTTTGAGAGTATCAGGTCACTTATTGAATGCGTTTGGATGATCAATTGAACTGAATTGCGATTCATTAATTCATCACAGAGGAAATGACCAAAGTGGGGGTGGCACCATTGTCAGTCACAATAACAACCGAAGCTCTGATTACTATTTTAAGAATTTCTCACAATCTTAATCATGAATTCATCCTGATGGATACATATGAGAATATCCATAACTCATTTCTTTCCTTGAACTTCTGACATTAAGATATAGCAAATGGTCCTGTCCACGAGACGCAGTGGGCCCTGTATGATGACCTGTGACCAGGCCATGCTCATGGTGGGGTCCTAATGATCAGTGGCTTGGATCTTGTGCATGTGTGACCCGTGAAATTGGTAAATGAAAAATTGTCATTTCCTACTGCTAAAGACAATGCCCATTAGCATTTATATATGCATCATTGGCTCTGGTTTTATAACATTCAATCTCTCAATACATACTACAAAAATCGCTATGGACGGTTTGAACAGGTACAACCTAATTACTATAGTGTCAATGTTCAGTGTAACGAAGGAAATCCATCCACTAGAAAACTATGCGGGGAATTACATATTTAGATAAAGCAAACAAATCTGGACCTGAGTCTATTGTGGATTTGGGCCATAAGGTAGTGGTTTGGCTTGTGTCCCATTTAAGTAAATGGTCAACTGTCACGGTATGGTCAGGCTCCATTGAACCCTACGTAGATCCACCATATAACTCATCAATGGGTGCAGTGAGATGGTCCGACCTGACCTGACTTAAAACCTGCAGCAAATGATGTATTCATGTTTAATGTAGGGTTTTTATCCCAAGTACACCCAGTCTCGTTGGAGCACCGCAATGGCACCACTTTTCAAAACATCATTTTCTACATCAGAGGGCACTCTATCTTTTTTTTTTTTTGAACAAAAATGACCATAATCACCTTTTTAATTTTTTATATACATGTACCTTCATTTATCATTACTCTCTAGAAGAATTTTCACCTTCGAAAAATGGGTTCTTCTTATTCTCTTTACCTATTATGTTGAAATCAATAGGAAAATATTACAAATAATCCAATTTTAAAATATGACTTGTTCTTCTTCTTTTCTTCTTCTTTTCTTCTTCTTCTTCTTCTTTTTTAAAAGATTTTGCTTAAATGGATCTTTTGTTTAGAAACAGATAAAAGAAAAGAAAGGGAAAAAGAAAAAAAAACAACTCTACTTTTAGAATATGAGTTCTTCTTTATGCAAAGATTATGCTTTGATAAGTTTATTTGGGAAGAAATTGATATGAGATATATCAAAAACTTCACTTTTAAAAGATAGATTCTTCTTCTTTTTTTCAAAGATTAGGCTTAGATTGGTTTATGATTAAGAGCAGGACTTTGGGCCTACTTTTGAAAGATCAAATGATGTCTAAATGAGATTATTTCAAACACGATTGAAAGTTGTTAAATTATCTTTCCAAGAAGCCCAAGATCACCTCAATCCGACTTGCAATGAGACAGTTATGAGCAATTTTGCTTAAACTATGATTGTTTTTTCCCTCACTTTTAGAGGGTCAAATGGTTTCCAAATGAGATGATTCCAAAGCCATTTGAAAGATTGTTGAATTGGTTTTTCAATGAGTATAAGATCGCCTTGATCCAACCTTAATGAGTGAGTTATGATTATTTTCGTGGAATTGCACGATGCATAGTCCAAATCGTGATTAGGCCTTTGGTCCCACATTTGAAAGGATAAACGGTCTCCAAATAAGCTAATTCCAAACTCATTTGAATGTTCATTGAATTATCTTTTCTAAGAGTATAAGATCATCTTGATTCGACCTATAATGAATGATTTATGATAATTTTTGTTGGACTATGCAATGCATTGTCCAAACCATGAACGTTGTTTTGTCTAAATTATAATATAAACTTTAGGCCCATTTTTGACAAGTCAAACAGTCTCCAAATGAGCTGATTCTAAAGCTATTTAAAAGTTCATCGAAATATCTTTCCAACAAAAACACGATCACCCAATTCGACTTATAATGAAGAAGTTATGATTGTTTTCGTGAGACCACGCAATATATTCCAAACTACGATCGTTGTTTTGTCCAAATTGTAATATAGACTTTGGATCCACTTTTGACAAGCCGAACAGTCTCCAAATGAGCTGATTCCAAACCATTTGAAAGTTTATCGAATTATCTTTTAAATGAGCACAAAATCACCTCGATTTAACTTATAACAAAGGAGTTATGACAATTTTCGTGGGACCAAAATATGCTAAAAAATAACAGTTGTGATTTTCTGTGATCGCGATATGAACTCCAAATCGTGATCATGGAAACCAAATTGCAATCACTATTTTTCCAGAATGGAGCAATCCTTCGAAAATGATCATAACTCCCTTGTTACAGGGTAGATTGGGTTGATCTTGTACTCATTGGAAAGATAATTCGACAAACTTTCAAATGGTTTTGGAATCATCTCATTTGGATATCATTTGATCTTTTAAAAGTGGGCTCAAAGTCCAAATTACAATTTAAATAAAGCAACAATCATGATTTAGACAATGCATCGCGTGGTCTCACAAAAAAGTCATAATCCTTCGCTGCATGTTAAATCGGGGTGATCTTATATTCATTGAAAAGATAATTCGATGAACCTTCAAATTGCTTTAGTATCACCTCATTCGGACACCGTTTGACCTTCCAAAAGTGGGCCTAAAGTCCAAACTTTAATTTGGACAAAACAACGATCACAATATGGATAACGCATCGCGGAGTCCCAAGAAAACAATCTTAACTACCTCATTACATATCAGATCAAGGTGATTCTGTGCTCCTTGAAAAGATAATTTGACAAACGTTGAAATGGCTTTGGAGTCGGTTCATTTAGAAATTGTTTACCTTTCAAAAGTGGTTCAAAAATTCAGATCGTGATTCGAATAATGCCTATATCATGGTTTAGACTATGCAGCGCGCGGTACCATGAAAACAGTCATAACTCACTCGTTACAAGTTGGATCAGGGTGATCATATACTTGTTGGAAAGATAATTTAATGATTTTCAAATGGCTTTGGAATAATCTCATTTGGAGACTATTTGACCTTTCAAGAGTGGGCCCAAAACATGATCGCGGTTTGCATCACACGGTCCCACTAAAATGCATATTACTCTCTTGTTATAGGTTGGATTAAGGCAATCTTGGGCTCGTTGGAAAGATAATCTGATAAACTTTTGAATGACTTTGGATTCATCTCATTTGAACATCATTTAACCTTTCAAATGTTGGCCAAAGGTCCAACTCTTGTTAAAAGACTGTTCTAACCTAATTAATCTTTTGAAAAAAGAACAAGAGCCTATCTTCTAAAGTTGAGTTTTTAATATCTCTCCTCTCATCATATCAATTTCTTTTTAAGAAGATTAATTTGAACATAATCTTTGTAGAAAGAATAACCCATCTACTAAAAGTGGAGTCTTTTTTTTTTAATATTATTATTAACAAAAGACCCATTTGAGCAAAATCTTAAAAATAAATAGATTAAGAACCATCTTTAAAAGTGAAATATTTGTAAATTTTTCCATCTTGTTTCATTTTACTTTCTTCCTAAATAAGCTCAATTCAACATAATAGGTAAAAAGAAGAAAAAGCCACTCTTCTCATGTGGGAGTTTTTGCCAAAGAGTTTGCTAGATAGTAACGATAAAAAGGATACAATTGTATAAAAGATTGACAAAAGGTAATTACGAGCATTTTCATTCAAAAAAAAGACAAACAATACCCAAACGTGTATAAAAATGTCTTGAAAAGTGTTGCTACGACGACACTCCCACGAAAAAGTGAGTGTACTTGGGGTAAAAACCCTTCTATGCATCTACTAATTGTCTAAGGTGAGCATGCCTTAGCTCCATATTAGTCTTAAACAATAGTGTGGCAGTGTTCATCAAGCCCAACTTGATTACAATCAAATGAGTTGCCTGGTTGGGCTTGGGCTCGATAAATTTTGAAGTGAGTCTGCCCTAGGCCGCTGTATAATGTGTTATGGATCCAACACATGAGCCTGAATTCTTTGTCTGTTTAGTAAATGGGTAGGGCTTGACCCGACCAGAACCAAACCAATTGCCACCCTGGTGCGTAGCTCAACAAATCAGCTGTTGGGAGACCACCTGAATTGGTGTTAAAGCGGGGTACCCAACACATGGTTAAAAGACTCTGCGACTCGGCTCAACTTATCCAGCATGAGTCGAGTCGTGACTCGCCTGAGTCGGGTATCGACCTGGATCAGGTCCCACCGAGTCCGAGTCGGGTGAGATTCAGACGAATCTTAAAGCCATGACACAACAGGAACACGTGGAGAATGCTACAGACTCATTCTCTCCAGTTTGTTCACAACAAAAAGACCAGTGCACCCATGCAACATGGTCTTCATGTAAGTTACTCATCAGCCTGGGCCCACCTCAGTTTCTCGACAGTCAAAAGCTCTTTCTGGTCAGACTAATATTAACCATCGGTCGAACTGATCCATGGGCCGTGTGATTCGGAAGTTGAATCTTTTCAACTACATTTACAGGATCTTGATTGAAAGGTCAAGATACTTCGATCAGATAAATTTTCAAGCAAAGGGAGATCATCCAGATCAATCTAGGTAGGACCCAGTATAAATTTTGAGGCCCCAACTGTTAGGATTTGAAAAAATAATCTCCAACTGATTTGGGGACACGTGGCAGTATCATCTTTATCCTGTTTGTTAGGATATTGCTAATTGTTATTATCATCTTTATCTTAATTGTTAGGATATTGCTATTTGTTAGGATATTGTTATTTGTTAGGATATTAGTGCTATCTTCTGTTATTTTCAGTTATTATCTTTATGTATTTAATTACGAGAAAATAATAAAAGTTGCAGAGAGATTTTCCATTATTCAAATCAGTGCACCACATGCACTAGGAGGAGGGGATCCTCCCTCGAAGAAGGATCCAAACCAAATGATGTTAGATTGAGGTTCATACCATCTGGTATCAGAGCTTCGATCTCGGTTATGCCCAGACAACCGAGCCAGGGACATCGAATATCAACAATGGAGGAAAAGGTCAGCAAGTTAGAGGAAGAGATGTTGCAGCACTCTGAGTTCCTGCGTGAGATAAGAGAAACTCTCGCTGCCATGAGTTTACAATATGAGCGGTTGGCATCCTCAGTACCGCGGGACGGCAAGAATCGCTCTGACAGTCGTGCGGAACATGCTGACCTGGAGGGATCAAGTGGGGGGCCTGATCGTCATGAGCTCATGCCGGTTCAAGGACGCTATGCCCGTTTAGATTTTCCAAAATTTGGAGGCGGCGACCCGACTGGTTGGGTCTATCGAGCAGAGCAATTTTTTCGGTTCCATAACACTCCAGTGAATCAAAAGGTGCTATTAGCATCCTTTCATTTGGAGGGTGACGCTGTACAATGGTTTCAATGGTACGAGAGGACGCAAACTTCAGTGTCCTGGTCAGACTTCATCAAGGCTCTTTGCGTACGCTTCGGACCAACCGAATATGAAGATTTTCATGCCGCTCTCTCTAAGTTACGTCAAACCACAACTGTTCGTGACTATCAAACTAACTTTGAGAGATTGGCAAATCGGGTGGAAGGATGGACAGAGCAGGCACTTGTTGGATGCTTTGTTGCCGGATTAAAGGAGGAGATTGGGACCGAGGTTCAAATGTTTCGACCCACTACCTTAGTGGCCGCAATCGGGTTAGCTCGCATGCAAGAAGAGAAACTCCAACGGCTGCGTCGAAATGGGAAGGGTCCGTTAAGCCGGCCAACAACCAACATTACTTCAGCAAAAGGAGAAGCCACACCCATAAAAAAATTAACATGGGCCGAGATGCAAGCTCGCCGAGAGAAGGGTCTTTGTTATAACTGCGACGAAAAGTTTGCTCCAGGCCACCGTTGCAAGACACAACAATTATTTTTGTTGGACGGCGAGGTAGATGAAGAAACGGATGACGATGGTAGTTCTAATGAAGAGCAAGAAGCACCTGAAATTTCAATTCATGCTCTTTCTGGGTTGTCCCCACCTCAAACCATGAGGGTATGTGGGATGATTAAACAACAAGCAGTGTCAATTCTCATAGATACCGGGAGCACGCATAATTTTGTTAGCAGCAGGTTGGCGCAGAGGCTTGGCTACCCCATCATTCGCTCTTCGGCATTTGAAGTAATGGTCGCAGATGGACAAAAATTGGCGTGCACAGGCCGTTGCAAGGACGTGGAATTGATAATGCAAGGGTATCACTTCCGTGCTGACATGTATTTACTGCCGTTAAAAGGGTCTGACGTGGTACTCGGTATCCAATGGCTTCGACAGTTGAGTTCCATCGTATGGGACTTTAATAAGTTAACGATGGACTTTACAGTGGGTGACCAAAGTTATCATCTAGAAGGGAGACACGTTGGAGATGCACGATCTGCTAGTATTCATTGCATGGAAAGGCTTCTTAAACATCAGCAGGGAGGTCTCTTATTACAAATTTCCTTGGAGACAACTGCGGGTAATTTAAGTTCCTCATCACAAGATTTAGCTAATTTACTTAATGGCTTTACTAGTGTGTTTGAGGAACCCAAAGGGCTACCACCAAAACGTTCGCAGGATCATAAAATTGACTTGCAGCCTGGCGTATCACCTCCAAATGTACGGCCATATCGCTACCCTCATTTTCAAAAAAATGAAATTGAGAGAATTGTTCGTGAGATGCTTGCTTTGGGAATTATACGACCCAGCATTAGTCCATTCTCTTCACCAGTCTTATTGGTTCGTAAAAAAGATGGTACGTGGCGCTTCTGTGTCGATTATCGAGCTCTTAACCAATCAACGATCAAGGATAAGTTTCCTATCCCAGTGATCGATGAGTTGCTCGATGAACTACATGGCGCTCGTTATTTTTCCAAACTAGACTTGCGGTCGGGGTACCATCAAATTCGAGTTCGAGAGGAGGATATCCCAAAGACAGCATTCCGCACACATGATGGTCACTATGAATTCCTAGTGATGCCATTTGGCCTCACAAATGCGCCATCAACGTTTCAGAGTCTTATGAACGATGTCTTCCGACCTTATTTACGTCGCTTCATATTAGTTTTCTTTGACGACATTTTGGTATACAGCTCCACATGGGCAGATCATCTCCAACATCTGCAAATCACCCTTACTCGACTACGCGACCATCAACTATATGTTAAGAAGTCCAAGTGTGCTTTTGGTCAAATAGAGGTGGAATATTTAGGGCATATTATTTCCCATCAAGGAGTGGCGACGGACCCTAATAAAGTGGCTAGTGTAATTCATTGGCCTAAGCCAACCACGGTTAAGGCACTTCGTGGGTTTTTGGGGCTCACCTGATATTACCGACGCTTTGTTAAAGACTATGGAAGAATTAGTCGGCCACTCACGGTTTTACTTAAAAAAGACAATTTTCAATGGACTGAGGAAGCGGGTCATGCCTTCGACTCTCTCAAGGTAGCTGTTTCAAGTGCTCCTGTTTTGGCCTTACCAAATTTTTCTAAGCTTTTTGTATTAGAGTGTGATGCTTCAGGTGGTGGAATTGGGGCGGTTCTTATGCAAGAAGGACGTCCTATTGCATTTCTTAGCAAAGCGTTAACGGGCAAGACCCTTGCACTTTCTACATATGAAAAGGAGATGCTTGCAATTATCTATGCAGTTACCAAGTGGCGCCCATACCTTCTCGGTCGACGATTTCAAATACAAACAGACCATCGCAGTCTGCAATTTTTTCTCAATCAGCGGGTGTCTTCTCTTGAACAACAAAAATGGGTGTCCAAACTTCTTGGTTTTGATTATGAGATTGTATATCGAAAAGGGAAAGAAAACGTAGCAGTGGATGCTCTCTCACGTCACTTATCTGATGGGTCCATGGCTGCTATATCAATGCCCCAATTTTCCTTCTTCAATGCCATTCAGGACGAGTGCTTAAAGAGCTCTGAGATACAGAGGATTATACAACAGCTCCAAGCCGACCCTGCTGGCGCGCCAGGTTATTCTTTGCATGATTCTCGGTTGTTCTATAAAGCGAGATTAGTCCTACCATCCGATTCATCTCTAAAAGAAGATATCTTACGGGAATTTCATGCCTCACCATCGGCGGGTCATTCAGGTTATCTTCGTACATACAAAAGGCTATTTCAAAATCTATATTGGAAGGGCATGAAGAAGGACGTCAAGAGGTTCGTAGCCGAATGTGATACGTGCCAACGTAACAAGTATGAGACAACATCGCCTCCAGGACTCCTACAACCGTTGCCTATCCCTGAGCGTGTATGGGAAGACATTTCCATGGATTTCATTGAAGGACTACCTAAGTCAAGTGGTATGAGTACTGTGTTCGTGGTTATCGACCGACTCACTAAATATGCACACTTTTGTGCTCTCTCTCACCCCTACACCGCTAGTTCAGTTGCACAAGCATTCGTGCAGAACATTTCCAAGTTGCATGGTATGCCACGCTCAATTGTCTCTGATCGTGATCCCGTCTTCATCAGCAATTTTTGGAAGGAATATTTTTCACTCCAAGGGACACAACTATTGATGAGTACAGCATACCATCCACAAACCGATGGACAAACGGAAGCCCTTAATCAATGCTTGGAAACATACCTTCGATGTTTTGTAGGAGATCATCCTAAGCAATGGACAAAATGGTTTCCTTGGGCTGAGTGGTGGTATAATACAGCTTACCACACAGCATCCAAGATGACTCCTTTTGAGGCTGTTTATGGCAGGTTACCTCCTACCATTAGTTCCTATTTACCATTCACTACTAGTGTTGATGAGGTCGATCGCGAATTACGTAATCGGGACAGGATACTACGCACCTTACGGGAGAATCTTCTCATGGCCCAAAACCGTATGAAGGTTCAAAACGATCGGCATCGTTCTGAACGAGAATTTAATGTAGGAGACATGGTATTTCTTAAGCTACAGCCTTATCGACAGTCCACACTCGTCATGCGGTCGAATCAGAAGTTGGCTTCTCGTTACTATGGACCGTTTCAAGTGCTACAACGTGTGGGCCCGGTGGCGTACAAGCTTGCTCTTCCCCTAGGATCCAAGCCGCACCCTGTGTTTCATGTCTCATTGCTTAAAAAACAAGTGGGAGTTCAAGTGCGGGTACATCCACATCTTCCTCCTATTACAGATGAAGGAGTGATACAGTCGGAACCATATGCCATACTAGAAAGGCGGATGGTCAAGAGAGGCAATAAGGCCGTTACAGAGGTTTTGGTACATTGGTCTAATTTGCCAAAAGAAGATGCAACCTGGGAAGAATACTCTCAATTCCAGACTCGTTTTCCAGATTTCGAACCTTGAGGCTAAGGTTCTTGAAGGAGGGTCGAATGTTAGGATTTGAAAAAATAATCTCCAACTGATTTGGGGACACGTGGCAGTATCATCTTTATCCTGTTTGTTAAGATATTGCTAATTGTTATTATCATCTTTATCTTAATTGTTAGGATATTGCTATTTGTTAGGATATTGTTATTTGTTAGGATATTAGTGCTATCTTCTGTTATTTTCAGTTATTATCTTTATGTATTTAATTACGAGAAAATAATAAAAGTTGCAGAGAGATTTTCCATTATTCAAATCAGTGCACCACATGCACTAGGAGGAGGGGATCCTCCCTCGAAGAAGGATCCAAACCAAATGATGTTAGATTGAGGTTCATACCACCAACACAACAAATACTTCTCTAACCAACGTTATAACAAGACACATGAATGATTAAGAAAAAAGGTTGAAAAATCAATATAACTAACTTATTCAAAACTCTACAATCCCAAAAACTCAAAATCCTTAATAATTCAAATCCAAACGTATAGTAAAAAGAAGAAAAAAAAAAAAAAAACCAAAAAACAAAAGAACCCATGTTCTTCATAAAATGATTTTTTTTTCCTTACATTTTTCAGTGAAAATACTAATATTTGATGAAACTAAAGGAATCAAAAAACCCAAATAAATGAAAAGAATCAAACGCAAGACAATTACCGTGAGAAGGTCGTTCATCTCGATCGAATCACAGAGAGAGAGAAAGAGAGAGTCAAGCTTTGTAGACGTTGGCCGGCGAGAGAGAGAACGACAGAAAACGACAAAGGCGTTAGAAACTTCTGTGGGGACGTTGTTTTATCCCATACTCTTCAAGACTATGATATAATATGAACACGCACAAACGCACGGATCACATGGCATACACGTGTATCGATCCAAAAAGTCCTAATTTCCTACTATTAATGGTCCACACATAAAAAAAATCACATTTATTATTTGATTTTAACATATGATAGATGGATTGTTTTACAATGAATCTGGACCGTTGGAAGTTTAAAAATGTGTTTGATGCATATTAAATGTTGAGAGTAGGTTTTTTATTAATATTTTTTTCATAAGGCCTACAAAAGGTAAAATATCACAATTTGGTCGGTTTGGATTTAGGTAATTACGTTGCAATTGAATAGAGTATGTGAGCGTTCATGTAATTTCCATGCATAACAGAGTATGGTATAATTGGCGTTTCTCTCAAGGTACTATTTAAAAAAGATTATCTCGGATACATCATGGTGTATCTAATAAGGATACATCTGGATTTTATACTTTGAATCTTTGTCATCTTCCAATGATCCAAACCGTTCATATGACAATTCTCATTTTATATGATGTAAAATATACAATAAATAAAAGCTTTGATTGCATTATTTTAACCATCTGATAATTTGGTTCTTTTGCTTTGAAAATGAGCGGTCAAAATAACCTTTGCAAAATCAGTGGTCTATATTATTCAATCTGAAAGTTGTTTTTTTTGGGGAATCCTATATAAGGGGTTACCTGTCCAATAAACAGTTTGTATCATTGATAAATGTGGAAATCCAACGGCTACCATCCCGTCATGTCTTTTTACAATATGTCACAATGTATTTGAGGGAACCTCAACGGACGAAAATTGGTTCGTTTTGCTTATGTCGAAACTCAGATCTCAGCGTCCACTCACTGGGGCCCATAAGATGAGTAGTTTGATGATCTAAACCGTAAATGTTTTGGAATATATTATAAAAGGCCCACCATAATAAATTTAAGCTGAGTGGATTATTTTAACTATCACTATATGTATATAAATTTAGATCAATGAAATGAAATTTTCAATGGCTTTCTTTTAATTCTATATATCAAAGTTTAGGATGATCATTGAAGGTTGATTATAGGGAAGCAGATTATTTATGATAGTAGTAATAAGATGGACGGTTTACGTGATCGGACCATCTTAGAATGCGACCCGTAGAGGTTGATGGCACAAACTACATCCTTTGTGGGGATAACCTGACCAAAACTCGGCATGGTCTGCCAGCATGGATTTGAAACAAGAGAGCCGGATTGCGTGGTGTGCCACACACCACCGACTTTGGTGGGGGTGTTTACATCACCAAGTTCTGTGGGCCCTAACATGATGTATATATTATATCCATATCATCTGTCCATTTGGTGAGATTGTTTTAGGGCATGAGCCCAAAACATGAGGAAGATCCAATCCTCAAGTGGACCACACCATAGAAAGAAGTGAGATTGAACGTCTACCATTGAAAACTACTATGGGGCTACATAAGTTTTGTATCAAGATGATATTTCTTTTTTCCCTTCATGCAGATCTGTGTGATCTTATGAATAGGTTGATGGAAACATTATAATGGGCCCTAGAAAGGTTTCAACGGTGGGCATCATTGATTGTCCCCACTGTATTCCGTGGCTCAGTCCCTTGAGCCTTGAATCTTCCTCATTTTTGGACTCATGCCTTAAAATGATCTCACTAAATCGATGGACGGTGTGGATATAACATACCACACAATCCGCTTCCCAAAACAACCATGGTTTTTGCTCGCGTTTAGTACTCTTTTAAATTTACAAAAATGTATTTGGCAGTTGAATTTTGACCGTGAGAATTTCTAAAACTATAATATGTATATTAATGGGTTGATGAATGTGACTAGATAAATAATCTCCAATATTTTAACAAGACATGTACACCAAGAATCTGGATCGTCTGCTTAGACTTAACAAGATTTTGAAACAGAAAATAATTGTATTGGGTCAATGTAAGATTTTTTTTTTTAATAAAAAAATAAGATAATTTCAAGTGGTGAGCAATAAGAGTCAATCCACTAATTTTATAAGCGATTGTGGAGGTGGCACAAAAAACTTGTATTTCCTTTTAAGCGGTTGTGTAGTGTTTTTTTTTAATTTTTATGATGTAGCCTATCCAATGATAATAAAAAGGTTTTTTTTTTGTACTTTATTATTAATGTATAAATGATGTGAAATAGTTCAACTGTGTGAATAAATTATGAGACAGAATACTTTAAAAAGTGGAGAACATAATTACTATAAATGTTAAAGAAATTTGAAAATCTGAGATTTTATAAGCCAGAAGTCTCCCTTTGAGTTAGGAAAGGATAAAAACCTCATTTTTGAACAAATGGTATTGAAAATTTAAATTTCAGGGACCCAAATAAATACTGAATTTTAATTTCCAACGATCCAAAATGTTGGATTTTGTGATGGTATTAGATGACTAACCCTAATGAATATATCCGTGTCTTTTGAAAGAGGTTCTCAAAGACATTCCGCATATAACAATTAGATATGTCCAAATTCGAGTAGTTGAATTTGGGACCTCTTTCAATGACACAAAGTGTTTATTTAATGGGACTCCCTACGGTTGCAGGACGGCCAAAAATACTCATGAAGCAAAGAGCCAAGTTATCAGAGTCGAAATAAACAAGTCGAAAGCTTTTATATCTGTTTACTCATCGTACAAACGTTTTAAATCAGTGCGTTGTTATCAATATCCTATTGCAATACATCGAGGTATATTCCTAAGCGTATTGTATTCACTCAATTACCATTTGAAGTATTGTATTTGAGTATTGTACATGTACACGCTCTGATGGCTATTTCTCTCAGTTACATCTATCTAAAATCAGGTGAGTACTATCATCAGGTGGGCCAGATATGTCCATCATGAAATTCGAAGCACAGGCCAGATTCTATCATCCATCCATGTATTTGGTACAGTTGGCCGTGCAACAAAGATCTGTGTCTTGCCACCCTCCATATGTGTGTGACATCAACTCCGTCCATCGTTTGTGCCTGCTCCATGAGGACTTCAGCTCAAAAACAAGGACCCATCCAAAACTCAAGTGAGCCACCTTGAGGGAAAAGTACGGGTTGGGAAGCCTACCATTTAAGGGCGGCAATAGAATGGACGACTCACCTGACCCGATGAACCAGACCTATTAGCTTGGCTGCTGGTTTGGAATGCATGGCCTAGTCAATATTGAGCTTGGCTTAGGCTCATGTCATTTTAGCGGACCCAACTTCATATTCACGTGTCTTATTTCCTATACATATGTGCCATTCTATCCTGAATATAGACGGTTGATTTTGTTCCTCCACATGGCCCACTTGATCAACAGATAGATTAGTAACATTCAGGTGGGAAATATATAGGGATTTTTATCAAATTTTAGGCCAGGATTTGTCAGGTCGGGTTAGGCCCCGGCTTGGGCCTGCTATTCTAGGCTTATGCTGGGCTCAGGGCTTGGACCTTGCGTGTTGGTCGATGCTGGGCCACACCTACTACCATTAAAACCTTCTTGGAGGGCACCGGAGTTTTAGGATGGTGCTGATATTTGATTCTCTTGTTCATCCTGGTGGGACTCACCTTATGAACGGTTTTGATGGCATATAAACATCACCGTGGGTGGGCCATGAAGGTTTCAGCGTGCACGTCCCCACTGTTCCTGTGGTGTGGCTGGCACACTTGACTTTGGGATCAAGAATACATTCTAATATGAGCTAACAAAAATGATAGAAGCGTGCATGCCACACACACATCAAGCCCGCTCTCTAACTTGGGGGAAACGACTTAAAATGTATGAAATCCAACCCGTCCATTAGGTTCATCTCCCATTGATTAACCTTATTCCCAAAAATGAGGCTCATTCAACACTCAGTTGGGTTACCCGGTAAAATTGTACTTGAGAGCCTGAAAATTCACATGTTATGGCCCACCTGAGTTTTAGAATACTGTAAATTTTAGGTAGTTCTTTCATCTAGACGAGGCACATTAGATGAATGGATTGGATGGCATATGAACACAATGTTGGACCCGAAACAAAATTAATTTTGGGTACCCCATCCCAACTTTTTCCTAGTTTGTGGCCTACCTAATTTTCATATAATCATCATCTTGGAAATTCAAGGTGAAAATGAGGTAGTGTACCTGATGAACGGGGCAGATCTCATGGAAATTCCACCCACGTGGCTCCCGGTGCGGTACACTAGCCCATTCTATCTCATCAGCATACACTCAAATCACACCCATTCATCACGTACTGCCCATTACTAACAAGCCCAAAACGAGTCCAGTCCATTGATCATGAGGTTGGCAGCATATGTATTTCTGATAGAGGTCCACCTAATGAATGGACAGGCCAGAGGCTTGGGCCGGGCCAGATCTTGTACATATGCCTTGTTGGATATGTGCTGGAATTTCCCTTTCAATCTCTCCTAGTTGTGGCCTTAGAACATATGCCCGGTTGAAGAGTAGATTCCTAGCTTGTGTGCTAATGTAGCTTTGCAGCCTTCCAAACCTAACTCTTTAAGAACTCATTGGACTTTATCATTTTATATGGATGTTTACATGTATTTTCATGCATACACATTAGGTGTCCAATCCAACCGGTTGGACCATAAATTACTATCCACCCACCAGATAACTTCAAACCTATCACACACTTCCAATATCCGACCCCTCTAATTTATTGGCCCCAATCCCAAGGATTACCTGAAATCAGTCTGATCCACTCATTAGGTGGGTCACCATGATTTAAGCTCGAGACAAATGCCCCTTTTTAATATTCATAACATATGAACCTTCCTGTTTCTAGCCATCATTGGTTGATCAGTTGCTATTATTTGATTAGAGTAACTGTTGAGATGGATGGGCAAACAAAGGGGGTACACATGATGGACATGGATAAGGCTTTTTAAGTATTATATATAAATGTGGCCGTCCAACTCCTCTCAATGGATTCGATGAATAGATAATCAGGTGAAAGTGATTTTGGGTAGGTTTGGAAATCAAAGGTCGCCCATTGATTGGATAGTCAAGATGATGTAATCAAAATGACCTTTTATCAAGGGGTCTCTGTCATACCTTTTCTAGTATAATACCTTATCAACCATATCCTATCCATTGATTGGATGGTTTGGATGATGCTATCAGAACAACTTTTTTTTTTCCTTTTTGAAGTTAGTCAGTCATCCAACGCACCCACCTTGTTAGCTGGGCAACACACCAACTTGGTTAGTCACACGATGCACCCACGTCCCACCAGTGGGGTTGGTGTATCTCCTTAGCACTCCAACCTGAGATCTACTGTTGAAACGGCTGGGAGTTGGACTAGCAGGCGCCTTGGATAGTTTGAATGATGCAATGAAAACAACTTTTTAGGAGGAATGGCTATGAATCATTTTATCAGAGTAATTTCTCGTAGGATCATTGATGAGGCCTTTTATGATATAATAATATGGATCATCCTTATCTACCGTGGGTTGGATAGTTAGGAAGATGGAATCAAAATGACTCTGCGAGAGGGATGGGCAACCAATTGTAGACCCCACATCATGGATAATCCAAGCGAATGATCAAACCTTTTCTAATATGATAAATATATACCGTACATAGGATACAAAAGGAGTTATTAATGTTAAAACGAGTTTCAACAATACCATTATATATAAGTAACACTGATGTACTAGGTCAAGTGGTTTTTTAGTCCTCCACCGGTGGTATTCGTAAATTCAGAGGCACAAGAAGAATGACACCATTTGCTACTCAAACCATAGCAGAAAATGCTATTTGTACCGTTGTGGATCAGGGTATGCAAAGAGCTAGCAAAAGTTACGGTAAAGGGTCCTGCTCTTGAAAGAGATGTAGCATTTCGAGCTATTCATAGAAGCCGTATGCTATTAAGTTTCAGTTATAATTAATGATTTAATACAACTGAAGGTTTTAACCATCTACTTTCCTAGCAATTAGTCAGATGGCTAGGATCAATAGTTATAATGTCATGGGCCAAAATTTAGGCAGGCCCATACTTCAAGCGTTTCACTTAGTGAATGGCTCAGATCTCTCGAGTATGATTGCCTCTTATCTGGTAGAGGTATCTTCAGTAGAAAAAAAAAAAAAAAAAAAAAAGAAGAAGAAGAAGAAGAAGGAAACATGATCAACCCCATTCGGTGGATGCCTATTATTAAGTTCATCTTATTTTAGTTAATAATAATTTTCTCTGGTATATAATTAGCGTTAACATGATCTAAGATTTCTAATTCAAAATTGTTGTTAACCTTTTTTTTTAATTATTATTTGTTAACTTGTTAATGGTTTTCATGGGAAATAAAATGCTAGGAACAAAATTCCAAGCAACTATAGAGAGAGGAATGTGTGGTTCAACTTTGGTAATCTGATGATCAAGGAAAAACTCTATTTGATTGCTGTCTACACCATCGGATTTGTGTTTAATCCCATATTATCATGATGGTTGATTGCTTCATAATTTCGTGTTAGTTTTGGACACACGCACATGCACATAGTTACATTTCATGTCATGGGCCCAAAAATGTATATGTGGAATGTGGACAAACCAATGCCCAAAACCATATAGGTTATTCATGTTCTCATATGGGACCAAGCGTTAATAATATGTATGCTATGCACATATGTTATGGACCATCTGGTAGCTCCTTTAATAACCAATGCTCTTCATATACATCCATTAAAAATGTGGGCTTCACTAACAAATGTTGAATGTGGATTTCAATTAATTCCTTCTAAAGAAGTGAACACCTATTGCGAGCTGTATTCTAACCTGTCATGTCATCTACTCTTTTCCATCGGGCTCTTCAGCAGAAGCATAATAAAATATGTCAATTTAAAATTTTTTAGAATGAAATTTCTTTAAATACAAATTTATGATCATTTTTTTCACTACACGGAGATCAAGGAAAGCCCAATAAAGATTTTGATTCTTAATCATATATGTGAAGAAAACATTATGTATGCTATAAGATTTCTAGATTTGATGAACTAGAATTTTTACGATGGGAGAAATTTATCAAAGAATAAGGCTTAAAAAAAAAAGAGACAGATCAAATTTATTAAAGACTAAGGCTTAAAAGGAGAGAGATCGTATCCTAACAATAATTCTACACATATTTATAAACTTCCATAGTTGGGAAATCTAAATTAGAGTCAAATTCCAATATCACACATGTAATGTGGTAATGAGGTGTATTAAATTACTATGTTCTATCCTAATAAGAAAACCCATTTCCACCCTCCCATTAGGTATATTTATTATGTGACTTTCAAGATTATAGTCCTTCCTAAGAGACTAGAAAATTATTCGTCCTAATCTTTAACCGCTTGTCTAGATCATTAATTTGATCACACTTAATCAAACATGTTTGATCTGTATATACATTTGCATAAGTCCTAATGCTCTAATCACGATGTACACTTGTCCACTTTTAAGATCGAATGGATTTTATCTTTAACTTGATCAATCAAAATTCATTAAGAATATAAATATAATAACATATAAATATTTTCTTGGAACCATTCGCAATAAAATTTGACCTTTAATTCCATCTGATGCCTTGAGTAAGTTGCATACATGAGCATTATCATTAATTATCATGTGATCATTTACAATCTTCCTCTAACCTACTTTTGTAACCCAATCTTAATTCGATTACTTTTTTAATGCATTTCTAATTCACACATCCTTGAAAATACATACCAAAGCATATATCGTCACCTCATACATAACTACATTGCATAGAAGTAAAAAGAGAACTAAAATCACCTATCAAACTAGCATACTTGCATAGCAATCAAATTCGAATTGAGTTATTACTTATATATAATTGATCTAGCAACATGTGTAGCTTAATTCACACATTATGAATAATTAAGCACTCATCGTCAACACAATCATCACACTGATCCATCCAACCAACCAACCAACCAATGATCCCTACCGCTGCAATGTATAGGATAACGCGATTTAATTAGGTAATGAAAAAAAAAAAGGGTATGTAACTGATTGGGTTAATCTCCATAAAACTTCTCAAATCATAATTCAAGTGGATATATTACCACGAACCAATCACATATGAACACAAATATTGAAAAAATCTCAACATAATCCAATGAATATAAACACGGTTTGATGGACTGCACAAAATCTAACACATGTGACCCATTTGAAAGGTGAACCCCACCAAATCCACCCGTTAGGTGGCCACGCTTGAGATCAAGTCGTAGGGATTGTTGATTCAGACAATGTGATGGCCCATTAGACCGCTCCAATTTCCACCCGAAGTGAACACCAAGGCGGGGCCCACTGTTTGCATGAAAAAGTGGGGATGCATGTTTATTCCCCATGCGGCCGGCTTATGTGATCATCTCTAAGAAAAGTGCAAAACAAAAACAGATATATTCCATGCTTTCGGCAACGAGCAGCTCAGACGCACAACCGCTGTCTTATCAGATCCCAACCTGCGTCTGTTTAACGCCACCTTTTCCGGCCTTTTTTCTTTTCTTTTCTTTCCTTTTTTCTTTTTTCTTTTTTTCTTATTTTTCTTTCTTCAATAGAAACGGTGTATGTAGTCCCCCACTTACATTACAGATCACGGTAACCAAGATGTGTTCATTGCGCATCGCCACCGTTCACTTAGTTGTACGGTAGTTACATCCCAATCGTTCATCTGGGTAGCTTTCTGTTGATGGCCCCTTCAATTGGCGGATAGAACGTTTTTCGGACTTTGTCGGTCAAGATGCAATTGGGCCTGTGAGAAACTTTGATACTCTTGCAAAGTGTGATGGATGATACTCAGGCACTAAGTAATTACATGGAAATTGCATATGTGGCATACAAGTAATTCAGATTAAATTGTCCAAATTATAGGTCTCAGTTTAGATGCATCTAAAAGAAAATATTAGGCTTACTTGATTATCTAACTATGTGATAGGTGGACATTTATTGGATGGTTATGATGAAAATAAAAATCCAATGGTATAATTTCAACGAACTTGTCTAGCTAGGAATCAGAGGTTAATTAGAATCATTCACCCAATTTGAACAATTCTACCCTCTGATTTCTGAGTGCCTGAGTATCAGCATCATAGGTTCCACGAGTATCAAATTACTCCCTATTGGGCTAGGCTGAATGAAGGCCCAGGTGGGTTTGTACCTATGGTCAGGCCAAGGGTAGCCATTGATTCACCTGTGTTCAATTCCCAAGCCCAGGCTCAAGAGACTGCCATCTAGGCTCAGTCCTAAGTACAAACTCGCTCAAAGTGGGTTAGTCTGGATATGTCCCCACTTTGGTTTATTGAATCTGGATCGTCTATTTGGATTTAACAGGATTCTCCTGTTTAGCGCGATCTGATTGGCACGATTATTATGTTCGTTTTGCCTGTCTTGACTCAGGTCCTAGCGTGTGTCGCCACCTACTGGGTCCCACATATAGAGCAGTCTTATGATCGAAGCTGGTCAATTTTTCTTTACAAGCCACGTGATGAAAAATTACATTAAAGGGATGATATTGTGACACAATCTGCAGATAAATTTAGAATGAAATGAAAATTCTTCAATAGCATGAATTCAACTCTAGAAATAAAAGATTGGATCGTCAATAAAGTACTAAAAGAATGTGGACGGTGCGATCGTGCCGACCATCTCAGCATATGGGCCGTAGTGGATGGCGACAGATGCTGGAACCAGAGTCGCGAAAGAAGGAAAAACGAACCTCTCCTACTTTCCCTGTTTGGATCCTTTGCGTACAACGACAGCA
The DNA here is from genome assembly GCA_003013855.2 of Liriodendron chinense. NCBI lineage: Eukaryota > Viridiplantae > Streptophyta > Magnoliopsida > Magnoliales > Magnoliaceae > Liriodendron > Liriodendron chinense. The sequence continues at coordinate 1,656,771 of PVNU02002353.1, forward strand.
GAAACGATCGAGCCTTTATACGCAAATTGCCATAATACCCATTCGGCATTACAGGGAAAGCAACTCTGCTTTTTGTTTTTTTTTTTTTTTCAAATAACCTACGGTAAATCAGTACCATGAAAACTATAGGCCCCACCATGAAGATCACCCTCCAGAAAATCAGATTGATCTGATCATTAGGTGGGACCCACTTTATATTGAATTAGATCACAAGTTTTCTATTGAATCCAACGGTGTGAAGCACTTGATGAGTATATATACATACCTGATTTTTGTGCAGGATGATTTTCATCGTGTGGCCTACTCTTTCAATGGTACTACTGATGTCCTACAAAAGTGGCATGGTGATGGGAAAGATAGTAGTGTACCACAAGCTGCGGTACATTGCGTGTTGGAATTCACTTGTGTTTGTTCTTAGCAAAGTCACGCAAAAGCCATTCACGAGGCTGATACATGGGCTGAAATGGAATCGGATTGCGTCCTGTCCCCGTCTTTGATCATAATCCGTCCAGGTAGGGTTCTGTGGGGCCCACCATGATGTATGGATTTATCCACACCGTCCATCCATTTTCCAGATCATTTTAGGGTATGAATCCAAAAATTAGGCAGGTCCAAGGCTCAAGTAGACCACACCAAGGGAAGAAGCGGTGATAATGACGCCGACCGTTGAAACCTTCCTAGGGGCAACCGTGATGTTTGTTTGCCATCCAACCTGGTCATAAGGTCATATAGACCTGGATGAAAGGAAACACAAATATCAGCTTGATCCAAAACTTCTGTGGCTCCTTAAAAATTTTTTAACGGTGTGGGAATTCAATCCCCACTGTGTGGTCCACTTGAGAATTGGATATATGTCACTTTTGGGTTCATTCCATAAAATAATCTGCAAAAATGGATGGACGGCGTGGATGAAAACCATACAACACGGTGGGCTCCACAGAGTCCTGCCTGGACGGATAATCGTCCAGATCGGACATAACGCAGTCCACTTCCATTGACCCCAAATGGTACGTGTCTAATCTGCAACGTTCATTGGTGGGCTCCACCTTTCATGTGTCCTGCATAAAATCAGGACCAAGTTGATCAATGGTCCAAACTGTCGCCACCCAAGAGGTTCGTTAATTCCACACGCATGTGGGAATCGTACATATCCACACGTGGCGCAAGTTTCATTATGTGAGATCAGAGCTTTCCATCAGGTTATCTACAATGTTTAGATCTTCTGGTTCAAAAATCAGGCCATTTCATAACTCTGGTAGCCCACAGCATATAAAAGCAAATGAATGGCTAGAAAAAGATTTTAACCGTCCAATTTACATTAAAAATTGTGCCCCACCTGACTACAGAAATTGTGTAATTTTGTACGAAGAATATCTCCACATAAGCTTCGACCTTATGAAAAGCTCAGATCTGACGCACATATTTTATATTTGTTCTATGATATGGATGTGTCCGGATCTACACGGTCCCTCGATACTCTTTCTTTTCTTTTTAATTTTTATTTTTTATTTTATTTCTTTGTATTGATTCCCACGTGAACGCGATGGTGACCATTTAGATGCATGTTTGCATGCTCCCGGAAATGAAGGGTATACAAATCTCAGGTGGCCCATACAGTAGGGATTGAATTCACACCATTAAAATAGTTCCTGGGGCCCACAAAAGTTTTGGCCAGGAAATTTTCAGGACCCACATATATGATGTATGACATCCAACTTGTGATAATGAAGTAAAGCAAAAAATCTCTCTGATCCAGATGGGCTGCACTTGTATTTTAATTTTCTCAGGTGGTGTACATTATTTTTAATGGTGCAGCTCACCTTACGTTTAAATAAAATAAAATTTCGATTCATCTGAAAATCATGACAGATTACATCCATTGGACAGTTAATATCATAAAAACATCATGTGGGCCCCACAATTCTCTGCTTCACTGCATTCTCATGAAAAAGTATAGAGTAGGCATATATTATAGTAATTTCACTGCTCAAAAAGTATGCAGGTTCGTTGAGGCATTATTTTGTAAGATACAAATTTACAAGGAATTATTTGGTAAAAATGCAATAAATAAATATTAAGATTAAAAATAAAATGAAAAGGTAAAATGGTTTCTTTCTTTCGCAATCCATATCCTTGTTTATATATGGAGGACTCATGAAAATAGAGAACATTCCTAAGAGAGAGAGAGAGAGAGATGGAAGAGGAAGTAGAGAAAGTAGCAAAGGCATTTGTAGAGCATTACTACAATATCTTTGATACGAATCGTTCTTTTCTCTCTTCTCTATACCAACCCACTTCAATCCTCACATTCGAGGGACAGAACATACATGGTGTTGATGAGATCGCACGTAAGCTCACCCAGTTGCCCTTCGATCAATGCAAGCATGTCATCACCACCGTCGATTGCCAGCCTTCCCCTTTTGGAGGTGGCATCCTTGTCTTTGTTTGCGGTTCTGTGCATTTGCTAGGCGAAGAACATCAGCTCAGGTTTAGCCAGGTGAACTCTCTCTCTCTCTCTCTCTCTCTCTCTCTCTCTCTTCTCATACACACACACAACTAAGACGACCCATTTGGCCCTGAGTCGAGTCAGAACCTGGCCGAGTCAAGAGTGACTCGTCCGAGTTCGGCCAGGTCGAGCATTTATTTAGAGATGACTGTGGTGCCGAACCTACCGGCCGGGCCCAACGTCTGTCCAAGCCTTTCTCAAAAGCGACAGAGGCCGAAGCCCAATCCGTGATGACAATACGACAGCCGGATGCAAACGATTGGCTTACTTTGGATGTTGTCAGCGACCGTCGGACATATACTTCAAGGGAATGGAAATACAATTCAAAACAATACTATATGCAAATCCAAACATGCCCTAAGTGTGCCCCATCATTCATGATATACGGCGAAAACGGGTTTGATAAATGGGCTCATTAACACAGCTGGGTCCCGTTTGATAAACGGACTTAAATTTTAGGCCCAGATCCATTCTCAGGGCTATTATTCCATCCCATGTCCGGCCTGAGGTAGGACAGGCTAGAAAGCCAGACGAACCATACTGCCCCATTGACAACCTTGGCCAAATGGTTGGTGCATTTGGTGCATCAGAACCCTTTATGCACCTTCATGCATTAGGAACTAAAAATCTCTCTTGTAAGCAGTGATCCAATGTACAATGCCTCCATGTATAATCAATTGAACACTGTATACTCTATTAATGAAGTGTGGGGCCCACCACTTGCTTGGTGAGCCACATTCCCTAGCATAGAATCAAAGGCAAGGCTGGGTCAGTAATGGCCAAGACATGTGGAGAGAGGACCTAAGATGTGGACCTGAAAATTCCATTGGAGACCTCTGGAAATGGATAACCATGGAATACAACAGCCATTTTGTGATTTAGACTAAAGTATTATTCATGAAAATGTTAAAAGATCAACGATGGAAATGTATGACAACCATCTTTTAGACCCATCGAATCAACAACTAACAAGTTTGGGTTTTAAAATGGTTTTCCTTAATTTTTGTCAAGGAAAAGCTAAGAAAAAAGGAGATCAATTTTCCCTTTATTCCAATGTCCCAAACAAAGAAAGCCATCATATCAGGGAATTCTTAATCTTTTTTCCCGCATGGCCAGCTAGCTGAGGACATATGAACCTACATAACATCGTGAACAAGGGATGTCGACTATTCTTTTTTTCTTTTGGCCTGCCCAGAGTGAAAAAGTCGGCCCGGGCATGCTTGGCGCATCTGCCCAACCTAGGGGGGCATTGGGCTAGGTGCGGACACGGATTAACTACCCCAATTTCCCATCGGGGCTGCAATCAGGACCTTTCCATGGCCCATTTAGTAATCAGGCCTTCATTATAAGGCTGAGGCTGGCCCATTAAAATCATAAACTGGTGGGTGTCAATATCAAATTTTGCAAAACCTAGGCATGGACCCTATTCACTTGTCAATCAGGCTTCGTCCCAACCCATGGGCGAATATCATGGGCTGGCTAGTGAAGTGACCCTTTAAAAGTCATGGAGAACCTTATTCCCGTTGTGAGTTGACTCTCAAGTTGATAGATTCGTTACTCAACTTGTTGATGTGCTCATACAGTCATATATGTAGAAAATCCAATTCATGCAAAAGGTGGTCCACACCATGATAATATGAAAATCCACCTAATCTGCTCACTGGTGGGCCATTCAATGGACGGTCTGTAGATTTTGATTTTGCAGCACACCTCCCAAATAATCACCTTTTACATGGATCAGATACTCTGTACATGACAGAAAATCAATGGGCTGTTTCCATACAACCATTGAGAAAGCTTACTGATTCACTGCTCTTTGACAATGGTGCAGATGTTTCACTTGATTCCCACGCTACAAGGCAGCTTCTTTGTTCAAAATGACATATTTCGCCTCAACTATGGTTGAATTTTCCTTCCTGTCCACCATCTCCAAGTGTGAACAGATGGCTTATTGTTGTGACTTTGTTGTGTCCCTTTTTTATATTTTGGTGATTGAAAATAAAATGCTTTAGGCTTTTGGGTTTGTTAATCTTTGTCACTCAACTCTAATGGTGAGATCTCATCCATTCAATTTTCATCCCTTTGATGAAACATGATTTCTGCTTTGGACTCTAAAACTCGGTAACTCAACTCGGCTCGACTCGAAGCGAGTCAATTGCTTTTTGAAGAACAAAATTACAAAAATGCCTCTCTTTTTTTGTCTTTAAGAAGTAGTGAGAATTGAGGCTTTTGGAGCCCACATGCTATGTGTATAACATCCAAGCCATCCAACATATGTGCCCCACCATGGTGATTGCACTAATAAAAAATCAGGTCGATCAAATCATCACATGGCCTATGCTTGAATTTGAATGTTTTTACTGATATGTGTGTGTGTAGGTTTGATTTTAGACAAATACCAGGTGAGCCCTGTAATTTTAAATTCCCCACTTTTTTTAAAAATAAAAAACAAAAACCAAACATAAACGAGTCTAGTAATATAATTTCTCCTCCAAAAAAGAACTGCAGGGTAAATCAAATCCTCAACGCACTATTTGGTAAAATCCAAATCAGAGATGAATTTTGTAGTATAAATCTTAGGGCTAGGGTTGTGGTCAGGCTCTGGCCTAGCAAAATTAAAAAAATTTAATAGGCCTGGCCCAACTGCCCAGCCCAAAATAGTTCAAAATCCAGATTGAGGCCAACCCCAGGCCTAGCCATTGACAGCCCTAATTAGTCGCAACTGGAGTTATTTGATACTCTGTCACCATAAAATTCTAGAGGCAATTATAAATTGCACATGTGGCACGAGTTAACTCAGAATCAAACCAATTAAGCTGTACAATCTTTATAGGGAGTTATTTAATATTCTGTCACCATAAAATTCTAGATACACAGGCACTTATAAATTACACATGTGGAATGTCTCAACTTTTATAATGAGTTATTTGATACTCTGTCACCAAAAAATCCTAGATACACATGCTCTCATAAATTACACGTGGCATGCATTACTGACTGCTTTGCTGACTAAGTTACACAACCTGTTGTTACTAAGTCATAATTTCTAAATTAAATCTATTGACAATCTTAACTGCAATTAATGAATAATTGTTTGTAAAAACAGGGCCAATGGATATTTTCATTATAATGTCTAACGGTGCCCATAAATCCAAGAGTAGGTGTTCAGTCTCCATCATCGCACTTCTATGGTGTCCCCCACTTGGGTTTTGGAGGGCTATTTTTCCTTATGCTAAAATGTGTTGGGGAAATAGATTGACGGAATGGATGTTACATTGACATAATAGTGGGCCCCACAAATCTTTCATAAACGGAGTGGGATTGCATCCTTCCTCAGAGCGTCCATACCGAGCTGTGGAGGGGCCCACCGTGATGTATCTGATTATCAACTCTGTCCATCCATTTTATAATATCATTTTAAGGTATGACTCTAAAAAGGAGGCAGATCCAAAGCTGAAGTGGGTTATACCAAACAGTGAGCAGAGCCTGATGACGTCATCACTACATCAGCGTGCTACTGTGGTGATGACGTCACTAGGTTCAGCTCACTATTTGGTGTGGCCCACTTCAGCGTTGGATCTGCCTCGTTTTTGGGACCCGATCCTAACATGATCTGGTAAAATGGATGGAATGAGTGGATGAACAGATTCATCACGGTGGGCCCCTCCACAGCTCGGTACGGACGCAAGACGCAATCGGACTCCATTTATGAGAGCTTTGTGGGGCCCACTATTATGTCAACGTAACATCCACTCCATCAATCTATTTCCCCCCACACATTTTAGCATATTGAAAAAGAGCACTCCAAAACCCAAGTGGGGGACGCCATAATAGAAGTGCGATGATGGAGACTGAACACCGACTCTTGAAACTTTTCTAATGGCTAGTGCGATGTACTGGGTTCATATACAATCTACATTGTTAATGAGGTCATTACCACCGGCATAAACCGGAAACACAAATATCACCTTCGTCCGAAACTTCTGTGACCCGCTGGAGAAACGTCAGATGAATGGATTGTTGATATATAAACACTAGATTGGGCTAGTAAACAAAACTAACGGTGGAAGTGTCCATTCCAATGGCTTCCTGTGGTACAGACTACTTGAGTATTGGATCACCACAATTTTCACAATGTGTGGTGAATTTGAGCTTTCTTACCTAATGGACGGGGTGGATCTTATGAAGGACCATCCATGTAGTTCTTCGGTTAGTGGTAGGCACACCTTCACCTACAACATGACGTATTGTCCAAAGAATACGATACGCCATTTCCTAGGTGAGAGTGCGGAGGGAAAGTAGGGCTCTCAATGGGTCGGATCTGGATCTGGATCGGATCCAGTTGGATCCGGCTCCAAGTTCATACATTTGTAGACGGATTCGGATGGGATTCGGATCCAACTCGGATCCAAAAAGCGATATCCATATCGGATCCATTTATAAATTCTTAGATCCATTTCGATCCAAAATCCATATAACCATCGGATTCAGGTCGAATCTAGATCCGAATCCACCCATGACAAATCTAAAAAAATATATGATGTAAAATATATAATATAATATATTTAATTTAGCAGAAAAATAATGCAAATCCCACTATTTACTATGATATGGCCGACATGGCCTAAAATAAATTGTAAAACGGATGGTTAGCATGAATATAACATATACAGTAAGGTGACAATAAGTCCGATCTTAATTGGATTCGGATCGAACTCGGATATGTTCCTGTGAATCCATATCCAGTCCATTTAAGCAATCAGACCTATTTTAGGATCCAAATCCGGTCCATTTAACTAATCGAACCTATTTTAAGATCCAAATCCGCATTAAACGGATTCGGAGCGAATCGGATCTCGGATCTGACCCGCTCCATTGAGAGCCCTAAGGGAAAGAAATAAGAAGTGAACTTTTTTTATTCGATTTGGCTACAATTTGGCTCGCACATTCTAACTGCATTACCAAATCACATCAATATAATGATCCAAATGATTCCCAATGTGGGGGTGGCTAACGTTGGAGTGTGAGTACTAACCGGGGGATGGGTGTACTAACAAAGGTGTGTGTGTGTATTGGCACACCTTCACCTACAACAAGACGTATTGTCAGAAGAATACGATACGCCATTTCCTTGGTGACATTGCGAAGGAAAGGTCTAAGAGGAAGTAGGCATGTACTCGGTTCGGTCGGCTCGATTTTAAGGGGTGATACCCAACCTAACCAACTGCTAGGTCGATTTTTAATATTTAACAACTGAGCCGAACCGATGAAGCCTCATAAACCGAATCGAATCGGATAAATTTTGGTTGGTTCGGTTTTGCCAATTTTATCAATTTTCTAAAAATGTTCAAAAAATTAAGAAGATCAAAATGTCTGGTGGACTACACCAATGTTAAAACTGGTGAATGGCTATTAAAACTTTTGTAATTATAAAATACAAAAGTTTTGATTTAAGCTGAAAGTGAAATTTGACATTTTCCTTCATTCAGGTCTGTTTAACATTATCGACGAGTTGGATGGCAAATACACATCGCAGATCTTCTTCAAGTGGGCCTTAAGACATTTTTAATGGCGAGTACTCAATCAACACTATTTCCTGTGGTATGGTCCACCTAAGATTTGGATTTGATTAATTTTTTGGAACACATCCTAAATTGAACTAAAAAAAAAGAATGGACAACATGTATGTATAAGATATTATCAAGCTAGGCCATACAATAGGGGTAATATGTACATAATAAATATATTTCAAATAATATATATATATATATATATATATATATATATATATATATATATAGAGAGAGAGAGAGAGAGAGAGAGAGAGAGAGAGAGTTGGTTCGGTTCCGTTGAAAACGATTTATAATTTTTACAAACTGACAACTGAGCCGATATTTTTTATTTTTAATATAAAAAAATCTAACCGACCCGAAATAGAATGGAAAACTAACGAAAATCGATCAGTTTCGTTTGATTCGATTGGTTTTACCGGTTTGTTCAATTTTTTTAACATACTAGGAAGTGAACTTTTCTTAATTTCTCGCTTTCAAATAGTCTGCTAGAGCATGTTAAGTGATACACAATCACCATTAAATTGAATATCTAGGATATATCAACTCAAATCAACTGTTCATTTTTTGCATTATATTCTACTTAGACCATGTTAATAAAAATTATATATATATATATATATATATATATATATATATATATATATATATATAGGTTTGGTTTGGTTGAAAATGATTTATAATTTTTACAAACCGACAACTAAACCGATATTTTTTATTTTTAATATAAAAAGATCTAACCGACCCGAAATAAATTGAAAAACCGACCAAAATCAATCAGTTTCGTTTGTTCCGATTAGTTTTATTGGTTTGTTGGATTTTTTTAACACCCATACAAGGAAGTGAACTTTTCTTAATTTCTTGCTTTTCTTAATTTCTTGCTTTCAGACAGTCTGCTAGAGCATGTTAAGTGATACACAATCACCATTAAATTGAATATCTGGGATATATCAACCCAAATCAACTGTTCATTTTTTGCATTATATTCTACTTAGACCATGTTAATAAAAATTATTTAGACGGGTGACTGTGAATGAAGATGAATATTTAATGCCTATTTTTCAAATCTATGATTCGAAAGTAAGAATCGTCAATGAAGTATGATTTTATAGATATATCTTCTATATAAAATGAACGGTTCAGATCAATATAATGATACAATAAGAGATGGAAACCTGCACGGGAGCTTAGTATGGTGTGGGACCACCATACCCTCTCAAAACCCATAATTGCCGGTGACTTTTTAAGCTAAAGTTTCCAATCCACTTCGGAAGCGGATTGCATCCTGCCTTCGCCGGACAATAATCCGTCTAGACAAGGCTCTGTGGGCCCACAGTGATGTATGGATTTTATCAACGCTGTCCATCCATTTTTACATATCATTTTAAGATGCGAAATTAAAAATGAGCTAGATCCAAGGTTCAAGTGGACCACACAGTTGGGATTGACTTCCACCCATTAAAAGCATTTTGTGAAGGGAAAAAGTTTTTTATCAGTCTGAAATTTATGTTTTACCTTCATACAGGTTTATATGATCTTATGAACATGTTTGATGGAAAATAAACATCATGGTGGCCCCTAGGAAGGTTTCAACGGTGATTTTCACTATCGCTGCTGCTTCCTGTGGTTCAGTCCACTTGATCATTGTAACCGCCTAATTTTTAGGTTCATGCCCTAAAATGATCTGAAAAAACGGATAGACGGCATGGATAAAACCCATACATCAAGGTGGGGCCCACAGTGCTCCTGCCTGGAAACATTAAGCATTCAATACGTTCAGGCGGGGGCAGGACACAATCCGCTTCCACCCACAACGCGTCGGACTCGGATTGTAGTCTGCGGACTACTAAAGTGAACCTGTAGACCTCAATTTGAGTCATGCATACGGATGATAAAATAACAAGATACTATAAACAATCCTAGCCATTCGAACTAATTAGATTCAATTCCATTTCTGATTGGTCAGAATCATCGTTACCAAAAGGTTTCCAAGGCCCATCCACCATTACCATACCTCCTGGAGTGGGTTATGAGCTGATCCACGTTGGCCGGCTGGCGTACTATGACTTCGTTTGGTAGTCCGGAGACCACCTGACTTTTATCAATTCCATTAAATACCAAAGTCCAAAAGAGATATTGTAAAGAAGAAAAAGTTGGCATGTGGAGGGTCGAGTAATGATTTTGGCGTTTAGAAAATTACGAGAATGGATGCATTACAGATGTACAGAATCATGTACACATGTTCTAGACAAAATGGGGAATGCCAACCCGACTCGCTCGTGTTAGATTGATGTTTTTCTTCGCACTAAAAGTGCTGAGATGGAACACGTGTGAAAGATATTAACCATTCATCAAGTGGTTTCCACTGCTAGAATTCCAGTGGCCTAAAAATTGGATGGATTACTTATTAGATGGATCACAAGTGTACATTGGATGCGACCTACCGGTCATATTTTTATGAGATGTAAATGACCCAATTGATGATCCAAACAGCGTAATGAATTCTGGTGGTGGGCCCCACCTGATGAATGTCATAGATCTCGTACATGTATTGCGACTAACAACACGGTAGATCTTAGGCAAGCTAAGCGCCTGTAGCGCAGCTTGAATAGATTAATATGGGACACGGATCACGTGGTGTCGCCAGCACCGCCTTAGGAGTGGTGTGGTAATGTGTTGGGCGCTGTGGGGCCCACTTTGATGTATTTCTTTTATATCCACGCCGTTCATCCGTTTTGGCAGCTCATTTTAGGTTATAAAGCAAAAAAAATGAAGAAAATAAGGAGATCGAGTGGACCACACCACAGGAAACATAAATTTAAAACTTTTTGGGGGACATAAATTTTTTGGATCAAGCTGATATTTGTGTTTTACCTTCATCCAGGTTAATGAGAACTTATCAACCGTTAAGATGGCAAATAAGCATTAAGGTGGGCCCTAGGAAATTTTTAATGATGGCCCCACAGCGCCCAACCCATCACCACCACACCTAATCTAATCCGCGCCCGTTGAATATAAGATGGTACGGTCGTTTTCAAACGGATATCTCCGATATGTGTTTGGCATCGTGCCACAAAATAAAGACCAATAGATAAACCAACGGGTAAGCCGCTGTGATAGGTCTCCAACATTCTTAAAATGGTGGTGAGTCATCATCCACGCATGTGTCACTCATGTGCACATATCAAGACCATTCAAATTGGAGGGCATATTGTGGATGGATCATGATTCTAAAATCACATTGATCAAGTAATCCTAGGCATCCAATTTATGGCTATCAGGTGGACGGTTAAAAGTAAAATAGTAAGTTGTCCAAATTCTAAGTGAAAATTGAGATGGTTATAATCATATTTTCGATATAATTTTTTAGTTATGCTCCATCCACATCTGGGTCAGCAATTTGGACGGTCTCGATTGTGGTACAATTAAACCGATATCTGAATCGATTAGGCTCATGTAGTATTAGGTCTATTAGAACACTAGTTTGTTACCCTGTACTTGGATGTGTTCATAGTAATGCTTTTCGCACCGTCCAATGCAAAGCTAAATAAAAAAATGGTATATGAAAAGTTGTGCATTTAGGGGCGTTTTTCTTCTTCTTCTTTTTTTTTTTTTTTTTTTTCGTTTTTTTTTAATTTCTTTTGCTTGTACCTTGAATTCAGCATAATGGTGTGAAATGCATTTTTTACTTCTTTTCAATGGAAGGAAAGACACATGACTCACAATGTGTCCTTAGGCTACAATTTGGCTCACACATTCTAGCTGTATCACCAAATCACATCAATATAATAATCCAAATGATTCCCAACGTGGGGTGGGCAACGTTGGAGTGTGACTAACCGGGGGATGAGTGTACCAACAATGGTGTGTGTATATATATATATATATTGGAAATGGTAGTATAAGGTCGACCTCATGGGAACTGCCCATGAGGTCGAGCTGTGTGGGCCTCACCATGATGTGTGTCCAAAATCAACATCATGCATTTGATGGGTCTCCTTTAGGTCACAGGGTATCAAAAAATTCTGCCATATACGAAAATCTAAAACCATATGAAGACATGTCTAAAACATTTAAAAGCTCATGTTGGGCCCACTTGAGTTTTGGATGTGGCTGAAACTTAGTCTAATCCCTCATCCAAGTGGGACACACACAATGGATGGTCTGGATTTGTGAACCTCATCTCGGTGGGCCTAATATACGATCATAAAAGTTTTAATGGGTGGGTAACCCCTCTCAATTGTTGTATGTCGTTTGGCCCACCAAAGTCATGGATCGACTTGATTTTTAATCCTGCAACCCACCATGGAATGGTGCATTTGACTAATGAGATAAATGTTCGACACACATGACGGTGGAGCCCACACAGCTCGACCTCATGGAAAGTTCCCATAAGGTTGACCTCATAATACCATTTGCCTATAGTTAGATCCAAATGATGGCTATTTAAATGAGACATTAAAATTTGTCGATGAGTCACTCATTTGTGATCCTTGAGTTTGTAGGTCCACTCAAGGCTTTAAATTTTGTCATTTTTTAAAATATATATTTCAATAGGTTTATTGTAATTATCTTGTTAAATGTCACATATCCACAGCTAATTTAGAGTATTAAAGCCTGATTTATTTAATTAAATTCAAATTGTATGAATATGTTTAAGAAGGTCAATGCATTACCATTACCGACATCCAAATACAATTTTTTGGATTCCTAATCATTCCAATTACAAGCTATTTGATACAATTATAGTTTGAGTTCACATCAATTTCATGGTAATTGCGATTTAAAGTCTAATTTATTTCAAATATAACATCTAAGCTAACTCTGCAAGCTTTTGGGTCCTAATTCAATAGTAGACTCACAAGAGTTTCAACACTAAAGGTCATGGGGGAGCAAGTACCCATTGTGATATGTGTGATCAGTTAAAAAAATAATAATAATAAATCCAAAACTTTAGTGACTCATTCCATGTGTAACAATGGAGATGAGATGCTAACCATAAGTTTGTGTGACCGGACACCTTGTTGGGATCTCATCAAACCCACTAGCGAAGTGTAACTCATGCCTTTATGGCTCAGTGGGAGACCCACGGGGATTTTTAACACAAGGTCATGGGTTCAAGCACCCATTGTGCTGTAAGTGCGAGGGCATGTGCGAGGGGCGTGAGTGCCTGTGGATTAAATAAATAAATCTCACACCCATGAAATGAAGATGCAAATATCAGCCTTCAAAGTGGGCCACAACATTTGAACTTAAAAGAGGGTTTATTAGCAATTTTACGTTGTCTCCATTGGTATGGCCCGCTAGTAGCTGATCTTTTCTATCTACCAGGTAAGTCTTCTTAGTTGATTGACAGATTGATTTAACAAATCAAGCTTGGTAGGCTACATAGAGCGGGGACTGTATAAATAGCCGCTGTGCGCTATTCACGTCCGTTGAAATCGGCACCATTCCAGGCATGGATGTCTGCACAGCTGTTTTACGCATTGCATAAACAGCCAAGTTTTATTGGGCCGACCCTGCTGTATATGTAAATCTACTCCGTCCATCAGGTAAGGACCCTTCCTTTAACCGTACATACAAAATATCAGTATGATTAGAATTTCAGATGGGCTACGCCCAATGGAACAATGTGAAATTGCTAGTAAACCTAAGTTTCATGCCGTATGGCCCGCTCAGTTTTGAATATGCTGATTCACTGCGAAAGCCTTGCGCAGGAAGTTACTGCGCTGGGAACCTAGGTGGGGCCATAGTGATGTTTTCTGATAAATCCATTCCGTCCATCCGATTTTGGGAGCTCATTTAGGAAATGAGAACAAAAATGAACCGGATCCAAGACTCAAGTGGGCCTCACTAAAGGAAAAGGTGGGTAGGAAAATTACTACCGTTGAATCCTCCCTGGGGTCCTATAGTGATGTTTATATGACATCCATACCGTTCATAACGTCACTACTACTGAGATGAAATGAAAACACAAATATAAGCCTGATTCAAAACTCCTGTGGCCCCACAAAAATATTTCAACTGTGGATGTTCAATCCTCACGTTTTTGGCCCACTTGAGTCTTGTATCCGGTTCATTTTTGTTCTCATTTCCTAAAATGATCTCCCAAAACGAATGGACGGGGTGGATTTATTAGAAAACATCACTATGGGCCCCACCTAGGTTTCCAGCGCAGGAACGTCCTGCGCAAGGCTTTCGCAGGAAATCAGCGTCTCCGGATTGGTGGGTTTAACTGGGAGCGGATTAGGTGAGACCCCGGCCTCACCTAAGACGGTGCGGCCCTTACCGTGGGGTTACCGTGGGGCCCACCTTGATGTATGTATTATGTATCTACTCCGTCCATCCATTTTTTCAGATCATTTTAGGGGATTATACCAGAAAGGAAGCAGATCCAATCATTAGGTAGACCATAACATAAGAAACAGTGGTGATTGACCATCCTACCATTAACAACTTATTAGGACGTACCTTCATGTTTTCATAGTGTTTATTTACCATCCATTCTGTTGATAAGGTCACATGATCCGGAACTAAGGGAAAAAACAAATGTCAGCTTCATCCAAAACTTTCATGGGTCATTAATGGTGAACAATCACTATTTCCTATTTTATGGTCCACCTGATGATTGGATCTACTTCCTTTCTGGTATAATCCCCTAAAATGATCTGAAAAAATAGATGGACGGCGTGGATGCATAATACATACATCAAGGTGGGCCCCACAATAACCTACGGTAAGGGCCGCACCGTCTTGGGTGAGGCCGGGGTCTCACCTAATCTGCTCTCAGTTTAACTAAGGGGAGCGGATTAGGTGAGACCCCGGTTCCACCGAGGTGGGTGCGACCCCTGGCTGTGGGACTCATAGTTATGTATGTGCCTTAAATCCACACTGTCCAACCATTTTGAAAGCTCATTTTAGGGCATGATCCCTTGACTAAGATACACAACATGGTGAACCCACACAAAAACCTATATATGGTCGGCATCCCATAGCATCATTCCTTATGGTGAGGCCCACCTGAGTAATGAATCTGGACCGAGTGAACATTGCCGGCCCCACAGAGCTGAGGTTAGCGTTGAACTATCACATAGCTGTAGCCTACAAAGAAAATAAAAAAATGTAAGATGATAATAGTTAGAAAATAATCTACTGGTAGACTCTCCCCCTCTCTCTCTCACGTGAAACCGATAAAGATACACGTGCATGGACACACATGTGCACACACACGCACGTACCGAATCTTTCTTCTTTATAAATGAGCGAGAAAAGAAGTTCTGTAACACAAACTTGCATCATGGCAACTATCTACACACCCCTTGTGAGTTCTCCCAAGAGGACCTCTCCTGCTTGCAAAGCCCTCATCCTTGTATTTTTCATAGCCACCATCACAGGCCTAGCATCTCTTGTGGCCCACCAACTGACCACCACAAACCACTTCCATATATGTGATCAGGCCCACCAGCCATCTTCATGCCGGACCATCCTCTCCAATGTAGCCACCTTCAAAATCCTACCATGGACCAAGATCAAACTCCTCCAGACCATACTAAAACAATCCCTACCGCACATCGAACAGGCCACTATGGTGGCTAACAGCATCCACCGTCGGATCAACGACCCAAATCAACAAATGGCTCTATCTGATTGCATGCTGCTGATGGATCTATCACGCGACCGCTTGAAAGACTCCGTATCGGCTCTCGACGATCCAACCGCACAATCTCATGCAAATGTACATTCATGGCTTAGTGGGGTACTCACCAACCATGTTACTTGCTCAGATGGGCTCCACGGGTCCACCAAATCAGCGATGATGATGGAGCTAGATCAATTGATGGCCCTGACCAGTACCTCCTTGGCCATTATCAATGCCATTTCCACATCAAATGAAGAAGAACTGATCGGACGGCGAGGCCGGGGACTTCCCTTCCTGGATCACGGCGAAGGACCGGAAACTTCTAGAAGCTTCGCCGACCGCCATTAAGGCCGACGTCGTCGTGGCCAAGGACGGAAGCGGGAAGTACAAGACAGTGCAAGAAGCGGTGACCGCCGCGCCGGATAAAAGCAAGGTCCGATATGTGATCTATGTGAAGAAGGGAACATATAAAGAGACGGTCGAAGTGGGGAAGAAGAAGAAGAACATCATGCTAGTTGGCGACGGCATGGATTCCACGATCATAACCGGAAGTCTCAACGTCGTCGACGGATCAACCACCTTCAAGTCAGCAACAGTCGGTATGGATTTTGGTTTCATACTTCTTTCATTTACATGGAATTCGAATACTGGGGCGCGTTTGGATGAATATCATTTATCCTGGAAAGCTTTTCCACTCTTAAGTAGAAATGTTTTGTGTGGTTGAAATTGGTCAGTGGGGGATGATAAGGACTCGAGCCCATCGTTGGTTTTCTGTGGATGTGGAGTCCATGGTTCGGCTATTCAGACCGTTCATCTGAATTGCCCACCTTTGATGGTAATGCCCAGATTGTAGTTGTATAACAATTACAACAGAAAACATGCCGAAGTTAATTGGGGTTGGTTCTATCAATCTGGGGACATATACCAACGGTCTGGATCGCTGAACCATGGGTCCCATACGGCGAAATCTTGCAGACAACCAAACTATATCTTTTCTAGAGATCATTAGTGATTTCAATTCATCTCTCTCTTGAAATGCAGCGGCCGTCGGCGACGGATTCATCGCTCAAGGCATCTGGTTCCAGAACACAGCTGGGCCGGAGAAGCATCAGGCAGTCGCCCTCCGTGTCGGCGCAGACCAGTCCGTCATCAATCTCTGCCGTATCGACGCCTACCAAGACACTCTCTATACCCACTCCCTACGCCAATTCTATAGAGATTGCTCGATCACCGGCACTGTTGATTTCATATTCGGCAACGCAGCGGTTGTCTTCCAAAACTGCAAGCTCATCGCCCGTAAGCCCATGAGCAATCAGAAGAACATGGTGACTGCTCAAGGCCGGACGGACCCGAATCAGAACACGGGCACTTCAATTCAGAACTGCGAGGTGATCGCAAGCTCTGATCTAAAACCCGTTAAGGGCACGATCCCGACGTATCTGGGCCGTCCATGGAAAGAGTATTCCCGGACTGTGTTCATGCAGTCGTCCCTCGGCGATCACATCGCACCGGCTGGATGGCTGGAATGGAGTGGGGACTTTGCATTGAAGACATTGTATTATGGAGAGTATGCAAACAGCGGGCCAGGAGCTGGGACAAGCAAGCGGGTGAAATGGGCCGGTTACCATGTGATCACAGACCCGAATGAAGCGCTGAAATTCACGGTGGGCCAGCTGATACAAGGTGGGGAATGGCTGAAGAGTGCAGGAGTGGACTTTTACTGAAGGGCTGTGAGTCTTGTCGTTGTCTTAATAATGTATTTAGATCTGAGATTATCTACAACACAATCTAAAGTAATGGCGTTTAACATGGTGTATTTGTTATGGTTTTTCTGTGGGGCTTGCTTGGGTGGACCCCCCCAATGATCATAGGAGGGATCCCTTGGATGTAGCTCAATCTTGCTAAGATTGGATGACCACAGCCGTCCAATTAAGGGGACTGAGATTGCCTGATGACCGAATCACCTGGGATATCCACAGTCAAAGATGAATCGATCCATCCCATGGTCCATGTAACAACTTTCCAACACTACTTTGCTGCCAATCTCTGACAGCAGCACATGTGGCTCTAATCAGATATGAAGTTCCTGCGTTGTAAACATTGGGATAGGCCCTGCGAATGGTTTCAACAGGCTGGGGTTAGAGCTGAGCCAAGGTCTATTCAAGCTTGGCCTGCATATTGTTTAACCGAAGTCCAAATTCGGGCCTAATCCTGTGCCCGACTACCTATTATTCGGGCGCTCAAAATTTATCTGAATTTTGCCTCAACTCTCCGGATCATTTTGTTTGTCATCAGTCACCCAACCACTTTTCATCGAGCACTTGAAATTTAATTGGAATTCGTGTTTTCTCACTAGGACTGTTTTTAGATGTCAGTGGGTGCCCGACCATGTGGGAATAGTTGCGCAGATTTGTACGAATTTTTTGATTTTCTTTCGATTTTTTAGTGATTCTTTTCTAATTTGTTTGGAACTCTTTTAATAATTTTTTGAAGCTTTAGGATTTCGTTTATCTCTATTTAAGAGGCTTAAACTCAGTTTGTAAATCATCTCTTCTTTTATTAATGAAAATTTCGAAACTTTTTAGTCTTTATTTCTTCGAAGATAGGTCTTATGTATTCGAGGAAAACTGATTGAGGAATCTCAATAGCTCCGTGGATTCAGAGTAGGTATCTTGTGGGAGATGATGGTGATCGATCTCACTCCGTCTACGCTGCGCGACATTATGGTGGGCCCTCTAAATATCAATGGTGAATGTTTCTCTCCCAACATTTCCTTTGGAGTGGCCTACCTGAAATATGAGTTAGCCTGATTGTTCTGCCATTGGCCTAATGTAGAATTAGACATCTAATGGTTGAAGTGGATTTTACTTACGGCCTCATAAAATGTCAAGGGTAAGCGTCGATCTCCTGCATTGCCCAAGGATTTTTTGCATAACA
The DNA here is from genome assembly GCA_003013855.2 of Liriodendron chinense. Classification (NCBI taxonomy): domain Eukaryota; kingdom Viridiplantae; phylum Streptophyta; class Magnoliopsida; order Magnoliales; family Magnoliaceae; genus Liriodendron; species Liriodendron chinense. The sequence continues at coordinate 1,675,423 of PVNU02002353.1, forward strand.
TAATTTTAGGGGAACATACACTCTTGATTCTTTAAGGGACCCAAGGTGATGTATGTGTTAGATCAAATCTGACCATTAGAGACGTTCACCCTTAATTCTTGTGAGGCTTAAGGCTCACCGTAACAGTTACATGAAATCCACTCCAACCCTTAGATGCCATACCAATATTTAGACATGGAGCCCACCCAATTCACCGGCCTGTTTCTAAAAAGTTACTTGAAACTAACTCCTCTCCCTCATTGTGTATGTAAAACAACTCTCCTTGGAGGCCCACCATTTATTTTTTAGGGGGCCATGGTGATATGTACATGAGATCACTCCATCATTAGATGTGTAATTCTATGTTAGACCCATGGCTAAAAAATTATGCTGACTGATGATTCAGGTGGGCCACACGAAGGGAAACAATTGGGAGACAGACATCCAACCTTGATATTTATAGGGCCCACGACAATGATTATATAAAATCCACTCCAACCATTAGATCCCACACCGAAACTTAGGCCTAGAGCCCAAACATCAAACCCATCAGTTATTCCGGTGGTCCATTCAAAGGAATATTTGGAAGGTGAGTGTTGCATTGTACACTATTTCCAATAGTTTAATCCACTTGAAACACATGATGGGGTTATTTATGGGCCTGGGCCTAACATGGGTTGACACACTTGGTGGTCAGGGTGGATTTCACTATAAACACTATGTTCAAGCCCACTCGCCAGTAACACATTTCTAGTAAATGTAAAATAACTTTCCCTATTTATTAACATTAAATTAAGCACGAGAAGACCCACCACGAAAACCATGTTGATTGAATGTCCACCGTTAAAAACTTCCTATACAGCCCATGGTAATGTTTATATGCCATCCAACATGTTGATAAGGTCACACAGACATGGATGAAAGGGATAGAAGAAAAAAAAATCTCACCTTGATCCAAAACTTCTATGCCCCCAAAAAGTCTTCAACAGGAGTATTCAATCTCCAGTGTTTACCGTGGTGTGGTCTACCTAAGATTTGGATCTATCTCATTTTTGGGTTCATGCCCTAATATGATCTAGCAAAATGGATGGACAAAATGGATAAAACACATACATCATGGTGGGTCCACAGAGCCTTGACATCAGCTAGCTGGTTGTCACTAGCCAAACCGCGTCCCCCAACTCAAGCTGTCAATCAAAAACACCTGTATTATTTGTGGGGAACGGATCACATGGAACAGTACTCCATCTATAGTGGCAAAAGTAGGGGATGTATAGTAGCAAACCTCCCAAAGGAAGCCTACTTTTAACCCAAAATACACATGGCAGGAGAGAGTAAATAAGGACTGTCGAATGCTGGACCATGTAATGGGTGGCCTATGGTTGCTTAAGCGACCTCCACACATCCAGTTGGTGGCCTGCGAATCCATGTGGACAAACTGAAGGGCATTGATAATTTGCTCTTGAACCATGAGTCATCCTTGGAACAGCCCAGTAGGTGGATGGTCCCGATCCACTATTACCCCTGCCGTGTGTACGGTGGAGAAGAGCCTCTATCATACAATGGTGGGCCCAGCTCTACCATATAAGTTCCTTGTATCCAATAAGAGGAAGAGGACCTCAACACCACAAAATGTCCCTGACCAATTAAAGGCATTGATTTCCTCCTTTAAATTCCTCATTGCCATCTTATTCGGAGTTTGTATGGCTGTTGGCTTTGTTTTTCCAAACGTCTCCCTCAAACTGAAAAAACTCAGGGAAAAAAAAAAAAAAAAAAACCACCTTGTTGGGTTTTTCTTCACTATTTCCTTGTTGGGTTTTTCTTCTTCCCATTGCATCTCTGACGTTTTTCTCTCGACATTAGATAAAGATGATTGAGGATGGAATGCAAAGAGAGGAGGTTCTTTTTTTGTATCTCAGAGTACTTCCCATTGTATTAATAACATTCCTATAAAGGTATATTTTCTATCAACCCTTATTTATTTTTAGATTGCATTGTTTTTCTCATTAACTTTTATTATTATAGATGAACATTGTATAATTTGAATTTGCAAAATTAGCCCAAGACACCATGAATCAATTGTCCTTTAAAATTGCATGCATGGGACTTCACACATATATAGCATGCGTATGATGATCCGAATTGTTCATTTGGTTGGGTTGAGCGTCGACCTAACCCCAACCTGACCTTAAGAGGACCCAACTCAACCTGAATTCCAACCTGAAGTGCTCAACTCCAAGTCCTCCATACCCAATCCAACCTGACCTGTCCCAAATACATGTGATTGTTCCAAACCCGGCTTAACTTGATAAAATAAAATTTGAAGAGAATCATTTTAATTTTTTTTTTTCGTATGTTTCGTTGAGTATGAATGGCCCCAATCAAGGACATTACAATCAATTCATCCCTAATCAAATTTGATAAAAATGAAAAATATATAAAGGTGAAATAAATATTTTCCTTACATACAAAATATGAATATAATCTTTTCTAATATGTCCAATTTTACTAATATGGCCCGATCCAAATTTGCTCAACTGAAACACAACTTGAATTCAAATCAGGTTTCCAACCCATCCAAACCTGACATGAACTTGGGTTGGGTCAATTTTGTTCAGGTCAACCCGAACCCAAGTTGCAACCCTATTGACACCATGATACTAATAACCATCTCATATTCCACATACAACCCATCTAACAACATCATCTCAAACATAATTGTACATCTTATAGCCTTCTTCTTCTTTTTTTCTGAAGGGATTCTTGGATTGGAGAGTTTCCCATGGTTAACAAAATGAAAGGGTTAGTCAAGGGGTTCAAAAACATCTCCCAAATATTTGGTAATGTTATTTGGTTATACTTCTCTCATTCTTTCTAGTAGTTTTTTTTATTCTCCATAGATTGGGAATTATTTAGGGCTCGTTTAGAGCGTGGGATTAGGTGATATGGAATTGCATTTGGTCCAATGTAAATTCTATTATGTGTTTGGACAAGATGGTAAGGATTGGATTAACTTAAGTATCATGTCATCCAATCCCAGCAAGAGATACGGCATTTTTGGTAGATTTCAAAATCCACTACATTTGTAGGCCCCATGTTAATGCATGTGTTTTTATCCATGCCACCCGTCCATATGTGCCCTTTACATGTGATAATCGAGTTGCATATGCATATAAGTGACTGGCATCGATCAATTATGAAATATGGTCTATTGATTACAATTCAATGGTCGACCAAACACAAGCTTCACTTGATATAGTGTTTTTTCAAAGAATTTAATCCCAAACGTGTGATTGGATTATCAAAATATCATGATATTTCCATACATATAATCATTGTGCAATAATGGTGTTAATTCCACTTAATGCAATTCAATATCATTTAATCTCACATTCCAAACAAGCTCTTAGTCATTATTTGGGGGTGCAACCAATTGCAGCTTATGCTTTTTTTCATGCTATTTTGTTCATGGGTTGACGACATCTAGACACTTTTTTATTGTAGTGTACAAAGAGCATGAGATGGAAATTGGGTTACCAACTGATGTAAGACATGTAGCACACATAGGGTGGGAGGGCACATCTGCATCGCCTCCAGCTTGGGTATGAAATAGACAACCTCTACGAAGAGAATTGATCACCTGCAGGCATTCATGTTGGTTGTGGACCCATGGGGCCCACTTGTGGACAACCATTTGTGGGTGGGGCCCATAAGGATGTTCCCGCATCCTCCTTCTCCTGAGAGTTTGAATTTCTAATTAGAAATTTAAACCTCGGAAGAAGATGAGATGGGATAAGATAAGGTTAAACCAATCTCATCCCATCTCATCCCTTATCTCTTTTCCCTCTATTTATAAGAGGACTCCTTCCGTTATCAAATACACAAGGAAGAGGAAAAGTATAAGTGATATACGGAGAGAAAAGAGAGGGATAGGCTTATAGAGTTTATCTAGTCCATCCATCAGATTTGAGCCATAGATCTGATCCGGGGATCATCTTCACCGTAGGATCAGAGGGGTGATCAGACCCACTTGCTCCTGTAGCAAATAGGTGGATCGCTGGATCGCACCACATATCTTCGGCTTTGCGAAGGTTCACATCGTGTAGACCGTCGGATCCTGGTGGCCCACACTTCCGCAATTCCTAACAATTCATACACTAACTTGTCATGCAGGATGATTTTTCCTGCCAATGTGCTACTTGTGCAAGATGTTTGTACTATGTAACATGAAGAAACCATTTCCTTGGCACCCAAAGCCAGGTTGGTCCACTCAATACTAAATGTAGGATTGAACTTGACGTGCAAGTGTGGCCCGCCTAATGAGTTGGTCGGCCTGATTTTGGACATGAGCCATCTTTACAATGAGTTATGTCAAATGTATTTTATGGGGTCCAAACACCAGTCACTCCTTTAATGGTTTATAGAAAAAACATCATGTGCATCTTTCAGATGCTAGCCCACTATGAAAAGAAGATTTTCTTTTATGAAATAATATTTTTGCATTATCATTGTATGAATCACATTATGGGCACATTGCGCTTTTTCACTAGGCCATGTTAGGAACTACACGATTGATGCAGCAGTGCATAATAAAAGAGTAAAGATCTTAGTCTCTTTAATGATTATTTTTGAAATTACAAAGAGAGAAATACTCTAAAATGAAACTAGAAGCTTACACATTTTATTGAATAGAATCTCTTAAAAAGCGCGTATGATGACTTAAAACAGTAGAACACATGCTCAAAACTCAAACTCAACTAGATAGGAAAATATTTCAGAAATAGAAAATTTGTCAAAATTATTAAAAATCATATGGATTCTAAAATCTCAATCAAAATTCTAAAATAAATATACAAACACCAGTAATGGTGCCCCTAAAACATGTAAAAAGAGCACCTAAAAAACTGCTTGAAATAGAAAGTTCTAACTTTATATGCAAATTTTGGGTCATTGGAAGATGGCCAGATTCAAATGCTACAGTTATGACATATGTCATTGCAATACACCGGGATATGTTCTAGCTAATGTCAAGTGCAAAACTGGCCTGCAAGACAGGTTACCATACCTTGGTGTGTAGGTGATTTGTTCTCTTCTATTTAGTGGATGTTTTCATTTTATTTTGAAAAATGACTTTTTCTTTTTTGGGTTTTTTTTTTTTTTTTTTCACTTGAATCCATATAGATGAGCGAATTTAAGAACGAACCTGAATTTTCAGCTATGTCACCGAATAGCTTTGGCCAACCAAAGGATCCAAACGGCATAATCTCTTCTCAAGGTATGTTGCTCTTTCTTATAAAACACCGGAAATGATATCCGAACCCACCCTTTTGATGCATCCATCCTTTTTATTAATTTTCAAATTAGAATACATTTGTCATTAGTACAGTTCTAATCTAAAAAATAGAGGGGTGTATGCATAGAAATCCCTACCATTTTACTAGCTAAGGGAGCGTTTGGATTGAGAGGACACTTTGGAAATGAATTTGACTTTCATGGACTTTTGTTTCCAGTCTTATTTGTGTAAGAAAGCAACCGTGGAATTCAATTTCCATTTTTAAGGCTTTATTAAAAGCCCATGGATGTTTAAACGTGTAAAGATTCCATGTGGCATATACCTAAAACCTGGACCACCCAAATAGTGGGACTCACTTTAGATTGGTCCTATAAGGAGAGACTCCTGTGGCAGTTTAGCACCATTTAAAAATGGTGATGACCCTTCAGACGTGCACACATATATGGTTGTAAGTGAATTCATATTTAGTGTCGATTTTTACAGCTGCGAGGAAACTTTATCTTTGATTGTTGGCCTTTTAACATTTTCATTAAAACCACACTCTAAATGGGTCAAGATTCTATGTGGCATATACCTAAAACCTGAACCACCCGAATAGTGAGACTCATCGAAGATTAGTCCTATAAGGTGAGGCTCATGTGCCAGTTTAGCACCATTTAAAAAATATGGTGACAACTCATCAGACATGCACGTGCATGGTTGTATGGAAATTCGCATTGAGCTAATGGTGGATGGAGCATAATCAAAATATTACATCTGATTTTCACTTCAATGATTTGCGTTGATTGTTTGGATGATCATAATGTGGGCTCCATATGTATGTAATTCAAGTTGTAAGCAGACTATATATATTTCCTGACAAGAAGCGCAACATGATAACACTGTCTTCGGATTGTTTTCATCTTATTAATTTTCACCGTTTTAGATTTTTCTTGGCCAGAGAACAGGAGGAACATGTACTAACAAGGAGTAAACAGCGCACATTTCTTTGTTTTCTCCTTAAGAACCTAGTTGGATTGGTGGAATACAAAAAGTAACAGTGTTAAAGAAGGTTTTTTTTTTTCCACAGATATGATAGTTTTCATCAACTATAATAATAAATTAACATTTGAAAAATGGTTTTCCTTTTCACCATTTTTCTTAAAAAAGGTAGTTTTCTTTTTCTTAAGAAAAAAAAAAAAAACCTTGATAATGATGAGAATGGAGGCCCCGCAGCGAAAGTAGTGAGAGCAACATAATCAAACAAGATAAACCACAATGGCAACAATCAACCAAGCAAATCAGCACACATGAGAAGTCAATCCAATTTTAATGTGGGAAAATCCCTCACGGGTAAAAAAAAACTACACAGTGAACAATCTACTATGAATCAAAAGTTACAAGAGATTACAAAAGAAACCTCATCCGGATCACAACCCACAAGAGAAATTTCAAGATAATAAAGCTAATTCTCATATGAGAAGGACAAACCCAGCCATTTCCCTCATTCCCGAGAACTCTAAGCTTTCCCCTAACTCTTTCTCTTGCCTTAAAACTCTCCTCAATCCTTTTAGGATGCCTTGGCCCGCGGCAACCCTAATCCCGCATTATACCCCCTTAAATAAGAAAAAGCTGAGATTAGAAACAATTCCAGCACAAAACTGCGCCACCGACTTAACCCGACTTGGCCGGTTGCCTGACACCCCCGATGTCCAAGATTGAAGACAAAACCCCAACAGATAATTTCCATTTTCACTATTTTTAAATGATAAATTCACTTTTTAACCATTGACCATTTCAATTTTTTTTTTAAATCATATAAACTTAAACAAACAATCTTTTTAGAAATCCTTTTCATAGATGTTTTTTTCCCATCATCCTAATAAAATGTTATGGTGTGTTTAGTTGTACCAAACATTATGAAATTTAATGATATTCATGCAACCAAATGCACCCTTACCAATCAAAGCATCATACTAAAACATTTCATAGTTTAAGATTTTAATTTTCATGACCTCTCACTTTTCAGCACTAACCAACAAAAGCGTTCTAGTTATCCATTGTCATTAAATGCTCCCACCGCAAGGGAAGCCGATCGCTACCTACCCCGCCTCGACAATAATCCATCCATGCAGGGATCTACGGCCCACTGTAATGTATGGGGTTTATCCATGCCCGTTCATCCACTTCGAAAGATCATTTAATTTAAGGTATGAACCCAAAAAATGAGGCAGATCCAAGGCTCAAGTGGTCCATAGAGTAGGTATTGAATGCACACCATTAAAACTTCTTGGGAGCCACGGAAGTTTTGGATCAAGCTGATATTTGTGCTTTCCCTTCATCCAAGTTTATGTGACCTTATGAACAGGTTGGATGACAAATAAATAACAAGGTGGGCCCTACGAAGGTTTTAATGGGGGCATCACTGTCACCATTGTTCCCTATATATGGTGTGGTCTATTTGAGCCTTGGATTGCCTCATTTTTGGGTTTATTCTCTAAAATTATTTTTCAAAATGTATGAACGGCGTGGATAAAACCCACACATCATGGTAGACCCCACAGAGCCCCTACTAAACAAAGTTCTGCAACTACATCCATGATATGACTTGGTTCCACACCTTGCATGTTAGATTTTCTTAATGACCATTATTTATATACTGCAACTAAGGCCATTTTGATAAGGGGAGCACAATCCATGCCTCTAGAGGCACGGCATTTTTTTCATCCCTCCATGTCACATTCCAGACATTCCAAAAATGTGGTGTAAAATGGATGAGATCTGAACCATCGATTTCGTATTTCCAATATTGATCTTTTAACCATTTGATTGGTGGCATGCAAATAAAAACACTCAAAAGAAAGAAAAAAATTAAAATTAGCCGTAGTTCTTATTAAGGGAAGAAAAACTCATTTATTAGATGTAATTTAATTAAGATAGTCCAATCATAGAGAAATATTAATCAACAACGGAGCCCACATGATGCCCAATTCAGATGATCATATTCATGTGCCATGTGTTGAACACAATCTAGAGGCATGAAAATGTCATCCCTTCGCTTTTATTAGAACTTATTTAACATTAGTATAATATGGAGGCATGAAAATGGCATGCCTCTAGAGATAGGTAACTCTCTCTCCTCTAATACTTGTTAGACACAATCGTTGGAGGCACTTAAATGTCATGCCTCTAGAGGCAGGTCATTCGCTCTCTTCTACCATCTCTTCTACTACAACTTGTTTGACATAGTACAATTTGAAACCATGAAAATGTAATGCCTCTAGATGTAGATAACTCCCTCTCTTCTATTACAACTTTTTTGACATTAGTATAATTTGGAGGCACGAAAATGTAATGCCTCTAAAGGCAAGTAACTCCTCGCTTTCTTCTATTACAACTTGTTTGACATTAGTACCATCTAGAGGCACAAAAATGTGTCATGCCTCTAGAGGCAGGTAATTCGCTCTCTTCTATTACAACTTGTTTGACATTAGTACAATATGGAAGCACGAAAATGCCATGCCTCTAGAGGCCCGTAAGTTGCTCTCTTCCATTACAACTTGTTTGACATTATTATAATATGGAGGCACGAAAATGTAATGCCTCTAGATGTAGATAACTCCCTATCTTCTGTTACAACTTGTTTGACATTAGTATAATTTAGAGGCACGAAAATGTCATGCCTCTAGAAGCAGGTAATTCGCTCTTTTCTATTACAACTTGTTTGACATTAAGGGCATGTTTGATTTTCATATTTATAAGTAAATAGCATGTAAATAAATCATAATTACTTTTTCCACTAGCTTGATTTTTAAAGTAATTATGACTTATCAAAAGTCGTGTTTATTTCAAATGGATTCCATTTGTCTCTATACATAGAAAATATAGAGCCCACCGTGATGAATGTGTCATATACATGCTCTTCATCCTCTTCATAAGCTCGTTTTAGGGCATGTGTAAAAAAACGAAGCAAATCCATAATTCAAAAGGACCACACCACATGAAACAGTGGTCCTAGTGGACCTCATCCATTGAAAGTCAATACCTTCGTATGGCCCATACTGACGTTTATTTGTCATCCAACTTGTTCATAAGACCATACAGATATGGATAAAGGGAAATCATAAAAATTAGCCTGACCCAAAATTTCTATAACCCCCAAATAATTATCAACAATAAGCATTCAATTCCCACTATTTAACGTTGTGATTCAGATGAGCTTTAGATCTGCCTCATTTATGGGCTTATGCCCCAAAATGACCTAGCGAAACGGATGGATATTGGCATGGATATGACCTATACATCACTATGTGCCCAACAATTTTTTAACCCAAAATATATTTTTGCCTCTTATTTGCGCCAAAACATTTTTCCCATCAATGTCAACCTCAATGGTGACAAAAGTACAATGCATTTGTGATGTAATTTGGAAATCAAACAGGCCCTAATACTTCCATATTGTAGCAGATTCTCAACAAGCCATGGATCTCCATCAGGCTTCAGGAGACTCCCCGGAAATAGAATTGCCAAAGAATGCTCGGAAGAAAATAAAGCGGAAAAAGACTAAGGCTTGTTCTACCAAGGCTTCTTCTTCCTCACCTTCCACGAGATCTTCCACAAGATCATCTAAATCCAAGGCTCCATTCACGACGGCCAACAACCAAGTCAAAGTAGTGGAAAGCCTGATGGTACTCTAAGTGAGATCGACATGATTAGTACAAAAGCCTCTTATGCTAAGAAGAATGAAATCCCATTTTAGTGTAGGGATGTTCACATAAATGGAAAAACAAACAAAGGACTGGACAACCTTATATGTGTAAATGCAAAGGAATGTTCAATTTTCATTTGTGATATCAGTCATCTATCATCCAATAGAAGCATATTGAGGTGTGAGATTAATGACATGGAAGATGTTAATCTCACATAGTTGTGTATTTGCCGTGATTGGCTAACATTGGCGGTAAGACCCGGAGATCATTGTATGGTGCCCGTTTTTACTCGGGGCGACAATCGAATTCAATAACATTAATGCCAATTTGAACTGTTTTGTTACCATCATCCATTTTTTCGTAGTGGGAAGACACTTTTCAATTGAATGCAGGCCATTTTTATATTTCTCTGATTCATCATCTATTAGTAGGCTGCAAATCAAAAGGGTCATGGATTCATCCACATTTGGACATGAATGGTGTGGATTATCAAATTATGGGCCCCACTTATAAACTAAAAAATACGTATATATTGTGCAAAAATACTGGACACAAATATAATTCCTCAAGAGGTAATTTGCTAAGATGCATTAATCGGATATATTGCAATAAGATACGTCTAGACTCTACCAAGTGGATTTTTTTTTTTTAATGGCCCAAACTGTTTATATGATAGTGCTCCCCTTGGAATGGGGATTACCGAAAAAACTCATGGAAGGATATTTCATCCTTTTGATTATACAGAGGCTATGGTGGGTTCTATATTCAAAGCAAAAGAATCAAATTATTAAAGCAATGAAATAATCCAATTGGAGCTTTTATTTGTTGTCTATCCATCATAAAATGTGAGAGACATTACATAATGGTTGTTTGGATTACTGGGAGATGACCCATCTTCAAAGGCTAAGGTCCTTATGTTATCTCAGAGAGAGAGAGAGAGAGAGAGAGAGAGAGAGAGAGGATGTGTGTCACCTAGCTAACACCTTGTTTGAAATCTAATGAAGGCTACATTCATTTTCTTCTTTGTCATGTGGGCTGCTTTCGCCCTCAACGAAGTGCTCAAAATAGACGAATACTATTGTAAAAGAAACTTGAAGACCGTAGTTTTGTAGTGGGCTCGGAATGCCTCTGTAGTCTTTCTAATGCTATATATGCCTTCTTCCTTCATTCATTTTATAAGCAGTAGCTTCCACACCAGAAAAAATAGCCTCCTTCCCAGCCTAGAAGATCACTTCCCTTCTAGCAACTAGCGAAGATGGGAGAAGGGGAGTCACTGTTAGGCTCTGGAACACTAGTAGAAGGATTTTACACTCCAAAATTGAGCTCTATCTATTATATATCCCAGTGTTTTCCATGGATTCTCATGAATGCCTACTTTTATAGAGGATGTAATCATACCGATTTTCATTTCACGTATGGAAGAAGGCCATATGGCCATACATTCCAACAGACCCAACATGGTGCAAAGAGGGGACCAAGTTCTAGTAATAGATGGGTTGGATCTCATCCTCGTGTGCAATGTTAGTAGATAAGGTCATGTGTACACAATCAAACGTACATACCCATTTCCATTCCATAGGAATAGTTGTTCATGTCCATTTAATGAACCCCTGGGTTGCTATCAGACATCATCTTGTGTTTTTTAATGCTCATGCTGGTTTTATATGGGTTCTTGATACTCTGGATTGCCTCAGCTAGCAACCCTCTTGTAATGATCGGAACTATATGAGGCGCAGCCCACATCATATTTGCCTGGTATACACTGATTTTCAGTCCAAATAATTAGGACTTATGGTATGGTAATTCAGATCATTGGTCACTTCTATTTGACCACCAGTCTACATCACCCCAAACCCAAAAATACTTCTGATTGAAAAATCTAAGTAATTCAATAATAAAATGGCTATCGAAATTGTTCAGGGATGACGCATTTGCAAATCACAAACAACGTCGATCTTCATCTTTGTAGAAGTTCTTGTCCTTGTCTACTAGACATAGGAGCTTACTGTAGCCATAGCTTGCTTCAATTTTTAAGTTGAACATGGGCTGTTGTTGTATTTTCCTTCTTTGCAGTAGTATTTTGTAGGTCGCAAATCAAAGGGTGAGATTGTCCATGTAACGACCCGAGATTTTCGACTCTCGTGTATAACACAACAGCCGAATTCCCAAATAACTTATGGAATAACTAATTTGTCAAATAATGAAATCTAACATTCAAGCATAATGGCGGAAACAATTTTTATCTTATTCTATCAAACTCACTACGTCATCATCAATGTTTAAATAAGGGAACCAACTAATATCTTCACTAATTAACTAAAATACTAATTTATGTCTTCTCTTGAAGACTTATTACAATTCCATAAATGTATCAACTACTCAAAAGAAACATTTAATAAATAACAACATCGATTAAGTTTCTCCAACATCGTCTTCCGCCATATGATTGTGCGAACCATCGAACTCTTCTCCTTAAAAATCGAATTCAATACCTGGATCTTCACATGCATCACCTAAATTATGTTTTGGATAGCGTTAAACGCTATCATAGTGGGGAATATTCCCTCCAAGACTATCAAGAATAATAATGTACAAAACTCAGAGTAACGCAACACAATAATATCTTTATTCAAACAAAACAATCAAGTAAAAATCTTTGTTAATGCGATGCATGGAATGCATGCTCTGGCTAAGGCACCCTCGCTAAAATCACAATACATGAAGTGGGAGACTCTCTGTTACAACTTCACGCTAACCACTAGTCGCTAGAGGTTCCTGGGACGCACAAGCCCATAGTTTTGCCTGACCACATGAGAAACGGGACGCTCATAGCCCAAATCTACACGTGACAGTGTACGAGAGAAGTAGGACGCTCTAACCTATTCTCAATTTCGTACACCCACATGGAGCCAAGTGAATGCATGACTTTAGTTTCACCTTTATTTAATTGTTTTCGCATACAACCGATTTAAATAAAACTCAGTGGTCACTATGGGGAGTCGCAAGCAACCCAACATAGGCCGACAGCACGAGCTTAGTGTCCATGGCACCAACCCCGGCTCATGAGAATTTGTATACTATTAGTGTCCATTCATTGTCCCGTTTTATGATTTCATCATGTCCCAAAAAGCCAATGTTGTACATCATGACCAAATTCATTAAAATACCCATGTACTGTAAATAAATCAAATCAAGCATCATGTACATGTAAGGATTCATTAACAAACAATCACTTTATTATCTCAATTAAGTCAATATATATATATTCTTCCATCATGGACACCACTCACGGGTTCCATCTTTCTATATCGAATAATTTTACCAACTTAGGGACAAAGAGTATACAATAATGGGATGTTCATATGATAATCTTATACACATATTTCATATCACAATATGAAAACCAATGTTACTTGTAATACATGGACTAAGAAAATAAGGACATAGATTTCACAAAAATAAATAACACAAATACACATGCTTCTTAGTCAAAAATCTAAAAAAAGGAATCACATCACCATATAATGATATTCATTACAAATCTCACATCAAACTTCATGTTATATGGATAAGTAATTCAAAACAAAACAATTTCACATGCCACAAAAGAAACTTATGATAATCGTGATATTATTAATGAAAGGCTTGAAGGAAAATCCTCACCTTAGGATGGACTTAGAAGAAGAGGGTTGTAGAAGATCCTAACCGTTGGAAAAATATGAGAAAGAATTCTCTTCTCTCTTCCCCCCCCCCCCCCCCCCTCTCCTCTCTCTCTCTCTCTCTCTCTCTCTCTCTCTCTTCTCTAGGGCATGGAGGCTAGGGTTAGGAGAAAGATTTGGAGGTGCGTAGTAGAAATATGGAGAGGGATGTGCACGCGAGGTCTTGTGTAACAACTTCTTGAGGTGGGTTTCTCAAATCTCAATATTCGGATGATCTATGATCAATTTCAATCCGTTCATTTTATCAAGCTCGAAGAGTAGAGTCAGAATACGTAAATTTATTGATGATCCACATTCTAGATTGGTCGATCCTTGAAAATAGCCTAAGGGGTGCTAAAATGGGCTTGATCTCAATTAACAGTCTACGCTTGATGATCAGGGCCCAAAATATGTAGTCATGATAGGCAAAGAATTGAACAAAGTTTAGTGGTTGATTGATGGTGAGAAATGCCTATATTTGAAATTTCAACTTTTAGCGGAAAAGGAAGGGGCTGGCTTTGTGGTTCAACGGTGTAGGATTATAGATCGGGGTCCAAATTTTGTTTAAACTCGTAGTCATATGAGTATAATAAGTGGTCCAAATTTGAAAAGCAATTGATGGTGAGAAGTGGGTAAATTGAAAGGTTCAAATTTAAAAAGAGTTGGTAACTCATTAATTTCTAAAACAGGATAACTTCGCGTATAAGAAAGAGGCTTATCAAGGTGGGGCACTCAAATCACACTATTGATCTATGATAAAGACGATCAAAGTCATTCATATGAAGAAAAATATTCGACTACGACTAACCATCCACTTTCCTCACTTGATGGACATGAAAATCAAAGATTAAGGGGCTGATTTGACAATTGGACCACTTCTGCTATGATTTAAGGGCTGAAAATTGACGTATATGGTTAATATGTGCCCAAAAGCTTAAATCCAGGGTTTTACGTGAAAGTGATCTTCAGAAACTAAAATACTTAAAATGGCATCTTAACTTAATTTTAACTAATGGCATTTTCGTAATTATCTGAAAAGTGCGTGACTTTTGAAATCTGATTTTTCTACGATGTTTATGAGATCATTCTAAGCAACTTTTGTAAAGGGTCGCCTATCGGATCTCCTACGGATGTTCCGCTATTCACAAATCAACAGTAAATGTACGATAATTAATAAAAAATAAATTAAAAATGAATTTTCAAAAAAAAATTTAAATAAATCTTGAAAATCTGGGGCGTTACAGTCCAGTTACAGAGCTTTTCAAGTGATAGTCCATCTAAGTCAGGATCTAGCAGATGAATAGCATGGATTACAGAACTATGGGCAAAATAAAAACATAGTCCAAACCTTCCAGCATATTAAAATCTATGCTCGAGCCCCGCTGGAGTTCATAACGGGCCAAGACAAACAGGCTTGAGCCTAGTCCATTATGATTATGAGTGGCTTGGGCCTCTGGGGCAGGTCCAGAGCCAAGTAAGCTGATTGCGTCCTGCCCCCACCTAGACGATATTCTATCCAGCTAGGGCTCTGTGGGGCCCACCATGATATATGGGTTTTATCCAAGCTATCTATCTAATTTTGCATATTATTTTAGATCATGAGACAAAAAATGAGGTAGATACAAGGCTCAAGTAGGCCACACGCATTGGGGATTTAAATGCCCACCATTAAAAACATTTTGAGAGCTGCATTAACTCTTGGATCAAACTAATATTTGTGTTTTACATTCATCCAGGTCTTTCTTACTTTATTAACAGGTTGGATGGCAAATAAATATGATGGTGATGGTCTCCACGGCTTTCTATGATGTGCTCCATTCAGCTTTATATCTGCCTCATTTTTTCGATCACAGCCAAAAATGATATGGAAAGATGGATGATGGACGGAGTTGATAAAATCCATATATCATGGTGGGCCCCATACAGCCCCTGCCCGGACGGATTATTGTCCGGACGGGGGCAGGACCTAATCCGCTTCCCAGAGCTAAGGCTGGGGCTGGGCTAGTCTTAAGGCTCGGGGCTCGAGGGCTGAGCTAAGGCCAACCTCAGCCGTGTCGGATCCCACCCGGAAGCTCTTTTATCGTCTAAACGTGCACCATGTGGCTCACGCGAGACTAACCCCCTTCAGCCCCCAGTTCAGTGGCCCGGGGGAATCGGCCGGAGGGGCATTTTCGATCATAAATTTTTAATTTCTTGTCAAAAGGCCAAACAAGGTGCACCAGACGAGAAATTAGACTTTTAGTAAAAATAGCCACAACGCAGGCTATTACTTGCGCAGGAAGCTCCTGCACGGGAACCTAGGTGGGGCCCACCGTGATGTTTTTGAGAAATCCACCCCGTCCATCTGCCTTATGAGCTCATTTTAGTAGATTATTGCAAAACTAAATCGGATCCAAGACTCAAGTGGGCTGAAAATGTGAGGATTTAACGTCCACAGTTGAAATATTTGTGGAGCTACATAAGTTTTAAATCAGGCTAATATTTGTGTTTTCAGTTCAATGGCGTTATGAACGGGCGCGGATTGCCTGCGCAAGAAATCTGGGTGGGGGCCACCATGAGGTTTGTGAGAAATCTACGCCGTCCAACTGTTTTGTGAGATCATTTTAGGCATTGCGACAAAAAATGAATGGGATACAAAACTCAAGGGGGCCGCACTAAAGCAAAAGGTGTGTTGGGAAATTCTTACCATTGAAACCTCTATGGGGTCACAGTGATGTTTATATGCTGTCCATACCGTTCATAATGTCATTCCTATTGAGATGAACTGAAAACACAAATATTATCCTGGTTAGAAACTTCTGTGGCCCCACGAATATTCCAACTGTGGAAGTTCAATCATCATGTTTTCGGCCCACTTAAGTCTTCGATCCCGTTCAATTTTGGTCGCAACGCCTGATCGCACAAAACGGTTGGATGGTGTAGATTTCTCACAAACCTCACGGTGAGCCCCACCCAGATTCCTTGCCCAGGAGATGCCTGCGAAAGGCTTTCACAGGCAATCCGCACCCGTTATGAACGGTATTGATGGCATATAAACATCACAGTGGACCCAGGGAGGTTTCAACGGTAAGAATTTCCCAAACCACTTTTTCCTTTAGCACGGCCCACTTGACTCTTGTATCTGGTTCATTTTTTTGTATAATGTCCTAAAATGATCTCTCAAGGCGGATGGACGGGGTGGATTTCTCGCAAAACATGA
Source organism: Liriodendron chinense (assembly GCA_003013855.2). Taxonomy (NCBI): domain Eukaryota; kingdom Viridiplantae; phylum Streptophyta; class Magnoliopsida; order Magnoliales; family Magnoliaceae; genus Liriodendron; species Liriodendron chinense. The sequence goes on from PVNU02002353.1 coordinate 1,692,280, forward strand.
CAGTGGGCCCCACCTGGGTTACCCGCGCAGGAACTTCCTGCCCCAGGCTTTCTCATGGAAGGAAGCGGATTGCGTAGCGTGCGGAGTAAACGCTGTGGGGCCCACCGTGATTTACATATTTTATCCACTCCGTCCATTCATCTTAACAGAAGTGCCAAAAAATGAAGCAAATCAAAATCTAAAGTGGACCACACCACAGGAAAAGCGTGAACTGAATGTCTACCATTGAAAATTTCCCGGAGGACACTGAAGTTTTGGATCAAGTTGATATTTATGTTTTCCCTTCATCCATATCCATGTGATCTTATGAACAGGATGGATGACAAATAAACATCACTGTGGGGCCTGGGAAGGTTTCAACGGTGGAAATCATTATTCCCACTGTTTCCCGTGACATGGTCCACTTGAGATTTGGATATGCTTAAATTTTGTGCTCAACCCCTAAAATGAGCTGGAAAAACATATGGACGGAATAGATAAAGAACATACATTCTAGGTGGGCCAACGGAGTTTACTCCGCACGATAATCCGATTCAAGGAACCCGACTCCCCCTGTTGTATTCTGCGAAAACCTAAAATCCTCTCTCTCTCTGTGGGAATTGAAGCAGCGATGGAGGAGATTGTGGTAGGAATCCTGTTCATGCTGCTCGCTTTAACCATCTTTCCTCTCTATCTGTGGAGAAGACGCCAGATTTCTCGATCCGATCGAGAAGAACAACCGCAGGTAGCGATTTCTCTATCGATTTTAAAAAAAGAAGAAATTTCTGATAATTTATATTTATTAAAATATATATATGTGTGTATTTTATTCTCATTCATCGCACTGCTTTGGTCCGTTCCACCTAATTTCCATCTTAAAGAATTAAAAAAAAATTCCATGAATTTTGACGCGTTGATGTCGATATTCTCCCGTGAATTTGTTTTTCATAAATCGTATAGTAGCGTTGAACTATGTTGTTGTGTGTATGAGCGGTGCTATGGCTACCGCAGGAAGAAACTGGGTTGTTCATCAGGTGAGTTCCCAAGAATTAGGTGGGCCATGGTTGTGGAAAGGATTTAGGTTAAGAAAAATCAACCGATTGTTCGCTACAATGTAATAGAGATACCTGCCTGCTGGCTGGAATGGGCCCAGGAATTAGGCTGGTCCGTTCATAAGGTGGGCCATGGGTATGTAAGGGATTTACAGTTAAGAAAAATCAACTGATTGTTCGCTACAATATAATAGAGATACCTGCCTGCTGGCTGGAATGGGCCCAGGAATTAGGCTGGTCCGTTCATAAGGTGGGCCATGGGTATGTAAGGGATGTACAGTTAAGAAAAATCAACTGATTGTTCACAATCATTATACTAAAGCGACCTGCCTGGTGGGAATCCTTGGGCATCTCTACCCTTGAGTTTCATATTGCCCTGGTGGTTTCATACAAGATCAGACCAACAAGTATCTGGTTTAGAGCACACCCTCCAATGTATATAACAAAATCATACTTGCTGAATTTCGTAAACAATATGAAGGTGAGAAATTTGAATTCTGTACATGATTTACGAATACTAACTTGACATAAGATAATCGGTTGTTTTTTGTGTTCTCGTTGAGGTTATTAACAACTACAATTAGAAAACATTTCCCTTTGTATGCTCTACAATTTTTAATAAGGATTTGAGTCCCAAGATATTCCATAACGGTAAGTTGGTAACGGTGGCTGTAACGGCCACTGCCATTACTGTTATGATACGGGCCATTACGGCCCTTTTTTCTGGGAAAAAATTCATTTCAGAACCATTACAGGTCCTTTTTCTTTTAACAGCCGTTTCAGCCCCATTACGCCCTACTGGTTACCACAGTTACCATTATGTAACGGCCGTTACAACCATTACATAACCGTTTTGGATGTGATAAATGCGAAGCATGAGAAGTTTTGTAGACTGTCTGGTTAGGCATGAGTTTGTTAACAATATATAAAGAAAGAAAGAAGAGCATGGTATGATTGTTAAGTGTGGCTGTTTTTAATATCTTCTACTTTTAGTTGGATCCTATCTTTATCTTGTGCATGACATTTGCCTTTTGATATTTCAATCATTCTATTCTATAAATCACTGTATTTTATGTTTACTTGGTATTATTCTTTGGAACATTGCAATTAGCTACTTCTTGCATTCCCAGATGACTTTTATCTAAATAGTTGTCAATATAAACAGGCAGACATACCTGAGTAGGCCCCATCTGGCTGCTGATTTATATCATGGGCCTGCTTTGAAATTATTATCGGTTAAATCGTATGATTCATTTTTTGAAGGGTTAAATCTTATGATTCATGATAAATAAATAAACTAAATCTGAGTTGATAAGCTGGTGGAAAATTATTAATCCTTATTGCTATGAACTGCAGATCCCACAGAGGGAGGCAGTAGTTCGCCAATCTGCAACTCGCCGAATGCGGCGGAGGCCAGCTGCTGCCAGTACTTCTGCAGCTGCAGCAGCTACAGAAGGTTTTCACATAATATCCTCATACCCTGTAATTGCAATCCTCTATAAATGACCTTTTCAAGAATCCACAAACTTCTCTTTAAAGTGAACATTATTGTTAGCCCTTGGTATGTTCTTGTTATGATTCCACGCCTGGCTTGCTTCTTGGTATCTAACGCTTCGTTTCTTCAGTGGTTAAATTGTCATTATGCATTTATGAAAATTTTCTGTGACTTCCTTTCTCATGCCAAAGAATTCATAATGTGTGGTGAGGTGAATTAGATAATATATAGAGCAACGAAGGTGCTACCGTGCTACTATATCATTTCTGAAGACGGGTGTGTGATAATGATATACAGCCTGAAATCCTGATTTGAAATAGAACAAACTGGGTGGGATGAAAAATTAAAAAGAAAAAAGAAAATGCAGTGACAAGAAAAGCCAAGTTCATAAGTTCTGTATAATTAATAGGAATGTGAATCTTAGCTATAGTAATGTGATAAATTCTTTCAGTTCATCTCAAATCTAATCTGAGATGCTGAGATTTGCTAATCCTTGATGCATGAATAATGCAGCCACTCTACATGTGATTGTGGAGCTGGCATGTGTGTTGGATCTGTCTATCATTTGGGCCTCACAGTGTAGAGGGGCTGCATTATATATGTTTTTAAGATTAGCAAACTTCCAGATATGCCTATGTGCATATTACTTAATTATGCTTATTTCATTGCATACATGAAAGTCACCAATATCTGAAATTTCATGGAAGTATTAAGCTCATTGTAGCTTTGTACTTAAATTAGGAGTAGAACTCCGGCTGTCAAATCATCAACCTTAGAAAGAAATATACATAATTCACCTGACAATATTATCATCTTTGTTGTGATTCCATATTAGCATTCGACCACCCTTGAATAATCATATCAAGTACTAGTAGTTAGTGTTTTGTTGCATGAAAGCTGGGGAACAAAGGAATGATATGGGAAATCTGTCAATTTACTTCCATGTAAGAACCTTAACATGGTATAAGCATACTTTCTTTTGCTAGCATTTACCCCACTTCCTTTAATACAAGAACTGTACACTCTATCTACTTTTAAAGGCTTTAATCTGCAATTATGTTGCAACAATCATAATTGCATTCGATGTTGATTACCAGGTGATGCCCTGAGAAACCTGACAATCGGAGGCCTTATGCTAGGATTTTTCATGATGGCACAAGCTAAACTTCCTGCAAGGATTTCCAAAGGGAAACCCAAAATAAGTAAACTTTGACCATCTCAGATCAAAGCTTACATTGCATCAAAAGTAAACCTTTTTAACTTTTTTAAACCTGGCCCAGTTACAGATCAGAATTCAATCTAATTAAAAGAAATCCTAATCCTCATAAAACCATGACATAATAAAATGGCACCCAAGTCGCTTATATTTCTACATGATTAAAACTCGAAACTTGATCACCCTAAATGAATGGATTTCTTGAAATGGACACTGAATTTGAGCATGCCTGATCAAGTAGGTGTACGCTGACACCTGTTGGCAACAGATGCTCAATAAGGAAGCCTTCTGGAATTCGGGTATGTGTGGCATTGCGTTACCATGCCAGAAACATTGTGCGTTGGAGACATAATCTGGATGTTTGAGAAATCAGCAGCACTGTTTCTCACCAATGATTGTAGCTGTCAGTCTTATTGCTTGGATGTTTAGATTCTCTGTTCTTGTCTAGTTGTCCCAGCCATGTGGTGCATTCGAGGCTGTTACTTTTGAATATCACAATGGCATGTTTCTGTAGTTTCAGTTCCAAAATATATCAGTTGTTTGCTATTCATTTGGTATTCAAAGTAATCAATTCTATTCATACATTCTGGTCTGGTTGAGATTTTGAGATACCACTCATGGATGGACTCATTCAATTTTGGATTGCAGAGATCATTGCTGAAAGTGATGAGGATGTTGCTGAGGTTGATTATGTTGCTAAAGCAGCGAATAAAAAGGAAAAGAAACGACAAGAACGAGAGGCACAGCGACAGGTGCATTATCTTTTCACCCCTTTTTTTCTGGTTTTGTTAGGATGTCTTGAGTTTTCACACAGTTTCAAGAATGTTTGTGCTTGTCCTGTTCTTGTCAAGCATCAAAACTGTGTGGATTCCAAACTTTAGCATCCTGAAAATTGTAAAATGATAAGATTATGGACTCTTCAAGATAACTGCATCATGTTGGATCTCTGCGCCTCTCTCATGCACCCTTTTTTTCTTTAAGGCTGATGAAGTAGCACGTGAGTCAAGGCAAACAAAGCAAGACCACTATGCAGAAATGAGGCGGAGGAAGGATGAAGAGCGTGAAGCTCAGGAGCGTTTGCTGGTTGGTGATGACTTGGAATGTCGAGTCCTTTGAAACACTATTAAACATCCGATTTTTTTCTTTTTACTGAAAGAATTTACAATGGTTTATTTAAGGAAGAAGAAGCTATGGCTCGAAAAGCCAAGGAGGAGGAAGCTGCCGCATTGGAGTTTGAGAAATGGAAGGGGGAGTTTTCTGTTGATGCTGAAGGTACAACAACAGATGAAATGCAAGATGGGAGCCAGGGCTTGCTTTATGATTTTGTGGAATACATCAAGGTAGACATGACTTTCTTTCCTATTTTTAAGAGTTGCGCTGAATGTTGTCATCACTGGCATAAAGTAAAATGGATCATTGTGGTTATCTTGATACAAATTTTTACGAGAGAGTAGTTTTGATTTTGAACTTTTACTGCCAGGAACTGGATAGAAATGTCCGTATGAGTTTTTCTCTACAAAGAAAATTTTATCGAGGGTTCAATCTTGGGTAGCATTGCCTTTCAAAATAAATAAATAAATAAAAGAGTAAAAAAGAAAAAAAAATTTTGTTAGGAGGATGAAAGGAAATTGTTTTCATTAAGGCAATGAATAAGAGGATTCAATGCAAGAGGCAGACCCAGAGACTCAATGGGGCTTCTTCATTCATCTTTTGCTCACCCCAATATGGTCCATGATAAAGTGGAATGGTGGAACAGGTAGCTGACCCAATTAGTTGGGACAAGGCTTAGATGATGATGATGATTCGAGTGCACAGCACACATGCATTATAATCAGTGGATGCATGTATGTTGCACATGCATTTTGACGCAGGCGTAGACGTGGTGAGATCGATCACTGTCTCTCTCACAAGGATAAATATTCCGAATCCACGGAATTATCGGGACTCCTCAACCGATCTTCTTCGAATCAACAAAGGAACAATCGAATCTACGAGCAAAAGAGTAAAAAACTCTGATTTTTATTGAAATGGGTTAATGGATCTATAACAACGAAATTAAAAGAGTTTATATAGCCTAAGCAACCCTAAGAAACCCCAATTGCAAGATTAGAAAAAATCCTAAACAAAAAAGGAAACATAAAAACTCAAAACAACAATTTTTGCACGAATCTGCACGCATTAGCGATTGATCAACCCTAGCAGGCGATTGATCGGGCAATCGATTGCTCGAGCCGAGCAATGGATCGCCAGATGCGTTTTTAGTCTAGTGAACTCTCTGGACAAATTCCGGTGCGGGCGATGGATCGCTCTGGCCCAAAAATTGCTGGAAGTTGTCTTTTCTTTGGTTCTTTCTTGTAATCCTTTTGCGGTCCATCCCTTCTAGAAATGTGTTCAATCCGCGCCCTCGATCAGGGGGCTCTCCCTCTACATCAGACTCCCCCACTTGAAAAAAACTCTTCCTCAAATTTTGCTTAAACCTAGGGACATGCCGGGTGTTCAACTTCGAGTGCCTACGTTCATGTGTTCTTTCCTTGGATCTTGGAGAGGGTATCGTTGCTGTAATCACTTGATCAAACACAACGATCTGGAACTCCAGCAACTTTGGTACCACATCATCAGCGGTATGCGGGGAATGAACATCTGTTGCTTGCTTAATTAAAGCCCCGATCATCCCTGACTTGATTACAATATCTTCAATCATCGGCGTCATGCAAAATTCAGCAGTGTAGCTATCCAAACTTGGATCATCTTCCAGATTTTCATTCACTTGTGGCAGCACCAGATCTGCAGTAGAGAATTGATCAACCAACTGTTCATTCTTTTCAACCGATTCTTCCTGCGCTGAAGAAAGAAACAGTTCAATAGAAAACGATTCTGCAGATTCTTCATTATGATCTAGGACAGCCACGGAAGAATACTCTTCTTCTTTAAAAGCTTCGGGCAATCTTCCTATTTCTGCAAGGGCGTCATATGTGATGTTGACGGGACTGGAGACCTATGGCGACATCGTTACCACCAGATCTTTGTCATCATCTAGGAAACAGGCCAATAACCACCGTTTCATCTGCTGCCACGAGCAAATTTGTGGTTTTTCCTCTTGCTTCTGACAATACAAAACGTGTTCCCACCAATCCCAAGCATCATCATACAAGTGGCATGTCGCGATTAAAACTTTTCTCTCTTCAGGAATTTGCAGGTAGTCGAAGATATTTGACTTCGAAGAGCCATTCATCGATGCAATCCTGGCCATCGAAGTTGGGAAAAAATATCATCCTCCTAAATGATCGATCTCTCTGATCAATCCGATCAGAGAATCCAATGGATCTCGAAAATGGATGGTCGCCACGAGGGAGGATTTGATCTAATTTCTTGTTTATACGGTCGAATCCAACCAGCAACTCTAGCGTGGCTTGACCAACCTCCGGCATCATAATACGAACAAGGCACCTACATTGTCCAACAGCTACAGGAGGCTGAATGTTGCCTTGAATACATGGCGGAATTGGCGCATCCGCCGAACGGTAGAAGGAAGCCTGCAGCCCTTGCATAGTCTTCCTTCTCTCCCGGTGGAGAGCTTCCATTCTCTCCAAAAGATAATGAAATCCTTGAGCAATGGCAGAGGGATTGTTGTCGCGATCGTCACTAGTTACCATTGGATCGAAGGGGATTCCTCTCTCTGATACCAATTGACGCAAGCGTAAATGTGGTAAAATTGATCACCATCTCTCTCACAAGGATAAATATTCCGAATCCACTGAACTATCGGGATTTCCCAACCGATCTTCTTCGAATCAACGAGGGAACACTCGAATCCACGAGCAAAAGAGTAGAAAAAATCAGAGATTTTTATTAAAATAGGTTAATGGATCTATAACAACGAAATCAAAAGAGTTTATTTAGCCTAAGCAACCCTAAGAAACCCTAATTGCAAGATTAGAAAGAATCCTTAACAAAAAAGGAAACATAAAAACTCAAAAAAGCAACTTTCGCACGAATTTGCACGCGTTAGTGATTGATCAACGCGAGTAGGCGATTGATCGCCAACTTCAATTGCAGACCCTCAAAACAGTTCAGAGAGGTCCAGAGACAGTTTGCGAATTTTGGGAATTTGGGCAATCGAATGCTCAGGCTGGGCGATGGATCGCCAGATGCGTTTTTAGTCCTGGTGAACTCTCCGGACATATTCCGGTGCGGGCGATGGATCACTCTAGCCCAGAAATTGCTGGAAGTTGTCTTTTCTTTGGTTCTTTCCTCTGATCCTTTCGCGGTCCATCTCTTCTAGAAACGTGAAACGTGTTCAATCCGCACCCTTGATTAGGGGGCTCTCCCTCTTCATCACATTTGGTATATCTGCATGGGCATGGATGTCTCTGCATCTATGCTCCTACATGTGCAAGTGTGTGGTTTAGGTTCATGTGTTTGTCCATGTGGGCTCACGCATCTGGGATTTTGTTTGGGGATGCATGTGTGGATGCCTAGCATGTACAATGTTTGCCCTCTCACGTGCATGGAGCATGCAGGTTATGCATATGAAATTAGGAGACTAACATAAGAGATACATGTATAAATGAATGTGGATAAATAGTCCCGATGAATGAGTGTAATAATATTGTATAATCTTTGCAGAAAAACAAGTGTGTTCAATTAGAAGATCTGGCAGCTGAGTTCAAGCTACGCACTCAGGTACTTTCCCATCTGCACTTCTCCTGCAATTTGGCAAAATTTGATTACTTTTAAATCTGCAACGGCAATGTCTAGCACAGCGCACACAAAAACTGTAGCCATTCATGAAGTAGAGGCATGCCTGCTGCTCGGAAGCCAAGTTGGTATATGCACCCACCTTCGAGAGGAGAAAATCCAGGATAAACTGCTGCTGATGTACTGGATCTTGGTCTTGCTGTAACCGATTATGTAAATCAACCCAAAAAAAAAATTGTTGGGTCTCATGCTTGGGCGGTTCAAATTGGTTTCTGTTTTTCTTGTTTCATTTGTTTTCTTAATTGATTGAGAAACCATTTCTGGTTTTGCAGGACTGCATCAATCGAATAACATCACTGGAAAGTATGGGTATGTTAGCAGCATCTTCTACTCATATCTACTTGATGGATGAGGCTACAGTTTGCATTTACTTCATATTTTAAATAGCAGTGACTTATCCACCGTACATCTTGGATAAATTTACACAAATGGGGACCATCCAGGTTTTGGAGCCATTATGAATGGAGCATAGCCTGAAAATAACACTGATTGAATGATCTAACCATCCAATTGGTGGCCAAAATCGGTCAGTTTTCTGAACTTGACAAGCAAAATCAGACCATTAAGATCGCCTGGCCAGTGTACTTTTTGGCTATGTCCCATCCACTACAAGGCACAAGACATGGATGCTCTGGATTTCCATGCATGTAATCCACAAGTGCAGTGGATGACTCACCATGGAGAAAACGATCAACCCTGACAGTAGTCCAGCCCCTACATGATAACTCGAATTCAAATTACTCGGAAAGCAAAACGGCCTGTCAAGTCCTGGAAATCCCAGGTGCTGATAAAAGGACGAAGGAAAAGTAAACTGAATTTTTTTAATGGTGTGGATTTATTGCGGGTGTGTGCACAGGAAGGCTGTCAGGTGTGATGGATGATCGAGGAAAGTACATCTATATCTCAGCTGAGGAAATGAAAGCAGTTGCAGACTACATCAAACGAGAGGGAAGGGTTAGCATTTCACATTTAGCCAGTAGGTCCAATCAGTTCATTGATTTGGAGCCGAAACCTCTGTTTGTTGAAGAAATTAGCATTCTGATGGGATTGCCGTCAGTTAAGCTCTGTGTAAATCTGTCACTCGAAAATCCAAATGCTTGAATACAAGAAACTTTTTCCATTGTATGTCCAGTTGAGTTGCATAGGTGCACCTTTTGGTAGAGGAATAATAGAGTTTTGATCCATCAGAACTTTATACTGTCATGATGCACCATCTTTGCAGTTGGCCCCATGTTGTGCTGATCAATGACCATTAATCTTATCGAAGCCCATGCAGATGGGAGATGGCACAAAATTGGCCTCTGATTGAATGGTCATGAAGTTTCAATGTGGGAGGTTTTTAGCAAATGGCCTATCCATGTTAGCCACCCACAAATCAACTATCCAGACCAATGACCCATTTGGTAGACTGTTGCATCGATGGGTGGATACCATATTATTATTCCTCTGATATGTTGTTTCCTCGTATGATTTTCGGCGGTGTGTCCGCAACATGGTTTAACAGTTATCAACCCATGAGTGATACAGTTGTATCATGCCTGAAATAGCCCATATCAACGAGTGATATGGGGCCACATTGTGATGAACGATACAAGACCCAATACACTTGATTTAAAACCATGATCCAGGATCTTCACGATATGAGGAACCGTCGATTGGAGGGACCCACTAACTGGCGGGTATGAGGTAGGGTCAATGGGAGGGACCCACTAACTGGAAGAACTGTATCTCTGTATTTCTGACCACTAGGCTTATTGGGGCGGAGATTCTTGGGTTGGAGTTGGCTTACCTGCCACTGTATAAAGGCCCAACACCAGTCCCAAGTGTTATGGGATATACTCATTGATGAATGGACTGGCATGAGTTTTTGTGCCAGGGCATGTTCCTTATTGGTTGGCCCACCTTCTGAACGGCCTGATATTGCTTGCATAGGTGTGCATTGTCTTCAATATTTGCCTGTGTAGGTCTGTCAATGGCCCGGGTTCGATCCAGTAGAAGTTCCAACTCCTGACCTGGAATTTAAGCCCACCACTGGCCCACAGGCCTCCAAGTAAATCCCAAGATTTAGATGGGAGACCGTTCACAGTTCATTTATTTCTGGACCCCGGACTGTTTGGATAGGAGAAACCAAACGAAAACGTGGATATGTAAAGCCACAATGGAATCGTGTTTATAGGGAAACCCATGAAAATCAACCCAATTCACCTCATTTCTTTAGCAAGGCTATTTTCCATTTCTGTAGAAATGTTAGAATGACAATGATCAAAATGGTGAGAGCTGTCTCTCTGGTAACCATTGAAATTGACCTTTAACATTTTTTTTTTCTTTTTTTGAAAGGAATCAATATTCATAGTTTTTTTTTACGAAAACCGTGGAAAATGGTAAACGATTTCCGTACCTACCTTATAAAAAAAGAGGAAAAGATATTTCCATTTCCTTCCTTTTTTTTTCTTCTTTTTTTTTTTTTCCTCTTTCAAGGTTTCTGACATTCCTAAACGAAAGTTAAACACAAACCCATCATACGGTTGGTTCTGGGCGAGCTTTGAGCATTTCACAATCGCAATAGCTTGCCACCTGCTAGGATGAAGGCTTGCCCATTCCTACTTTGATTAAACAACATGCTGCATTTGGGCAGAGGATTGCAACTTCGATCCATGGCACTACTACTATATGTGAGGTATTATGGAAGACTGAACGAATTGGCCAGCAATTCATGTTGGAGAAATGTTTGGCTTGGTTATACCTGAGATTTAACGTCTGCCGACCATACATATTCATGCATAATATGATCTGTATGAGATCCCTTCATGGTTCGCATCTTTGAAATGTGCTCGGATTCTGCTCAACCTGACCTCACTAGAACATTGAGTCGAGCTTTTGAGTTCTTGAACTAGATTGAAAGGAGCCGTTCAGTTACTAAGAGTACTCACTCATAAAAGAAAATTTGGATAATTTTTATTAAATATGAATTATGAAAGAAGCTACCAATCAGGCAACCTTCTCTGTATTTCAATCATAATAGACAACCATAAATGGTAATAAGATTACACTCACAAATTCGTGGGTATGCTATGACGGGGAAGAACATAGAACCCTGTAACACACAAATCTCACATACATTGCCGGTTGCAGTGCTGAAACCCCAAAAAGGAATCCTTCAGTTGAGCCAGGAATTTGTTTTAGTAGAGAATACCAACGTGAAAGCGTGTCAGAATCAAGTGTATGAAAGCAATCCAGGCGACATTGTTGAGCGAGTAAACCCCATATTATTCTGTTGAATATCCGGTGAACTTCGTTCGGTCCGTATAATGGAATATCATTTTGATTCAAGACCTACTACTTCTTGGCCTGCAGTTCAAACAATAAAAAGTGAGGGGAGACTATTTGCAAATATCAGCTCAACAAATGTTAAATGATAAGCAGTGTTATGTGCAGTTTGGGATACCTAAAAATGTGCTCACGAGCAGTATCTCCACCATCAAGAATGAGAATGAGGCGAACAGAGCCATTTTTCATTCAGTTCTCAATTTGTGGGTGCATTTGATGGATGGGGTGGGTTTTTAGCTCATCACACCATGCACATTTTCTGGGAAGTCCCAAATGGCTCTTCTGCACATTCATTTCCACTTTCATTCTGGTGTACACCCGAACAGGTCCTCAAGGGCCTGTTTAGAAAGTGAGATTTAGGTGGTTTGGATTTGCATTTGGTCCAATGTACATTACATCCAGTGTTTGGAATTGATGGGAATGATTGTATTAATCCAGCTATTTGACCTTTCAGTCCCAACAGGAGAACAGCAGGATTTCTGGTGGATTTTGAAATCCACTATATCTGTGGTCCCCATGTTGATGCACGTGTTTTATCCACGCCGTCCATCTATATGCACCTGTTACACGTGACACTTGAGTTGCATATGAATAAACAAAGGGGAAAAAAAAGGTGACCAGCATCAGTTGTGAAATCTGGTCCATTAATTACAATTCTTGTGTCTACCAAAGGCTGGTTTCATGTAAAACAGTTTTTTCCCCAAGGAAGAATTCAATCCCAAACATAGGGATTGGATGGTCAAATACCATGGTATTTCCAAACATATAATCAGAGTGTAATGATGGCGTTAATTCCATCTAATGCAATTCAATATCACCTAATCCCGCATTCAAACAGGCCCTAAGAGTAATGGGCAGATATGTACAAATTAGAGCATCAGCAAAACTAGACTCATATTTCTTCAGCAATGACTCCCAATATGGCCGCAATACTGGCTAATATGTTATGCTATGCAGCTTCATCAGTGCAGCATCATTACACTGATGTTTTAATTAACAAGTTATCCCAGTGGCTCCAAAGCACTGATGTTTTAAGCAAAGGATGAGCTACACTTTAAATGGCATGTCATGGTGAGTGATAGCAATGCCAGCCATGATTCGAGGCATGGTGTTCATTGCACATTCTGCAAAGGCCGTGAATTTTTAAAAAAAATGCCATGCAACTTGGTATGTTCTAGGCATGAATGTGCCCAGGAAAGAAATTGAAATTCAAGAAAGGGGAGGAAAAGAAAAGCCACATATGGGTAGGGGCAGTTACCATTCAATGATTTGGGTCCTTGGGGACATCATTTGGGCGTAAAACGTGTCGTGTAACAATTATTTCTAATATATCAGCACCATCATCTAAGCCTTATCCCTTTTCTAATATATCGTCCCTTTAGTTTCTTTTCCCTTTTTTGTTCTGTTTTTCTTTTGCCTTTGGGCTTTTCAATAAAGTACAGTATCTGTCAAAAAAATAAAAAATAAATCAACTAAGCCTCGTCCCAACTACTTGGGTTTGGCTACACGAATCTTATTCCGCCATTCCACTATCGAGGACCATATCTTCAGTTAAACCTTAGGTCATCACATCTTTTCTTACTACCTCCCCCACATCCTTTTGGCCTTCCCTTTACCCTTCAATAGCCCTCAGTTTGAAGCAACGCACTCCTCATCGATGCAGTTCTTGGTCTCTGTTATGCGTGGCTAAACCATTTAAGTTTACTTCCCCTCATCTTATTACCTATCGATGCTACACCTTAGTTCCCTCGATGCATTCATTTCTAATTCTATACTTCCTCATCCTCTCACCCATCTATCTCAACATCCGCATTTCAGCTACACTCATCCTCTGAACATGTTACTCTTTAATTGCCCAAAATTTTGTCCCACAAAGCATGGCTGGTCTTATAGCTATCCTATAAAATTTCCCCTTACGTTTGATTGGTATGCGGTGATCACTTAGAAGTCAATAGGCAATATCCACTTTTTCCATCCAGCTTGAATAATGTGAGACATGTAAAGATGAGTGTCGGTGGTGCATTAGCTGGATGTACGTCGGTGGTGCATTAGCTGGGATGGACTGCAGTTTCATCTCACCACATGATGCCCTATAATATTTAATATTTAGAGAAAAGCACATAACATATGCCACAATGATTACTGTGGAAGAAAGAGGAAAGACTCATCACACAATTTCAGGTTTTCAACCATAGAAACAGCACTGATATCTTACCTTTTTTAGATATTTCTTATGAAGCTTCACCGCACCGCTGCAAGCCTTTTTTGCATCAAGATTTCCAGTTATATCATTCAATATCTGTAGGCAAAGCCAACAATGAGAGTGAACAGTCCCTCGATCTTAGCAAATAAATGAATTTGTTAAATTACGAAATTCCAATTCTAGAGACTACTAAAACTTTAGCCTCGCTCTTGATAAAATGAAGAAATAACGGTTCCAGCAATAGATATTTGAGGCTCAAGTTGGTAGAACGATTGTGAAACTACCGAAACATTAGGTCTTTCTACTAAAATAACAAATATATCCTTCATGAACGGCAGCGACTGAATGATCCAGGTGACAAATTGAGCTGTTGGGAAATTGTGTACTGAAAGAATTTGCATTACCAGAAATTGCCATGTGATTTAGCATATCTTAGTTTATGGAAACTCAGAACCTGTTTTTTATTTCCTTATTTGGGAAATAGGATAAATTTCTGATAATCAAGCTTTGGTAAGCCCACACCTACACGTGACAACCTGGCACAAGCATGGGACCTCCAAGCCGTGCATCAACCAGGCCACACTGTGTATATGGCCTGACCCGAGATGAGGCTGCTCAACTCATCAGATGGGCCACATTTGCGCGCGCGCACACACACACACACACAAAAAAAAGGAATGGTTTTAAACTTCCAATGGTCTACATTCAACATAATCATGTGGCTCATCTGATTTTTGGGCCAGGTCATCCACAGGGTGGAGTCCACCTCACACGTGTGTGTTTGAAGATGTGTGTGAAATAAGCAGAACGCATAATAATTGAAGGGGAGTATTTGGTGTCCTGTCATTATGGACAACGATTTTGAAGCTATAGAGGTGAAGTCAAACATGTCAAGAGACAATAGGATGCTTCAAAAGTATTACAAGTTATAGAGATAAATAACATCACTATACCTTTACAACATCATCAAGTCCCCGTGCTTCCTGCAAGAGCTTTGAGCTCTTGTCCTTGAGGACACTGGCGACAAGAAAAACTGAAATAGGGAGATTGCCTTCTGGATTATTTCCTCCATTCCTCAAATTCTCCCTCTCAAATTTCCCACATTGGCGTGTCGACTTCGCTTTACCTTTGGATCCCTCGTTTCTTTCAGCGTTTACTTCGGGTTCTTCGTACATGGAAAAGATGTCAGGGTCGTATTCTAAGGCCCACATCATCTGCACCAAGTTTCAAGCATGGGAAATCAGCAGGCATTGATGCATGCCACATGTAATCCATTGAAGCTACACGCATAGTTTTGTTTTGTCCAAAATAATCTTATATGTTAATATGCGACACTCTAAAATATTACGAACAACTGATACATATGAAAATTGTAAACCACTCAATCTTCTTTTAGGATGAGGCACTTTTTTTATATTTCAAGAAAAATATGCCACTGAGAGATGTATACAGAACAGGGATGAATAGGTCCCTTTTTGAAA
Source organism: Liriodendron chinense (assembly GCA_003013855.2). Taxonomy (NCBI): domain Eukaryota; kingdom Viridiplantae; phylum Streptophyta; class Magnoliopsida; order Magnoliales; family Magnoliaceae; genus Liriodendron; species Liriodendron chinense. The sequence continues at coordinate 1,707,791 of PVNU02002353.1, forward strand.
TGAAGGGTATGCTTTTTATTCTAATCAATTTGGACTTATAAATTCATCAAATGCCAAAAAGCAGTTAATACTACAACGATGCTTCTTCAGAGCATGAGACTTTGAGAAAGAAACTAGGCTTTTTTTTTTTTTCATTCAGAGATAAATCTGTTTTGCAAAAGCAAAAGCCCCAAATGAACGAAGAGAAGGTGATGGGAAAGCATTTAATTGTATGTGGGCTTTTTTTTTATTTTTATCGATGGGTTAGGACATTTATCGACAATACAAGCAAAGCTAATGAAATATAGAATGATGGGCTGAGAAACTGGAAGATCTATCAATTGATTTAGGTCTTCTTATTGTACGTGCTTACCTCCCAAAGGTATAATGAATCTCCAAATGAAAACTCTCGGCGGAACAACACCATAAGCATACGGAATGCAAATAAATAGTCCCCTCCACCAAGGGTCTCTGTGCTCCAACACCATAAACTCATTACTTATCTGATCCAAGAAAAAGGTTGTGCAGAAATACAAGCAAGCAAAAAAAGAGAAGTCCTCTATCATGAAAATCAATGGAAACAAATATGTAACATACAAAAGACCATATGATCCCTGAGGTCAATGACATGATTATGAAGCAGAACTATTATACACATTTTATTTTCAATTATGGCCAGGAATGTAGCTATGCCATCCCTATCTCGCATATGAAGGTTTTGGATCTATCTTTAGCTGCAGCCTTGTTAGAGATATCCACAAGTTGGTTTGATCAATTCAACAGCTTTGGTGGGGGTTGTTAAATCCTGAACTGAAGCAATTGTTTCCTTACACTCTAGTCTCTACTACTTTCTGTATATAAAGTAGAGATCGATGTCATTGAAACCAGTTCCTAACAACAATTTTTTGTAAGCTGCAGATTCCTAACAGCAGAGGGACTAAGAGACCGACAGCGAGCAACATAGCCACCACTGGGAGAAGGCGACAGAACACTAGATGTGGAATCTTTGTGAGGGCTATGATTGGGAGTGGTCATGTCTGGATGTCGAGATAACGGGTCCTTTTTGTCTCCAGATGCACGATCATCTCAAGGCACCAGAGGGAAGACAATACTGTCCACATGAACTAGGTCCAAAGAGTAATTACTATGCAGGGTAATAGTAGAAGACACACTAGAGCACATGTTTTACCCCCTCTAATGAAAAAACAACACCGCCCACATGTGAGCTGGCCACATCCCACATCTGACCAGCTATTAAAGTCCCAGGAAGCAAGGGCCCCATTTTAGCCCTCAAGATCAGAATGCCCCTCAAGCCCTAGCTTCTCAATTGCACAACTCATAGGCTCACCACATGCTGGGATAGAGACATTATCAACATCAACCTCAAGCAGCATTGGTAGCAACGTCTCATGAGAACAGCTGCACCTTTCACATGCTAGGAAAAATACACAAATTTGAACTTTTGAAACAATGGGATCCTTGAAGACTGAGACACCTGCAACTGCCTGCCAGCTGTCCCTAGGCTCCACCAGTGGTTCATAGAACACCGAATTTAGAACTCCATTGTCTGCCGCAGCTCCCGACAGGTACAGCTCAAGTACCCAACGCATTAAAAAACCCCTTGATCTGCACCGTGGAATTCTCCCCCTGAAAGCAAAATCCCCGTCCCCATTAACATATTTAACACTTGATTGTATCCCCACCGAGACCTCGTCACCTACTAGATCAAGCAAAACCCCTAATTCATCCCTTTTGTCGAGCACCCTACCATAGTTTCCAATAGTAATAGATCTCAATCAATTACTACATCGATCTGGAAGCACATGTTCTCTAGCTGAAGCTTTACCTGCAATCTTCCATCCTAGGGCTTCACCTTCTTGATTCTAACCCTAGAATACTCCACAAACTCCATGAATAGGAATCAAGGATCAACATTCTCAACTACCCCAACAATCACCCAGTGTTGTTAAGGATTCAGGGGCCCAAGCAACCAACACAATGTTATATAGGTAAACCCACCTCCCCCAGTCCATGTTACCATTCCCCTGTCTCCATCCACCTAGTGAAGTCATAAATAGACGCTTTCAAGCAAATGCCCTCTCCTTGTAGCACTACGCAACCTCAACAGAATTGGATATCTGGATCTACATCTTAGAATTCCCAGCCTCTTAGCTTTTGCAGACTTCACCTTCCACTTCTCTGCAATCCACCTTTCAATGAAGAGACTAGAGGCCTTCTTGCCCGATTGATGTTCAACTAGGCTATACTCCAACCTGTGTTTACCTAGAGCAAAGATTGATGAACCCACCCTAATATACTTTTGGCTGACATCCTGAATCCCTGATCCCCTAAGGAGATATTGAGGAGGGCTGTTTGGTAGAGGTTTTCCAATCTTACTCAGGATAGTCAAGGTGATGGCAAGGTCAATGGCAGTCCTTCGAGTGTGGAAGATCATGGAGACTTGCTCTGTCAACAAGGATTTGGACAATATGGGAAAAAATGCAACAACAGTATGTTTTGCAACAAGCTTAACCCATTGGAAGTTGTTTTCCAAAAGACTATGAAGGTCATTGATTAGGCTCTTGGGCCTAGGAGCCTTTTCCGAGTGCAGTACAGACCTGTTTGTGGAAATTAGGGAGCTAAGCCCACCTTTTCTTGAGATTGATGATTTGTCATCATACCTCATGCACCCTCTTGTCCTTGTAGCCTTGTTTTTTTTTTCCCCCTTCCTAATAAAGTATCCCTCCTTAAAAAAAATATTGCCCCACAGGTTTTAGGGATTTTGTAACCAAAATTTAAAAAATAATAATAATAATTAAAAACCCCTGAAGGGGCCAAGATCAACTCAGCATGTGCATGTTGATCAATCTTTTCATCACAACTATCAACCATGCAATTTTAGAAATAGTGCATACAGGAATCGCTTGATTAACAGTGAAGAAAAGCTCCCAAATAGTGGTAGACACATGAACATAAACTGTACCTAAGTGTTGATGAAGCTTTGGGTCAAGAACTTGAGTAATTGATGCTAGACTGTTAAGTTGACTCTCCACCCCAACTGAGCTCTCTGTGCATCTGAAATTTCCTCGCTTTAAATTTTCAAAATACATATCATAAGCAACTTGAAATTTAAAATGAAAAAAGTCCACAAGCTACTGCAGTCCAAAAAAACAAAAGATTCTCAAATAAAGAAAGAAATATTAGGAAGCACTGAAGCAGTCAATTAATTTCCACATGCTAACTTGAGTATCATGGAAAGAAACTATATCAGTACAATTTTTTTCTTTTTAAGGATTATATCAGTACAGATTAATTTTCAAATGTTGACTTTACTGAACAAATTAATTCCCCTAATAACTCATGAGATGGAATGTCCGAGGAATGCAGTCCTAGTACCTTGAGAAAGAGATGATACCATCAGGGCTTAACTGTAGGATTCTTCCATTTCACCTGATGCTCCCACTCTAAATTGGTGATGTGCACTTTCAATGTGAATTCTCATAGGAACTGCAATTCACCCTCTAAAGTTCATGGTTGCAATTCCTAGGAACCACCTTCCCTTTTTTTTCTAGGATGGGATGTATTTTTATTTATCTCCTGTATAAATGCGAGGGTTACTGTTTTTTACTAAAAAGAAAGATAATCATTCATATGACCTTTATTTAATAAATCCCATTTTAACCTTTTCTAAATATTCCAATTTCTAAACAGTATATTATATAGAGAAAGGGAAGCTAAACAAAGTTTACTACATGGGTGAGTATGATAAACTAGAATGTTGAAGGTAGGTGCCATAAGATTGGTGTATCCACTTCAAGAGGTGGCTTGAATATGTATAAAAACTCTGGTGCTCCATTCCTATTGTTCTAGATCCATCGTAAGAGAAAATGGCAGAATCTGGAAGTAATTAATATAAGGCAAACCTTATATTATATATTAATATAAGGCACACCCTCGTGCTTTTATGAGTTAACTGACGGGAAAAATTTTAGACTGTTAAGTACAATTCATTGAAGGAGTGACCAGTAGTAGCTCCATTGCAGCTCAATAATACAACAGTCAAGACCTCAATACTTCTTTATTTTCTTGGCAACGAAAGGAATTTTAACAAACAGCCCCAAAAGGGGAAAAGGGGGACATGAACCACCAAGGCATGGAAATATCTCCCCAGGACCTACCTCTGTATCTCAAGGATTCTGTTAAAGAAGCTTGCAAAGATGAAAAACAAAATTCAAAATCACGAGATCACAAACTGGAATAAGGTCACTAGATTCCTTTCATAGTTATGATAGTCTACAACCAAAATTGACACATTCCACTAGATTCTAGTAGTATATTTTAGACATGAAGGGACGTTTAAAAGAAGAGAGGACCCATTTCAAGCTGAGGGTTACGACTTACGAATTATAACAAATCTATCCAAAATTCTTAATTACATTACTAGAAATATGAGTTGGTAGCTCGATTTGATCAAGAACCATCAAGATCTTGGTTTACGTTTTCATTTTCTGTGTGCGCCCACACGTGTGTGTGTGTGTGTGTGCGCCCACACATATGGGGAACATTTCTCTGCATATGGAGAATGATATGGTATTGCAACTACCACACTACCACAAGCTACAGTAGTGCTTTGCCTTGTTGCTCCTACTGTGATCTTTGCATGAAAATCCATTCCGTCCACCAAACCCTCTCCCCGGCCAGGGGCCCAAAAATCAGGCAATCCATGGCTCATGAGCCCCACCACAGGAAAACAGTTGGGCTGGGATGCCCTCCTGTGAGGTTTACATTGGGGTTCACCTGAGTGTTGTAATGGTATGATTCTTAGCAGTGTCCTTCATCCTGGCCAGGGGGATGCATCAAGTGAATAGGATTGGATTGCATACACACAGCATGGTGAGCCCCATACACAATCAATGGCGGGTGTCCCCCCTCTCAACCGTTCCTTGTGGTGTGAGCTCAGGGCCAAACATGGGAGGGCACATCTAATGGTCGCAGGTGGATATCATGGACACATACATTGGACCCACAGAGGTCAACACCACTGGATATACGCGTACACCCACACACACACGTGTGTGTGTGTGTGTGTAGGTGTGTGGGTGTAAAGTTATAGACACACACACATAGTTGACTCCATTACAGCTTACCATAGAGTCAAGTTGCGTGGGCCCCACCATGATGTGTGTAATCGAGTCCACTCCATTCATCAGGTGCGCTTGGTTATGTTTGACCAGGGGCCCAAAAAAATCAGCTATATTCATGAACCAAGCAGGCCGCAATACAGGGAAACAATTAGGAGGGGACACCAACCCTTGCTTGCATTGGGCCACTTGACTGTTGGAATGGCCTGAATTTTGGCGTGTCATGTTGGATCAGCCTGATTTTTGGGCTCTACATTAATAAAAGGGTAACTGCTCATCGAAAATTCCGTTAATGAAAAGAAAAAATAAGTTTACAAAGAGTAGCATAAATGCAACATCCTAAAGATATATGAACCCTCAAAAGGGTATGTGACATCAATGGTTGTCTGCGCTTTAAAAGTAATCCGGTAAGAGTCATGAATCTTATGATTCTTTTGAAGATCTATGAAGCAACTCAAAAGAACACTCATATTTGGACCAGTAAGAAGCAACAGGTTGAAAAATATATACCAATCTGCGCATCAAGCGCTCAAAGCACCAAAATGCATCTGCTTCATCATCAAGAAGGATTATCATAGGGGAACAAAGATCGCTCATTCCTGTGCACCAATGTCATAAATATATATATTTTAGCATTTCTTACGAATGGTAAAAAAGAAAGATGATCGTAGTAATTGAGCATTATAAAAGGTGCATGTTACATAAATCAACCATGATTTTTTAATTAAATAAAGAAACATTCTTGAATTTAAGGATATGGTCTGGCCCCTTAAAAGAGAAAATGTCTGATGAGGGCAGAACAAAGGAAAACAGAAGAGAGGAAGAAACCTATGATATTCTGAAAAGGCTTTCTTCAATCACAAAAGGCTAGAGACATGGTGTGCCATAAGGGCCGTTACGGGGCCATAAAAGCCGTTACATAAAGGTAACAGTGGCAACTGTTACACTTTATGGGGTCGTGAAGGCCATTTTTTTTTTTTTGAAAGGTGATGATTTTATTAGAAGGCTCGCACAAGGCGAAAAAGAAAACAAAAAGAAACACAAAAGAGGACCCCCCTGCCCAGCCTAAGCTGGCCTAACTACAGAAATCCAATCACCCAGAAGAGCCTCGGCCCTTAAGATAACTTCTTCCACTTGGGGGGCTTTGTTTTCAAAGCACCGTTGGTTCCTGGCTCCCCATATGCACCACAACACCGCCATGATAGTGAGTCTACACTGTAAAGGCCATAACAGCCGTAATGGAAAAAATGACCCATAAAGGCCGTTACGCCCCCTGTAAAGGCCATAACGGCCCATTACAGGGCCGATACAGGTTTTTCAAGATTTTTTTCAATTAAGAGAGAGAGAGAGAGAGAGAGAGAGAGAGAGAGAGAGAGAGAGAGAGAGAGAGAGAGAGAGAGAGAGAGAGAGAGAGAGAGAGACTATAACGGCCGCCATAACGGCCATGACACCGTGTATTGTAAAGGTAACGGTGGTGGCCGTTACAGTCACTGTCACTGTTACGGAACACCTTGGCTAGAGATAGCAACACCAATTTTTCTTCAGATTAGTAAGATAAAGGTATAATTTGGGTGTATTCCAAATTATGGTTGACAGGGTTCTCAGAGCCAACTTAATGTGCTTGACTGTACAGAAAATGCAACCCACATTAAGCACACTAGCAGCAAGCTAGCATATTCCTGCTTTCACTGATCCAAGACAGAACCATAGTTGGTTAGTTTCTCTCTTAACCATGATTCAGCTGCCCTGTACATCTTGTCAGCCTCAGGAAGCTATAGCACCCAAATGTCCCTCAAGTAATAATTTCATTTAATTGACAAAAGCTGCATTTTTTATGACAACAGGGTGTCCCCACCCCTTTTTAAGGCGAGACTAATCCCTACGGATGCACGCAATTGCCCGCAAACCACATGCATCGGGTAAAGTACGGAGAGGGGAATCGAACTCGCATCTGTGGGGAGCAAACCTACAACATTAGCCATTCACAAAAGCTGCATTTTTATACTGATCAAGTGATCACCCACCTTGACAGTAGCCAACATCTTTATCAAGCCACGCATAAACTGCAAGAATGTCCCAAAGCTTTGACAGATTTTCTTGCTTCTCGTAGAACACCAATGTTCTGTCAGTCCGAAGCACATCAAGACCTAGCATAAATACCAATTCATTCATTAGACATCACAATTCTGTGTATATAAAATAAGATCTAGAATACGGCAAGTGCTTTTACTATCTGATGCCAGTAAGTCTCCAATTCAGTCACAGTACTGGGGACTACAATCTTCATCTCCCACTGACCCAATAGAATAATTTCTCAAACCCATTAAGAGAAACAAATTAAAGCATTCAGTGGAAAAAGTTCTAACCATGCTGCACGCTATCATTAGTAATGGTGCCCCAAACCATGGATAAATCAAGCATCTGATCTGTTTAACCATACGACTATTAACTTAAGTCTGTTAATCTTAATGAAAAGGTGGAATGTTAAAACCACATAGTGCAATATATATATATATATATATATATATATATATATATATATATATATATATATATGTGTGTGTGTGTGTGTGTGTGTGTGTGTGTGTTTCAAAAACAAAAATGAATTGAAGATCAAGCTCTAGAATTGCCTGCAAATAGATTACAAATAAGATACGTCAACTACTGGCCAACGATCTTCACTTTCCCATGGCCATGAATTGCTTGAGTTGATTCTAGCTGGGATATTGTAACCATCCAAGATAGGAGCTTGGTCCTTTTTATTGCTGTCATCAAGGTCCTATGACAATGTCTAATTCCACACTCTTTTCTTTCTTTCTTCCTTATCTCTTTCTATTTTCGCATTTGTCGTCTCTACTATCCTGAACTTTGCAACTACAAGTACCATTCAAATTGCCGCAAGTCTTATCTTTCACAAATGCATTAAATATCTCAAGGTATCACCAGTTCACCACTTTCACAAAGAAAGTTTGTTCAAGGTATCATGTACCTTCCTCATTATCTAGCATGCAGCTAGTTGACATTTTTACAATATCTATGGCTGGTGATCACCACTACATTGCAGTTCGAAATTGGAACATGCATCATTTTCATGGAAGGCCATTGTTCTAGCATCACAAAAAAGGAGATAAATTCTAGGTGTGCAAAAACAGTAATGTAACAGCCATTACATAATGGTAATGATGGACACAGTTACGCATTATGGGGCCACAACAGACCACAGAAAAATGGCCCATAACAGCCTATTACTGGCCGATTTTTTTATTTATTTATTTTTTAAACGGCAGTGATGGCTGTTACATGGTAAAGACGGTGGCCATTACGACCACCATTACCGCTATTGAATGCCTTAGATAAATTTAGGGTGCATAGGTAACACCACCAGAAGCTACTTATAGCAGCTTCTCTTACAAAATAGAAGCTATTCTAAAGTGTAAAATCACTTCTATTTTGAATGAGAAGCTGCTACGAAAGGCACTGTAAAAGACCGACAAAGATGCATACCAGGAGTCATCTAGTGATGATAAATCCCATAACATTGTACATCAAGATGCTTTGTCCAATAATGTTATAAAATTCAAGGTCACCGTACAATTCTCACAACATATTCATCGCTAGTGAGCTTAGATAGTTCCTGTTGAAGATCACAGTTTCAATGACATAGATGTACAAGAGGCACCTTCAGTAGACCACAGTGCAGTATTTTTCAGTTTAGAAAGTGAAACTACTGAAGCCACCAAATCCATTTCCCCGAATGAAGTAGAAAAATGAGGATATACAATGTGTCCACCATGTGACTAGCAGTCAGGAGCGAAACTATCCAAGGTGAAACAGAAACATAAAATTGATAGAAAGAAATACCATCTTTTCAACCATTAGTACCTATTTGATGTAGTGTAAGCTTCCACTGGATTATTTTCTTGTCCGTCACCCTTTCCACAACATTAGCAGAATTTGGACCTAAAACATTCGATGCCGTTTCTTGCAATTCATTTCTATCAGAATGCTGCAAGTCCTCAGGTGCTACCATCGTCCTTGTTTCGGTTAGCTTCTAGAAGTACCAAAGGATCTTGAATGGGCACACCATCCTCAGAGATTATGGGCGCAGTGATAATCCTGCCACTGCCAACAACAAGGTCCATGTCCCTGCACTCTTGTTTCCATATAGCATATTGCTCCCTGCATATGCATATTTAAGCACAGAGAAGTTAACAACCATTGTCTGATTACTATATGAGTTCAATTAATAGAGGAAAAGGGAAAATTTGGAATAATAACAGAATGAAGCTACAGCTTTAAATAAAAGAGGACAACAAACAAATGTCAAAGGCATAATAGTCAAGTTTGTCATACATGTAAGAGCTAGAGCATCGCACCCCAAGGTTAGTTACCATAGATTAGCTCATCAAACATATGGTGAAGGTTATACCAAAAGGAACATGATCCAGGTCCAGCAACAGCAGAAAATTTGGAGTTTGTTCTAGAGCATTGCTTTGCGACAAACTGCATACAATAGACCTGATATACCCAGGCCATGTGATGGCGGTCTATCCACATTTGGAAAGACCTGATTGATGGCCACATGATTCCAACAATAATAGATAGGGCCTTGCCTTAATTCTAATACAATAATATGGGTGTTTGCTGGATTTTTTTTTTTTTTTTTTTTTTTGTTTGTGTGTGTGTGTGTGGGGGGGGGGGGGGGGGGGGGGGATTTTATTAAAGTGCCCCAAGGCAAGAAACAAGAAACAACAAAAGAAAAGAAAACCCAAAGAGCCTTAAAACCCCAATAACTAAAAGTCAAGGATCCCATTCCTAGATTTTAAAAAAATAAAAAATAAAAACTTCCTAATAATGACATCTATGGATTCGCTACTATTCCTGAAATAGTTGTTCCTTTCCAACCAAATAGACCATAGAACCACAAACGGAGTAAGCCGCCACATAGACCTTTCTTTGGATTGAGGAACCCCTTCATGCCACAAAAGAAACAACACATCCACAGACTTAGGCATAACAAAAGGAACATTAAAGCTGGGAGAGTACTGTCCTAAACTCCCTTCACAAGAGGACAGTGAATGAAAATATGCTCTACCAATACCTCATCCTTCAAACAAATGATGCAAGCATTAGGTAACACCAAACCCCTTTTATGTAAATTATCAACAGTTATCACCCTGTTCCTTCCCGCAAGTTACACAAATACAACAACCTTCGGAGGGGCTCTGTACCTCCAAACACAACCCATGAAGCTCCCTTTAGTTTCAGAAGTAGAAGATGAAAAAACTTCAAGGACTGAACTGAGAATCCACCTGACCGATCTTTCAACCAGATTCTGGGATTTGGACAGAGACCACCAAGATGAGATAGAAGCCTCACCAGCTCTTCGACTTCAACATCCAAGAGATTCTAACGACAAAGAGGAAGCCAAACACCTCCTTGATTCTAACTCGAAAAGCATTTGGCCACTGAGATATAATGAATCAGACAACCTCGGAAGTCGCAATAGCAAGAAAATCAGACTTGAGGGTAGGCACCTCTAACCGAATATCATCCCATAAGTAAACTTTTTCACCACCTCCAACTGAGAACCTGATTTGAGAGGGGGGGGGGAATTCCAACCAACCTTGCAATCGATTTCCAATAAAATAAGGCTCTATAGAAAGAAGCCTCCCTGATCCACCACCCTATATTAGATACCCCATACTCGCCTGCTACAACCGATCTCCATAGACTCCCCTCCTCCACCCCGAAACACCAAGCCCAATTTACCAGCAAAGCAGAGTTCACATCCTCAAGCATCCTAATACCTACCCCACCCTCCTTAAAAGGCCTACAAACCTCCCCCAAACTTAATAGATGGAACTTCCCTTTTAATGCTCCACCTTGCCAAAGAAAATCCTCCACAACTTATCAATTATAAGGACAACCGACTTAGGGCAACAAAATAAAGACATGAAATAAATAGAAAGGTTCAATAGAGCAAACTTGATTATAGTAAGTCTAACCACCAAGGACAAAAGTCTACCTTTCCAAGCGACAACTTCCTCTCCAATTTTTCATGATCGCATCCCTAAGGTGTTTAGCAAGTTTACCGATACAAGGAAGCAGCCTAAGATAAATCGACAAAAAGGACCCAACCCAGAAACCAAAATTTCCACCAATGATTTGACCTCCCCTATCTCCAGATGAACCCCCAGATTTCACTCTTGGACAAATTAACTTTTAGGCCTAAAAGTACCTCAAAACAACAAATGATTTTACATAGATTATCGACCTTAGACTCCACTACATCACAAAAAAATGAGCAGGTCATCAGCGAATTGAAGATGAGAAAATTGGACAAGTAACATTGGCAACCTTAAAACCCTCGAAAAGACCCACTGACTGCCCTTTGCTAAGGATTTTACTTGAAGCCTCAAACGTTACCAACAAAAAAAAAAAAAAGCAAAGAGGATAGGGGGTCTCCCTGACGAAGACCCTAAAAGCTTTGAAGAAATCAAATTGAGACCCATTAATGAAGACTGAGAAATTGATTGAGGAATACAAGAATGGATCTAGAATCTCCATTTTACTCCAAACCCTAACCTACCAACATGTAGTCTAGAAAACACCAGTCTACATTATGATAGGCCTTCTCAAGATCCAGCTTACAGACAATCTTTTTCATAGCATCCCGATGACATGCATCAATACATTCAGAAGCTATCAAGGCACTATCAATGATTTACCTATCAAGGATGAAAGCAATTTGAGAGTTAGAGACTACCTTTGAGAGGACAAGCGATTTTAGAAGGGGAAGGTTAGTCCTTCATAATGGAATATTTTCGCCTTGGAACTAAAGACTTTTTTTTCAACAATGATAATGTATCAAGTTCCTCAATAAAGCAATAAGATTGGACAAAATTAAAATAAGACCAGATTGCCGATTTTATTGAACTGAAATCTAAGGGCAGTACAATCAGCGAAAAGAAAAATAAACTAAGTAGATAAAAAGAGTAAATACCTACTGACGGCTTGTGCTGGAAAAACGGTTGTGGAAACTACCAGACAGTCGTGGTGTGAAGTCAGCTAGATGTGATTGACTATGTATCAAGTAGGAACTCGATAATCGATGGGATCCAACGACTAGATCGTGAATATTTAATATACTCCTAATGTGTACTACAATGATGCGCTAAATAGTAACGAATCTAAGCTAAACTAATAGCTCCAAACTAACTGCAACATGGCTAGACAAAAGTGGAGTGACTAAAGCTAAGAAGCTAAACTAAAGGATAAGCAGTGTTGTGTTATAGAAAGATTGATTGTTTGTGGCGAGGGCCTAGAGCTCTTTTCAAGTACTGCTTTTATAGTTTTAGAGAGGCGGTGGCTTTGCGTATGATTTGGCAACATGAGAGATTTAGATAGTTAGCCATACGAATCTCCTTGATTCTTCACATAAGCATAGTCTATTGTATTAGACCACGTGTACAAGAGATCACGTGCACCTCTTGTTATTTCAGTCATGTATAGGAAGGCTTACTGGAGCCTCCATGTCACTGGATTCTCTACGTCAATAGACTCTTGCATAGGAAACTTGCTAGAGTCCTCACGTCACTGGGCTCTTGCATCTGCAGAGAGTTGTTTTTTGTGGTACTCTTGCATTTAATGCTTGATAGAGATTGGCTTTGATGGGATTTGTTTTGCAGAGAGTTGCCTTCGATGAAACACTAGCATTTAATGCTCCCACATGTGCACGTCTCTAACTCTTTTTTTAAGTTCATCTACACCACGTGTGGCATGACAGCCACATAGCATCTTCTGGACCGTCTGATCTGACCGTGATTGGCCAGGCATAAACAACATGTGCCACTGCCCATCTTTTAGTGTCTCACATCTCAATGTGTCAACCACCCAATGCACCACATGCAACATGTGTTACCCTCATCTTCAAACATTCCCACATGTGCCAATGTACCGTATGTACTATTGAGCCAAACGTGCCATATGGCAGCAGTCCATATTTAAGTGCCTCACATGCATGACTTGTACCAATGTGCAACATGTGCAACATGTGCCACCAACCACCTTCAAGTGCCCCACATGTGCAAACATCCATTCCATTGCCCCACATGTACCAATGTGCCACATGCATCGCAATCCATCTTAAAGCGCATCCATGTGCCAATGTGCCAATGTGACAAATGTGCAACACGCACAACTGCCCATCTTTAAGTGCCCCATGTGCCAATATACCACATGCTCAAATGTACCACATGCACAACATGTGCCACCTTCATCTTTAAGCACCACAAATCTGACAATGTACCACATGCATCATTATGCCACATGGGCCATGTCCATCTTTAACAATTCCATACGCGTCATACGTGCCAACATGCCATGTGTCCAACAATTTGTCAACATCCATCTTCAAGCAGTTACATGTGACAATGTGACATGGACCTCAAGCCATCTTCAGCGCAAATGCGTACCACCTTCTGTATTTGATTAAAAGTTTTATGAAAATTCCCTTTTTTTCCCCAAACAAAATATTTGGAAATGGTGAAAAAAAATTCACAAAAACCTTGTTGAAGAATAATCAAAGGAAACAGGTTTCCTTTCTCACTGTTTTCTAGAAACAGCATTTCCTGAGAAGCCCCGTTTCCTCAATTTTTTTCCAAAAATCCAATCAGGCCCTAAGGTTTGAATACATGTTTGTTTGGAGTTGTTGAAAACTGACCAGTATATAAGACTGCAATACAAGTTTAACGCTCATAACAAGTTCAAAGTGGAGGAGAAACAATTACCTTCGACGTTGTCGCAGCTGATCTCGCTCTTCAAAGGTGCTCGTAGGATCAAAACAACCAAGCAGAAACTCCCAAACTTCTCCTCTGATTGATGGATGTATACCCTGATATAACCAAAGTTTACAATGGAAGAGGGATCAGAATTTTTGTTCAGTAAAACATCAGAGAGAAACAAGTAACCCCCTTGTAAATAGTAAGTTGACCAATATGGATATGATCATATACAGTAGAATATACAAAAACTAAATGCTCACACAAGTGCAGAAATAGCTGTTCACTAACACAGCTAACTATATCAATAGAGTTAGCATGGATGGAATTTCTGTTGAAGGGACTTGGGCTTCCCAATCATGGTGTGCCATAAAGGCCGTTACATAAAGGTAATGATGGTGACCATTACACATTACAGGGTCGTAAAGGCCGTAATGGCCGTAACAGAAAAAATGACTTGTAAAGGCCATTGCAGCCCCCGTAACGGTCCATTACAGGGCTGATACAGGTTTTTCAGATTTTTTCCAATACAAGAAAAAGAGACCATAACGGCCGTTACGGCCCCCGTAATGGCCATTACACCCTATATCGTAAAGGTAGGGTGGTGGCCGTTATGGCCACCATTACCATTACGGAACACCTTGTTTCCAATAGACTTCATACAATGATCTTTCGACAGTTGAAGTGATGTCCATATAGTTATAAATTCTGTATTTCATGAATGAAACAAGCATAATGAAGTAGATTCTAATTTCTTATGACCAAAGGTCACCAAAGAAACCATACAAATCCCTTTAGGAAAGGCGAGACCAAATTATAGATGCTCACCAAAGATTGTTAGGAGCGTTGGAGTCATTTGGGAGCAAGCTTGAAATGTTTGATGTTTACCAGCATGGTTAGGGGCGTTGGTGGTTGGGCTCTGGGAATGGTGCATGGAAAGTGTAACGGTGCTGGGCTTGATTGGTTGACTATCAAAAATTCAAAATAACGGCACAAATACCATCAATCTGACAGTTACACTATCCATCAAACATAAGCTGACAGTTACACTAGCCTTCAATTGCAAACAGTGTCCAGAAGACTGGGGTTTGTCGTTTCCACTATCCAGCTAAGCCTCATTGCAACAAGGATGGAGGCTTGCTTTGGCTCAAAGGCAGAGGGTATAAAGGATCTAGAGGTGGTTGGTCACTCGCAGGTAGACCTAGAGGCCTGGAACTCATCAACCAACTCTAACTAATAAACTTGTAAGAAAAGCTAGGAAGATGGCTGAGGGTAGGCAGAAATCCTACAGCCAAAATGTGCCACAGCAGGTCTCACAGATAGTCCCCTCTGTCATCTGGAGCCTTAGTAAATGCTCCAGCAACAATGAAGTGGCAAAGTAGTTTAGGGAATGAATGAAAGCCTTTATATAAGTAAGGGTCTCCAGCAATTGACCTTGTCATCATCATCATCTAAGACTTATCCCAATTAATGGGTGGGCTACATGAATCTTGTTCCCCATTCCACTCTGTCGAGGGTCAAACCTTCAATTAGACCATATGTTTCAAGTTCTGCTTACTACCTCCATCCATGTCCTTTTGCACCTTCCCCTTGCCTTTTAGAGCCTTCAACTTGTACCCGCTCGCTACTAACCGGCGCGGTTCTTGGTCTCCAATGCACATGACCAAACCATCTAAGTCTACTTTACTTCATCTTACTGATGCTACTCCTAAGTTCCCTTGAATGCATTTATTTCTAATTCTATTCTTCCTCATCAGCCACTCATCTATCTCAAGATTCTCAACATCCTCATTTTCAGCTATAATCATCCTATGAACATGTTGCTTAACTGCCCAACATTCTGTCTAATAAATCATGGCTAATCTTACAGTTGTCCTATAAAAATTTCCCTTTCGGTTTGAGTGGCACATGACGATCACATTAAATTCCGGAGGCACATTTGATGCAGGATGCCCTAATTATGATGCATGCTCATGAACACATATAATCCAGCGGAAATAAACAGCAATAATAATCTAGAATTCAACATCTACCATCATAACTTAAGAAAATCATAAAAGAAACATGCAATAATGCGGGCCATCATCACAACCACGGAGTATGAAGTTCAAGTAATGCATAGGTTGGATCCAGTGAGGGATGGAACCTCCCGATCTTGCATGGTCATAACCCAATCGTACAATGGGATTCACTAGTCCGGGAGATCAAAGGATTTTTCGGATTAGGGAATCGGGAATCTAAGAAATTAGGGTTTTGGATCAATTCTTAAATTTAGGGTTCGAAGATTGTAAGATAATTGAAATAGAGAAAGAAGAAAGAAGAAAGAATAATCTTACCTTAGAAGAATGTTGGAAGGACAAAAGAAGAAGGAAGAAGAAGAACAATAGAGAAGAAGAGGAAGATTCATAGAGAGAGAGAGGGGAAGGAGGCTACCAAAGAGGCTTTCATTCAATAATAATAAACTAATCTCGTTTTTAGGGCTTTACCCTCTTAAAGAAACATTAAGAAATAAGAAAAATACTAAAATATCTTCAATACTTGATTAAAAATAAAACTAAAAAAAAAAAATAGTTCGTACAGTGGTTGGGCGCCCGATCGGTCGCCCGAAGACGTCTAAAAACGTCCAACAACTAAAACACATAAGCGGCTGAATTTCGGGTGCTCGGTCGGTCGGTCGCCCAATTAATAATGGTTGGGTGCCCAAAGACAGTGAAAACTGATCAGCAAGCCATTCCAGTTTTCCAATCGGGTCTTCTTCATCCTAAACACGTGTTTTCCCAATGTGGGGTCTTCTATGTACCAAACTACATGTGTAGGGTCTTCAATGCTCCTCAATGATCGCCTAGCCATAAGGAAGATGCTTGTGGTGTGTGCTTTCTTCGCTGTTAGACTTTGAAGGGCTAGATGTCCGCATCATTCTCCTCGGCTGAGACGACCTCGACTCCGACGAGTTAAAACTCTTGTGGTGCTCTAGTAAATCTGGGTCAACGCTCTGCAACTCCGCTTCTGTCAACCATGTAGATTCTGACGGTGGTTTACTCTTCCATTTGACAAGATATCTCTGGAAACCTCCATCTCTCATGGAAACTATCTCTTCATCCACGATCCCTTCAATTTCTTCCTTTTGAATAATAGGTGGGGAAGGGGTGGAGTGGGTTGTGAAGCAAACTCAGGGTGTGGCCATGAAGGAGAAGAAAGATCAATGGTAGGGTTAAGGGAAAGGACTAGATCTTCCACATTAAATGTTGGACTAATGCCCATTTCAGGTGAAAGGTCTATCCTATACTCGTTGGACCCAATTCTTTGCAATATTTTGAATGGTCCAGCACTACGTGCTTGTAATATCTTAACAGTACCCTGTGAGAACTGCTCTGGCCTTATCCTCACCATTACAGTTTCCTTCCTAAAACTCTTGCAATCTACGATGCGAATCAGCTGAAAGCATATAACTATCATTGCTTCTATTAATCCGCTGTCTAATATATGTATGCAATTCATGAATGTGTCGTGCAAATGCATTAGCCGACTCTGAAGACATTTGGGTGACAAACATAGGTGAAACTAAAGGATGCTCTAAAAAAGCAACGGACTGGAAATAAGCAAACCTATGGAAATAAACAATCCTATGATCTAGAACTTGAAAAACTGAGACAAAAGGACACTTCTCATGGGTGACACATAATTTCTCATTATAAGTATTATAAACAAAGATGATGTTCAGGTACCCCAACACTTGAGAACACACACTATTAATATCAAGTCTTGAGCAGATCTTGGCATCAACCATTATGTCCAAAATGTCATCAAGATGCGGAATAGGGATTCTGGCCATCATATCCACCATGAAGTGAATATGCCACAAGGTGGCGTGACACTTGACTGAGGCTTCGTGGATGGCCAGTATATGCCCACATGTGCGCCATATGCCATTGTTTTTTAAAGTGAAAAGGGCAGACTTGACAAACAAAACAAAACTCCAACTTAAACTTTCCTTATTGAATTCTTCTCCGAGAAGTTTATCAAATTTACGCTACATTTCTGTATTTTCTGTGGGGTTCACTAGGTATGGAGGAAAGCTTGACAGGATCGATCCAAGGACAAGATCGATTGTGTGTTGAATGTCCCATTTGGGTGAAAAATTATCCATAAATCATCTGGTGGGATATCACAAGTCATGTGAGTGTTTACCATCATATCCTCACTAGTCTCTTCTTCAATTTCATTTGTATTCACCACGATAAGAGACGTAGATTGGAAGACTGCATCAATCAAATCATACATGACACTTGGAAGTGGTGCGGTCTCAAACTCTTCGACCTTTTCATCACTAGCACACACTTTTACATCATCAAAGATGATGAGTGATGTCTCAATTTCTTCCATTTCCTCACTACTGACGTTAGGCACGTACTCTTCCACTTCATAAACAAACTGATTGGATTCTTCCAACTAGCCATTCACCAAGGTATTATCTCGCTTCCAAGGAAATATAATTGGTGTTAAACACTCAAATTGTTCATAAGCCGAGATTTCCTTAATGATAGGTTGGACCACTTTACAAGGAGGGGACCATATTGGTTCTTTGTTTGGATGAGAAGGTGGGGCAACTCTCTTCTGAGCCAAGGGCTTTTGACGATAAGCAATGGGAAGATATTTTTCTTTCAAACACTCTTTCATCTCTTCCCATTGTGAGATCGGGGCTCTCCCAACTCTATCAATTCGTCGCTCCAAATCTGTCCAAAACGACTTGGCTTGGCCCTCTAATTTCCACTTGGCAAACCTCACTCGACTGTAATTCGACATATCACACCAATAAAAAAAATAGTCCAAGTGTTCAAGCCAATCAAGGAATGTTTGTGGGTCCATGCGACCGTTAAAGTAGGCCAACTCATCGGAGTTCGGCTTTCCATTGGGTCTCGACGGCCACAGGACAACACTTAATGGCCCTGAAGATCTCAAACGCCTATACTCCATTCACTACGGGGAGACTCTACGGACTGGGTGACTCACAATATGAGTGCGATTCTAATCCTATGAAGATGCATGACTGACGAACTTCCTAACCCTAAAATCACCAAACCAGAATTTTCTAATTCAAGAAATTTCCTAAATTTGAAAACTTTCTAAAAATGGAAAATTTTCTAAAAATAACAAATTTCAAAAATAAGACTTTCTAAGTCTGGTAAACACTAAATCTGGACACTATGACCCAAATCTGAAATTTTTCCAAGTCTAGAAACTTTCTAAAAATGGAAAGTTTCTATTTTTGGAAACTTTCTAAATATGAAAATTTTCTAGAACAGGCCTAATATGAAACCCTAATTTGATAACTCGATCGAATGTAACCATGCAAATTTTAATCTCTGATACCAAATTTGATGCAGGATGCCCTAATTATGATGCATGCTCAAGAACACATATAATCCAACGGAAATAAACAGCAAAAATAGTCTAAAATTCAGCATCTACCATCATAAATTAAGAAAATCATAAAAGAAACATGCAATAATGCGGGCCACCATCACAACCACGAAGTATGAAGTTCAAGTAATGCATAGGTTGGATCCGGCGAGGGATGGAACCTCCTGATCATGCATGTTCATAACCCAATCGTACAATGGGATTCACTAGTCCGGGAGATCAAAGGATTTATCGGATTACGGAATCGGAAATCTGAGAAATTAAGATTTTAGATCAATTCTCAGATTTAGGGTTCGAAGATTGTGAGATAATTGAAATAGAGAAAGAAGGAAGAATAATCTTACCTTAGAAGAATGTTAGAAGGATAAAAGAAGAAGGAAGAAGAAGAAGATTAGAGAAGATGAGGAAGATTCATAGAGAGATTGGGGGGGGGGGAAGGAGGCAACCAAAGAGGCTTTCATTCAATAATAATCAACTAATCTCGTTTTTAGGGCTTTACCCTCTTAAATAAGCATTAAGAAATAAGAAAAATATCATCAATACTTAATTAAAAATAAAACTAAAAAAAAAAATAGCTCGCGTAATAGTCGGGCGCAGGATCGGTCGCCCGAAGACGTCTAAAAATGTCCAGCAACTAAAACACATAAGTGGCTAAATTTCGGGCACTCGGTCGGGTGCCCGATGAATAATGGTCGGGCGCCCGATCGGGCACCCGAAGACAGTGAAAACTGTTCAGCAAGCTATTCCAGTTTTCCAGTCGGGTCTTCTTCATCCTACACACGTGTCTTCGCAATGTGGGATCTTCTATGTACCAAACCACATGTGTAGGGTCTTCAATGCTCCTCAATGATCGCCTGGCCACAAGAAAGATGCTTGTGGTGTACGCTTTCTTCGCTGATAGACTTTGAAGGGCTAGATGTCCGCATCAACATTTTTTTTTTCCCACCAAGATTGAAACCTATGGGCAACATCCTTCTCAATCTCTCCAATCTCATGAATTATTGACCCAACGTGTCGAAAGTGATCATTCTGCGAAACTTCTTGATTAGCAATCTTATTAATTCCCTATTTTCACTCCTATTGTTACTAAAATTGCACCCCGTATATCTTTCCATCCAACTAATTTTAAATCCTTCAGATTCTAAAGCATCCCCCCATAAATCTAGCTTGTGCTTACACCCTCTCTCATTTTGTCAATCAAAACTATGTCATCTGCAAAAAAAAAAAAAAAAAAACATACACCATGGGATATCTCCCTGCAAATGCCAATACACAATCAATGGATGCATGCCACATGTTGCACGTTTGCTTGTCTTCCGTAATGACATTAAACGAGCCATCGCATTCATTCATGGCCTGGTGCATGCCTTTAATAGGTGAACAACTGAATCTGACAAATCACGTTAATGCTCTATGCCGGCACCCTAGGGAGGCCAGATGCTTTGGCCTGCTTGGGGAGCCAGGCCTCAAAACTTGCCAATTCTCCTTGACTATGAGTGCTTCTCGATAGACCCTGGATACTAACCCCCTCATGTATCAAGTTCAGATGTCCCTCATGGCAGTGAGCTCCGAGAACCCTCAGACTGGGCCAAATTGTCTTCTTGAACCAGATACCCTTAGGTTCTGAACTGCCTTAGGTGTGGAGCTGCTGCGAGACTCTTGGATGACAAGACCCTGCAAGGGTGAATCAAGAGCCAAACCACCTTGACCAATGACGATCTGTCTGTGTCCCAAACGGAATGTTTTATGCCTCACACAATTGATATATTATGTAAACATAGGGCTGAAGGGGCATTAACAAAATGGATGTCATGTAGAAGTTTAGAAAGTTAAATATTCAATGTATCTTATTTCATCATGATTGAACTTATGCACAGAGATTACTATCCAAACTTATAAATATTCCTTGCAGCAATGGATGTTTTAATATTACAACTCCATCATCATCATCATCTACACCTTATCCCAACTAATTGGCTACAAGAATCTTTTCCACCCTTCCACTCTGTAGAGGACCATAACTTCAAAATGCCCTAGCATGAACATGGAATGTCATATTGTTCAGATTCATGTTGGAAGCTATCACATTAGTTGGACAGCTGCTGCCAACCTGACGCAACCCTCCTCCTTTATCCAGGCTTGGAACCAGTAATGAGAACACAAAACTCCCCACAGGTGCAATGTAATAGACAGTTACATAAGTTGATTACAATCAAGCACTATCTAATGGTCTATTACATAGGTTGATTACAATCATCAAGTTGATTGCAATCAGCGAGTTTTAATGTTACGACTTACAAGGCCAAATATTCTTTCCAAGAGCACCCATAAAAATAATAAATACATGTGACAACTGTTATAGAGTCTATGTTTTCCCACTTTCAGGTTGTGTGGAGAATCTGGAGAGAATGTTAGCAAATCATAAGCATCAGACAAGCATATTGAGTGAAAAAAACAACGATATTTTCGTATGTCAGGCACCTTACAGGCCAGGAAGGGATTTTCTTACCCCACGCTGGATTCTGCCAAGTGTCTTGGATATGTCCAAGCAACCTTCTGGAGTAAATGCAGCCTGCCACTTCCGTTGACTAAGAGTTTTTCCAGCCTGCACAAGCAGATTAGAACAGGAAGATGTCCGTGAATATGCTATAAAGTAAATCAAAACAAAACAGTAATGTAAATGACAAAAAAATGCATTCGGACATGACATCACTCTGTGCAGCAAAACCTCCATTGCAGGGCAAAGAACTAAGAGCTCAACTACTTATTTTGTACATGATTTCACCATTCCTGAGCAACTTGCACAAGCAGTATGTAAATCTCTGGTATGGAAATTGCATTATCAGTTATTGTCAAGTTATAAGGGGAGGTGTGCTGAGGGAAAATTTCCAGTCTGAGATTCTTGAAAGATCAGCAAAAATAACTGAAACATGCAGACAAATAAGGATAACTTAATTTGCAAGTCCTCTTTTGGAAACATGTCTCCCTATCAAAAACACATTTTTCTTTCACAAAATATAATCACCTAAATCTTTGCGCAGAATAAATGACACCAGCTACAATAGAAGGATTATTGGATCATGGACAGAATCATATACCAATTTTCCCACTCCTGACTCATCCCATTGGCTAGTCATCACAAAAAGATAAGAAAGATACATAACAAGCAACAAGAAAAACTTACGACATTAAAGGATTTCGCCATTTCAATTGTACTTGAGTCTAGGGTGTACACGTCATCGATTTTCTCAAAGGATTTCTCTATTGTGATGATAGTTGGAGAACCCATGAATTTCGTTTCATGGTCATCTTTAGAGCATTTCACACCTTGGAGATTGAACTTATTCTATAGAAATCCAGTATATTGCACGAGGCTAAGTTTTTCATTTGCCAATGTTGACAGGGAGGCAAGTACTGTTGTCGATGCGTTTGCAAATGAGAGTGAAAGCCATTCAGGTCTTTGTAGTGGAAATGTGTTCACCACATACTGATCTCTTCAATAAAGTATTTGTTGATTCTCCAAAAAAAAGGCTTGTGCCCTCATAACAACACATCATGTAGGATCTTGTGACAGAAAATTACAGATGGGATGAGAGTATTCTCAAACTTAGTTTTGCAGTTCTCCAAAACAATACGTAGGTATCACCCACCATAAGAGTTCAATGCCAGATGGTTTAGCTGTCAATTCTATTGAATCTAGAAACTGCAACCATAATGTGAGTTTTGCCACTTTCACTAAAGAGAATTATCCAAAATGTCCCACAGCCTTGTTCCACCTCCCCTCTCTATCCGGATTCATGTGTTAAAACTAGGGGCTATATTTTGGAAGACTTATTGTACGTTATATTGAGAATAACTGAATATATCAAGTAGGAACGCGTGTACATAAAGTGTGTGCACAACTAAAGAAAGATTATAAAAGATACCAACTCAATGTGAAAGAGCGGTTGGAGTTTCAAGTCAGTAAAAGTGAGAACAATATCACAAAGACTTAAATAACAGGCTTCAGCAACAGCAATAAAAGCAATAATCACATCTCCAACACTTGGAGATGACTGTAGAGACAAAGTCTAAGCAGTGATGAGTAATGACAGGTAGCAAGAGTGGTTATAATAGGGGCTGGCGGTCGCAATGAGGAGTGGCATGGTGATCAGATCCAATGAGCTAGCAGCGACATCAAGGGCACAGATCAAAATGATGACACAAAACTCTGAACCATATATTAGATCCACTGATAAAAGATCTGATCCAGAGACGAGAGCAGATATAATTCAAAAGCCTGTCACAACATACATCAGGCAACAGATACTGAGGATAGGAGAGATGTTGGTGACGAACACCTTCAGATTGATGATCAATGACAACAAACGTCAGACTTGAGAGCCAACAGAGGCAACAGATGCAGACAACTTCAAATGATCAGATCTGCTTCCTTCAACAGATTCAGATTGATGTTGTTAGCAACAACAAACTTTAGATCTGATGCAGACAGATGGACATTGCTGATAGAATTCCTCCAAAAAATCGGAAGCTGGAGATTGCAACAGCAGCAGATCTGGCATGGTGCTAAGATCTAGTAAATTGGCAGTAACGTCAAGGGCGAATACCAGAATACACAAAAAGGTCAACCATAAGTTAGATCCATAGATAGGGATCAGATCCAGAGACAGGATTGGTTCAAAGAAGAGAGCAGATCTGAATTCAAATGCCTATGACAGCAAACATCAGGCAATAGTACTAATGCCTTCAGATTGATGATCGACAGCAACAAATGGACTTGAAAGCCAACAGAGGCAAGCAATTCAGACAGATTCAAATGATCAGATCTGCTTCATTCCACAGATTCAGATGGATGTTGTAGGCAACTGCAAACTTCAGACCTGGTGTAGACATGCCACTAGAAATCCTCCAAAATCAGAAGAAAAGCAACCAACTTCCAAGAGGCCAAAATCCTCTAAAAAACAGGTGAGAGAAACTGAATTCCCTTTAGAAAGCAGAAGAGAAAAGCCAGAAGCTCTCTAGAAACATATGTGAGAAGTTGAAAGCAAGATCAATGCACAACATCAGACTAGAAGCAGCAAACAGCAAAACCAGCAAGTGTTAGAACTTTGAGTCCAACAACAGCAAAGTTTAGGTGACAAAAGGGATATTGTGCCACTATCAATGTTGACAGTGATGGTTTTATGCAAGCTGCATTTTAGGAACAAGATCAATGTTGATGATGTCAGGGAAGTGCAAAAATATAAGCCGACTATGACAGACCCTCCCCTGTTAATGTAAGACCCCAAGCATACCCATATGTCAAGAGAGTTACTCAGGAATTACCAAATCCACCGCCTAAAGCACTACCACTAAGCCAAAATCAGCCTCAAAACACCGACGAACTTGCCAAAATCAGCCTCAAGACTCGACCACAAATCTACTCAAAAGAACAAGGAAATAACTCCCAATGAGGAAGGACCAAAGGACTTGCACTCCGAAAAACCAGCCTATGTTAGTACCTCGGTTTGTCAATAACGTGTGTACGTGTGTCCTTGAGTCGGTTGAGCCTCATTGGAAGCCAAAGACATTTGAAGAGTTGAAGAATTGCAGCATCAAGGTGTGGCAATTAGGTAAATTGAGGTGCCTTGGTAAACCTAGCTTGAAGATCCCTTTAATGCCAAAACACCAACCCCTTGATGACACACTCTAATAGGAAAACCTTTCTTATCATCCCAAAGCCTTAGGAATTCTTTTGATCATAATCAGCTAGGCTTATAAAGGCTCAGATGTGTTGTCGGTTCGACCTAGACCATTGACGATTCAACCGAAAGTGACCAAAAGTGTACAGTAATCAAAACAACAGAATCGGGTCCGACTGATAGTTCCATCGGTTCGAATTGGCCCAACCGACAGGACCAGTTTGAGTCCAAATATGAACTACCTTCTAGCCTGTCTCCTGTCAGTCGAACTGACAGTGCTGTAGGTCTGACCGACGGCTAACCATGATAGATCCGTTGGAGCTCTTTTCTATCTAATAGATCATTTGGACTTTTGCAAATGGATGGATTGTTTATGGTGCTAGAGCCTCTATGCATACAACTCTCAATTTCCTCACTTAGGCTCTAATCCATTGAGTTAATGCCATCCTCCTTGTGTTCATCACTCTATATAAGCATTCCAAGTTCAAATTGAAGATGTACATGTTCTCTTGCATTCTCTAAATGTTAGACTTTGATTCTATAGGAAAACCCTTTGTCTAATACCCTCTGGCAATGTTGTCAAAATCGTTATCGTATCGCAAATCGTAGTAGGGGTTGAATCGTATCGGATCGCAAATTGTATCGTAAATCGTAAGATTTTTTTAAAGTTTTTAAAAAGATGAAAAATATAAATAAATCAGTTTTAAAAAAAAACTCATCTATCTTCCTTTTTCCATCAATGTGCACCAAGTAATACCATGTCATAATAGTGTTAAAGGATTCTTATTCCTTTATTTTATTTTTTTTTTATCTTCCATGAAATTTCCCTTTAAAAAACATACCAGGGTCCTTTAACAATTTATGTTCTTGTTACCTTTCTTGAATGTAGAATCACAGTAGAAAAGCAACCTTTGATACTGTAGACTGACAAAAAAAGATATTTTGATTTCTAAATATTCCGTAATACATATAAGTTGTGCTGATCGTAACCATCCATAAAAACATTATAGGTAGTTCATACATCAATTTGGTGTTTCGACCAATTAAGAAATAAGGAATCACAAAAAAAAAGCTACATGATTTAATGTTGAAGAGAATATATATCATTTAATCTCTTATAAAGAACAAATAAAAATAAGTTACCTTCTTTAAAAAATTCTTAAAGCCTCCACGAATTTAAAAACATAAAATGAAAGCCAAGTGAAGCTTAAAGTAGAAGAGAACAAGTATAATTTGAATCGTAAATCGGAATTTGAATCGTAAATCGTAGGATTTAAATCATAGAATCGTAGGATTCATATAAAAAGAGATTTGGGGTTGGGATTCGAATCATTC
Source organism: Liriodendron chinense (assembly GCA_003013855.2). Classification (NCBI taxonomy): domain Eukaryota; kingdom Viridiplantae; phylum Streptophyta; class Magnoliopsida; order Magnoliales; family Magnoliaceae; genus Liriodendron; species Liriodendron chinense. The sequence goes on from PVNU02002353.1 coordinate 1,734,131, forward strand.
TAGCTAAGATTCGACGAAAATTGTATATCGTAAATCGTAAATCGCAGGATTTTAACAACGCTGCCCTCTAGGTGAATCCCCTTTTGAAACCAACTATACCTTAGTTGTAGAAGATTCAACCACTATCACACTCTCCCATTACCTTCGCATTATCAATAGGAAGATCCTTTGCAAGGTTGCTGATCGTGGAGCTGAAGAAGATCCACTTCAAAGATCGAGGGAGCTAAAGAGAAGCCGTTCAATATTGAAGAAGCATCTCAAGACTTCTGCTATTCAAGGGGCTCATCCAAACTTTTAAGAGTTTACTGTTTAGAGTTCATATTCTCAAGTCAAGTCCTTGTGTAGGCCACCAGCGGGTGTGTACGTGATTAGTTCTTATATAGAACTAAACGAGAGTTTGCGATCCAAACTCGTGAATAAGACCTTGTGTGGGCCACCAATGGGTGTATACGTGTAGGTCCTTGTGTAGGATTGTAATGGTTTGTGGTGAACCTTGAAAACCATGCGAAATAGTGAAATCCGGAAAACTTGAGTTTGAGTTCATTATCTGGGAATAGAGTAAGCAACTTGTCGAACCACTATGTATTGTTGTGTTTGCAAGTGTGATGAGTTTCTATTTATGCTTATAGTAATACGGATGCATGAATAGATCATATGCTTGGTTATTAATTTATTGCACACACTTGATATTTTTATTTCACATCATAGACTATTATGTTAATATTTCTACTTTTGTTAGTCTATGTGCTTTTGTACCCATGTCACCTTGTTTATGTGGCTTGATTGGAATAGATTGGCAAATATTTTAAAAGGTCCTATTCGCCCGTCCTCTAGGACTTAGCCATAACTCTAAGCTCTTGGCTTTGTGGTAGTAGTACAATACCCACACTTTCAGCCTAGAATTCACACACTACACACACAAAGACATAAACTGGCTACAAATTGAAATAGCATCATAATACAGTCAAATCTGCCCACAAACTAATCCTTTTTTTTTTCTTTTTTGCCTACAATCTGATCAAGGAGAACAATGCAACAAATGGCCAACAAGATGGGAGTAGAACGGCAACAAAAGACTCAAGTAGACAGCCATCCTATGAGTCATGGTAGACAGCCATAAAAGCAGATAACCATAATTTCAAATATACAATGATCATGCAGAAAATAGCCCCATAAAAACAACAAGCTGCCCAAAGATGGCATACATCAAGGTGTCCCAAAGCTTCAAACAATAGAATGAAACTGAGGGCCAAAAGCCATCTGGAGATCAACCAAGAAATCAGCCTGAGATAAACTCAGACAGCCCGTTGACTTGCCAGGCCCAAAACTTAGACGACCTAGGAGTCACCACAAAAAGCCATATCAACTTGGGACCACAACGATGCTCTTATCATCCAAACGTAACATTTAGAGAATCATACAACAGCCAGTCATTGAAACAATGAGGAGGCTGTGATTCCTGAATAATCAGTGATCCAAAACTCCTTGCAAGAAGACAACTGAAACAACCCCATAAAAGCAATAACCAACTGTCAAGGAGACTACTAGAAAGCTGCCCAAGAACACAGGTTCATATCTGCGGCCAGAGATGGGAGAGCCATGGAAAAGACGCAAATTGGAAGATATGTGAGATGTTGTAAATGGTGATCGAACCAATTGGCTCTAATACCATGTTAAAACTATGCGCTACATTGTGGAAGACTAGTTGTAAATTCTATCGAGAATGACCAAATATATACAAGTGAGAATATGCTAGGCACGACTAAGCAAAGAGTACACACAGCTAACCAAAGATTAGAATGTTGTATGGAGCCTTCAATCTGTGAAGAAAACAGTGTTCGACCGGTTGACTACCTAGTCGACCGATCGAACATGACTGGAATTACATAGATAGGTCTCTGGATAATTTGGAGGGATTCGACCGATTGAACTCTGGGGCTCGATTGATCGACAATATTCGGATTTTTTGGATGAAACTCTCTGGACAGCATGTGCCTTCGAGCGGACGAGGACTGTCTCGCCCCATCTCGACCGGTTGAGAGTGCATAATGTTTTGCGTGTTTTTGCGTAAATTGTTTCTAATTTTGGTTATATGCTACATAAGTTGGTGTAATTGGGATTAGGGTTTATCCTAGCTGTTCTAGAGGGTTGAGAGGGTTTTAGAGAGAGGAAAAGCTAAGGTTTTCTCTCGGGACTTTAATCCAGGTAAGGTTTTATCTCTTGTAACTTCGTTTTTTATAGTGATTCTCGCTTTGTGCCATGGTTTTTTCCAGCAAGAGTTTTTCCACGTAAATTCGTATGCCTTCTCTTGTTGGATTTGCTTGTGCGATTGTGATTACTTTGTTTAATTCTACTCTGTATGCTTCCGCGGTCCCCAACAAGTGGTATCAAAGCAAACGTTGGGAAGCAAATAGAATCTAAGTCAAGGTATCAATGGCATCTAGCATGAAGTTCAATGTAGAGAAGTTCTCCGGCAAAAATAACTTTGAACTATAGAAGGTAAAGATGAATGGCCCTCTAGTTCAGCAATGATTGAAAGATGCACTCCTTAGAAAACGAGATCGGATATTTCACATGCAGTGGGTGTTGTTAGCAAATTCATGTGTAGCCCCAGAAAGCAATAGTGGGAGGTAGTGAAATGGCTACTTTAGTATATTTGAGGTACGCAGGACTACGTCTTGATATTCGAGAAATCAGGGGAAAAATTGATAGGCTATGTGGATTCAGATTACGCAGGTAGTGTGGACAATAGAATGTCAACTTCCGATTACTCGTTTGTATTAGCAGGTGGAGCGATCAGCTGGATGTCGAAGCTTCAATCTGTGGTTGCACTATTCATAACTGAAACTGAGTACATGGCGGTGACGGAAGCATTCAAGGAAGCGGTTTGATTACAGGGACTGATAAATTAGTTGGAGCTTCTGCAGAAGGCCGTACCGGTTAATTGTAACAGGCAAGCGCGATCAATTTGGCGAAGAACTCGGTTTACCATTCTAGAACTAAACATATTGATGTGTGTCATCATTTTATCAAACAGGTGCTTGAGGAAGGTGGTATGACTCTTGAAAGGATCCATACGAGCGTGAATCCAGCCGACATGCTTACAAAGGTGATCCCTGCAGAGAAGTTCAAGTTCTACGCAACTTCTCTGGGTCTGATAAAGATGGAGTGAAGACGGAATCTACAAGAGAAGCGGTAAAGCTATGATAGAGACGAATTAGAAATGGAGGATAGAGCAAAAGAATGAATGGAAATCGATGATTGAAGACTCCGTAGAGATTGTTGTATGGACCCTTCAATCTGTGTAGAAAACAGAGTGATCGACCGGTCGACTACCCTAGTCGACCGATCGAACATGCCTGGAATTACACAAACAGGTCTCTAGACAATTTTGGAGGGGTTCAACCGATCGAACTTTGGGGCTCGACCGATCAATCGATTAGTCAACAGTGCGCGATGTTTTGCGCATTTTTTGCATAAATTGTTTCTAATTTTGATTATATGCTATATAAGCGAGTGTAATTGGGATTAGGGTTTATCTTCGCCGTTCTAGAGGGTTGAAAGGGTTTTGGATAAAAGAAAAGCTAAGGTTTTCTCTTGAGACTTTAATCCGAGTAAGGTTTTATCTCTTGTAACTTCGTTTTTCATAGTGATTTTCGCTTTGTGCCGTGGTTTTTTCATGCAAGGGTTTTTCCACGTAAATTCGCGTGCCTTCTCTTGTTGGATTTGCTTGTGCGATTGTGATTACTTTATTTTATTCTACTCTGTGTGCTTCTGTGATCCCCAACAAGTGGTATCAGAGCAAACGTTGGGAAGTAGATAGAATCTGAGACAATCTATCAATGGCGTCTAGTATGAAGTTCAATGTAGAAAAGTTCTCCAACAAAAATAACTTTGAACTATAGAAGATAACGATGAAAGGCCTTCTAGTTCAACAAGGATTGGAAAATGCACTCCTTGAAAAATGAGACCGGATATTTCACATGCAATGGGTGTTGTTAGCAGATTCATATCTAACCTCGGCAAGCAACATGAGAGGCAGTAAAATGGCTACTTCAGTATATTCAAGGTACACAGGACTACATCTTTACATTCGAGAAATCAGGGAACAAATTGGTAGGCTGTGTGGATTCAGATTATGCACGTAGTGTGGACAACAGAAGGTCGACTTCTGGTTCCTCGTTGTATTAGCGGGTAGAGCAATCAGTTGAATGTCGAAGCTTCAATCTGTGGTTGCAATTTCCACAACCAAAGTTGAGTACATGGCGGTGACAGAAGCATTTAAGGAAGCGGTTTGATTACAGGGAATGATAAATCAGTTGGGGCTTTTGTAGGAGGCCGTGCCTGTTAATTGTGATAGTGCAATTGCAATCAATTTGGCGAAGAACTCGGTTTACCATTCTAGAACTAAACATATTTATGTGTGCCATCATTTATCTGACAAGTGCTTGAGGAAGGTGGTGTGACTCTTGAAAAAATCCATACGAGAGTAAATCCAGTCGACATGCTTACAAAGGTGATCCCTGCAGAGAAGTTCAAGTTCTGCGCAACTTCTCATAGTCTGGCGAAGATGGAGTGAAGGTGGATTGTGCAAGAGAAGCGGTAAAGCTATGATGGAGACGAATTACAGATGGAGGATGGAGCAAAAGATGAATGAAAATCGATGATTGAAGCCTCGGTGGAGGTTGTTGTATGGAACCTTCAATCTATGCAGAAAACAGGGTGTTCGACCGATCAACTACCTTGGTTGATCGATCGAACATGCCTAGAATTACACAGATAGGTCTCTGGACAACTTTGGAGGGGTTTGACCAATCAAACTCTGGGGCTCGACCAGTTGACAGTGCGCGATGTATTGCGCGTTTTTATGTAAATTGTTTCTAATTTTGGTTATATGCTATATAAGCGGGGGTAATCAGGATTAGAGTTTATCCTAGCTATTCTAGAGGGTTTTAGAAAGAGGAAAAGCTAGGGTTTTCTCTCAAGACTTTGATCAGGGTAAGGTTTCATCTCTTGTAACTTCGTTTTTCATAGTGATTCTCGCTTTGTCCCGTGGTTTTTTCCCTCAAGGGTTTTTCTGTGTAAATTCGTGTGCCTTCTCTTGTTGGATTTGCTTGTGCGATTGTGATTTCTTTGCTTGATTCTACTCTGTGTGCTTCCGCGGTCCCCAACATATAATAGATGCCTTTTACCAGGTGCAGATTGGGTCAAAACCCTGGATTGAAGCATGATAAAACAGCTATTTGTAACTTCTCATATAAATGCAAAAGGCAAGCTGAGGAATCAAGACCAAGACAGAAAGCTAGCTAGAGATCTATGGCTTTTTGCAACCAGTGAAACTATTTTCCCATAAATGAATCTAGTGCCTCATCATAATAAATTTTCTAGGAGAACACCATGCCAAGACCGCAATAACCACCTGATCCTTATCAGAACCAAACAATGAAGAGAAAACTATTATAAAAGATATAACCCAGAAACTCCACGGCATGGTTACCAGGCTCACAATTCATTTTGGTTGTCAGTTTGTCATTCACGAGGTTCCTAGATAATCAAATTTGGTGGCATACATGCTTCCATTAACTCATTCAATTCATCACATCATCTAGCTAAGTTCATAAGCTCGCTTTCTTTTTAAGTCATAGCATATATTACTCTTATCTCTTATCCTCAGTTTAAATCCTCTCAAGCCCAGATTTTCAATCTCAGAATTGCAAGAGTATGAGCTCAGGATTTGTGAATCGTGATGAAATCGTGTGGAATTGAAATAGCCAGTTCTGGTGGAACTTCTGAGCAATTAATTTTTGAACGGAATTTGTTGAATTTATCAGAAACTGTAAACCAATTCATGACAAATTGTGGATCAGTAAAATTTTCCACACCCAAGTGGATGGAACAATTCTTCCTCCCAAGTTCCTAGCAGACATGGATGAGATCCGAAACGTTCATCAAATGGGTCCCACCATGAACATGCCATCGAATCAAAATCGCACGTGTCAGACGATCCACAATGTATAATCTTTGGCGCGCACACAGAAGATAAAACACAAATGTTTAACGTCCGATGGGAAAAAGCCTGTTAATATCAAGCACTTACGATCATCGAATCAAGGCAGTAACCAATACACGATGGATCCCACAGGAAGGATGGTTCAGATCATCACACACATGAACATTTTCCATACAAGAAATGGGAGAGGCAGATTCCAGTCCACCACACAAAAATCCATTCTCTTTCTGAGCTAATAATTACATAACAAAACTGTTGCCACAATTACAAGAAACATATAAAAAAAAAAATTAATTGAGAAAAATTCAACCAAATGCGCCCAAATTCAACAAAAATTCAACAATTCAAGCTAAAAATTCAAAAAAAAAATCTAATAAAAATATCGACAGATAGAAGCAGAACAGCGACGAGAGGAATTGAGAAACTGACCCTGATCTTGAAACGGGTCTTGGGAACGTCGGTGCATTCGGACCGGACTTCATAGAAAGAATCCACGGGCGCTCCTGTATCCTTCCACATTCCAAATCAAAACCGCCCCCCTCGAAGAAAATAAAAGGAAGAAAATGTCTGAATTTGAGGAGAGAGAGAGAGAGAGATCTCGACCGTGCACGTGCGAGCTGGATCCCAACAGAGATAAAGGAGATGATAGAAAAGGACCCAGATCAGATGCGTGCCGGCGAGAAAGAAGAAAGAAGAACGATCGAGTATGAGAAGGAGAAGAAAGGAGGAGGAGATTTCAATGTGAAGAAGGTTTTTTTTTTAAGTTTTTTATTTTTTTTATTTTTTTATTTTTTAGGAGAAGGGGAGGGAGGTTTGATGGTTTCTCCGTCAAAATGCCTGAAAATGGTATGTTATTCACGATATGAGGACACGGAAGGGTCGTGGAATGAATGGAGCTGTTAGGGTCAGTTCCGTCAACTTCTCCTTCTCCCCGCGCTTTTTTTTTTTTTTATTTCATTTTATTCTTTTATTTTCTGGTGGAGGGTTGGAAGGAGAGTGTAAGAAGGAAGGAGAGAAAGATGCGACATCGTCAATGTTTTGGGGGAGGGACGAGCTATTATTAGTCGAGGAGAATTCGGACGGACGGAGATCCAGACAGGTCAAGATGTGGGTCCCGCTCCCGAACTGCATGGTGACTGTACTACTTTCCTGCCTCTCGCATTTCGTTCGTTGAAGATGTGACACGTGTGTTTGATCCAGTACGTTCATCATGTAGGTCCCCATTATAAGATGCTTGTTTTAAAAGTTCAGGCTGCTGTGTTAACCATGTTAGCCACACGTGTAGGTTGAATTTGGACGGCTTGGCTAGTTTGTTATGAAAACTGTTCACCTACAAGCATCTGTATCACAACTTGTCGTAGCGTGCCATCTTTCTCGTAGATGTGTCATTGTTTAGGTAATCAGTACCACATAAATGATAGACCCCACCATCGAGATTATCATTTTCGAAAATCAGTCTTATCCGTACACTAAGTGGTCCAAGCCTGTATGTCAAGTCAAACCGTCGGTTTTCTTGTTTATTCTAGTAGTGTGGCCCATCTGATGATCAGACCGGTCGGCCTAGAGCTAGTGGTACTGAATGTCCTGCACAAGTGGCATACTAGCGGGGGAAAGATGGTACGGCACCACAAGTTGTGGTGTAGGGGATACATCCTGATGATCGAATCATATCTGCCTGAATTTTTTTTTATCTTTTTTTTGGGATAAGCAATCTAAAAGGAGGGACAGAACTGATGAGCGGCTCGGATTTCGTGCACGTGTTCTATGGTGTTACGTGAAAGTGGTCAATCCCAAATAAACTGCACTCGAGATGACCTTGCGAGGATCGTTGATGGGAATGCAGTGGGGCCCACCAAGAGATCAGGCCTGGTTCACACATCGGATGTACGCCTGTGGCCCAGCTGGTAACTGGAGTGGGCCTAATCTTTTAGCGGCCATGTTTATAAATGGACCCTCGCTGATGAGGGGTCGGGATTTGATGCTTGTATGCCACATCAGCAACCGTGGTCGGGAGAGGCCCACGGTGATGTGTCTGTTTATCCACTCTGTACATTCCATTTCTAAGATCAGGCCTACCACATGAGATCATTCAAACGGTCAGATCGACCACACCGTGATGACACTTTCTAAACATCATGGAAGTGTACTCATCAGGTGGCAATAAATACGTGTGTACATTAAGTGCGAGTTTCTAACCGTCCAAGGTTTTCTCAGTTGTATGGCCCATCTGGTGAGTGGGATGGCCTGATATTTCAGCCAGCTAATCTTCATGCCGAAGTCACATAATTAATGGGGTATTCCTCTTTAGTGGAGTGAGGACAGAAGTGCAATTAAAGGTTGCCGGGTGCGATCGAAATTCTTTAAGACTGATTAATTACTTGGCTGGACAGTTTTGGATAATCTCTGACGATCGATGATTGGTGATTGAATGGCCTAAGCTCAATATCGGATGATCAAAAGTTGTGTTCGGGCAGTCGAAATTCAGTGATTTCTCACTGTAACTCTCTAAATAGATTTAGCCATGGTCGGGCAAACAAAATTAATTTAATCAACGGATACTCATGCGACTGTTTTACATGGTTTCTTATTTTGTTTCTAATTTTATATGTAAGTACTATATATGCACATGACAATGTGCAATTGGGTTAAGAATAGACGATTTACATATTCTAGAGCAAAATAGAAAAATAAAAAAATAAAAGAATAAAAAATAAAAAAAAGAAGAAATTAAGAGGAAAATAAAAAAGCAAGAAGACTAGGTTTGTCACTATCATCCCAACATTGGTTGTGTTCATAGCCTCTTTAAGATCCTCAATTAGTTAGATTTTTTTGTGTCATTCTCTTTTTTTTTTACTGTAATTTATTATAGGGTATAAAGTTTATTTAATTCGAGCGTGTGAAACTTATAATCACGGTGTAAAACATTCTTACACACTGAATTTATTGGCTGAACAAGATTCTATGATTTTTACTTCTATTTCTGAACAATTTTCTAGGTAGGTCTTTTGTACCGTGTGTGAAGATTGTTTGCTCATTGTAATGCATTTATATTTCATAATTTAGTCAAGGGGAGATTGCTAGATCCATTTATTTGGGCATCCTTCCCCTACAATACTTACCAAGATGTTCCTTACACGTGCTGGTTAAGCACGTTTGGCCACTTGTAGAGATGTATGTGGACCGAGTAAAACTAAGTTGTCCACGTCCTACCAAAGATAGCTTTACCATCTGCATCAACCCACGGACAACTGGATAGCTTGATGGTGGGGGAGATATTTGATCCTCCGGCAGAGTATGATGTTTCATACACGAGCACTCAGTCATTTGTACACGTGGCATAAACTTACTCAAACGAAACTGTCTAAAATGTGGGGCCCACTCTAGAGACATTATAACTTCAGTCAATACCTGGCTATCAATCTTCGATTCATGGTCGTTCGATGAAAAGCAGACCATCAACTGCTTTTAATGTCAACTGTCCGTTTGAGGTCTAACAATCGGCTGTTTAGAACATTCGTTCCCAGCAATTTTGGATTCCGATTTATATAGAATGGGGCCTGAAGTGGGGCCCGAAGATTGGATGGTAATGAAAAGTCACGATCTTCCGCAGTGCCGAAGATTCTTTTTTCTTCGATGAGTATATTTTGCCCCGACGCGGTTTGGCTAGTGACCGTGCCACTAGCCGGGTGGCTACTGGTCGGTGCTCTGTGGGTCCCGTTATGATGTATGTACTTTATCCATGCCGTTCATCCATTTTTAAAAATCATTTTAGGGCATGATACCAAAAATGAGGTAGATATAAATCTCAGGTGGACCACACCACAGGAAAACAGTAGAGATTGAATGTCCACCATTAAAAACATCCTAGGGCTGACTGTAATGTTTATTTGACATCCAACGTGTTGATTAGGTCATACAGACTTGGATTAATGGAAAAATATCAGATTGATACAAAACTTTTATGGGCCCCAAGAAGGTTTTAATGGTGGGCGCTCAATCACCACTATTTTCTGTGATGTGGTCCACTTGATATTTGTATCTACCTCATTTTTTTGTCTCATACCATAAAATGATACGGAAATATGTGCCTCTTAGCACCCACCACTAGGCAATAGGGCCACTAGCCAATCCGCGTCCATTTTGCCCCTGCATCACAATGTGGCGTACTACCCCATCAGGACGTAGCTAGAGACGACGGTGCTGTTAGGAGATCTGTGGGGCCCACCGTGATATATATGTTTCATTCCAGGCCGTCCATTCATTTTGAAATATCATTTTAGGGCATGATCCCAAAAAGGAGTCAGATTGAAGGAGGGGGATTGAATTCCTACCATTGAAGACTTCCAAGGGCCCACCGTAACGTTTATTTGCCATCCAACCTGTTTCATAAGGTCACCTGGACCTGTATGAAGGGAAAACATAGATGGAAGCTTGATTCAAAACTTCTGTTACCCCGGTAAGTTTTCAACCGTAGAAATTCAATCCCCAATTCCTTTCCCAGTATGATCCACTTGAGCCTCTAATCCGCCTACTTTTCGGTCTGAAGTCTAAAATAATCTTTCAAAATAGATGAACGGAGTGGATAAAACATATACATCACACTGGACCCCACAGAGCCCCTGACAGGACCTTCCGTCTCTGGCTAGGTCTTGGTGGGGGGTTGTACGCAATCCGCGCCCCCCGAATGTTGGAATATGAGAAGTTCATGTGGGACCCACCATGTGGAGTTTCTTGTCTGGGTGGGCCACACCTTTCGATCCAAACCGTGCACTTGGTCTTAGGAAAAGACAAGATAACCCAACTTCCCAAACTAAAGTGACCATGCATCATGCAGGAGCGCGGCTCCATCTGGGGCGAACGATTTCATATGCATGAGATCCGCACCGTACATCAGGCGCGCCACCTAACTTTCGACCTTGAATGCGATCCAAATTTCAGTGGGCCTCACCATAGGAAACAGTTGAATCATTCATAAAACCACTGATTCATTTGGTGTGGCGCACCTAAGTTTCAGAACATCCTGATGTTTAGAGGGTCCCTTCATCCTAGTCATTCGCATCAGATAAATGGATTGGATGACACATATAGACCAAAGTGGGCCCCACACACACAATTAATGGTCGGGTCCCATCACACGGCGATCATGAAGCAAGGCACAGCAGCGTGGATCTCATGCACGCAATACCTCACGTGCAAACCCTTAGTAGTACGTAGGACGGTTCATTTCATATCTGATAGCGAAGTCATCCATGATTATCATGAACACGAATGAGTGGACTTGGCACGTGAGACCACGTAATACCATCTCATACACACCGGATCATCCCAAAGCACTGTGTTGAATCCAGGCCGTTCATCACACGTGTTTCCATCGCGAGAATTAGTCCATTATGGTCATCAGGTTGGCATTGCATCCCAGCGGTCCACACCCACTGCGTGCTGCTCGGCAGCCGACCAACCTAGATTGGGGAATAACACTAATAGCTAATCTTAGCCATACACGACAAGTGGGTCTTAATTAATCAAATTCAGAAGACCGGTTCCTCTCTGAAGAAGTCATAGATTGAGTTATTCTACAGGGACTAGGGGTGGGGCCCAGTGGGGTGTGTGCCTGACATCCAAACTGTCAAGGTCTTGCTACCGTGAATTTGGAATGAGTCAGCCTATCACCACCGTCAGCGGTGGTGAGGTGACTTGATGAGATTTAATTGGTATGGCTGAGATTTAATTGGTATGGCTGTATGCTGTTAGAGATGGAAAAACCAGTTGCATGGTAACCAAAGACTTTAAGCTGCTCATCATCAATTTTTGAATTTATGCAAATGTCTTGCGATTGTGTGGACCGTCAGACCCTTTGGGTCCACTTACTTGGACTGACTTTTCAATAGGCCTAAGATGTCGTATGGCAGGTTGGATGGTGCATCCAAAACATTGTGGCCCACTTAAGAAAATAATGCACAATCATTCAAAAACCTTTAAATTCACGCGGTAGCTTGTATGAGTGTTGGATCAGCTTAATTTTCAGCAAGTCCCCAAATTTCATGATGGGGCCCAAGTAATGCACAGGCTAGATGAAATCCACAAACCCGCAAACCCCCATGAGCCCCACACGCAGCAATGGTAGAATTAGTTTACTCTACTGTGATTTGCAGAAGAGCCGGACTCCCAAATTCAGACCCAAGACTCGCAGCTAAAGAAGGATTATAGTCTGTCTGTGTTCCCTGCGCTGGACCATGCCCAAGTATTTATGAAGTTTGGATTTACCCTTTTCTTTATCTGTATGTGAATAGTTGTATTTTGGTCCAGCCACCTACCTTAAAGGCCTCATGTGAAAGAGAATTTTTTGTCATGGACTATCAAAGTCAATAGTGTTGCTCTCTATTTTCAGATGCACGTGCTAGACGTGTGCGTGCATGATGGAACTGACTTTGCGGCTCGATTTCAATCGAACAATTTTGACCCCAAGCGTTGAGATAGGCAAATACATTAAAATCAACCATATATAACTGAGATCAGAGAAAATCAGTCACCTATTGAGCAACTCGCAATATGTTTGTTTATAATGATAAGGAGATTATTGAAGAGTAATGTTAGTCCTCCAAAAAGCAATTGCCTATTGAGCTAGTCGATCATAGGGAAAACAATCACAAAACACTTTTTTAAATGAAGAATTTGCTTGTACTCAAATTGAAACTGAGCCCAGCATATGAGCATAGGCTTTGATTACAACTAAAGATTATAACTACTTGTTACAAAGATATATAAATTACAGATTATGCTAAGAAACGTAAAGTACTAATAATGCTAAAGAATATAAGGAACTAATTATGTTAAGAAATGTGAAAGATAGATTTATGTTAAAGAATATAAAATAATTTGAAAGATAAATTTTGTTTGAATTAGTTTAGTTTAGTTTAATTGTGTTAGTATAAGATTCTTTTGTTCTATTGCTTTTCTCTGTTTTTATAAATTTTCTGAATACAAAGAACCATCTAGATGCACTACTTTTTAACAGTTATAACAACTATTTAAATACTATTGCCTTTTAGAGACTTCCTCCATTTCTCTTTCTGACACCTATCCTACTAACTTGTGGCCTTCAATAGATTTCTTTATTTTCTTCTACTAACACATGTTCTGATAGCTGCTTACAAATTAAGAATTGATTGCAAATTCACTTGGCCACTTTTTCTTGAGTATAAACCCTGCTTGTCCCCTTTTCCCTTGCTGCAAACCTCTTTCCAGGATCAGTTAGAAATAAGCTAAAGCAAATAGCTGTTCATTGTGGCCCACATGCTAAAATGGTCAAATGATCAGACCCATCCTAATTATTTCCACCATGCTAATTATACTAATAGAGAAAGTGAGAAAATTAGGCCTTAATTATGACTTTGACTATTACTATCTATAGATAAATTTAAAGCATTGGAAAGAAAATTTTCAATGGCTTTCATTGAAGTCTAAAATTCAAAGGACGAGATTATTAATGAAGTTTAATTATTGTAAGGAAAATGTCTTGTCCATGGTAGCATAAGGACTATGAACTATTCAAATTGTCAGACCATTACAGCAAATGGGGCCCAACTGGTGGCCATACATGCTGGATGCCGAGTCAAAACGAAGTCACCTTCATAATTTCATTTCGGTTTCACGACTCGTAAAACAGACAAATGATAAAGCTACTTCGACGTGTAGGAATATAATGTTACTTGCTTGACTGGTGGTTGTGAAGAATTAAAGTTAGAGATCCAAACCCTTCAAATTGTGAGATCCAACGGTTCTATTCAAGGATCAAAAGATAAGAATATCATGACCATCGTATGCTCATAATGGGACGTTAAGGGCCCGTTTGGATTGTAAGTTGCTTAATATAAGTTACTTATGCCATAAGTAGCTTATTTTAGTTTCTACTTGTTAAGAAAATAAGTTCGTTTGGTAAACCACATACTTATCAGCCTTTCCTTCCCAAAAAAAGTTCAAAAGCTAAAAAAATAAGCTGAAGTGACATGTACTTTTAAGTAAAAAGTTACTTATTACTCATCATAAATCAACCTTACTTATATGGAATAAGTTACTTATCTACTGCTTGTAAGTAGAAAAAGTATCTTATCCGGTGGTATCCAAACGGGCCCTAAATTCCACATTTGTTTTTTTTACACCTTTTCTTTGTAAACAACTAAACAATGTCCCAGCGAGAGCGGATTGCATGTGCCCGGGCATGGAGATATGCCTGTGCCTGAGGCTGTGTGGGGCCACAGAGATGTAACAAATCCACTCCATCCATCTATTTTTAAAGATCACAATAAGATAGGATTATAAAAAACAGGCAGGTCCAAAATTCAGGTGGACTACTGCAAAGGAAACAGTGGGAACGGAGAGGTCCACCGTTGAAACCTTCCTGGTGCTGACCATGATCTTAATTATATGTCATCCAAACCATTCATATGGTGGCCATTGGATTAGGTGTTTTTTTTTTTCCGGATAAATCAAACCGTTTATTTGGTAGGACTTCTCTTGAAGGGGGGAATTCCCAAAAGAAGCTCTCGGATTGAATGTTTGCACCCTTTGATCATACAAATGTCATTGTGACGGTTCATGTTTAAAGCAAAAGAGCCCAATTATCAAAGGGGAACATAATCCAGTTGTGGCTTTTGTCAATTGACTTCACACCGTACAACGGTCTGGGTCATTGGAAGATGTATCTTTACGATACATCGGACTTTTGTCTTTGAATCTGTTTCATCTTCTCAAGATCAAAACCGTTTATACGGCCAGTCTCACTTTCTACGGTGGATATTCAAAAAAAAAAAAAATTAATTGGATCATTTCAATCCTTTGATAATTTGACCGTTTTGATTTGAACATGAACCGGGCTCTTTGATTAGATAGTTTTTCGTGCAATCCCATGCAATGGGAGTGGCTCGTGGACGCCAACGTAGCTAAGTGGTGCAAGGACTCTGTGGGGCCCACATTAATGTATGTGGTTTATCTACACTGTCCATCCGTTTTTCCATCTTATTTTAATTAATGGGGCTAAAATTGAAGCATCCAAAGCTCAAGTGTACCACATCACATGAAAAGGTTGGGATAACGACGTCCACTGTTGAAGCCTTCAGCGGGCCCACAGTGATGCTTATTTGTCTTTCAACCATTTCATAAGGATACACAAACCTGGATGAAGTGAAAACATAAATATCGGCTTGATCCAAAACTTACGTGGCCCAAAGAAGTTTTCAATGGTAGGCATTCAATCCCATTATTTCCGGTGGTATGGTCCACTTGACCTTTGTATATACTTCGATTTTGAACTCATGCCCTAAAACGATCTGGAAAAATGGATGGACGGCGTGGATAAAATAAATACAGATTGTGGGCCCACAAAGTCCTTACACCACGTAGCTACGTGGCGTTGGGTTCACCACAATCAGCGTCCATGGCTTGCTAGGTATAAGCTATTAAACTCAGTCCCATCATAGGACTCGCAGCTTTTACGTTATCCCTTCCGAGGAATTCTATTTGCAGCCGCGAATCTGCCTCAAATCACACACAAGTGCCTCTCAAATGTCTTGACTAGCATATCTGTACCAGATCTGAGACGCACAACTGCTGATCGATTCGATGAATATTCTCTAACCTAAAACTCAGTTCAGCCACTCATTATAAGGGCCACACATAAACTCAGGGTCTAGTGCTGGCTATCCTTTTAACTATCCAAAATTTTCATCATCTATCCCATTATATTTTCCAGACCGTCTATTAAGGAGAAATCTGTTTAGGGCCCTCATGATGAACGGTCTGGATCTGGTACAAATCTTTCAAATTTGCATGTTTGGGCAACTTTGTGGCCTGTGCAGATGTACGGCTGCGAATAGCATTCCTCATCCTTTCCTCTGTGAGAAAGAAACTGCTTGGTAGTTGGAGCGAAGACTTTTTATGGTGGACTACGGAGGACTCGGTATCCTTTACTAATTACCCATGGAACACGTTGCTTTCCCGAGGTTTGCTAAAATACATTCCGATGTATTGTAATAAGATACATTGCGACCTTAGCGGTTGGATCGGGGTACTTTTCAATGATCCAAACCGTTTATACAATGGACCTCGCTATAGATGGAAAGCAGATAAACTTAAAGCATCCCAGATTGAAATTTTTAACCCTTTGATTATTTAAAGATTAATGAGCTATATTAAAAGAAAAAAATCATCTAAGGGTTACAATACACTGATCCAACAGGTTTTTTTTTTCCCATGTTCATTCAAGATGAGTTCTATCGTTTAAACGGTCTGGATCTTTAAAAGATTAACCCAGATCAAAAGTCTTCATTCAAGATGAGGCCCATGGTTTAAACGGTCTGGATCTTTGAAAGATTATCCAGATCAAAAGTCTGAAGAACCGACCCTCCAGCATTTATCCAGCAAACCTCTGCTTTCTGTACGGCGGAGGCGGAGCTGTTATGACCGGAATATGGAAGAACGGACTCGGAATGGGTAGGGACCCCTCCACCGTGGGTGGTGGAAAATCTGTGGGGCCCACCATGATGTCTGTGTTTTATCCACGCCGTCCATCCATTTTTTTCCAGATCATTTTAGAGCATGACCCCTAAAATGAGGTAGATACACAACTCAACTGGACCACACCACAGGAAATAATGGGGATTGAACACCTACTATCCAAAACTGCTTGGGGCCACAGAAGATTTGGATCAAGATGATATCTATATTTCCTCTTCATATATGAAGAGGTTGGATGGCAAATAAAAATTCCGGTTGGCACCCAAGAAGTTTTCAACTGTAGGTGTTCAATCCCCACTGTTTTCCTATGGTGTGGTCTACGTGAATGTTGGATCTGCCTCATTTTTGGGCTCTGTGCCTAAAATGATATGGAAAAATGGATGGACGGAGTGGATAAAACACATACATCATGACGGGTCCCACAGAGCTTTTCCAGCCACTGGGGTAGGTAGTTGAGGGGTCACTACCAAGTCAGAGTCCTGAAAGAACCATCACCTCACGTTACACGTTGCAGTGTGATCTATCATTCTGAGCAGTCAAAAAAAAAAAAAATGGTAGGTCCATGGGAAAATCCTATCCATCACTTTTCTTCAGCTTCCTGCAATGGATGTTCACCAATAGCTATTTTAATTCTCTACCGTTGCTTCGAGGGCCACTGATTAGATGGACAGGATAATCTGATCGATTTTTATTTCGAAATATTTTCCCTCCATAGCAAGGAAAATTAAATGGACGGTCCTAGATGTATGGAGGTGGCTCTATTCCTCTACCATATTCTAGTTGTACCGGCTCTACGTGTTCCTCCCACCAACCGCTCTGTATTTCTGACTTTCTCCCCACCATTTCTTGCACCAACGCCTATCCGATTAGATTCTCTGCATCTCTTGGGACAAGTGGAAGATCCGAACCGATTATCAAGTGGGGCCACTCTAGATATGCAAAATCCAAACGTAGCTGCAGTGAGATTATCCTAACCGTCCGTGCTGTATATAGTGCGACAATCCAGATTCAATAATGGAGGCAGCAAGGATATGCTGGACACGTGGCTGCTATCTACATGTGGGTGGGCCAATTGGTGTAATGTTTGGGAGCATCCTAACATCGTGTTGTTGGGTCTCATAGAAAACTCAAAGACGAGAAAGATCACATGCCCTGCAACTGGTTGTACGGTGGCCCACAATGCAATTCATTGGATTGGGACTTGTGGGAAGTCTAATCATCGATCAGGATTGTCTGTCCGGCTCGACCTACTCTAGACAAGACACGGATCAGATGATCCTTACTTTCCAAACATTAGCTGTTTTTGTCGCAACCGTCTGCACTTCAAGTTATAGATCAAAAGCGCAGTTATTTGTCCTACAATAGAGCATGATGGTGGACAGGCAGAATCATTTATAAATTTGTGTATTTTTTGAGCATTAATTCAGATTAGACACTCCAAACCTTGGGACCTATTTGTTGGCGGTGTGCATGAAGAGCAGCCCGTGCAGTAATGTTTTTTTATTGGGCCACATGCCACTAAGTAACGCCTCTAAATTTAGGGATCGGATAATTAATCCGTATTTAGACAACACCACAATTGTGTCACGAGTCACATACACTGTGTATCACTAGGGTTGAGTATGATTTAATTTGAGGGTCATTACACACTGTTAAAGGAACTTAGCTCCCGTTATTTAGGGATTCACTGAAGTGGGTGAATCCCCTGGTAGAGTTGGAAATTATTGAGTGTCGCTACTTTAACGTACAGTATATTGGTTACGATTGATTCAGTTAGAGATTAACCACTAGCAGTTTAGTCATTTTTTATACAAGTGGTTGTATGAGAAAGACCCCTTAGCACCTGCAAAGAGTTCCTAAGGCTATAAATATTACACACTTTAAGAATAATTTTTCATTGGTAGTATCCAATTTTGTGAGATCATGATTTGTAAATTATATGAATATAAATAATTTATTCAAAAAAATTCACAAGTTATTTGAAAAAAAATTTATAATCCGAACTCAATAAGAAAATAAGTTTATATGCCGGCAAAGATCGAGAGTTGTCTCCATCTAGTGTGATTACACAAGTGTAAGGCAAGCCTTAGAGAGTTTTGGAGGTTTTACGTTAATGTGGTAAACACATAGTATATAGATATGTGTATAAAGACACTAGAATTCTAGCTAGTCCCACTTTCTTGATTTTTACTTTTTACATGTGATTTGGATCAATCTTCTAAGAGCAAGCTGTATCATATTATGACGTTGAGTGAAAAATATTGATAATGTGCTTGTGTCCCACTTATAGCCACATATGATTGTATATGGCAACCGGAGTTGGTAGCATACATGTGCCCCATGTGCAACCACACGTGTTAGTGTATAACAACCCCGCCCTAGTGGGGCCACCGAGTGTGTGCCAATGGCTAGAATTGCCGGCCTCTATTGTTTATTGATCCACCACCTCTCCCTTTCTCTATTTAAAGATATGGAGAGGTGTGTGGGGTAATATTGTGCACCAGAAAGAGAGAGAGAGAGAGAGAGAGAGAGAGAGAGAGTGTGGGCATGTGCATAGTGTGTTGTTATGTGCGCATGGTAGCATAAAGAAGAAGAAAAGGGCTAGTTCTTGTAATTGCTCGAGTTCACGTATATTAGTGGCATATACTATCATTGCCGTCAAATCAGGTAAATGAATTAGCTCATTTCTCTTTATATGGTTTATTTGATTGACCAACTAATTTTTGTGTTTTGGCTCCTTTATTCGATTGTATAATCGTATCCCTGAGTAGTAGGATATTAGTGAGAGTTGCTACTTTAGCGTACAATATACTGATTACGATTGATTCGGTTAGAGATTTACTGCTAATGGTTTAGTCAATTTTGATTTGTGTGGTTGCATGAGAAAGACCCCTTAGCACCTACAAAGAGTTCCTAAGGCCACAATCACACACTTTAAGAACCATTTTCCATTGGCATTATCCAGTTTTGTGAGATCATGATTTGCAAATTATTTCTCAAAATTATATGAATATAAATAATTTATCTTAAAAAAAATTCAAAAGTTATTTGTAAAAAGATTTATAATCTGAACTCAAAAAGAAATAAGTTTTTATGTTGGCAAAGATCAAGAGTTGTCTCCATCTAAGTGTGATTACACTGTTAGTGCACTTTTCCGTGGCATACTAGTGCACCTTGTTTGTCAATCACTTACAGCAGTGAGTCTAGAGTCGGTTGAGCCCAAAGAAGACGAAGAAAGAAGACTCAAGACATCCAGCCGCATCAAGGAAGAAGATTCAGGTAAATGAGATGCCTTGGTGCCTTAACCTCGACCAAAACCTATCCCCCTTGTTTCCTTGATGACCTTGACCATATTTAGAACCCTTTAGGCATCATTGATAGGCCCTAGGTGTCCCATTTGATCACCCAAACCTTGGCCAAAGTGAATTGGCTGAAACATGAGAAGATTCAGCATATATAGGGGGAACCAGGCTGGTCCGACCGGTCATGACCGGTCGGCCAGCAGCCTTGCTGCTTTATGCATGGCCAGCCGACCGGTCATGACCGGTCGGCCGTTTTCAATTCATGGTGGCCAGCAAGTATGGCCGACCGGTCATGACCGGTCGGCCTGGAGGATTTCCTTCATCCAGCAGAGGGCGCCGACCGGTCATGACCGGTCGGCCTGGGGCATCTTGGCTGTCCAGCAAAGGGGGCCGACCGGTCATGACCGGTCGGCCAGTGTGTTTGACCTGCATTGATGAAACCTTCCAGCAGGGTTGTCCGACCGGTCATGACCGGTCGGGACAGGTCGTTTATGACCGTTTTCTGCCCGTTTTAGAGCCGTTGGAGCCCTCTTTTCTATATATATGGTGCTCCATTCTTGGGCATTGGGAGAGAAGTTTTTGAGAGCCCATTCCACACTTATCTTGTACATCATTTGGGGCCTCAAAGAGGAGGTTTTCAAGTCATATCCCTTGTGTTTCAAACACAAGTATGGGCATTCAAATGCTATCAAGAGATGACTTGATTCCTCTCTCAAATCTAGAGGTGTGACTCTATTCCACATAGGTATATCCTTTGTCCAAGACCTCTAGAAGACTCTCTAGGTGAATCTCCTAGTTGGAACAACCTACACATCCCATGTATGAGATTCACCCATCCTCCTAGCACCTTGGGCATTTCAAGGCATCGCATGCAAGGTGTTTGATCGAATGTGGCTGAGGCATTGGCGACGCAACGGCGA
Source organism: Liriodendron chinense (assembly GCA_003013855.2). Classification (NCBI taxonomy): domain Eukaryota; kingdom Viridiplantae; phylum Streptophyta; class Magnoliopsida; order Magnoliales; family Magnoliaceae; genus Liriodendron; species Liriodendron chinense. The sequence goes on from PVNU02002353.1 coordinate 1,754,875, forward strand.
CACGATCGAGGGAGCAAAGGGAAGCTGATTGAAGCACGGGAGAGCAGAGATCAAGCAACCCATTACGGCGCTAAACAAGGGGCTCATCCGACAAGTAAGTTGTCTCATTTGAGAGTCCAATTTGAGTTTGTTTGTCAAGCTCGTCTTAGGAACGTTAGCCGTTCCTTGGTCCGTCAGCCGGGCCTAAACTAAGTCTCCAAGGGGGAGCCTCCGACACGGGAGTAAACGTGCGATAAGGTTGAGAGTTAGCCTATGTCTAAAACTCCGGATACGGTTGAGAGGTGAACCGATAAAACCTCCGTGTAAAGGTTGAGAGGTGAACCTCATTTAAAACCTCCGATAGTGAATGCCGGTGTGCTCAAAGGGGTTGAGTACTTGAACCGGGAGTGGAGTAGACACGTAGTCGAACCACTATACATCCTTGTGTTTGTGATTGTTATTGAGCACATTGATATCTTTGCATTGTTAGTTCAATTGCTTAATTATGAATTATTGATATGAATGCATGCTAGGCACTTTTTAGGCATCCTTGCACAAGATGTACCTTCACTACTTGTGTAGACTTGAGCTCATTGATCCAATCTCATAAGTCTACACAAGGTGCATAGGTTAGTAGCTTAATTAGTTGAATCATTTTCTTACCTATGCATGCTTAGACTAGGGTTGTTTATTGCTTAACTCTTGCTAGTCTTGTGATTGGACCCACCAAGGCTTGGAAGCCAAGGTGTTCTTGCTTACCTAGCTTAAACTTGTTGAATTGCATAAGTAGGCGAAAAGAATTTTAAAAAGGTCCTATTCACCCCCCCTCTAGGTCCATAGACATATCTCCGAGTATCTCTACAAGCGGTAAAACCGCACTTTCAATTGGTATCAGAGCGGGTTTCTCTTTAAGGGCTTAATTGCCTAGAGATAGATCCTAAAGAGAAACTTGAAAATATGTCTAGAGAGGACTCTTCATCCGTCACTAAGCCTCCTTTCTTTGATGGGTCAAATTATCCATATTGGAAAGCCCGAATGCGCATCTTCTTGGAATCCATTGATTCGGATGTGAGGGACATGGTTGACTTTGGATATGAACCCCCAATGGTTACTATTTCTAAGGAAGGTGAGCCGGATGTTCTCAGGCCAAAAGACAAGGCATTGTGGACTGCTCATGAAAAAGCTCAGCGTATTAATAATGCCAAGGGCCTGAATGCCATATTTTGTTCAGTATCAAGAGAAGAATTTGGTCGGATCCAAAATTGCACTACCAGTAAACAAGCATGGGATATTCTGGAAGTTACCCATGAAGGAACAAATGTTGTTAAAAATTCTAAACTCCAGCGCCTCTCCACTCTCTTTGAAAATATTATTATGGAGGAGGATGAAACGTTTACTGAATTTTATACCAAACTGAACAAAATCACAAATGATATGTGGGGCTTAGGGGATCCGGTTCCGGAACATAGGCTTTGTAGGAAAATTCTGAGATCGCTTCCGGAACGGTTTTCTTCTAAAGTCACCACCATTGAAGAGTGTAGGGATCTTAATACCATGAAAGTTGAAGAACTCATAGGTTCCCTACAAACCTTTGAGCTAGGCTTTAAAGCCCCCTCTAGAAGGAAAAACATCGCCTTCAAGTCCTCTCACAGACACAAGAAAATCAAAAGTGAGACGGAGGATGATAGCGATGATGAGGATGATGAGGAAGATCTATTGAACAAAAAATTTAAGAGATTCCTCAAATTTGATAGAGGGAATAGCCGTGACAAGAAGGACAAGAAGGGTGATAAACGTACAGGAAAATCATCCATACCTTCATCCGTCCGTTGTTACGGTTGCGGTCGTCGTGGCCATATTGCCCCGGAATGTCCGGAAGGGCCTAAACCAAAAGGTAAAAAGGCAATGGCTGCCACTTGGGATGATACGGAGGAGTCCGAATCTGATGATGAGAGCCAACATAATGATCTTGCTCTCTCGGCCTCCATCACGACCCCTTTACCAGATTATCTAAGAGGGGATCCCAACCGCTATCCCTTCTAGATGAAGGAGGAGTTCCCAACCCCTCACCTCATGCTACATTTTATGAGGGTGTTGTGGAACCTTGCTACCCTTTGGCTTTTTTATCTCATCATGGTAAGAAAGGGTAGCTAGTTATGCGTTTATTGGTAAATCTGAGGATTTCAGCCTCATTTCTGTGTATATGGGCAAATCGGAGGATTCAAGCCTCATTCGCCCAAATTTTGATGACTCAGCTTTGCTTTTATTGATACATTTGCTTGCTAGATTGTCATCCTGCTTAGATTAGCTAATCATCTTGAGTTTTATGCTTCATGTATGCTAATTCTTGCTTAATAATTGGTCTTGATATACCAATAGGGGAGGTTGGTTGATTGGGCTATAAGCCCTTTTGTGCTTCATTGCAAATGTATATCCTTGACCAATTGCATGATTAACCTTGGCTGAATAGTTACATTTCTTGTTATCATGTTTCTTAGCTTGCTCCATGTATTTATGATTCATGCACCCTATACTCTCCTTTTAGCATGTGCTTATAGTTATAACTGCGACACACTATCTCCTCTTACCTTAAGTTCATTGGTATATCATTAAGGGGGAGAGAATAGTTTGTCAATTGCTAACAAAAAGGGGGAGAAAGATCAAATCCCACCAAAACTAGTTTGCTATGTTTTGTGATACAGGGATTGACAGGTTGTGGGGGAGCAAACTGAAGCGGAGCAACATAGTTTAGACATGTCAAGAGTCCTGTAATTTATGCTTTATCATTGTAATATCTTGAACATGTAATTTGTTTTGGTAGGTTAAGTTTTTGTAAGTAATTGACAAAGGGGGAGATTGTTAGTGCACTTTTCCGTGGCATACTAGTGCACCTTGTTTGTCAATCACTTACAGCAGTGAGTCTAGAGTCGGTTGAGCCCAAAGAAGACGAAGAAAGAAGACTCAAGACATCCAGCCGCATCAAGGAAGAAGATTCAGGTAAATGAGATGCCTTGGTGCCTTAACCTCGACCAAAACCTATCCCCCTTGTTTCCTTGATGACCTTGACCATATTTAGAACCCTTTAGGCATCATTGATAGGCCCTAGGTGTCCCATTTGATCACCCAAACCTTGGCCAAAGTGAATTGGCTGAAACATGAGAAGATTCAGCATATATAGGGGGAACCAGGCTGGTCCGACCGGTCATGACCGGTCGGCCAGCAGCCTTGCTGCTTTATGCATGGCCAGCCGACCGGTCATGACCGGTCGGCCGTTTTCAATTCATGGTGGCCAGCAAGTATGGCCGACCGGTCATGACCGGTCGGCCTGGAGGATTTCCTTCATCCAGCAGAGGGCGCCGACCGGTCATGACCGGTCGGCCTGGGGCATCTTGGCTGTCCAGCAAAGGGGGCCGACCGGTCATGACCGGTCGGCCAGTGTGTTTGACCTGCATTGATGAAACCTTCCAGCAGGGTTGTCCGACCGGTCATGACCGGTCGGGACAGGTCGTTTATGACCGTTTTCTGCCCGTTTTAGAGCCGTTGGAGCCCTCTTTTCTATATATATGGTGCTCCATTCTTGGGCATTGGGAGAGAAGTTTTTGAGAGCCCATTCCACACTTATCTTGTACATCATTTGGGGCCTCAAAGAGGAGGTTTTCAAGTCATATCCCTTGTGTTTCAAACACAAGTATGGGCATTCAAATGCTATCAAGAGATGACTTGATTCCTCTCTCAAATCTAGAGGTGTGACTCTATTCCACATAGGTATATCCTTTGTCCAAGACCTCTAGAAGACTCTCTAGGTGAATCTCCTAGTTGGAACAACCTACACATCCCATGTATGAGATTCACCCATCCTCCTAGCACCTTGGGCATTTCAAGGCATCGCATGCAAGGTGTTTGATCGAATGTGGCTGAGGCATTGGCGACGCAACGGCGACACGATCGAGGGAGCAAAGGGAAGCTGATTGAAGCACGGGAGAGCAGAGATCAAGCAACCCATTACGGCGCTAAACAAGGGGCTCATCCGACAAGTAAGTTGTCTCATTTGAGAGTCCAATTTGAGTTTGTTTGTCAAGCTCGTCTTAGGAACGTTAGCCGTTCCTTGGTCCGTCAGCCGGGCCTAAACTAAGTCTCCAAGGGGGAGCCTCCGACACGGGAGTAAACGTGCGATAAGGTTGAGAGTTAGCCTATGTCTAAAACTCCGGATACGGTTGAGAGGTGAACCGATAAAACCTCCGTGTAAAGGTTGAGAGGTGAACCTCATTTAAAACCTCCGATAGTGAATGCCGGTGTGCTCAAAGGGGTTGAGTACTTGAACCGGGAGTGGAGTAGACACGTAGTCGAACCACTATACATCCTTGTGTTTGTGATTGTTATTGAGCACATTGATATCTTTGCATTGTTAGTTCAATTGCTTAATTATGAATTATTGATATGAATGCATGCTAGGCACTTTTTAGGCATCCTTGCACAAGATGTACCTTCACTACTTGTGTAGACTTGAGCTCATTGATCCAATCTCATAAGTCTACACAAGGTGCATAGGTTAGTAGCTTAATTAGTTGAATCATTTTCTTACCTATGCATGCTTAGACTAGGGTTGTTTATTGCTTAACTCTTGCTAGTCTTGTGATTGGACCCACCAAGGCTTGGAAGCCAAGGTGTTCTTGCTTACCTAGCTTAAACTTGTTGAATTGCATAAGTAGGCGAAAAGAATTTTAAAAAGGTCCTATTCACCCCCCCTCTAGGTCCATAGACATATCTCCGAGTATCTCTACAAGCGGTAAAACCGCACTTTCATACACAAGTGTAAGGCAAGCCTTAGAGAGTTTTGGACGTTCTACGTTAGTGTGGTAAACGCGTGGTATATAGATACGTGTATAAAAACATTAGAATTTTGACTGGTCCTACTTTCTTGATTTTTACTTTTTAAACATGATTTGGATCAATTTTCTTAGAGCGAGCCGTATCAGTATTATGAGCGTTGGGGTCTTCAAAACAAACAGAATGGCCACATGCCTAAAAAATCCAACAAAACACCATCTAGTACACGCAAAACGGAGATTTACAAGATGTCCTCTTACTTAGCCATTTTTTGCTGAAATCTCTGGCAGGCCCCGCTGATCATCGTGATCGGAACTGTCCAAAATCAAGCCAACATCATCATTATGAATTATCATAAGCAGCTTATAACCTTTCATCATCAAGCGGGCCCCACAAACCCATCATTTTCCAAAACTCAATTGGAGCATACAAAAAGTCCGTCAACACACCCGAAAATTCATCAAAAATAAAAAATTGATTTAAAGGTGTATTGATGTCCCATGCACCTAAAAAATGGTCCACTCACCCAGAAAATCAACATGAAACAGAATGAATTTACGGATGCATTAGAGTCTCACACATCCGTAAATTAGGATCCACACACTCATAAATTCAGCCAAAACCAGAAAATGATTTAAGGGTGCATTGCAGTCCCATGCACCTTAAAAATCAGCTAATTTCATAAAACATTTTTTCGATGCGTCGGAGCCCCACGAATCAATTTTGGCGTGCGTTGGAGGTATTTTAGGGGTGCGTGGCTCGTGGCAACCCCTCATTGGTCAACTCTCGGTATTTTCGGGTATAAATACCCCGTCCGACTGTTCATTTGTACGTTCTGAGAGAAAGAGAGAGAGAGCTATTATCCCCTGGGTAATTAAGATTCCCATTGGAAAACCCTCGCCGGAATTCCTTTTCGATCACCGGAAACTCTTCCTGGTCACCGGAATCCCTTTCTGATCACTGGCATCCCCCGTCGAAAGCTTACTCGGACCACCGCAGGTCCGGATTATAAAATTCATAAGTGTGGGCATACACCCGTAAAATCAGCGAGTTGGACAAGCATTTTTAGGGTGCATTGGACTCTCACGCCCCTGAAAAATGTTCTACACATCCGAAAATTCAACATCAGTTGGACAAGTATTTTTAGGGTGCATTGGACTCCTACACACCCGAAAATGTCCTACGCATCCATAAATTCATCAAACTTAGAAAAGCAATTTAAGAATGTGTTGGAATCACACGCACCCGAAAATTTGGTCCCACGCACCGCTAAAATCAACCAATTTCAGAAATCATTTAAGGGTATGTTGGACTTCATTTTAAGTGTTTCCAGACCATATTTAAGCTTATTTTGGGTATTTCGAACATTCCAGACGCAATGGAATAGTCAAACGATCATTCCGGAACACGCAAATGAGCTGAATACATGCCTTCAAAGTCTGATCCAACCCAACACAATGAGTGAAGTAACTTCTCGGAAAGAAACCGCCAACGTCCAGAACTATACAAACATACAATTATTCATATGTACTATAAGATATGACCTGATTAATGTTGAAAAATAGATAAATGGGATTATGGTTACCACAATAAATCATATCAAAGAGTTACAATTATTCACAAAAGAATTGCTATGAACTGCCACAATACAACAGTCGATGCCCTACCCATTCAAATGGCATCCGTCGGTTGGGCTACTCAGGTACATACAACTGTAGAATGGTCTTCCCGAAGTCACCTGTCCAAACACGACAGGCGCGAGCTCATAGTCGCACCCTCTCAGTTAAAAAATCCTGATGGTCTTAGCCCGGATCTCCGGTCAAAACATGGGACATAGACATCTGACTCATACAAAGATGGCCAAGTCCATAATAAAATAAATATTGGTCTCTACGATCATAAACTCTAAGACCATAGTCGCCGCTAACTAGTCTTCTGCCTTTCAATCAAAGGTTATCGATCACTCGATGTAATTAAGGACCTGTGCCAGACCACGGCTTGGAATGTATAAGATCTCAGAATCTCTGAAATAAAATTCACCTTGCGATATCTTTTCTTGTGTACCTTTTGTGAATGTTTGTGATTGTTTATGAATATTTCTATTACTTAGAACCCTAGAGCAACAATACACAGAAAAAGTCCTTGTATCATTTTCCAGTTCTAACAATGAGGCTGAGTGAAAAATATTAGTAATGTGCTTGTGCCCCACGTATAGCCACACATGTTTGTATGTGGCAACCTGAGTTGGCAACATACATGTGCCCCATGTGTAACCACACGTCTCATTGTATGACAACCCAGCCCTAGTGGGGTCCACCTAGTGTGTGCCAATGGCTAAAATTGTCGGCCTCTATTGTTTATTGATCCACTGCCTCTCCCTTTCTCTATTTAAAGATATGGAGAGGTGTGTGGAGTAATATTGTACAATAGAAAGAGAGAAAGAAGAGATTAGGGGGAGCGTGGGCATGTGCATGGTGTGTTGTTATGTGCGCATGGTAGCATAGAGAAGAAGAAAATGGTTAGTTCACGTATATTAATGGCATATACTATCATCATCGTTGAATCAGGTAAATGAATTAACTCATTTTTCTTTATATGGTTTATTTGATTGACGAGCTAATTTTTGTGTGTTTGGCTCCCTGATTCGATGGTATAATTGTATTACTTGAGCCATAGTTATAATAATAAATACAACCCGCAATGCATATCACCTATGCCCATTACCATCATGAATAGGTCAAAAGTTCAAGATAAAATAGATGGACAATTTTAAACTCTGATTTGTGGACATCGTAATTTGAATGTGGACCATTGACTATTTTTTACTACAACCCTCCAACAAATGTCCAATAACCATCCACTTAGAAAACTAAATCAGGTCGCATGGTTTTGATGGTTTTAGTTTAAGCGCCATATGTAACACCATAATGGTTATAGTGATTTTTTGGGTGAAAACAAACGGTATAACAAAATCATCTTGGCGTCCATTTACAACCATTTACTTGAATCATCATGTGGCCTGCACGTGTTCACATTGTTTTTGGGCGGTGTATATTATTTTCCATGGTCTGACCCACCTTTTGATTGAATTTGCTAGAATTTTCATTCGTTTGATCTCCGTGGTACTATTCATTTGGTGGAGAGATTGAATATCATACACATACAATGTGGGCCCTACACAATTCTGTACTTCATCATTTTTGAGGGAAAAACAAGTAAGGGCAATTTTGTAATTTCATCCCCAAAAGAGGCACTCTACTGATTTCTTTCCTCATTCGAGGCATTATTCGTAAAATTCCAGCTCCCCCAGGATTTATCTGGTAAAAAATCTTTCTTTTTTTTTTAATATATATAACTGTAACGATAAGCTCTGGCGTGATCTGAAGGTTTTAGCTTAATACCCATACCCATGTACACTACATTTATACAATTTCTAAGTGCCTGCGTATCAACCATCCCACTCTGTCGGAGTATGAAAGCTTTCCTCTGGATCAATTGGCCGACCAGAAGAGACTCTAGACCGTTCCTTCTACCTGGAAAGCTTCAAAAACCAACCGAAGATTGGACCCACCCAATGGATAATTTTAGTGATGACTTGACCTATTGCTCTAAGACCATCGAGTCGTCAGACAGACTGATAGGATTTTCAGGTGCACTGCAGTCTATGGTACATCTAGCTGCATAGGATTTCAGAAGTGCTAGGATGATTGGTTCTGGCCAAAGTGTCATGGACGTGCGAGATCTGGGCCACACATAAGGTGGGTCCCTCCATGAACATGTCCCGGCCTAAAAATCAAGTGGGCCACTATATGTGTCCAACCTAATGCATCGACCAGCTTGATATTTGGGCCAGGGAACGTCCAGGTTGGGACCCATTTGATGAGGGGTCCGGATGATGCACACGAGTGCCACGTTGGCAGATTTGGAGCAGATTGCTACTTCTATCTCTATCATCTTTCCGCGTCACACGTTAATTTGTTTGGTGGGCTGGTGGCACTCATAGAGAAAAACTTTAATACTCTGCCAGTGTGTGGTAGATGATACTCAGGCACGGAGAGAATAATTAGAAATTGCATAAAACCGTCCAAGTATTGGTCCATTTTAGATATAATATGAACCAAGAATTAAGATTATTTGATTATCTGACGGTCGGATTGGACTTGAGACTGTTAAAAATGAAAAACATTCAACGGTCTTATTTCAACAAACAAGTATACAACAATCAGAGGTTAGGATTTCTCAACCATTCTGATTTTGGGTCTTTAACTTAGGGACGGTGGGTTCCCACAATTTGGTTTAATTTGAGTTAGTATGTGCCACGTGTACAATTTACAAGTGCCTGAGTATCAAGCATCATACCCAGCCGGAGTATCAAATAACTTCCCTTCAACAAAAATAAAAGCGATTTGGTGAAGATGCTTCCTTGTGGACCAATAATGAGTGTGACGCACGAACAACGGACACCACTCTTTAAGTCTTCGAAGACCACGTCAAACCAATCTCTCTTCCAGTCTTTGATGGTCACCATTTAGATGGTCAGGATCTTCCAAACATTGCATTTTTGGGTTTTGTGATTTGGATGGTCCAGATTGATCCAATGCATGCCACGTGTATTTTCGATCAGTCACTACTATTTTTGGAAAGAAATTAGTTTCGCCTCTGTAGGTGGTCCAATGATTTGAACCCTTGACATTCTCTTTACGGCCTTAAATAAGCAATTCGTTCATTCATCAAGCTTCACTGGAGGACCTAACCGTTGATTTTTAGAATTGAATGGGTGCCATTGAAAATTCCCATTCCAGTGTTTGGAATTCATCTGCAGAGATCAAAATCATCAATCCGGCTTAATTTTGGATAGATGACCTGTACCGCAATTTTTTCAAAGAAAATGATCGGACCACTCAGCATGTGGGCCCCACTACGGGGACACACTTCTCCATAGTGAGTGGTGACATAGGCAAGCGAACTGTTACCAAATGGTGGAAAACCACTAGTCTAGCCCTTTGTACGGATGCAAGTTGGGTGATGTGGAGCTCACCATCACTTTGGGGGTGAAATGACATGGCGGGAGTTAATTGGTGGGGCTTAGGTTGTTAGAGATGAGTTAGAATATAAAAAAGCTTAGGCCAATCTCTGACAATGAACGGCCTTGCCAATCAAATCATGCTAGGATTTCACATGGGTGAGGTAGATGTAAAACCTTGTAGGGCCCACTATACTAGATGGGTTTATGTTGAGATTAAGGAATTTCAAATTACAAATAGCTATTATAGAATAATAGAAAAAATTGAAAACAAAAAATTTAAAAATTAGATTTGACTGAAGCATGAAGCAGGTGAAAATATACCGTCCTCAAAGTATTATTTATCCATTCTCAAGTTAATTGAGATTGCTAATAGGTTGCAGACAAATAACTTCAAGAATATGATGAGCCTTTATGCGATTTTGCGTTCAACAAACACAAGGATCACTGATGGAACTCTGTAAACATAGGTTTCTAGTTGATCAACACCAAAACTAAAAATCTTAAATAGAAAGAAAGAGAGAAAAATAATTTATTCTAGGCAAAGTTAGACCACTGCATTGGTTTGGTTCTAATGGACCTTTTGGTCCTAGCAATCTCAAGTTCGTATAGAACCTGCCGCCTTGAATAGAGGACGATAAGAGGCTTTGTTGGTTTAGCTATGAGAATGATTTAGATTGGTTTTGATGAATGGAATGAACCAGCTCGGCATATTTATGTAGACAAGGTTAGCTGAGAGTTTTGGACCAGAGCCATAAATTCATTGGATTGTTTTTTATTGTTGGAAAAGCTAGCTTTCTTTTTTCTTTTCTTTTTTTTTTTTTTTTTTTTTTTTTTTATACCATTGTGCATGTGGAAGATTACCTGCATGCTACTTGTTTAGAGACAACAATTGGCCATTTTCTGATTGTTGGGCTAGCCACATGCAACTAGGGCTGTAAATGGGTCAGTGGACCCGATGGGGTACCCGGACCCAACCCGTTTAGACCCGACCCAGACCCGACCCATTTGTTAAATGATATGGGTCTGGGTCCAAGAATAGACCCATTTGTTAAACGGGTTTGGGTCTGGTTTCCTTTATTTTAGGCCCGACCCGACCCGACCCAAACCCATTTAGTAAGTGGGCAGGTTTGGTCTATGTTACAAGGGACCGTCCACCAGACCCGTCCAGACCCGTCCAGACCCGGTTTTAAGCCTTGTAAAATGCCTGCATACTTGATCCAGACCCGGACCCATTAGACCCGGCCCATTTATAAATGGGTCTGGGTGGATCTCCCTCTACCAGACCCGGACCCATTTATAAATGGGTCCGATGGACTGATTGGGACCTGACTCGGACCCGCCCATTTAGTAAAAGGGTCTGGGTCTAAAATTTGGACCCAGACCCGTTTAGTAAATGGGCGGGTCTAGTTTTGGCTAAACCCGCTCCGAACCCGACCATTTACAGCCCTACATGCAACAATTTCTATATGATTTGGACTGCTACTGTAAGAGTAGTTACACCAGGTCTCTTAAACAACTTTATTGCTCTTTATAAAAGGTAGATAAGTTTCAACTTCGAATTCAGCCACCCATCTTATAAGCCATTGTTGAACCATGAATCGCTCCAATTTGCGAGGGAGTGACCCATCTACAACACGTGCAAAGTACAAAGTGTGCCATTACAGCCACACTGCCGCACATGCCTATGCTCATGACTGAGCCCAAGCCTGTGTGCACTCACTAATGAAACCTTAATGTAATATATATATATATATATATATATATATATATATATATAACCAAACAATTTTCATAACAGTTTATCCACCCTCATCATATGCCTTTCATTTCAGGTATGAGCTTATAAATGAAAAATATCTGAAAGTCAAGTAAATCACATCATTAAGAACGGTGAAGATCGTGATATCTGCCTTTAAAACTTTTCTATGAAAAATATCTGAAACTCAAGTAAATCACATCGTTAAAAACCGTGAAGATCGTGATATCTGCCTTTAAAACTTTTCTATAGTTTGCTTGCCCATCTAACCTGTTTATAGAAGCACACAAATCTAGATGAAAGTAAAACATAAATATAAGCTTGATCCAAAACTTCCATTCTCCTCTAAAGTTTTCAATGATAGACACCCAATGCCCTCTGCTTCCTTTGGTGTGGTCGACTTTAGCTTTGGATTTTTTCAATTTTGAGCTCATGGCCTTGACAAAACAAATGGACAGCGGGGAAACACATGCATCATGGTGGCCCCACAATGTCCATACATGGAATAGCCAAGTAGTGTTTGGTTCACTAAGCAATCTGGCATTTATGGGTTCCATCCGATAGAATCTACATTTTCACACTGAGGCTTATAGGTTTGAGTGTCCATGTAGTGTGTCCCTGCCGTGAAAATGATGTTTTGCTAGATCCAAATGGTTCATTAGGTGGGCCCATCATTTAGATGCCCAGCACAAAAATCAGCCCACTCCACTTGTCAGGTGGCCACACCCACGCGTGTACCGAATGAATGCTATTGGCCAAGTCTCTTCTGTTGTCATTTCTTTGCTGGCCCACTTGATGAGGTATACGGCCTGAATTCTTATAGTGTTGTGAGCGTCCCAGAAAGCCCAAGCACTACCTCTTCAGCCTCCAACACACCTAATTTCCCACTCTCAACCCTTCATCAGGTGGGGGAACATTCTGTGAGCCAAAAACTAGGCCGGTCTGCCCATCAGGTGGCCCACATGTTTGCATTTATCGTGGACCCTTGCCCAATTTGTTGCAACCATCCATTCTTTTATTCTAACCATGTGACCCACCTGATTTTGGGCCACATGGTGGAGCTGCATGATGACCACCCATATCTTGCACGTGCGACTGCAACGTCCTAGCCTTCCTAAGATCAAAGCAATCCATTGGGTGGTACTTCCCACGTGTGACATCCTAAGCATATACATCAATACATGTAGGCATGCATACATACGTGCACATGCATGTGTATAAACGGATCATATGCATCGATGCACACGTGTTCGTGATGTTGGAACGGTTGCAACTGGGCCAGGCAGGGCAAGTCACAAGCATGCCCGACTACGAGTCTACGACCCATAGCCAGATCCTTTAGCCAAATAGCCAGCACAACCATGGAAGATAAAGTCCGGTTCCACAACCCTTGGTGGGCCCATGTGGCTAATGGACGAACGATCTGTACCGTACATCTGATGGGACCTGAAGTGGATGGACAATTGACATTTGATAATGGCTTTCATATGTAGCGGTTGAAGATAAAACTAGCCCAAAAATCCAGACTTAAAAGATACTTTTAGCCCACTTCGTAAGACTTTCGGGCCGAACCATGAGTCATGCTGGTTAGACTCATATCTGACTTTTAAGCCCAAAAATGATCGGTTTCTGACTTGGGCTTGCATCTACCGGGGACGAGCCGATGGGCCGTTGAGAATTGTCAAAGCTCATGGGACGACCCGGGATGGGCCCGCCTGGTGAAAAAATCACACCAGCATATTGGAGGAGAGATGAAAATGACACATCCAGCCGACAATTGAACGGACCGGATTCCTCTATAACACCTGTCTTACAGAGTGTGTAAAACACCCAGGCTTTGTGGGCCCATCTAGTTGCTTATGTGACATCCACTCCGTCCATCAAGTGAGATACTCAGTGCTAGGCCCTCAAGTAAAAAATCAGTCAGACAGACTACTCATGTGAACCACATCATGGGGAACAATGGGGATGGGACGCCAACCATGGGTTTGTGTGTGTGGCCACCATGATGTGCATATTTCAGGTTTTTAGGTCAAAATAGCATTGACCTTTAGTGAAACAATGAAATTAGCTCCTACCCTCAATTGCAGTAATTGTTACCCCCTACGCTTTTTTAGATTTTTTTTGGACCATTTTGCCTTTAACCATGCACGGCCAACATGTTTTTTAAAATTTAAACACCCCTCTTTGCTCATAAGGACAGCGGGCCACTCAACATGGAAATGGCCTGCTCATTTATTGATCATAACGGTTCATTGTAATCAGACAGCCATGAAATCCCAAGTCTAAGGTCTCTTTGTAACCTCTCAAACTCTCTGTGGGCCACAATACCATGAGCAAATCCGTTCATTTAGAGCCATGTCTTCCAAGAGGGAACCTTTTGTTCCAGGTTGGAATGATTGTCTTATCTGCGAGACACAGTGCCCATCGGTGAGCCATGTGATCCTAGTGAAATTTGTATCTCATCGGCGAGCCATGTGTTTTTGGTGAAATTTGTGTACCATCGGCGAGCCACAGAGGCTATCGGCGAGCCATGTGTTTCTGGTGAAATTTGTGTATCATCGGCGAGCCACAAAGGCTATCGGCGAGCCATGTGTTCCATTGGAATTTATGTGTCTCATCGGTGAGCCATGACCTCCAGGTGGGAACCTTGTGTTCTATGTTGGAGTCATTACTTCTAGGTGGGAATCTTGTGTTCTAGGTTGGAACAATGTGTCTCATCAGTGAGCCACAGAGGCCATTGGCGAGCAATGTCTATTATCGGTGAGCCATGTGCTCTTGGTAGAATTTGTGTCTCATCGATGAGTGTTTACTCCCCAAGTGCAGGGTTGCGATGTAGTAATAATTCAGAAAGACCGAGTATCGTCCTACAGTGATTTGTATGCAATTACTCTTAAGCTTTTCCTTAAAATAACCTAGAATCCAGACTGTATTAAGAGACTAATTCTAGAAAAACTATAATTATATGATTGTGGAATAAAACAGTAAATGAAATGGTGAAATTAATAAGTTAAAGATAGTAGAGCACCAAGGATCCACTTTTGATTATTTCCAATGCATCAATTCAACTAGGTCACCCAATTACTCAACTGGAATCGAAGTCCTATCTTTATCTGGTCAGAATATGAAGCGGTTAAATCATATAAACAGTCTAAAACAAATGGTTGTTCATTGATTTGGTTCCCTCAATAGAGCTCAGGCATTGGGTACACTCAATTGTATAGGCCAATCCTTTATCTAATCAAATTAAGATCATAATCATAGCCTTCATCAAATTCTGTCACTAGACTTGACTAAAATATATAATTTGAACTCCAATTAAACTAAAATCAACAAGCAAAAACAACTATCTCAGATTCACATAAAAGATTAGAACATCAGTTTGAAATAGTTTCTCCATTAAGAACAATCATCTAGATCACAGGGATTTTAAAGCGTCTACCATGCCCGTAGTCTATGGTAGATCAAGAAATTTTATAAATTTAAACAATTCAAAATAGATAAGCAACTTAAATTAGATCATCCAAGCATTACATGAGCCCGGAGTCATCAAGAGATCAAGAGAAGAAGTAAAACTAGGCTTTATTCAAACTTAAACCAAACCATTGTTTAACATTAATTTATCAAAAGGAAACCTATGTTGCATCAATCCATTAAAAATAAACCGAAAGCTTCACCTCTTGACTTTAGCTAAGAGGTTTTAGTTCATCTCTAATATCCTTGAACTAAAATTTCAAAAAAACATAAAAGAAAATAGAATAATAATAAAAAAAAAACTAGAAGTAGAATGCTTTTCCCAAGCCTCCTTGATGTTCCCCACGTCCTAGCATGTCTTGGGAATAGAGTGGAGGTTGCCTTTTATAGAAGGAATTCTGCACCGATTTGGAAAGTTCGAGAATTCGCGTAACTATTTCACACTTGAAAGTCGGTGGTCGACCGGTCTTTGCCTATAACCAACAAACAAAACTGAAAATTGAAGTTTCTAGAATATTGAGGACCAGTCTGGCGAACCGATCTTAAATGCTAAAAAACAGTCTAACGAGGTTTGTATTTTCTTCTTTTTCTCTTCTCTTTCTTTCTTGCTTCTTTCCTTCACCCCTTAGTTCTTTCTCCTTTGATCTTTAATGTGTTTAAGGTGGGTCTTTTATCATCAAATTCATAAGATCTCTCTTATCTTCATGCAATCACAAATACACATATAAGATGGATATTTTAATATTATAAACCATACATAATGTGTGATGAATTGGGGTTAGAATATGCACAATTTAGAGCTCAACAGTGAGCCACAGAGGCCATTAGCGAGCCATATGTTTCTTCAGCGAGCTATGTGTTCTGTTGAAATTTATGTGTCTCATTGGTGAGCCACATAGGCCATCGGTGAACTATGTGTCTCATCAGCGAGTCATGACTTCTAGGTGACCCATATATATGGGGATTTGAGGTTCAATGTTTGGGGCCCACCTTATTTTCATGATGGGGATCCATCCCATTCGTATGAAATGATTTTTAATTTAGTGGGGCCTGACCAAGTTTTAGAGAAAAAATGTGTGACAGGTGGACCACATTGGAGGAAACAGTCTCTAAATAAACAAATCTGCTCAGTGGTGTTGTGACCCACGAGGAATTTGAGAGGTTACAAAGAGGCTCCACTCCTAGGATTTGTCGGCTATCTGATTATAATGGACGACATGGATCATTCATGACGAGGGCCATTTCCACTTTCAGGGGGCCCGCTGCCCTTACGCAGAAGAGAGTCTTTTAAATTTCAAGAAACTCGTCGATTGTACATTGATCAGGGGTAAAATGGTCCGAAGAAAATCTAAAAAGATGTCAAGGGGCTACAATTACTTAAATTGAGGGCAGGGGCTAATTTCATCATTTCATGAAAAGTTAGTGCTATTTTGATTGAAAACCCTATACTCGGAGCTTAATGGGGTAACACACATGGGTCCCTCTACACATGCTAGATTGCAGCCAGATAAACCCATCAATTCCCCCTCGCAACCACGAGAGGTGACTCGAACCTGTGACCTAACTTTGATACCACTTGTTAGGGCACTGTTCCACCTGTCCAGTTAGTAGTGAGAGGTGAAACAATTCCTATAACCCATATCATAGGTACAAGACCCGGAGTCAGGTCCAGTGAGAGTCTTACGATTTACTGGAGTAACACGCATGAGGTCCCATGAACCCAAAAGGATGAAGTGATGATACAAAAATCAACCTAATCTTGTTAGACACATATCTGACTTTTAAGCCAAAAAATGATTGGTTTCTTGACTTGGGCTTGCATCTACGCAAAGGTCTGAGAAGTGGGCTTGAGCCGACGAGTCATTGAGAATTGTCAAAACTCATGGGATGATCTGGGATGGGCCCACCTGGTGAAAAAATCACACCAGCATATTGGAGGAGAGACGAAAATGACACATCTAGCCGACAATTGAACGGACCGGATTCCTCTATAACACCTATTTTACAAAGTGTGTAAAACACCCTAGGCTTTGTGGGCCTATCTTTTTGCTTATATGACATCTACTTCGTCCATCAAGTGAGATACTCAATGCTAGGCCCTGAAGTCAAAAATCAATCAGTCAGACAACTTATGTGAACCACGTCATGGGGAACAATGGGGATGGGACGCCAACCATGGGCTTTTGTGTGTGGCCACCATGATGTGCATCTTTCGGGTTTTCTGTCAAAATAACACCGACCTTTTGTGAATGATGAAATTAGCCCCTTCCCTCAATCTCAGTAATCGTAGCCCCCTCACACTTTTTTAGATTTTCTTTGGACCATTTTGCCTTTGACCATGTACGACAACCGAGTTTCTCAAAATTTAAACGTCCCTCTTTGTGCATAAGGAAAGTGGGCCACCTCAACATGGAAATGGCCTGCTCATTTAATGATCAGAACTATTCATCGTAATCAGACATCCGTGAAATCCTGGGTTTGAGGTCTCTTTGTAACCTCTCAAACTCTCTGTGGGCCACAACACTATGAGAAAATCCGTTCATTCAAAGCTGTGTCTTCTAGGAGGGAAGCTTTTGTTCTAGGTTGGAACAATTGTCTCATCTGCGAGACACAGTGCCCATCGCAAGCCATGTGTTCCTTGTGAAATTTGTGTCTCATCGGCGAGCCATGTGTTCCTGGTGAAATATGTGAATCATCGGCGGACCATGTGTGTCTGGTGAAATTTGTGTATCATCGGCGAACCACAGAGGCTATCGGTAAGCCATGTGTTTCTTCGGCGAGCCATGTGTTCTGTTGGAATTATGTGTCTCATCAGTGAGCCATGATTTCCAAGTGAGAATCTTGTGTTCTAGGTTGGAACAGTGTGTCTCATCAGTGAGCCATAGAGGCCATTGGCAAGCAATGTCTATCATCGGCAAGCCATATGTTCTTGGTAGAATTTGTCCCATCGGCGAGCCATAGAGGCCATTGGCGAGCCATGTGTTTCTTCAGCGAGCCATGTGTTCTATTGAAATTTATGTGTCTCATTGGCGAGCCACATAGGCCATCGACAAACCAGTGTGTCTCATCGGCGAGCCATGACTTCTAGGTGACCCATATATATAGGGATTTGAGGTTCAGTGTTTAGGGCTCACCTCATTTCTATGATGAGAATTTATCCATTCGTATGAAAGAGTTTTTAATTTAGTAGGGCCTGACCAAGTTTTAGAGAAAAATATGACAGGTGGACCATATTGGAGGAAACAGTCTCTAAATGAACAGATCTGCTCATAGTGTTATGGCCCACAGAGAGTTTGAGAGTTTATGAAGAGGCTCCACTCTCAGGATTTGTCAGCTATCCGATTATAATGGACGACATGGATCATTCATGAAGATGGCCAGTTCCACTTTCAAGGGGCTCGCTGCCCTTACATAGAAAGAGGGTCCTTTAAATTTCATGAAACTTGTGGTTGTACATAATCAGGGGCAAAATGGTTCGAAGAAAATCTAAAAAGATGTCGGGGGTTGTAATTATTGACATTGAGGGCTGGGGCTAATTTCGTCATTTCATGAAAAATTAGTGGTATTTTAACCCATAACCCTATACTTAGAGCTTAATGGGGTGACAACATTGGGTCCCCTCTACACGCGCTAGATTGCAGCCCTATAATTATAAACTCGAACAATTCTCCATGGCAGCCACTCGAGGTGAGTCAAACGTGTGACGTAACTCTGATAACCACTTGCTAGGTCACTTTGCCACCCGTCCTGCTAGTAGGAGAGGCAAACAACTCCTATAGCCCATATTGTAGGTACGAGATCCGGTGGTCAGTCTCGTGAGGGTCTTACGATTTAATGGAGTAATACCCATGGGGTCGTTTATGAAGTAATGATACAAAAATCAGCCTGATCTAAATCTCAAGTGGGCCACACAGTGTGTAAACTTGAGGTTTTAGGCACGATTTAACATCGTTCAATTTGGTGTGGTCCATTTTAGTTTTCTATCCAAACAATTTTTTTGTACGGTGAATATAAGAGTTCTCACTTGATGAACGTATTCGATTTCACATATACAATGTTTTGGACCCCACAGGACTTAGGTGTTTTACGCCGTCCTTGTAGACGACTCCAGTTCCAGATGAACCCAATTCCTGCGACGCTTAATCAACGGTACCGCTAATTTTTAAGGAAACTATCAGCCCATCAAGCAACATTAACGGCCACGATTCCGGAATTCCATTCCTAACTTCACTGCCACGAGAGCTTCAAACAGCTTTGTATCAAAGCAACCTCAACCTCCTAGTCCCACTGATGTGGGACCCACACATGGATGATAAAGTGACACGTATGAAAATCCGTTCGTTTCTCGTTGAGAAGGTCTCAAGTCCAACCGGCTGCCCCATAACTACTGTCCATCCAGCAGATAACTTCCAACCTTCCATGCATGTACCAAATCCAACCCGTCCAATATATTTCCCACATGATGTGCATTAGCTTTTGTAAAATCAGCTACATCCACCCGTTTAATGTACCACACTTCTATTTTATTATATTTACCAATTGCTATACATTGTTTTTTAAGGTGTGGTCCACCTGATGAGTGGGTGGGGCTGCTGGTTTTTGTGCAAGTTGATCCTCATAGTGGGCCCAACTTTGTGGAAGGGTTGGATGTCGCATGTCCGTAATAGGTTGGAACTTATTCGTGGTCCAACCAATTGCATTTTAATCCAAATTCAGAAGACAAGATATGAATATTCTAGATATCCTAAGCTAAGTATATTAATGCAAAAGCACCCAAAAAACACTAAACCCTCAATGCAAAATTCCCATATGCTTTGCACTATAAGCTAAGATATCCCAAAATTAAGAATAGTGCGTACACGCGGATGTCTGGTTCGGAATCCTACTCTCACCACATGTGCCAATGTGACACATGTGTGCAAGATCCATGCTGTTCCTCAGGTGGGCCCCACTTTATTTTATTGAGCCTGAAAATTGATCCATTCAGATAGTCGGGGAAATGTGGATCTTTCGTTGATTTGATGTTCATTTTTTATATATATATATTATGCGGCCCACCCATTAATTGGGCCATGGCACATTAGCAGCAGGGTTCACTTGATGAACGGCCCGGATCTAGCTATGAGAGTGCCACTTAGTATCCTACTCATAGTTCAAAAACTCGAAACTTGGACTCATGTTGGTATCCAGCTGGGACGAGTCGACTCAAAGACTCGGATGAGTTTTTACTTGACTCGATTCAATATGTTAATAAATAAATTAAAAATATTTTTATTAGAACAAAGTAGTTGTATATACTCTACCTTCAAACTACATGACTCAGTTCAAGTTGATTGAGTCAAAAGCGAGTCAGCCCAGTTGACAGAGTCTTTCCCATTTCCGAGTTGAGTTGACTCGGTAGAGTTTAGAACTATGATCCTACTTGCGAGTAGACATGACATTCTTCTCTTTAAATTCAAAAAAACAAAAAGGCTTGACTGACACGGCTTGTAAACGTCTGATTATAGGGACCTACAAAAACCCATGGGCTGAGCACCATCCATCCATCCCTAAGGTTCCACATATCTAACTTTCTAGCAAAAACCGTACAGGTCCTTCCATGGGCAGGCCCACTTCCAGATCATCAGACCATCATAGCATGGGATTTCATGCAGTGGGCCTCTTTGTTCTTGCAATGCTAGTACAAAGCGCTGGTGCAATCGAGTTCAAGGTGGGTGGTGCAAATGGGTGGACGCTGCCCACAGATCCAAAGGCCATGACTCTCAATGAATGGGCAGAGATTAATAGATTTCAGATTGGAGATTCTCTATGTAAGTTGATGATTCAAGTGTAGGAACTAACATCTCTTATGTTCTAGCTGCATGTTTGTTATCAATTATCATTCCATGTCAATCATCCTCTCTTCGGTGTGGGGCCCACCAATCCAGTGTCCCATCTTTTAAGACGATGGAAGTGGTGGGGGCGTTTCCTGTCAGGAGACGGGCCATCTCTTCCCTCTTGCATGCCTGTATACATATGTACGTACAGTTACGTGAAACGATACTATGAGGTCGACCTCATGGGAGCTTCCCATGAGGTCGAGCTCTGTGGACCCCACTGAGATGTGTGGTGAACATCCACACCGTGCATTTGGTAGGTTCCCTCTAGGTTATGGGATGTGCCAAAAATCAGCCTTATCTCGAACTCAGATGGGCCATAACATCTAGAATCATGGGAAATCATGCATAAAACATCTAAGAGTACTTGGTGGGGCCCACCTGAGTTTTGAAATGGCCTAAAATGTGGTGTGACCCTTCATCCAAGTGGGATAAACACCATGGATGGGCTGGATGTCTAAACCACATCGCACTGGGTCTTATATATAATCAAGAAGGTTTCAATGGGCGGGTAACCACTCTCAACTTTTGTCAATGGTGAGGACCACATAAGTCATGGATGGACCTAATTTTTAAGCCCATGACTCACTATGGAATGATACATATGGAGGAGCTTCCCATGAGGTCCAACTCATAGTATCATTTCTCATATATATATATATATATATATATATATATATATATATATATATATATGAGAGAGAGAGAGAGAGAGAGATGCACGAGTGTACATAGAAATCTATGATTTTTCTTATTTTATTTAATGTAACATCTTACATGTTGCTACCCACCATCTATAATAAAGGTACATTGTTGAATCATATTATTAAACCATGTAAATTTTTATATCAGTTGCCTCTTAATTTTCCTTTATCTGCTGTTTGCATAAGAGGTTTGTTACAAGTAAATCCCCATGTATTTGCAATCAAATATGTGAGAGCTGTAGCCGATGGATCTAACCATTTACGAGATGGGCCCTTTGTCAACGGAAGATAACTAATAATAAAATCTGTCTCCGACTTAATAGCTGTGATCATTCAACTCTTTTATTTTCCCAATTAATTAGGGACTACCATTGCTTTGTAGACCATTGATTAGATTTTCCAAACTTTAAGATCTTTGGGTGGGTGTTGTTGAGGACAAGTGTTTGATAGGTGGCTGGTTGGCCGCACTTGAAATAATGATTGGGCCATGGTCGGCCGTAGGGATTTGGAATTTTGCTCGGCCTCGGCACGACGGCTGAACGTTGTGGCCTCATGGGACCACTTCTCGGTGCACGGGTTGTATTCATAGCTGGTTGATGTTGATCTTGAGGGGTGTTTTGAGCGAGACTCGACGTAACGATCTGAGTTGAGGAAGAGGGATACGCAACGATTTGGCAAGTTGAGTCTCCGCGCGATTAGCATATTGTATGGCCTCTTCCACAATCCAAATCGATAATATTTGGACATGATCTTGGATATTGGCCCTCAAACCTCCGATAAATCTGGCAGACAGTCTAGCGAGCCTAGCTTGTTTTTGGCCGAAATTCAACCGGTCGGACAACCGGTCATCAGATGGTCCGACCGGTCGGGTGACCGGCCGGCAAGGGTCAATTCCTTGAATTTTCTCCAGATTCTCTAACTCTTCTCTCGGTCCGAATGAGCCCACTTTAGGGTCCTCCTCTTGACTCTAGTCTTCCCTCGATCATGGGCCATCCTCACTGCATCATTGGGTCAGTCACCTTTGCCACTGTATTTCATGAAATCAAGTTTCTAATTTTGGATTGCTGAAAATGACTGCAGATCCAACGGCAAGTAGCAATGCATCTGAATGTATTCCAGCAAACCGCCTGTCTCAAATGAGAGCAATGTCTCATCTCTATGATTTCGTGCAAACGTTTGCAAAATCTACATTCTTAGCATTCATGAATATTTTACTCCAGGTGAGGAGAGACTGATAGGTGTATGGCTGACTATACACCTCTCTTCAGTGTGCATCAATCATCCACCGTCCATTTCCCAAAGTATCTCAAGATGTTACACAATATCTAGCTTTTTTTGGGAATGGACGATGATGAGCTCATTATACACCAAAGAACAGTGTATAGTCTGTACAATGAACGATATCTCCCACTCAAAGAGTAAAAACATGGTTTTTATTTAACACTACAGTTAGGTATACATGACGGTTGGTTTTCTTAGAAAACCCTCATTCATTAATGACTACTGCTATTAAAAAAACAACCGTTGTTTTAACTACGGCTATTATTGAACTCAAAAGTATTAAATCACCTGTTAAAACTTTAACGGCTGATACATACTTCTCAAAGTAATTCTCATTCTTGGGAAAGTCTCGAGAGATTTTTAATTTTTTAAGGTTTTTTTTTTTCAGGAAAATCTCGCTAAAAATAATAATTAAATAATTAAAAAAATTAAATTATATAGTGAACTTTTTAAAATTTTAGATATTTCTAGGTTGATATTGTGATAATTTCATGAAAATTCAAAACTGCTCATGTTTTAAAAAGATTGAAACAATATTGTTTGGTATCTTTTAAGATGTTTTTCATGCTTCAACTTTTCAATTGTTTTAAGCTAGCGTTACTATAAAAATGATTGTAAATTAAAAGTAAGAGCATTTAGGTAATTTAATAAGCTACCGTCCTATTGATGCATAAGTGTCAGCATATCAAGAGCATGGGTCACTCAGTCACCAGAAGCATAGTCCATCATCAAGAACCCTTGTACAAAATCAGGCCTATCCAATCATCATCAGGTGGACCACTGTAGAAAACAACGATTTCATCCAAAGTACGCTTGTAGCCCACCTAATTGGAGGATCGGCCTGATTTTTGCACCAAGTGATCTTCACAGTGGGGACGGCAATTGGACCCGTTGGATGTCGCACATGCACCATGTGTTTGTACATATGTGCCCAACTTCTTGTATTTGAACATCCTTCCTATGTTGATAAAAAGAAAAATAGTATCATTTCACTACTCTTAGTATGAGACCATGTTCTAACCATAAAATGTACATTGATTTGGCAGTGTTTGTGTATCAACCTGACGAGGATTCAGTGCTTCAAGTAACCCAAGATAACTACAACAATTGCAACACAGCCTCATACATTGCATCTTTCAATGATGGGAACACTTCCTTCAAGTTCAATCGATCTGGGCCGTACTATTTCATAAGTGGGATTGAAGACCGCTGCCAAAAATATGAGAAGCTAGATGTTGTAGTGATGGCTGATAGAAGCAATTCATCTTCAAACACTAACCAAACAAGCCTTGCTCCTTCTCCCTCTCCCTCTCCCTCTCCCTCTCCATCAGGCTCTCCTGAGACCACCCCATTTTCTCCTGTTGTGGTAGAGCCTCAATCTCCACCCCCCAATCCCCATTCTCCTCGATATCCAAGTGGGGCCCCTCTAAATGTAATGGGCCTAATGGGTTCTGTGGGAATTCTTCTTGGATCATCTGTTATTCTCTTTGCTTTGTAACTTCAGTGTAATGTGTAAGTTTTGCTACTAGGTAGCATTTGTAGTACGCGTTTGTTTTGTGCGTGTTGCTGCAGCCGGATGGGACCCACATACAGTCATGCTTAGATGATCTGGACCATCTGCCACTGGTACAGATGAGCCATGGCCCTGGTCATCAGAACGTGGATGCATATCTACCACACAAACCGAAATGTGGGAGTCTTGGGTATTTATTTTATTTGTTTCTATTACATTTTCAGCTTATGTTGATAAATTGGAGCTTTCAAAGATGGTTTGGCCTCTGAGAATATGTTTGTAACAACTGAAAAAAAATATAGCATGGGCTGTTTGGCTCTCAATGTAAATAGTGGAATAAATGCTTATTATCGAATTCCTCTATCCTCTTTTATCTTTCTTGTGTTCATCAACAAGACAATAACTGACCACTGAATTCTCGGATCTGTATGTTGATTAACAGGACCGCGGTTTTCATCTACAGTTTGCCACGCCATGCACTAGTATTGACACAAGTTTAGTTGTCTCCCAGTGACTACTGTAGGTCTTGTTGATTGCATCCACAAGCTCACATACACACATCTATCAGTGAAGGCAGTTGCGCACGCATGCAATGAGAAGAGGCCTAAAAGGTCTAAAAAAGAAACTCCTGTTCAGCTTCAAAGATATTTGGAGTTGGGAGTCTCATAACAAAGCCCCTTTGGAGCAACTGAAAGGGGAGATGTTTGTTGCTGCCAAGCACCTTTACAGTTGAAATTTCACAGTAGCAGCAGGGCGATCATGGCCATGGTATAGTTGCCTACAGAAACACAACTATAGCTCTGGATTATTTGATGAATAGATGCTTCAAATGAAATTTCCATTGCGGGGGTTCTGGTGTGCCAAAAGTATGCAAGATCTGACAATTCAAGTTGAAATCAAAGCACTATGTGAATACTTCCAATTGAAACCTTTGATCAAACATGTGCAAGGGAAACAACATGAGTCCCTGAAAGTGAAAATCTGAGAGAATTCTCAAATGGTATCAACGGAATATATCTTCGCACATGGAACAAGAACCCAGAACATCACATTCTGTCTGTAACCCCTTTTGGGTTCATAACACGTCAAAATGCAATATGAGCAGAAAAATTATAAAAGATTCACAATACAATCCAAACACCTTCCATGCAAATACTTACACAGAAGACATTTAAAGAAAATAATATGTAAAAATGCAATGTGTTAAGAAAGAGAACGGCTTCACAAATCAATCTTGGGTCCTTTTTTAGAACCCCTAATACAAAAAAATTTGTTCGAATAAAGGGGTGATATCATCAGAAATTCATGACAAAAATGGAGTTGGAGATGAATGATAGACTCGCTGCACGCATCTGGCTATGTATTTTGTGGTCTGGATGAACTTAAAATCTTGAAAAGATCTATGGCCCATTTCCCCATAATGCTGCATACCAAACTTCTACATATACAATCTCATGGGTAGCAAAAGGGAACATGTGAGCCTATCTCCTGTCTCATTGCATCCAACACTCACTAGATTGGACAGTAAAAGCATTGAATTCCAGAACTTGAAATCTTTCTATATGAGAAACTGTTGTAGTTTACAACTTTGTTGGTTTGGCTACAAAAAATACAAATTATAACCACCAGACCCCCAACGAGGGGGAGGAAAAATAGCAGTTCTCAATTGTTGAAATCTTACCTTCCCCTTTAAAACTGTTTGCCCAACTCGACTTTCTTCACCAACCGGATAGTATTATGCAGTATCGAATCCAATATACCAGCGACCTGAAATCCCCAGAGATGAATTTTCAGAAAAAAGGACACATGCTTATATTAGATGCGATGAACACAGTACTACAGATCGGATTCTTACTGTGAAAACACCCCCAATGATAGCACAGACGTTTGTGATGAAGTGCGAGAAGGACTTCTGGTTCTCCGTTACTAGCACCTAATTCTCAAAGGAAAAGAGGTAAGGGCAATAAAATTATGGAGTCCTGCTGAAGTTATTTACTTGAAGAAGACAAAGGAAAGATCCAGGCCATTCATCAGTTGGGAAATGCCTTACATGACCGGCACAACAATCAGGCTGGCTCACTGGCCATCATTCAACGTACACGTGGCTCATTAATAAGCAGTCTGGCTGGGTTTTTTGTTATGTTCATGGTGGGGCTCTCTTGATGAATGGCCTAGCTCTTGCACACATCACTGAACTAACATGTGTTATTCGAAGACTGAGAATCCTGTTTGTGCAAATATCCTTCGAATTTCTCAAAATTATGAGATTCACATCCCCTATTGTGATGATGTAGTTGGTTGGATATTGACCTGCATAGCAGAGGGCACGAAATGGAATTTTGCTACTGGTATGTTTGGACTATGCGCCAAACTACTGTGGGCTGTGTACTCGTACTCAAGCAGTTTATCTGCAGGAGAATGTCTTCTTGATATGACCTCAGTCTTTACTATTTGAAGGTAATGCTCAATCTGCAAATTCAAACAACAAGAAGCAATGAATCAATGCAATCACATTCACAGATTTATTTTTTTAATGGAAATTATTTTATTAAAAAACCAAAGAAAAAACAGCTATTCACAGAACAACTCCCAAGCATTAAGTGACCCTAATCACTGAACAAATGCCAAAGAGAGAGAGAGAGAGAGAGAGAGAGTCTTCAAGGAAACAAGCCCAATCCTCATCAGGACACGCACCAGAACTTTTTTTTTTTTTTAACGTGATATATTATTAAAAAGCAAAAGAACTACAAACAACCAAAGAAACAAAACAAAAGAGCAACAGGGGAAGGGAAAAAGCAGCAGAGAACCCAGAGAAAACAGCCCCCAACTAATTAGAAACAAACCGAATACTAAGGGGCCCAATCCCTGAACAAAACTAACACTCGAGAGAACACTCCCACTATAGAAGAGGATCTATTCTTGAAGCATCTGTTATTATGCTCCGCCCAAACAGCCCAACGGACCGCCAAAAAGATACAACGCCACTTTCTTTTACCCAAACCTCCCCCAGAATCTGCATGCCATTGAGAAAGAAGGTTGTCTACGGAGATAGGCATAATCCAAGAAACCCCAGCTATCTTTAGGACGTTCCACCAAACTGCAGTAGTGAATTCGCGGTGAATAAAAAGATGATCCACTGTTTCTTCAGCTTTAACACAAAGGGGACAACCGTTTGGAATCTGCATCCCCATTTTCCTAAGATATCGGTATTAGGGCTGTCAACGGGTCGGATACGGGCCGGATCAGTGATGATCCGAATCCGACCCGATTAAGAATATATCCGACCCGAATCCGACCCGAATCCGATTCGGATCACAAGTATATGATCCGAACCCGACCCGATTAAAATTTTCAAAATCCGTTTCCGATCCGATTATGATCCGACCCGAGATCCGACCGGATATCCGAGAGAGAGAGAGAGAGAGAGAGAGAGAGAGAGAGAGATTATCATATGTTTTTATTTTATTTTATTTTATTTTATTTTATTTATTTTTTTTATCGGGTTGGATCGTTAACGGGCCGGATCAAGGTTGATCCGAATCCGACCCGAATATTAAACGGATTATTGTTGGATATCCGTATCCGATCCGATTATCCGATTATTGATCCGAATCCGATTAAATCGGATCGGATACGGATCGGATACGGATCTTGATCCGTGCCATTGACAGCCCTAATCGGTATCGCATTATGTATCACATCCTTGGGATACAGATACGTATCGGTTATTGCACGGGATATATCGTTTGTATCGGATAATTTATCGCACTTTTTGGGAAAGATGGGGAAACATTGGGGAAATGGTTGAATTTTTCAATGAAACTTCAAGGATTGTTAAAAGACCTTAATACACAATTTTAAATCATGACATCTCAAAAAAGAAGTGCACATAATAGGTTTCCTTTGGATAGGGTCCTAAGCTATGAGCCGCGACTAAACTAATGCAACTATATTCAAAATTTCAAATTGAATGCATAACATTTAGAGTATATGTGATGATCATTTCATCAAACACTCCTAAATACTTCAAAATAAGTCTCAACTGATAGCTGGTTGAAGGGAAATTTCGAAAAAATAAATAATATTTTATTAATTTTTAACTAAAAATGATTTTTATTTTCCAAAAATAGACAAGGACTTAACAAATCAGTAGATCAGCCCTCATACATGCATGATTTCATGTTTGGAGTGCAACATTGCAAGCAATTTGGGAGAAATTGGAGAAAATTTGAATTTTCCCAAATTTTCCCAAATCGGACCACCTACACTCGAATTTTGAAATTAGAGTGTATGTGATGATCATTTCATCAAATACTCCTCAATACTTCGAAATTAGAGTGTATGTGTGATGATCATTTCATCAAATACTCCTCAATACTTCGAAATTAGTCTCAATTGACCATTGGTTGAAGGAAAATTTCGAAAAAAGCATGGAGAACGTGAAGAACCAATGGATATAGAAATCAAAGCTCCAACTCCACGATTTTTCATCCAAAACATGAAGAACCGATGGATTTGCAACCATTTGACACTGATTTAACATAATTTCAACAACAAAAAGGGATCGCAAATTGAAAATGCTCACCGGATCAAACATGTGGGATACATCGGCACTACCTGTGCATTTCGTATCGCATAGGTGGGATACAAGATATATCATGGGAGATATTGACCGATATCATTGATATTTAAAACATTGGTTCTTGGAACTCAGAATCTGAAAGATTACGCCCAAGCCGTGGCATCCAAGTCCCACCACTTCCAAGAGGCCTGAAGCAATCAACCACAAGAGCGTTGGGATCATGGGAAAGGGAGGGGAGGAGAGGAGAGGAAACAGATCAGCTAGAGGATGAGAACCAAACCAAACATCCAGCCAGAATCTAATATTTTCTCCTCTACCAAGCGAGAAAGATAACTTCTCAAACATAAGACCAGCTGACTTGGCTATGCCTCTCCAATGGAAAGAGACGCAGTATAGAGAGGAGCTCTTAGTCCACCATCCTGTAACTGACACACCATATTTAGCTACTATAATCTTACGCCAAAGGCTATCTTCCTCACTCCCAAATCTCCAAACCCATTTAGCCAAGAGGGCTTCATTAAAAAGGGCGAGGTCTTTAATATTACCTCCACCATTATCATAAGAAGAGCAAACTACTTTTCACTTCAAAAGAGGGAATTTCCCCCAGGCAACACCACCTTGCCAGAGGAAAATCCTTCTAAGCTTGTCAATCCTAAAGATGACAGATTTGGGACATCTAAACAGGGAAAGAAAATACACCGGCAAGTTGGAAAGAGAAGCTTTAATGAGATTAATTCTCCCTCCTAGGGAAAGGAAATTAAGTCTCCAAACCGACATTTTTCATTCCATTCTTTCAATGATTCTATCCCATCGAGATAAAGGAGGCTTTCCTATGAAAAGAGGCAATCCCAAATGAAGGGTAGGAAGAGAACAAACATTGCAACCGAAAGAAACAGCCAAATAGTTGCGCTCCTCTGGGCTACTATTGATACCAAAGAATTTAGACTTGGAGAGATTGATTTTCATAACTGACACCACTTGAAACCAAGTGATGGTAATACTTAAAAGGGCTACCTAATTCTCATATGCTTCACAAAACAGACTACCTAATTCTCATATGCTTCACAAAACAGAAGGGTGTCATCTGCAAATAAGATGTGAGAAACAGGGGTTGCAACATTAGGAATGGACACACCCCTAAACAAACCCAACTGTTGGCCTCTCAAAATCAGACCACTTAGAGCCTTAGTCACCAAAACAAAAAGAAAAGGCGACAATGGATCTCCTTGACACAAACACCCCTGGAGGATTAGAAAAAACCAAACAGAGAGCCATTTAACAAGATAGAAAATTTAGGAGATCTAACACACGATTTCATCCAAGCTCTCCATTTAAACCCAAAGCCCATACGATCTAGCATTTGATTAAAAAAAATTCCAATCCACATGATTGTATGCCTTTTTTAATTCTAATTTGCACATGATACCAAGCAGTTTGGATTTAGCTTGAGAATCGAGGCATTCATTGGCAACGAGGACAACATCTAAAATTTGTCTCCCTTCCCCAAAGGCAAACTGGTAAGGAGAAATGATTTTAGCAATAACATGCCGTAGCTTTTGGCTGAGGATTTTGGACAATTTTATATGGAGTCCCAATTAATCTAATTGGCCTGAAATCTGAAACGCTCTGAGGTCCTTACACCTTCGAGATTAAGGCTATGAACGTATTACCCAGTTCAAAGGCTATCCTGTTGTTGTAAAATAAATCAGAAATAAAAGACTACAGATCCCGGGCCACAAGACTCCAAAAAGCTTGAAAGAAGGCGATGGGAAATCCATTAGGACCTGGAGCTTTGTCCCTTCCTAAATCCCACACTGCTTCCTTAACCTCATCCATGATAAAAGGGCACTCTAGAAAAACAACCTCTTCTTAAGAAAGAGATCTAAAGTTCAAGTTATCTAAGGTGGGCCAGCGAAGATTGTCAGCAGAGAGCAACTCACAAAAGAAATTGACAAAAGACGAGGAAATGGAAGCCTTATCTGATTGAATGACACAATCAGCAAATATCGAAGAAATGGCATTGGAGCGTCTTCTCACATTTGCAAAAGCATGGAAGAATTTAGTGTTTTGATCGCCTTCTTTCAACCACATAGCTCTTGACCACTAATGCCATTTAATCTCCTCCCCCTTTAACCTCACACAATATTCTTCCAAAAGAGAAGCTCTCGACTCTATTTCCTCCTCGGCCAGTTGACTTTCTTCCTCCATCAAATCAATATCCCGGATGGCGGCCAAGATAGAAGCCATTTCAAACTCCCTTTACCTGAAAATCTTCTTATGCCATTGCTTGAGTTTTCCTTTCAGGTATAGAAGCTTCTTATGCAAAACAAAACCAGGAGTGCCCTCGAACTGAGCAGAGACCCACCATTTAGACACACCCCAGAACTGGTCTATGATCTTCCACACTAATAGGATCTTCCCCCTCTTCCCTAATTTTGACACCTTCGAAGTCACTACTCCACCGAATAAAATTTCCTCCCTCCTCACTTCCATATCTTTGATTGTGAGGGGATCGACCTTTGAAACCATTCCAATGCAGTTCCCAATGCCAAATATGTTTCATGACCCCATGCTTGTGGTGGAACTGGAACACTCCACATTTTGAGACAAGCAAATCTTTTGGATGTCCCTACCTATTCGCTCCAGTGAGAGAGGCTTAGAATTGGACCCTTGAGAACAACTAGTCTTCATAGAGCACTCTAATAGCTTCCCCTTTAGACAACATGAAGAATAAGAAGGGGCACAAGTTAACTTTCTTGATGGCCACTGGAATTATGGTCTTCCACTGCTCATTAGACGATTTGTTCAAGTCTTTCATTTTCATTCTGTTGAAATCAACCGGTCCAACAAGACAGGCCTTGAAAAGATACCGGCTGTTTAGCTATAAGAGAATCTTTCACCACCAATTTCCTCTTCCCCTCTAGTGATTCCTTCCAAGCCCCTACAAAACGAAGTATCTTCTCCTTGCACACATCTCTGAAGGATTTTTTCTTTTTCCCATTGAGGTCAGAACCGACAACCCTCGACTCATCCTTACTGTCTAATTGATCTTCTTGGTTTCATGACCCCTACTTGTCGATATCCCTCTTAGCCTGAAAGATAGTGATGCGGGATGGCCTAATCTAACCTTAGATGCATGCGAAAACTAAAAAGGGTGGAATCATGTAAGCAATAAAATAAACCATTCACCATGCGCATCATAAATCAAGAATTAAATAAGGGAAAGTAGAATGATTAAGGCCAATTATCACAATCAAGCAGTAATAGATTTAATTCCTGGCGTGGATTGGATCCTGCGAGAGAGAGAACTTTCGATCTTGCACGGGTTCATCCAATCAATCATGTTGATTCTCTAATCCATGAAAATCGGGATTTTCTGGATTAAGGGAATGAGAAACTTAGGAAATCTGAGAATTGTGAGATCAAAGATGGCCGATCTAGGATGTGAAAATAAAACAAAGTGTTGATGATAGAAGAAGGTTGGAAGAAAAGGTTAGAGATTACCTTGAAGAAGGGAGAAAGAGAGAAGAGAGATGATTTGAGAGAGAAGAAGAGATGTGAGGGAGATGAAGATCCACCAAGAAGAGGAGAGGAGCCACCAAAGGTTTTCTTAACATTAATCAACATAACATAATCAAAAGAGTTTAGGGCTCGGCCCTATTAATAATCCCGAATTAACAAAATGACAAAAATACCCTTAAAACCCTAAATAAATTGGAAAATCGCGTCTTTCCGCAAAAAACTTGCGTCCGGTCGTCGGTTGACCAAGACATGCATTCGGTTAGCCGAAGCCTACTTCGGTCAAGATTACAGATTGCCTGTAATCTTGACCCCCCTTCCTTCGGTCAACCGAAGGTCTCTCTGTTGCTCTGTCTGCTCCACTTTGCTCCTCCTGCTGGTGTACTGCTATCACGCGCTCACTAAAGGCTCCTCAAACATCGTCGAACCATAGAGAGATAGGTAAAGCTCGCCTCCGACGTTGGTAGACTTTGAAAAGTGTGATGTCCGCATCAACTCCCCTCGGCTGAGAAGAGTTCGACTTCGACGAGATAAAACTTTTGTGCCTCTCCAACAAGTCTGGATCAAGTCGTTGTAAGTCCGCTTCCGTAAGCCATGTACAATCAAATGGTGGCCTGTTCTTCCATTTAACCAAGTACCTTTGGAAGCCTCCATCTCTTGTGGATACAATCCCCTTATCCACAATCCCTTCAATTTCTTCTCTTTTTTCAGGTATAGTTGGGATAGGTGGAGTAGGTTGGGAAGCAAATTCTGAATCTGGCCAAATATAAGATGCATGGTTTATATGAAGGTTTGGACAAGGGATTAGATCTTCCACGTTGAATGTTGGATTAATTCTCATGCTAGGTGGAAGTTCTATCATGAAAGCATTGGACCCAATTTTCCACAAAATTTTGAATGGTCCAACACTGTGTGCTTGTAATTTTCTCATAGTACCTTGGGGAAATCGTTCTGGCCTCATCCGAACCATTACATAATCTTCGTTATAAAATTCTTGTAGTCTATGATGCAAGTCAGCTGAATGTTTATAATTTCCATTACTTACATTTATCCTCCTCCTAATGTCTGAATGCAACTCATGAATATGACGGGAAAATGCATTGACTGACTCTGACGATCTATGGGGAACTGAAATCAGTAATAAATCTATTTCAAAAGGACTCATACCCTTAGACCTATTGACGGAACTGTTATATGCAAACTTAGCTATAGGCAAAACTAAGTCCCAAGTCTTGACATGTTCACCCAAAAGGCATCGTAATAGGTTTCCAAGACTCCGATTAACCATCTCAGTTTGGCCATTCGACTGAGGATGGTATACAATAGAAAACTGCAATCTAATGCCCATCATATGCCACAATGTCTTCCAAAAGTAACTGGTAAATCTCACATCTCGGTTAGACACTATGGTCTTAGGCAACCCATGTAAACGAACCACACCATCAAAGAAAACACAAGTGATATTAGACGCGTCTGACATTTTTGAACAGGGGAGCAAGTGCGCCATCTTCGAAAAGCAGTCAACAACTACAAAAATGGAGTCATGCCTTTTAATTGTCTTGGGAAGCCCATGCTAATGTCTTGCCACGACACATGTGGCACTGGCAATGGCGTGTACAACCCAATGTTCTGCTTTCTCTGTTTTGCTAGTTGACATGTACGACACTACCTTAAAATCTTGGTGACGTCTTGCTTGAGACTTGGCCAATAAAAGTGGTCTTCTACGAGAACAATGGTCTTATCCCGGCCAAAATGGCCAGCTACACCTCCCGAATGAAGCTCCTAAACGAGGAAATCCTGGAGGGAACTGTGGGGAATACGAAGGCGATCTCCTTTAAAAAGAAAACCATCTTTAAGGACAAATTCACCCGTACTACGCTGCTTACTAGAGAGTGACGTATATGTGTCCCCAAAATCTAGACACGTGGGATACTCATCATTCAATTACTCAAAACTGAAGGCATCTACACTCAAGGAATTGAGCAAAGCTACTCTCCGACTATGGGCATCGGCTAGTTTGTTCTCGATTCCGGCCATATGTTTAAAGACAAACGAGTATTCCTAAGGAAACGCTACCCACTTAGCATGCCTTGGGTTAAGCTTCTTCTGGGAATTTAAATATCTAAAGGCCTCGTGATCTGAGAACAAGACGAATTCCTGTGGTAAGAGATAATGACGCCAATGTCTAAAGGACTGCACTACCACATAGAACTCTCTATCATAGGTGTAGTATCTCTGCTTCGCCTCAGTCAGTTTTTCACTAAAATGGGCTATTGGATGACCTTTTTGACTTAAGACTCCTCCTATACCAACACTTGATGCATCACACGCTACTTCAAAGACTTTTGAGAAGTCAGAAAGGCGCATGACAGGAGCTTCTATTATTTTGCCCTTAATCTCTTTAAAAGCCTTTCCCGTGGCTTTAGACTACACGAACTCTCCCTTTTTCATGCACTCGGTGATGGGAGCTATGATCGTGTTAAATCCTTTGATGAACCGACGATAAAAGGTTGCTAAGCCATGAAAGCTTCGCACTTCATGAATATTTTTCGGTTCAGGCCCATCAACAATTGCTTTAACTTTTTATGGGTCTGCATGCATCCGAGCGGATGACACAATAGACCCTAAGAATATGACTCAATCTGACATAAAGGAACACTTCTTAAGGTTAGCGTATAACTACTCCATCCTCAGAACGCAACAGCCCTGCTTTAGATGGTCAAGGTGCAACTCTTTAGTGGTGCTATAGATCAAGATGTCATTAAAATATACCACTAAGAACTTACCCATGAAAGGTTTCAAAACTTGTGTCATCACTCGCATAAAAGTACTAGGTGCATTAGTCAAACCGAAAGGCATGACCAACCACTCGTACAACCCATCATTCGTTTTGAAGGTCGTCTTCCATTCGTCACCTGGGCATATGCGAATCTGGTGATAGCCACTTTTGAGATCTATTTTCAAAAAGATGGTGAACCTGGCCATCATGTCGAGCATATCGTCAAGTCTAGGTATTGAGAACAAATACTTGATCGTAATCTTGTTTATGGTTCGGTTGTCCACACACATCCGCCACATACCATCTTTTTTTGGCGTCAACAACACAGGTACAGCGCATAATCTTATGTTCTCTTGGATGTAACCCTTGTGTAGGAGCTCGTCTACCTGCCTCTTCAATTCTGCGTGCTCTGCAGGGTTCATCCTATAATAAGGAAGGTTCGGTAAAGTTGACCCTAGGACGAGATTGATGGTGTGTTGCATGTCCCGCATTGGTGGTAACTCATCTGATAAATCTTCGGGAAATACATCTCTGTACTCCTCTAGAACCGGTGTCACCTTGGGGGTAACTCTACAAGAACCTCGAGTGTAACTCCTCTCGCCACTAAGGCGTACGCCGTCGAATCCTCCTCGGTCTCTTTCTTAAATTCTTTCGCATTTATGATATGGAGAGACCCTTTAATGCAGGGGCATTTTTCACCGTCCAAGCTCAAGTGGGGCGGCCTGTGCAACTTAGGGGCACACTTGGGGTGGGCAGCTTGTGTGGGGTGGGTGGCCCATGCGACTCAGGCCCCACCTGCGCGAGTGGCTCGTGCAACTCAGGTGGCATGTGACGAGACCCATGCGACTTAGGGCCCACGCAGGAGGGTTCGACCAGGGCCTGGCCTAGCCTGAGCTGTGAGATAAAAAGGATATTCCGTGCCTTAGCTCTGGAGCTTTTAGTGAGTTGGTCGGATGTCCTGCGTCCCCCTTGGTTGGATTTCCTCTCTTCTTTCTGAGAATCACTCGACTTCACATCTCTATTTTTGTCCATGGCACTCTTAGGTGGCAACGGATTAATCTTTATTTTCTTGCCCTCAAAGATGAACATGCACACATTTGATCATCCGAGAATCATGACATCTCGATCAAATAACCATGGCCTACCCAGGAGGATGTGACCTACGTCCATAGGTAAAACATCACACCATAGCATGTCCTTGTATGAGCCAATTTGGATGGGAACTAGACATTCCTGGGACACTGGCATAGAGGATTTGTCAACCTAGATAGGTAAAGCTCGCCTCCGACGTTGATAGACTTTGAAAGGCGTGGTGTCTGCATTAGATAGCTTCTTTACTCAACTTATCATGTTTAGATAAATTTACCAAGAAGGGCCAGCCATGCAACTTATCATGTTTAGCTAAATTTTCCATGAAGGGCCAGCCATGCACCTATCGATCACCCATCAACTCAACCACTTTTAGTGCTTCATCAAGATACAAGAATCTAATGAAGGCGCATCTTCTAAGATGCACCCCAAAAAGGGCTGTAAATGGGTCAGCGGACCCGATGGGGTACCCGGACCCAACCCATTTAGACCCGACCCATTTGTTAAATGGTACGGGTCTGGGTCCAAGAACAGACCCAGTTGCTAAACGGGTCTAGGTCTGGTTTCCTTTATATTAGGCCCGACCCGAACCCATTTAGTAAGTGGGCGGGTTTGGTCTATGTTTCGAGGGACCCGTCTAGCCCAGACCCGTCCAGACCCGGTTTTAAAGCCTTGTAAAATGCTTGCATACTTGATCCAGACCCGGGCCCATTAGACCCGACCCATTTATAAATGGGTCTGGGTGGATCTCCCTCTACCAGACCCGGACCCATTTATAAATGGGTCTAATGGGTTGACTCGGACCCGACCCGGACCCGCCCATTTGGTAAAAGGGTCTAGGTCTAAAATTTGGACCCAAACCCGTTTAGTAAATGGGCGGGTCTGGTTTTGGCTAAACCCGCCCCGAACCCAACCATTTATAGCCCAAACCACAAACTTATTCCTTGGGAGAAGTTCCTGTTATCTTTCGATTTCCACTTTGGATCGAAACCCGGAATGAAAACTGCGAGAACCTCTCTTAGCCGCTGATTAGTTGCATCCCTTCATCGGAATCCACTCTGCCTCCTTACTGCGAGTCATAATGGAAGAGTTTTGCAGTCATGAACCAAACCTAGCTTGGGGGTTTGTGAATGCTTCTCACACAGAATTTGGGGATTCACTCAGAAATTAGCTGACCACCATTTTTTATTTGGGCAGGTTGACCCAGAAACTTGAGTAGGGTCATGTCCCATTGTATAAATTATAAATAAGGAGAAGGTATAAAAACAAGAACAAATTAGTCCATATTTCTCATCTTCTGTAGCCTTGGAAACAGTTAGAAGTCATTGCAAACAGTCGTGGGATAGAATCAAGATGTCAGCCCAATAGATTTTCATGATTTACTATAGTATCAGAACAATGAAACGACTATAAAGAAAGTGATCAAGGGACTTCTAAAACTTACGGTAACATTTGCATTTGCATCACCATGTTTAGTAATGAATGCCTGGCCTGTCAACTTATCAACATTTTCACCCAGATAAGGTGTCAGTCGCTTCACTACAGTCAGCATCTTGGGGGTGAGTTGTCTACCAAATGAAAAATGGGAGATGACATGTGACACATTAATTAGAGAAGCATCAAATGAATGTTCTCCTGAATGCGCTGAGATGACAAGGTTGCCAGGAACCTGCACAATAAGAAGACAGCTCAAAAATAAGGTACCCAAGGGTACAGAAAGTATTGTGATAATATCCTTAGAATTGTTTAAACAACAACAGATAGTTACATAATGTAAAAGCTAGAGGACTTTTAGTGATTTAAATAATCATGCGGAAATATTTTTATCATGCGGTCCAAATTTGAAGCCAGCCACTTCAATTCTTGAAGTACCAGGTTGGTGGGATGTTGAAACAACTGAGAAATGCTACTGCAACCACACTTCAAAGTACTATAAAGTGCCCTGCTGTACATACAGTAAACAGCACAGTGATCAGGACTGTTGATTTGGTGGGCCGCCACAAGGATCGGCAATCGACCACAAATCATAGTGGTTGGAAAACATTGAACCTGACATTATTTCTAGTCCCATCTATTGAATGTGGACATTGCTCATTTTTAGTTAAGCTGTACCTTTCATGAGTGGATAGCAGCTACAGTCTGATCCCAATATCCACATGATAATCCACCAATAATCAGCCCTCATCACTGTAGACAAGTGCCAAGTCTATTGATTTCAAGATTATTTTATTTTATTTTTGATAGATAAGCTAGGCTGAGACCTCATTGTTGAAAAAGGCCATGTCAACTATTGAGCTACAAGCTTGAAACTCATTGTTGTAAAAGGCCATGTCAACTATTGAGCTACAAGCTTGAACCCTTGATTTGCAATGGAATTAGCCTGTTGGTACACGAGTAAATGGTACGCTTTGCCTAGAGGCGAGAAAGGCCTTGTTCTTTGAAGCACACATTAAATGCTGGTAAACCACTATGGTACAAACGATGCAAGTTCAACTTATTTTGCCATGATATTAGTGAGATATTTATCCACACATGGTAGGGATGATATTTTATTTTTTATTTTTGAAAGATGACACTGTAGGAATGATATAAGAAGATGAATGAAAAATCGAAGGAATCATAATCTCAGTTTTCTACATGTCATTGCCCAATCCCAATAGATGGATCCATAAGAGCTCTTTGTTCCCATACTCTTAAGGATATAATTAGCATCATGTAGTGTTCAGAGCATCGATATTGTAACATGCGTTGAAGACTGGGGATACAGAAACATGTATCGCTATTGCCGATATTATGGCCCGTACCCAGAAAAATATTGCTGACTGAGGGAAACATTAGGGCCTGCTTGGATTTACGGAAAGTATGTGAAAGGAAATAATGTTTCCTGAGAAACCTTGTTTCAAGGAAAGCATGAGAAAGGAAACTATTTTACACTGTTTTCCATGTTTGGTTATCAACAACATTTTTTTTCTCAAGAAATTTGGATCTTTCCAAATCAGTTAGCCAAATACTATTTCAGAAGTGTCCAATCCTTCATTTGATGCAGCTTCTCATGTTCATTGTATGGCCCAAAACTCGCCGGATCTGAAACTAGTGTAGGGCACACCATGTGGAATAACATAACTAGATGGATGGGTCAGCTGGAACATGGACACCGCAGTTGACCTCACACAAAAAACTTATGAAAGGCATCTTCTTCCCATTGTTGCCTATGGCGCAACCCACCTGACTTATGGATCAGGCTGATTTTTGGTCCCACTACCCAACATTAAGGGGCGCACCTGATAGATAGAATGGATCTTACACAGAAAACATTGGGCGCCTTGTGGTGCACAACAAAAGTTACCACGTCACCTCTTTACACAAATCTTGTCGAAACAGGGAACTATCTGATAGTCTACCAAATGTATGAATAGAAAGCACTTGAAAATGGTAAACCGACTAAATTGTGAGACCCACTGTCACTAAGTTACAGTCCAGAAATTAGACTGGTTGGAGAAAGCTATCCTTTGATTGTAGATACGTCGATGTTGAATTAAGGCGATTGGAAACAATTCATTTTTAACTGTCCAATAAAGCTCCACGAATCTATCTAATAATCAGATAATCAAATA
Organism: Liriodendron chinense; assembly: GCA_003013855.2. Classification (NCBI taxonomy): domain Eukaryota; kingdom Viridiplantae; phylum Streptophyta; class Magnoliopsida; order Magnoliales; family Magnoliaceae; genus Liriodendron; species Liriodendron chinense. The sequence goes on from PVNU02002353.1 coordinate 1,794,894, forward strand.
ATCAGAACTCTTGCTTCATGATACATTTGAAATAGTACACACTACACAGTTTAGACAGTTTGATTAGAAATTCTAGCATGGAATAAATGCAATTTTAAAGGCCTATATATCATCCATCACACTGCCAAAGTATCAAAATATCTCTTTCCAAAAAGTCTCTCAAACTTCACATCAGCTAGAAAAACAGTAAAGGAAACTACATTTCCAATGGGGCAAGCTGACAAAACAAATAGACAGTTTCGAGGGAAAATTTCGGGGGGTTAGGAAATGCAATTTCTGACCCTTTACTACAGTGTGGGACTGAGCAAATGGCGAAAGAGGGTTTCTCATGAAACCCTTTTTTCCTTTCCTACGGTTTCACCGAATCGAAACAGTCTTAGGGAAAAGGTGGAATTTTTTAGTGAAACTTCAAAAAATGTTAAGAGACGTATGTTTACACATTTAGGAATCAAAATATTGCCAAAAACAACTATACACAACAAGTTTTCATTTAATAGGACGCAAAATCATGTGCTGTTAGAAAAACCAGTGCAATTATAACCAATATGGGTTTATATCATTCAAATACCATCCAATGCAAGCATAAACAAAAAGGGTTGGTCAAAATCACCTAAATAACACCCCCCTCCCCCACAAAAAAAAAAAAAACAAAATGATGAAAAATTTGATGTTTGGGAAGTTTAGGGGAATTTCTAGTGAATTTCTGGGTCTCCCTAGTATATGGTACCGCCAACACCAGGAAAAATAGTTAGGCTTGAGCAATATATTGATGATATCGATATTATTACCCGAAATTGCCAAACTATCGAAAATATTGGCGATATTTGGTGATTTTCTACTTGGGGTTTCGATTTCACTGACCCCACGATATTGATACTATTGATAATCAGTGTTTTAAGTATCGATGATATCAGCTGATATATCCCACAGTATATCTTGTATCTCACCTGTGCGATACGAAACACACGAGTAGTGGGATACATCCCACATGTTCGATCCAGTGAGCATTTTCAATTTTCAATCCTTTTTTTTGTTTTGTAAATCATGTTAAATCAGTGTCGAATTGTTACAAATCCATGATTTTTCAGGTTTTGCATGAAAAATCATTGGGAGCTTCAATTTCGAGATTTGAAGGAGATGGTCTGAGTTGCAGAAAATTGAAAAAAAATAAAAATTTCCAATTTCTCGCAAATCGGTTGGAATTTGCATCCAAACATAAAATTAAACATGTATGTAACCTGATCTAGTGATTCTTCTTTTGCTTTTGAATGTATTGTTTGTGTTTCCACGCGTCTTCTTACATTTATAAATTATATGAATAAATTTTAATATATTTGCATCAATTAGGTTAGATAGCGCATAGATTAGGACCTCATACAAAGAGAACCTAATATGTGCACTCGTTTTTTGTAATGTTTTGATTTATAATTATGTATTGATGTCTTTTTTAACAATCACTAAAGTTTCAATGTTTAGAAATTTTTTTAGTAACGGTATCTTGGTAGTTATGCTTAATTCCGAATTTTATAAGGGTGTTACCCTAAACCTTTATCATTATTATACTATTGTGAATGAAACTAGAGAAACCTTTGTGGTGAGCTTCTTCTTCTTCTCCCTCTCTCTTGGTGATTCATTTCTTCCTTCTCATCTCTTCTTTTCTCTCAAATCTTCTCTTCTTCCTCTTCTTATTCTTCTCAAGTAATCTTCTAATTTTCGCTCTTCCTCTATACCTTTTCTCTCATCTTTCCATTAACCTAATTTTTTATATTACAAGTCTATTTCAGATTTTGTGAATCCTTAATCCAGAAAATACCTAATTTCCTGAACTAATGAATTCTCGTGAACGATTGGACGGAACCATACAAGATCGGGGGTTCTATTCCTCACCGGATCCAACCCACGCATGAATTTGAACCCAACATTGTGTGGATGTGATGATGGCCCTAACTATTACGTGTTCCCTTACATGATTCTTGATTATGATGATGTTTGTTGAATGGTGGAGTGATTTGCTTATATGATTCCGCTTCTTTTATATGTTCTACATGCATATAGAGTTAGATTAGGCCATCCTGCATCACACAAGCTGTCGGGCTTATCTCATCGCTAGTGTTACCTCCCTCCAACAACTCATAAAAGGATTTGTTTGAAAATTTCCTGGATCTCTCTTTCAACCACACCAATGAATTTGATTCTAATAACGTTGTCCTCACATTAGCAAAGCAGGACAATAAACTAGCAAAATCTTCAACCTCTTCATCGGCTAGATTCTTCCTACATGGCGGAGCCCAAATGACCTCGTCACCTATGACCGAAAAATAGCTTGCCGCCGCAATTCCCTCTCTTGATGCCACCCTTGCAACCAACGGGAAAGCCTCACTCAAAGATTGATCCCCCACCTAAATATCCTCCTAGAATTTGATCTTAAAACCGTTACCTATCGCTAATCGAATGCCTTCCCACACCTTGCTCCTGATTCGGGCTACCCCTTTCCATACCGAGGAGGACTTATACATCGAAGAGGAGCGAGTCCACCAACCCCCGTCATGAACCCCATAGTGCTCTAGCCATTACGTCCCCTCCATAAAGACTCTTCTTCCATCCCAAACCTCAAAACCCATTTACTTATCAAAGAATCGTTTAGTTTCTCCAAACTCCTCAAACCGGCACCCCCTTGGTCCCGTGGCTTGCACAACTCTTCCCACTTCATGAGATGATACTTTTGCTTGTCTTCCGCTCCCTTCCACATGAAATCTCTCTTGATTTTTTTCTAGTTGCTCCACAACTAATTTCAGGCATTTAAAAAGAGACATGTAGTATGCCGGCAAGTATGACAATGTCGCCTTGATTAGAGTGATCCTTCTGCCTAACGATAAGGTTTCAATTAGTGTTTTAAATAGCTACGCTATGTAGCGTGTAGCTTACGCTACGTAGCGTAGCTTAGCCTTAATGCTACGTAGCTCATGAAAATAGCTTAAGTCACGTGTAGCCTACGCTACATGATAATTTGCATACACTACATGATAATTTGCATATGCTACACGCTACATAAACTAGGCTACACGCTGCGTGCCTCACATTACAAGTTATTTTTCATTACAACATTAAAATCAAATAATATTTTTGATGATTTGTTACATTTTTTATTTTCAATATTTAATGCTTTTAGTAAAAATAATATAAGTAATAGTCTAAAATTAGTTTTGTTGCTCTTTCTTTTTCCTTTATACTTAATGATTACCCTTTTCTACTACTTTAAGTCATGTTTGGTTGCACCCAATAGCATGAAAATTTATTAAATTTCATTATTAATCAGTCTAATTTGGTGAATATCATGAAATTAGTGCAACCAAGAAAAACTTAATTAAAAATCTAGAAGTAACATGTAGCTTACGCCTCACGCTTCAGAGGGGTGAACGCTACGCTACACGCTATTCGCTATTTAAAACATTGGTTTTCAATATTGTTGATCTGGCAATACTGATAATATCACCAATTTTTAGAACAATGTGTCCAACCAACATTGATTTGATGTTTGAGGGGATAGGGGATAGCCCTGCGGCCGAGAGTGAGATCACTAATACCTCTGGGCAATTACAAATTTCTTGTACAATCACACCTAACTATTAGTCAAGATGTATGAGAGGTGTGGTGGCGATATAGTGCGGCTTGGGGCGACATGGTTTGCCACTAATTTTATTGCCTTCGAAAGCCTCCTAAAACACAAGCAAGGACTAAGAGAGCTCTTTAGTTCTAGAGAGTATTCACACTTGTGTAAAAGCACCAAAAAACCAATGTTGACGATTGAGGAGCTTGTTATGAGCATGTATTTTTGGGATTGCATGCGCGGAGTGGTGGGTATTTTGGAGACTAGATATAGTGCAAAGGATGGTAGATAGTGAGATAAATAATTAAATTTAATTCTTTATATGTTTTAATATTTTGCTGGTTGCTTACATAGCATGAACTTGTATGGTTATTTTCATGACACTAATATGTGAATATGTGCATCGTTTTGGATTTCAACACACTTAATCCCAAGTACTACTACAATCATAACTCACTGAGGAAAACAACTTAAAGAGGACATTGTACGAAGTCTCTGGAGAAGCCCATTTCAAAAACAAGGTAAATTGTCAACCATGCTTTATATCGATGATTACTATTAAACGCCATCAACAGGTTGTTGCTTTTTAAGATGCAATGGGCATGTTTAGGTGCGAGGCTGCGAGAGAGTCGAGGAAGACAATGTTGCCATGTGAGTTGTTGCATGTAGGCTTGTAGTTAAAAGTTAGTTTTAATATTTTAAAATTACATATGGAACTAAAAGAGAAAAATGATCAATTCACAGGAAAATAGTGGGCCACGTATGGAGTGACTGCGAGACCTTATAATGACTAGCTATCCACATGTTCACACAGATGGTATTATCATCACGGTGTGAGTGGAATTGGAGCATATTCTCACTCATTCACATGAATAGGCAGAATAAGCCAGGTTACGAGAGACTTTAGAAGCTAGCATTCTGCCACTACAACATTTTTTTTACACACGCACCCCACACCCACCCACGTGCACACCCTCGCACTCACGCCGTAGTGGGATTTCACCACTATGGGTACTCGAACCCCAGACCTCGTGTTAAAACTCCTGGGAGCCTACCACCAAGGCAAGGATAAGGACCCTTCTGCCGCTACAACATGAAGCTTCGAGAGGTGCAAGAACAACAGAAGAGGACTCGTTGGATCTCATGATGATTGGTCAGAATGCATTAGGTGAAAGAGATACAAATGACCTACTTTATGCGTGAATTAAGTTAGATGACGTAGATAAAGTAGATTGTCGATTGGAACTAGCGATAGCAGAAGATGCAACATCACAGGGCATCGATATTGATGCAATTTTAGAGGAGGCTATATCTCCCCCCAGGCTTTTAACCCATTGATGAGGAGTGTTGCAGGTAGCCAACCATCACTATCTTATGGGACACGTGGCCACACTCTCTGACACCGACAGTGTCATGAAGAGTGATGGAGGTGGTGGCAATGGTGGTGATGGTAATGGTGGTTGTGATGGCGATGGCGATGAAGGTGATGTACGTAACGAGAATTACAGTAAGAGGCCTCTTAGGCCATTCACTGTTGAGGGGTTTTAAGCATCCACCCAAGATGAAGTCCATGGTTCTCATCTTCTTGCAGCACGAGCTTCTCAGTCGAAGAATAAGTACGATCATTGCAAGAAGAAGCAATGGCACCGAGGCCTCTTTATCATGGACAATGGAGATCATGGACATCAGGGTAGGGCAACTCTAGCTTTATGCCAAAGTATTGACATAGTTCATATGATTATGAACCTCATGGAAATGTTACGAGCAAATCTGGCAATTACGATGCACAATCATTCAATTACTGATATAGGCAAGAGCACACTAATGCATACAGGCAGGGATATCCAGGGTATGGCTATGGGTAAGATGCATTTAGGAGTTTAATATACTCACCCTGTATCCAACTCCAAATCCACATCAGCCACAACCTGTGACGATTACCTAGTACCCACGGTGGGCATACTAATGTAGTACTTTGGAGGGGATGAATATTAGCGATATGTAAGGGAGTATCTTCATTAGTATCATTCTACTATGACTTAGGCATAGTATTGCAGGTTCATGGAGGAGCAATATTATGGCCATCCCATGGAGATTGAGATGGAGATGGAAACAGAGACAGAGGTGATGACTTTAAGTTGTAGAGCCACTCTATGTGGGTTTGAGCCAAAGTCACACATGTGTATTGAGGGAACATCATAGGTATATTTTCACATCTTTATTTGTTTTCAAATATATTGATTGTGTTTTCGTAAATCGTACACGTCTTCGATGATTTATAAATTATATGAATTGATTTTTACTGTAGTTGCAACACTTTTGTTCGATAACGCGTAGTATACCCTATATAAAGGAAACTTATTTTGGGTACTTTTGTTCGACAACGCGTAGTATACCCTATACAGAGGAAACTTATTTCTTGTACTTGTTTTTTGTGATCTTTTCAGTTTTGAGTGTGTATGATGTCTTCTTCTTGCCTTTTTCTTTTTTCTTTTTTCTTTTTTTTTTAAATCCCCTAAAGTTCCATTGAAAAATTCGACCACTTTCCCAATGTTTTCCCAAAACAGTGATACATTACGCGATTCATGTGATATTTCCCATGCAACACCCGATATGTTTCTGTATCCCAAGGATGCGATACATTCATTGGTACTGATACCCCCAATAACATGACGCCAACATCCTTTCTCACTTTCCATTATAGGATTTGTAAAGCTGGCCTAACTAGTTGTGACATGGCAGTGGAAGCAACAACGATAACGACAAGGATGTTAATGATGATGTGGTCTACAAATGTGGAGTCGTGAAGGATTCTAGTGTGAACTGTTCCACTGAGTCAGGCGATTCAAGCTTGAAGTTGGTGCTTCTACATTCATTTTGGAATCAGTATTCTATATGATTAAAAGATTATTAAAATATAATTAAAATCACTATAAATAAGAAGAAATTATAAAATATAACAAAAGGTATAATACTCAACCCAATAACCATAAGGAGAGCCAAATTTTCTAAAAATCCCAATTGCTGATACGAAAGGCTCCATCATAGATGATTCATGATAAACCAGTCCTATTATCCCTGTTGCCCAATTGGACTTCTTTGTAAATATGGATCTTTGTAACCGTTTTAACTGTCTATTTTTGCAACTCAGTAATTAGATGGCTAGATCATCTAATGGAAGAGATTCTAGGATATGACTCGTCCCATGATGTGCCCATGAGATGAATGGTCTGGATCACTCCATTGCCGCCAAGGTTCGAGTTAGGCTACTTATTTTTCCCTTTCTAAAACTTTACGAGAATTGGCTGATTCAATTGAATCACCAGCTGATTCATCCATTACATTCAACACCAGAATCAGCTGATCCAGCCATTCAGGCCTATTCTTGGCAATTATGCATGACTAAAAATGGTGCAGCACATGGCTGTTCCACCTTGAATCGACTGAACTTGATATTGATAAATGTTAGTCATGTTAGTCAATCTCAACAGTAGTGTTACCAAATTTAGTAAACTTTAAATCTAAACAGCATTTGTTAGGATTCTCAAAGACGACATACAAGTACAACAAAGAAAAACTTAATAAATTTTATTTTTTTTATAAACAAGAAAATAAGAGCAGTTTTACCTTCTTTACACGCACAAAACCTTCTACTCTACATCCTCCTGCCAATGGGGCAGGACGCTTTGCAGTGGTTGCAGTATCTGTAGAATTATTCTCCAGTGCATGTTTGTGCGACTCCAATGGGACCGGTGCAACCAAACTTTCCATTGTCTGCAACGAAAATTTTTAAATCAAGCACTTGGCCCAGTTGACTACATGATGCAAAGAACCATATTCCTAACCAGTATCCAAATGGCACTAGTAAATAAGGAGTAGAAAACCACCAAGAAAGCGCAAGTTTATATCCATACCGTGACTAGACTATCAGTGTCGCGTTCTCCATAATAAGATTCATGGTCATGGTGTCCGTGGTTATCCCTGCATCAGAAACTATTGTAATGGCAACTTATTGATATTAAATCAACAGTCTTAAATGATGTTTAGGACTACAAAGTTTAATTTATAGAAAACTACCCGATGTAAACAGAGCAGTAAAATTATAATCAACACAACAGTGCTGGTTATGGAACTATGAAATGATATTTTGAGAACGTAAAATGGTACTGGGAAAACTCACAAGAATACATTTGCCCACAAACAGTTATACCCATACAAGACTCAGTTAATTTTGAGGGAGTGCACTTCATCATTTATCATTTTCCATTGATTTAAATTCTCAGTTACAATTAATTGCTGACCTGATGATTATATAAATTACTGCTGGTAGATAATGCTTTCATAATTTTAATGAGCCATGATTATATGCAAGAGGAATGTCAGCCAGAGAACCCAAAAGAAAAAAAAGAACAAAAGAAAAAAAGAGCAAAAGAAAAAAGGAAGAATGAAAGAATGAAAAGACTTCGCATTTTTCAGTCACCAAAATGAGTTTGCCAATTTTATTTTTATTTATTTATTTGGAGCAATAACAACAGACTTCATTAAAAAGGTGCTGAGATATCGTCAAAAAAAAAAACTACAAACAAACCAAAAGGAGTAAAAATTACAGCTGCCCCTCAAACCCTTGCTCATCGCCCACTCACCAACAGAAAACCAAACATTGCCAGCAACCCAATCAACCCCCCCGCTTTTGCTGTGGAAGCATCTTCCGTTCCTTTCTGCCCAAATTGACCCAAAGCCCGTAAGAGAAAGCCTCCACATGGCTTGAGCATAACTCCGGAGAGCTACCACATGCCAAGCCAAAAGGTCTCCCACGTCATAGGGCATGGACCAATACATATTAAACTTAGCGAGAACAGAATCCCAAATAAAGCTAGCAAAGTACAATGAATAAATAGGTGGTTAACTGACTCGGCATTGGACTTGAACAATAGGCACATCACATGTTAGGGATAACCATGGAGCACTTTTTGGAGATTGTTGATCATCAGGACTCTTTCTCCCCAAAAGCCAAGCAAAAGGCCCAACCTTGGGGGGAGCGCCGTAATGCTACACATGGCGCGTGAATCCTATCTTCTCATCGCAAGTGCGGAGCATACGATCGGAAGACCGAATTGAAAATCTGCCCGACCTATCTTTGGTCCAAAGCAAGGTATCACTTTCGCCCACTGAAGGTCTACAAAGGTTCAACCAATCCAACAAAGCAACATAGTTTTCAATGTCAATATCCTGAAGGTTGTGATGGAGGTTGTGACGGCAAGGTGAGGCCCAAATAACTGACTAACTAGAAAGATCATAGCATCAATCCACCGTGATACTATGGTCTGAGACAAGGAGAGCGATTGACGGGAAAGTAATGTGAAGAGGCACATCACCCCTCTACACATCTTCCCAGAAACGAATCTTCTCCCCATTCCCCAAAGAGAGGGCCATGCCTTCCTTGAATTTGGTCTTCAAACTAGAGATGCCATTCCAAACTACTGACGCTCTATAGTTAGAAGAGTCCCTCCTTGTCCACCAACCCCCCATCAAGTAACCATATTTCCTAACAATGATTTCTCTCCAAAGAATTTGCCTTTCCACCCCAAAGTGCCACCACCACTTGCCTAACAAGGCTTGGTTCATTAGATCTAAGCAACGAATATTGGTGCCACTAAAGTGTTTGCAAAGTTCACCCCATTCAAGCAAATGGAATTTTTTCTTCTCAAATGTGTCACCCAAAAGGAAATAACGCCTGAGCTTCTCAAGGTGAGTACGGACCATGATGCGGAACAAAAGCATTCAAGGTGTACCAACGAAGAATGCGCCAACTACAAGCACCATCCTTGTGAATAGGCGATTATTGAGGAGCTGAAGACCCTCCACATGTGATCAGACACATAGAAGATCCCACTCAGGGAAGGCACATGTGAAGGAAGAAAGGAGAAAAAAGACCAAAGAACTGAAGAATTCGCCGATCGCCCGAACCTCTCTAGAGGTTTTCGGACGACTTCGGGTGGGACCTCGGGCGCCCAACCGAGCGCCCGAACTTTCCCGCACTTATGTTATTTGCGCGTTTTGCTTAGTTTCAGGGGTAGTTTAGTACTTTTATGTTTTTATTTGGTTATTTAAGAGGGCTAAAGCCCTAGACACGAATTGAACTTTGATTATTGATTAATGAAAAGCCTCTTGGAGCTTTCCTCTTCCTCTCTCTCTCTCTCTCATGGTGATTCTTCTCTTCTCCTTGATCTTCTTCTTCTGATTTCTTCTTGTGCCCCTCCAAATTCTTCAAGGTAATCATTTTCCTCTTTCTATATTCTATTTTGCCAATCCTTCCTCGATCAAAACTTTGGGAATCACAATAAACCCTAAAACCCCAAATTCCCAAATCCCTAATCCGAGAAACTTCCTGATTCTTCGGACTAGTAATTTTCATTGATCGATTGGGTAAAGCCATGCAAGGTCGGGAGGTTCCATCCCTCGCCGGATCCAACCTATGCGCTAATTGAATCCTATACTTCATGGTTGTGATGATGGCCCGTCCCATTGCTTGTTTCCTTATGATTTCTTTAGTTTATGATGATTGATGTTAGATTTTACTATTATTATTGCTTTTACTTCCGCTGGATAATCGTGTTCATGAGCATGTGCTACAATCCGAAGATTGCACACCCAAGTGCAGGTAGCGAAGTAGTAAAATACTCGGTAAGACCGAGGTTGATCCACAGGGATTGGGGTTAAGAACACTTAGAGGAATTAGTTTAGGTGAGTGAGATGAAATCTGGTTTATCCACGAGAGTGGAGCAAGTTGTGTGTGGTGAAAGACAAAAATAGAAAAGGGGCTAAGGCATCAGGGATCCACCTTTGATTCATTCACAAGATTTGATTCGTTGGTCCAACTATAACTCAACTGGAATTGAATAAAGATTCATTCCAACCGGAAGATAAAACAGTTAAACCATTTGCATATTTCATAAAAGATGGTGATCTGAACCGATTGATTTGACCATGAAGCACTCGTTAGTTGATCGCAGGGAATTCCAAGCATCCACTGTGCCCGGAGTCGACAATGGATCAAGGAATTGTACAGATCAACAACTTTGCCAACAAGTCAACCGATAAGATCACAAATCACACGATCAAATGCATACTTACAAGATAGGAGGCTTTGATTGACCGATCCAACCGTTAAGATCTCGTCTATCGATCGCAGGGAATCCAAAGCATCCAATGTGCCCGGAGTCTACAATGGATCAAGGGATTTTACAGATCGATGACTTTACCTACACTAGCTCGATGACCGTAAGGAATCCAAAGCATCCAACGAGCCCGGAGTCGACGATGGATCAAGGGACTTTATCGATCATGAACTAGCTAATTGGTGTGCAAGGGATCCCAAGCATCCAACGTGCCCGGAGTCGACGATGGATCAAGGGGCTTGCACAACAATAGCGTCCGCCGAGGTGGATAACCGAACCAATCAACCAAAGAGAACTCTAACATTTACACACCAATGTTGAACCAAAAGAACCATATCTTGCAAATTTCTTCAAAGGCTTCACCCCTAGCCTTAGTTAGAGGTTTAGCCAACCATGCTACAATGGAAGACTAAAACTCTCTACAAAAGAGAAAATTCTACACTACTCTATATTACAAATGAAAGAAGGAAAGAAAACTAAAGAAGAGAAGAGAGGAGTTGTAGAGAATGGGATGATTGGAATGAGGAGGAGAGGCCTCCTTTTATAGACTTTTGAGAGGCTCCCAAGCCTCCTCCCAATCCTAGGTGGCACTCCAAAAGTTTCTTTAGGTTTGGGAATGGAGTTAGGCTTGGAGTGCCCAAAGCAACTTTTCTTTTAGGTTCGGGCTTGGAGTTAGGCTTGGATGGACATGTGGCAAGAAAAGTACTCCAAGCCTAGGTGTCACTCCAAGCCTAAAGCAAACTTTTCTTTTAGGTTTGGGCTTGGAGTGAGGCTTGGATGATGAGGTGGCATTCCATGCCTTACACGTGTGGGCTTGGAGTGAGACTTGGATGATGAGGTGGCATTCCATGCCTTACACGTGTGGAGAGAGAGAGAGAGAGAGAGCTTCTCTCTTGCAGCCATGGAGGAGATGATGAGAAGGATCAAGGGGTCCACTGGATGGTGGAGAGCTGGCCATAGACGTTCTGATAGGCCCACTTGCTGTTCTGATTCAGTTGGAGATGGACGGCTAAGATGATCTCCATGGATAAGTGGGCCGTTCAGATGTTGCTGTTGAAGGTGGGGTCCACTTGATCTGGATGGATGGTGATGAACTCCACTAGCTAGCTTGGAAGTAGAGGACAGTGATGGATGGATGAGCATCCAGACTGGGCAGATGAACGAATGAATTGGATGGACGGTTGGATCAGTCCAGTACGTTGGTGTGGTCCACCTAGCAGGACGTTGAATGAGTGGCTGAGATCACTGCCTCAGCTGGCACATGTGCAGCTACTCGTGCGACTGAAGGTGGTCCATTGATGGACGGTGGCTGATGATGATGCAGATGGTGAACGTCCACTGCTGCTTGGAATGGACGGTTGGAGATCAGGCTGCACGTGTGGATGGTGGGCGTTGCTGATCATCCAGCCCTGCAAGTGTGAAGAATGGTGATCCACCTGATGGACGGCTGGAGCTTTGATCATGGCCACACGTTGGATGTGGTGTCCACTTTGGATGAAGTTGATCTTCTGGAGGATGGACATGCAGATGAGAGATGAGGTCAATGTTGGCTGGATGGACGGCTGGAATGGGGGCCACATTGCTGCTGTACATGGGGCTGTTGTGGACGCTGCTGTAGCTTGGCACGTGAGAAGCCTGATGGATGGGCGGTTGTGTTAGACGTTGATGTGGGTCCACCTGCTTTGCTGGACGGCTGGAGAATCATCGTGATAGATGATCTGATGCTGGGGTCCACGTTGATGAATGGATGGACGGCTGGAGATGGACGGTCCACTGAGAGAGGAGGGCTGCACGTGTGTTGAATGGTGTGGTCCCCACCAGGTGATGTTTGGACGGCTGGATGACTCCAGCTGCTGTGATGAATGATCGTGGATAGCTGAGATGCAGCACTACTGCTGCACGATATCCACTTGATGGTCGGTGATGCTGCTGGAGTGCACATGTGCAGATGGACGGCTTGATTGTTGGACGGTCCACTTGATGATGGCCGTCCATTGCTGCACGTGTGAAGATGGATGATCCACCTGATGGACGGCTTGATGTGGATTGATGGGCGGCTGGATGCTCCTAGACAGGTTGGGCGCTGATGTTGTTGCTGACGTCCAGCCCTGGACGGTGGAGATTTGATGAGATGGTGAAGATGGTGGTCCATGATTAGCACGTGTGCTGATCTGATGGTGAGGGTGGACACTGCTGGTGGACTGCTCGAATCTGGACCGTCCAGCTGATCTGATGCTTGATAGTGGAAGACAATCCCCAACTGTTGCTGATTTGCAGCACGTGTGAGCTACTTGATGCACGTGGTTGTGGGGTCCATCATCTGCTATTGGTTGAGATGGAGGATGGAGATGCAGCTATTGTCACGTGATGTGAGGTTGGTAGGCGTTGGTGTGAATTGGCCTTGCTGGTGCTGTGGGCGGTGGAGATGTGCCTGTTGGACGGCTGAAGTTGGGGTCCATTGAGCTGGACTGGAAGGCGTCCACTGCTGGACGTTGATTGTGGGGGCCTTGGACATGTGATGAAGTGGACGATGGATCAACATTGCATGGACTGTCGATGGTGGAGGCCTACTTCATCCACTGATTGGTGTGTTTGGTCCCACATGTTGATGCTCAATCTTGGTCGTCCAAACTTGCACAACCTGGATCTCCAAAATGAGCAGCTGAGATGCATCCTTCCAGGCCATCTTTACCGTAGAAAATGGTATAGTCTTCGATCTTTACGGCTTGATTTCCTTCAGGGCCACTCTCATGTTGGATCTTGCTCTCTTTTGGACCTTTAAACGCCCTGATTGGCTTGGATCTTGTCCAACTTCTCCTGATCACCTGAACATTGAAAAATCGCCTAATGAGGATAATTAACCGGAAAAACAATGATAATGCCCATAACAACCAGGGTTAATTATACAATATTAGGTACTCATCAGCATGCATCATATTTAGGGTTGTCCTGCATCAGACCACTTTTGGGAATCTAAAGAGTGACATGAAGTAGAGAGGTAGATTTGATAATGCCACCTTAATGAGAGTGATTCGCCCACCTAAGGACAAGTATCGCCCCTTCCAACCCGCCAACATCTTCTCAAACCTTTTGCACCACTCTATCCCAAAGATGCTTGGCCAACTTTCCTATGCAAAGAGGAAGCCCCAAACAGGAGAAGAAGCCCGCCTTGCACCCATAGTAACCCGCAAGGCATGCAATTACCTCTTCCTCCATCTGAACGCTATTTCGCATTTGGCTAAGGAAACCTTTTGCCCCAATGCTTCTTCAAAACACCACATTACCATATCCAAGTAATCAACCTTCACCTCTTTCGCATCGCAGAACAGCAGCGTATCATTCGCGATTTGGATGTGGGCAATAGGATCGGCCACCTAGCTCACCTTGGAACCTTTGAACAGACCTGCTTCTTGCCTTTGGATAGCATTTTACCCAAGGCTTCAGCAATGACAACAAAGAAAAGGCGATAGCGAATCGCCTTGCCTAATACCTCTCGAGCTTTTGAAGAAACCTTTGGAGGATCCATTAACTAGAACCGAGAACCTAGCGGACCCATGCATTCTTTAATCCAAAGCTGCCATCTATCACCACACCCTATTCTGCCAAGCATGTAATCCAGAAAGTTTCAGCCCACATGGTCATAAGCCTTCTCAATGTCCAACTTCTAAACCACTCTTTTTAAGCCTTCCTTGTGCCTAGAATCAATGCACTCGTGAGCAATAGGATCACTGTCAAGAATCTATCTTCCCTCAACAAATGCACCTTGAGTATTAGATATTACATTACTAAGAACACTTTAAATCTCGTTGTCAGGACTCTAGCCAATGTTTTGTAAGGATCCCCACGTAGGCTCATCAGTCTAAAATCCCTAAGCTTCTCTGCCAGTGAAATCTTCGAGATAATCGCAATAAAGGAAGCCAGTGATAGTATGATGATCACCAAAATAGCTTACGACTTGTGGGTAAATTCACATGAGCTGAAATGGAGTAGGTAAAAGAGAATGATGAAATTAAATTGCCAGAATCAGATATATAACAGTGATCACTAATCCAATTATTAAGAAAATCAGCAAATCAGAAAAAAGATATAACATAAGAGGCGCCATGTGCAAACAAAATTTACAAGAAAAAATCAATCTCAAAATTTGCATGACAACATCGAAACAGGTTCCTAAGTTTCTATAAGAGTGTAGAAGTCCCAACTCTCGTTTGACTCCTGCATTGTGACAAAAGTAAAAGCAAGAACCACATATTTAAATATTATAATTCAAATGGAAAAGATGAAGACATTCTGCTTACCTAATATCAGTTCCTTTCCGAAAAATACGGATGGATGGATATCCCTGGATATGATTCCTGCAAACATGTGTATCAAGACAATTTGTTTACTTCTGAAGCAGGACAAGAAATAGAAATGAATAAATAAATAAAAAATAATAGTGATGAATTATAGAGAACATAAACTACTGTAGAGAAAAGTGAGATCGCAACTGTTAGCTTTCCGATATTGATGAGAATGCAAAAAGAAAGGATTTATAATTTTTTTCCAAAAGTAACAAAATTTGTTTACAAATGGAGGGAAGGAAACATCAAACAATGGTGATGCGGACATCAGAGTGTACCAGCGTCGCCGTAGGAGAGCCCCAGGCCCTGGCCCAACCCAACCCACACTTTATTTAGGTGATCACTACTTGGGCCTGGCCCGTGGGCCACTTTGAAGACCCCATGTGCATAGGATGTGCATCATGAAGGCCCCAGACTGGGAGGATGCACATGGGCTGCATTATTTGGAATGCCAGGATAGTTTTTGGGAGTTTTGGTTGAGATCCGACCGTTGGATCAAGTCTTTTTTCAGTTTTTAGTGTCCATTTATGTTTTGCTATTTTTCTGCACATTTTGGTAGGTTTGAACTTCTTAGTGAGCCCCTACTTTGCTAGATTTTAAAAGGGGCATGTTGGTCATTTTACTTTTAGTGTAAAAACTCTATTTAAGGGGAGGAAACGTCCAACCCTAGGCAATAAAGAGTACACGTTTGTTTTCTAAAGAGAAGCCTTTCTTTCTTCCATGCGACTTGGAAGAACCCTCCATGAGACTTGGAGCAAGGTGGTAAGATTCCATCTTTTTGTGGGCATGCAACTCGCTCACGTGT
Organism: Liriodendron chinense; assembly: GCA_003013855.2. Classification (NCBI taxonomy): domain Eukaryota; kingdom Viridiplantae; phylum Streptophyta; class Magnoliopsida; order Magnoliales; family Magnoliaceae; genus Liriodendron; species Liriodendron chinense. The sequence continues at coordinate 1,810,827 of PVNU02002353.1, forward strand.
TATTTTCTGCAAAGTGTGGTCTTTCCTTCTCCTTTTACTCCTTTAAAAAAACATCTTTGATCTTATCTAGCCTAAATCCTTCAACCCATTGCGCCCAAAACCTCGACACCCTATATCCCTGCCTCCCACATAAAACCTACCCTAGACTCTCTCTCTCTCAATTTCCTCCCACAACCCTCAATTCCCAAATTACAGATTTATCCCATCCCATATCCCACGTAATCTTCATCTCCTCTAAACATAGTTTATGTGGTGAATGAGTATGGTGAATTCGATGTGTGTATGAATCTGCCTATGAGTATTTTGTTGATATTTTGTGCTAAAGGGTTGTTCTAACAACCTTGACATCCTACGATTTAATCTTTATATGATTGTGTGCATGTGGGGATGATTTCCAATGAAATAACATGAACTTTTGCTTGCTGAAATTACTGTTTGGTGAACTGTTCTGCTGAAATTATTGTTTAGTGGGCTTGGCCCATAACCCATGAGTCCTAGGATCTGTATGCTTTGAATTGTCCTTTGAATAACTCCTGTAAAACATGACATCCATACATGTATCCTACATCAAATGGGAACTTGTTCGGTTTACAAAGATTTATTTGGTGCATGCCCTCTTTATTCAAGGAATCAGCCAAATGGTTCACCTCTTACCACATGCATAAACAAAATGTTTAGACTAGAGAGTAGAGACTATCCTGAATTGCATAAAAAAGCACAAGCTGTGATCCACTGCAAAGTGTTCATATATTATCTCAATGTGAATTCCTATGTGGCGCCCAAGCGATTCCACCTATGACCAACAAAAACAGGGGATACAAATCCACTGTATATTGAATCATCAACATCATTATCTAAGCCTTATCCCAGTTAACTGGGGTCAGCTACATGAATCCTGTTCTGTTGTCAGTTAGACATTAGACCATAGGTCATCAAGTCTTTTCCTACAACCTCCATCCACTTCCTTTTGGGCCTTCCCCTTGCCCTTTTAGAGCCTTTAATTTGTACCAACTCTCACCTTTGAACCAGTGCAGTTCTTGGTTTCTGTTGCACATGACCAAACCATCTAAGTATACTTTGCCTCATCTTGCATATCGGTGCTACTCCTAAGTTCCTCGAATGCATTCATTCCTAATTCTATCCTTTCTCATCTTGTCACTCATCCATCTCAACATCCTCAATTCAGCTAAACTCATCCTATGAACATGTTGTTCCTCAACTACCCAACATTTTTTTCCCATAAAGCATGGCTAGTCTATCCTATAAAATTTCTCTTTCACTTTTGAGTGGTACACAACGATCACATAAAACTCTAGAGGCACATCTCTACTCTTCCAACAACCTTGAATTCTATGGGCAACATCCTTGTAAATCTCTCTACTCTCACGCATTATTGACCCAAGGTTTCGTAAGTAGTCATTTTGGGAAACTTCTTGGTCAACAATCTTGAGTTTCATACTGTTACTAAAATTGCACTCCATATACTCTGTTTTAATCTAACTAATTTTAAATTCTTTAGATTCCAAAGCATACCTTCATAAGTCTAGCTTTGTGTTCACACCCTCCCTCGTTTAAACTATTTCACCTGCAAACAACATATGACATGGCATCTCTTCCTGCAAATGCCTCGTTAACTCGTCCATAACCTAATACAGAAAGCTATGGGCTAAATGCCGACCCTTGGTGCAAGCCTATAGTAATTGGGAACTTGTCTCTCCACGAGTGGTCCTCACGTTTGTTACCACCACCTCATACATATCTGGTAGAACCATTGCAGGCACTTATTTGAAAGGTTACGATCACCAGATTGGGGAGTTATTGTTGCCGGAAGCAGTCAACAATGCAGCCTCTATCCAATGGTCCACTGTGGATGTGGGCCCAGTTGGGTGCTACACAAATTTGCACCGTAATAAGGTACAAAGAATTCTTACCAGACAGAAATGCTTCACCTGTTTTTTTTTTTTTTTTTGAGAAGTGTTTCGCCTATTTTGTCAATTACGGAACCTTCAAACTGGGTGCAACACCAGGGAACTGGTGCTTCTGCTCCTGCTTCTTAGGCATTTATACTTGCTAACATTTTTTACAAACATTTCCGCACCTTCACACCTGAATCCACAGCTGCTTCCCCTCACCCTATCTTTCTCAGGCTCTTTACCACTTCCCATGATCTTCCATGTTCAGTGCGATCACCCCGGAAATCGATCCCATTGAGTTGGCTAGTTTGACGCTTTGCTCCTCAAGGAGGGATAGGATGTCCCCAAGAACAGTTACAGCTCAGTAGATTCAATGACAGTCACAGCATACTAGCAGCCCTAGCCATTTCTTCATGTGGAAGGAACTTCAGACAGAAGTCTTTTGCAGATGCAACAAGCAGTTGTGGCGCTTCCTCAAAAGAAAACATCTGCAAACTTTATCTGAATTTGTGACTTTTGAGCTCTAGGTTCCTTACAATATTTGCAAACAAATGTACAGACCACAACTCTATTGCAAGAATTGGAATCGGCACGCAAGAATTCATCAACATAGTGGTCTGAGCTAAGCAAGCATGTATCACAGAAACTACTAATAGTAAAGCAGGGCATGTTCTCTCCATCTACCTCAGAAGATGCCACTTGTGCATGCACAGAGATGGTTGTGCAGGGTCAGAGGAGTTCTGGGAAAAGTCAACAAAAACAGCCTAACCATCTGCAGCCTAGTTTTCATCATTTGGGGACATTACATCAAAGGTGGGGAATATATAGTTGCAGGAAGCTTGAAGCAATGCAGTAACAAATTCAGGTGTGGGAGCGGGGAAGCATGAGCATCAAAATATTGGCAAATATAAACAGCTAGGAAGTGGAAGCGGGAGTGAGATTCAAAGTGGGAGTGGCCCCTAGTTAGCAGGATCATCCAACTAGGGGTGATTCTTGTCATATTGGATATTTGCACTGCCTACTTTGGCACAGAACATTACTGAGTATCTAGATTGAAATGATCATCAAGGCAGTGCGAATTTCAGGCTCTGCAAGGATCTGATAAGCAAATCAACCAAACGTTGCAAATTCCATGGTTGAAGTTTCCTTCCTAACTTGGGTATTTCTTCTGGGAAAAGCCTGGCACAACCACCGCTCAGGAGGGGACAAGGACTAGCATTGAAGCATGTCTTCATTTATCAACTCCTATGTTTTGGTCCAATGGCTAGGTGAAATGGAGACCATCATTCATGAATAATCTTCAGCACATCAGCAGAGATAGCACCAATTTAAATAGTAAAAATCTTGTTGACTTGATCAACAAAGTCTAACATACATCAGGTGTCAAAGTTGAGTGGCTCTGCCATCAGTATTCTTGTTTAGTGGTTACCCATTTATATGCAGCCTCCTGAAGTTTTGTCATGTTCAATTTTGTAATGGGTGGGCAACACCACAACTGTTGGCAGTGGGATTTGAAAGGGTTTTAAAAGAACCCAAAAACTAGCCATGAGGATTCACTTTTCCTAGAAAGCAAGGAAAGAAAAACAGGTTGAAGTGAAGAAAGTAAATCCATGGGGAAATGCAAACCACCTCTTCTGGATCTACCATACATGAGACAACTGTTCAATTGAAATCATTTATAAAAGTTGTTGTTTCCATGTATCAAAATGCCCCTATAAAAACCTAGATCCCTACCAACAAACAGAAGGAACACCTTGCAAAATTTTAGCGTTGTATTAGTTTGGCGGTCCATCCATTTAAAAATGAGTAAATGGTAATGTAGAGAATACCTCCTACATAAGTCACCTTCTTCAGTGCAATCAACCTTGGCCATGAGAATCCGTCCATCCATTTCAGGATCATATCTGAGGAAATGAAACACAATGACTTTCTTAAAAGGAGGTCCCAAGAGTAAATCAACGAAACATAATTCACAGCTAGGCAGAAACAAGTGTACTGTTTGGAAACATTCGTGTTCAATAAAAATTACAATCCCAAAGCACCTTTCTCTAATAATTTTAGCTGCCTTCTCCCATGATGGTTTCTGCAACAAACAAACACTGGTAAGGCTGTATATAGCAAAAATAGAGGGAGAGAGAGAGAGAGAGAGAGAGAGAGAGAGAGAGAGAGATTACCATACGATTACTCCAATAACACCAAGGAGCATAAAAATTGACTACCAAAATTGGGTATCTGCAAAGATGTTATTGGAACATTTAGATCAACCAAATATCTTAAGATGACCATATGAAAGGTATAAGAAACACTTAAATAAACTGAATATCTTAAGTGACACTAAAAGGAAAAAAACACTTAAATAAACTGATTATCTTAAGGTTACCCTAAAAAGGTATAAGAATTTTACTTGACAGTTATTGAGACATCAATAATAATGTGAATTATCCAAGTTCATTGTCCAACATAAAGGTTCCAAGAAGTATCAAAGGCATGAATATTTTGTACCACGATAGGTTTCTTATTTAGTTCTGCCATTGCAAAATATAAAATAATAAAACATTAACACTTACAAGTCTAACAAATTGAAGGATATATATGTACTCTTCAAAAGGTTCAAGCAAAGATTCTTAATATAAAACATAAATGTTTTAACAAACTGACTTGCCAAAGAATGTTGGTTCTGTCTGAAAAGATCTCCTCAAATGTTGGTTCTGTCTGAAAAGATCTCCTCCTCTTTCCTTCCCTTTCTAGTTGCAGCTAATTTTATTGATGGGTATGCTATTCATTATGATGCTAGGGTGCCATCAAATGTTATAAACAGATCAAGCTTCTACAAGTTCTTTGTCTACATTTTATGTAAGTTAAATAGATATACAATATCTTTTCAGAAGGCAAATAGAATTCATTGTATAAGAAGCAAGAATGGAGCAACACCCAGAAACACGAAATGAATTGATGACAAAAGTCATCAATCCAAGAACAACAGGGAATCCACCCCCTAGTGACCGGCAAGAAGCTCTTTACAGCACCCCTTAAATGGCCAAAAGTTCCTAGGTGATGACTGCAACACTTGCTCTTCTTGAATAGCTTTATTACTATTAGAGAAGAATTTCTTTCTTTCTTAGGTTTGATTATTTTAGCCCTTGTCTAAGTTGGGAATCATTAGGATACTCTAGCTTAAGGGGAAGTGTTAACAGGTTGATAGCTCAATAAGGCCCATTGGGCCCAAGTTCATGTAATAAGGCCCATAGGCCCCATTCACGTTTTTACGATTATGAATAATAGTAGAGGGTTGGAGTTTTAATACACCCTAACATCTCACATTCTTGTTATTGCCAGAGTGCCTTTAATTTGGTCAGTGGAGTTCGGTCGACTGAGCTCCAGCAGGGTTGACAGAATCTCCCTATGATGTTTTACGGTCGACTGTGGTTTGAGGGTTGGGGTTTTAATACACCCTAACATCTCACGTTCTTGTTGTTGTCAGAGTGCCTTTAATTTGGTCAATGGAGTTCAATCGACCGAGCTCCAGCAGGGTTGATAGAATCTCCCTATGATGTTCTACGGTCGACCGTGGTTTGTTCTAGTCAACCAACAGTCCTTGTGTTGTTTATGGTCAACTGTGGCCCAGTCGGGTCGACTGAACGGAATGTGCAAGTTTTAGAAAGTGTGGGATTTGCTTCTTAATCTTGTACGGAAGTATATAAGGGTGCTTCTAAACACCTAGGGTGAATTGTAGAGCTACACGATCACTAGGGTTTTGCAAGAGGAAGCTAGGGTTTCTCATCTGTAAGTTGTTCCATCTCTTGTAACTTTCTGATTATAGTCGATCGTTTGTTGCTTCATGCCGTGGTTTTTTCCTGCAAGGGTTTTTTCCACATAAAATCTTTGTATTCTCTATGGTTGCTCATATTTTTTCTTACCTATTGCGTTGTTTGATTTCATCTGAGGTTGCTTCCGAGCCCAACAAGTGGTATCAGAGCATACGTTAGGTTTTCAGATTGAATCTAAGACATTGCATTGAAGGGATCAAATGTGAAGTACGATACAGAGAAGTTCATAGGTAAAAATAACTTTGAATTATGAAATGTGAAAATGAAAGCCCTCCTAATTCAACAAGGACTACAGTAGGTACTCCTTGGGAAAGCAAAAATGTCCTAAATTGATGACGAAAGAGGATTGAGACGAACTTGATCAGAGGGCGATTAGCACAATTCAATTGTGCTTGGTTGATGAAGTCCTGTACAATGTCCTAAACAAGACGACTATCGCGACCTTGTGAGCGAAGTTGGAGTCGATCTACATGACAAAATCACTCTCCAATCGTCTGTATCTGAAGAGACAATTTTATAATTTGAAGATGGCGGAAGGGTTGAATCTCTCTTACCACATTAACACATTTAACTAATTGGTTTGAAAACTAACAAGGTGTGGAGGTGAAGATTGAGGAAGAAGACAAAGCCCTGATTTTGTTGACGTCGCTTCCAGAGTCTTACGAGTATCTGGTGGATACTCTGTGTCATGGTAGGGATACTTTAGACGTCGATACCGTTATCTCAACCCTTCAGTCGAAGTAGTTGAGAAAGAAGAACGGAGGCGAAGGTACTTCTACAGATGCACCGATGGCTTAGGAAAGACAGTCTAAGTAAGAGAAAGGTAAGTCCCGATCGAGATCCAAGTCAAATAGCAAAGGGAAGTTGAAGTGTTGGAATTGTGGCAGGAGGGGACATATGAAGATGGACTGTACAAATTCCAAAACTCAGAAGGGAGAGAAATTAGATGATTCGTCGAGGGAAGCCAATTCAATGGAATTCAGCGAGGAGATGAGTGGTTTTGACGTGTTGTCAGTGTCCAAGGCCGAGTATCTCAGTCAAAGTGGATTTTGGATACGGGGGCATCATATCACATGTCCTCATCAGAGTTGGTTCACCACATACAGCGAGTATAATGGTGGCCTAGTTCTTTTGGGCAATAATCATGCTTGTAGGATAGTAAAAATTGGTTCGGTGCACATCAGGATGTTTGATAGGATGGAGTGTACTCTGACCAATGTGAGGCACGTTTCGAACTTAAAGAAGATTGGATACAAGTTGTATGACTGAGTTTCACGCAAGATCATACTGAGCCGAGACGTCAGGTTTGATGAGGGTTCCTTGTTCCATAATGATGAGCACAAGGAAGCGGAAAAATCTGTGGTTGACGTTGAAACAGATAACGTTGAAACACTTGAAGAAGCTGAGCCGTAGGAAGAGGTACAGGAGCAAGTGGAGCCGCCGCCTGTCAGGAGAAATCCACCGTGGGATCGCAAGTTACCGTTGAGATATAGAGATGACTAAAATGTTGTGTTTGCCCTCATTACGGATGAAGGGGATCTATCTACCTTTCAGGAAACATTAAAAGACACAGATGTTGAGAAGTGGATGACAACGATGCTTGATAAGATGGACCATTTGTACAAAAACGAAACGTTGGAGCTGGTGGAGCTACCCGTTTGTCGAAAAGCGATCAAGTGCAAGTGGATTTTCCGCAAGAAACTGGATAGGTACAAGGCGAGATTGGTTGCGAAGGGCTATGCTCAGAAAGAAGTGTCAACTTCGATGAGATATTCGCACCTGCGGTTAAGCAAGTATCTATCAGATTGGTATTGACATTGGTTGCCCAATACAATCTGGAATTGAAATAGTTGTATGTGATTCATGTGAAGACTGTTTTTCTACACGGGGAACTAGAAAAACAGATCTACATGAAGCAACCTGAAGGGTTTGAGGTACAAGAAGCAGAGAATAAGGTTTGCAGGTTGAAGAGGTCGTTGTACGGCCTGAAACAGTCGCCTAAACAATGGTATAAAAAGTTTGATTCTTTCATGTTGAGCCAACATTTTATCATAAGCGAATTTGATCATTGTGTCTATTTCAGACCACTGAGTAATGGGGAATTCATTATTCTGGTATTGTACATTGATGATATGCTTATCGCCAGTCATATCATGTCTGAGATCAACATATTGAAGGCTCAGTTGTCTAGGACATTCGAGATGAAAGATTTGGGGGTTGCAAAAAGGATTCTCAACGTTGATATACATAGAGACAAGAAAAGGAGCAAGCTATGGTTGTCTCGAGAGTATTTTGAGAAGGTCTTGATTAAGTTTGGACTAGAAAAGGCTAAACTGGTTAGCGCACCCCATGCTACTCACTTTTGATTTCAGAGCAATGTCTTACATCAAATGAAGAAAAGTGGTATATATCTTGTGTGCCCTACTCAAACGCCGTTGGCAATCTTATATATGCCATGGTCTGTACGAGATCAGATATTTTACTTACAGTGAGTGTTGTGAGCAGATACATGTCAAACCCCGGCAAGTAACACTGGGAGGCAGTGACATGGCTACTTCGTTATATATGAGGTATGACAGACTAAGTCTTGACATTCAAAAATTCTGAGAGACTTGTAGACTATTTGGATGCAGATCATGCTAGTAATATGCACAATAGAAGGTCGACTTTCAGTTACTCATTTGTGTTGGCAGGTGGAGCGATTAGTTAGATGTCGAAGCCTCAGTCCATGGTTACTCTTTCCACAACCGAAGTGGAATACATGGCAATGATGGAAGCATTTAAGGAGCATGTTTGGTTGAAAGGAATTATGAATGAGTTGGGGCTTTAGCAGGAAGTTGTGCCGGTGCATTATGAGAGTGGAAGCGTGATCAATATGGCAAAGACCTCGGTGTTTCATTCCCAGACTAAACACATTGATGTTTGTCATCATTTTATTCGGTAGATGCTAGAGGAAGGCGGTGTTACTCTTGAGAAGATTCACACCAATGAGAATCCAACTGACATGCTTACGAAGGTGGTTCTTGTAGAGAAGTTCAGATTTTGCTCGACTTCTCTAGGCTTGGCAAAGAAGGAATGAAGACGGAGTGTGCACGAGAAGCAACAATGATGGTGCTACTATTGAAGTTTAGATATGGTGATAGCAACTTCGAGCAGTGGAGATCGAGGAGATGAAAGTCATGGTGGAGATTGTTGTCGAGGTGCCTTTAATCTGATTAGTGGAGTTCAGTCGACCGAGCTCCAGCGGGGTTGATCAAATCTCCCTGTGATGTTCCACGGTCGACCATGGTTTGTTTCAATCGACTATGAGTCCCTGTGTTGTTTACAGTTGACCGTAGCCTAGTTGGTTCGACCAAACGGAATGCACAAGTTTTAAAAAGTGCAGGATTTGTTTCTTAATCTTGTATGTAAGTATATAAGGGTACTTCTAAACACGATTAGGGTGAATTGTAGCTCTCTACATGATTTCTAGGGTTTTGCAAGAGAAAGTTAGGGTTTCTCATATGTAATTTGTTCATCTCTTGTAACTTTCTTATTACAGTGGATCGTTTGTCGCTTTGTATCGTAGTTTTTTCCACATAAAATTTGTGTTCTCTGTGGTTGCTCGTATTTTTCCTTCCCTATTGCATTGTTTGATTCCATCTGAGGTTGCTTCTGTGCCCAACACTTGCTCTCTTTCTCTCTCTCTCTCATATTGTTTCTCTCTTCCATCTTTCTTTCTATTCTCATTGTAGATTCTCATAAGCCCACAAGATTAGCAAAGATTAGCACAATGTAGCCATTTAATAGTTACGAAATGTTCTATTGTTTCTCTCCACCCAAATCATCCACATTCTATCTTGCAAAACTAGACTCAACAATGTTCTCCTTTTTTGGATCTACTCTCTCCTTGTTCCAGGCCCCAAAGACAGCTTCAATCATGCTTAGCATCACCCAAGCAACTCAAAGATATCGAAAAAGCATCCCTAAATGTGACTTGAGATACTGCAATGCATAAATGTGAACCATTGTTTCAGTATACCAGAGGCAAAGAATGCAGACATGGTAATCATCATCTGGCTGCTCTTCAAATGGTCAATCATAACCATGTTATTCTTTACCACCAGTCAACCTAAGGCAATCACTCTAGGGAGGCTTGAAGCGACCATATTGGGGTAGTTGGACCCCCCATCCTTGCCCACAAAAGAAACATAGAACAGTTCAATCAAGAATTCCCTCCTCGTTCCATTTCCATCTATAGCTCTCCCCCAGTGAGGCGACCCACCTGTTTAACCTTTCCATGAGGCTAATGAATTCCTCTACATGCAGTTGATAAAAAAAAGTTAATATTTACTTGTTTCAAGGAATTTTATCAAATGATTCCCACACATGTCAAGGTCCAATATCCATTATTTAAAAGATGCAAGATTTGCGGATCTTTCAATATCAAAAAAAGCAATCTCATGAGCTTTCAAAACATGCATCTTCCAAGGTATAAAGATACAAACTCCTAAGCATTACTTTTATGTATTTTTCGCTTGCTTTCTTGCAATCAAGGTCAACAGACTCGTTCACGCCGACTTGATGTGCATTGGCAACAACATGCAACTAGTAATGAACCAATATGACTCGCCCGATACCTGTATCAGCCATGACATCTGATACAAGTTTGTAACAGCTGAATCCCACATGCACAAACACCACAAAAACCATGTTCGCATTGCTCCTTATATTAAGACACATGGCCTAGCTTTCTTTCTTTTTTATGCTTTCATAGAGAAGACTCGATGCAACTCTACTAGTTGCACAGTCTAGCTTTCTTTCTTTTTCATGCTTTCATAGAGAAGACTCGATCTCGATGCAACTCTGCTAACTTGCATCCAACTCAGCACATGAATAGTCATAGCATCCATTTCTTTTTTTCTTTTTCTTTTTCTTTGTTCTCCTTAAAAGCCAGCTCTTTGTTTTTTGCTAAACCCCAAACTTAGTAGTCTCAAGAAAAGGTGAGGGAGGAAGGGAGGGAGGGAGGGTACATGAAGAGCTCCTCTCTATATCGAGCATCTAGCCTTTGGAAAGCAATGGTGTTGACAGGGCATATGTTTCATAGAGGGACCGCCCTTTTCGCTTGGGAATGGGCATCTTCTCTATTTTTTGGGTGGATGTTTGGTGTGGCAATCGGGCGCTTCAAGATCTTTTTCCAAGAATTGTTTGTCTCACTCCGGATCGGTTCATCTCTATAGCCCGTTCTTTTTCTTTTTTTTCTCCTCAAAAGCCAGCTCTTTGGTTTTTTGCTAACCCCCAAACTTAGTAGTCTCAAGAAAAGGGGGAGGGAGGGTACATGAAGAGCTCCTCACTATATCCAGCGTCTAGTCTTTGGAAAGCAATTGTGCTGACAGGGCATATGTTTCATAGAGGGATCGCCCTTTTCGCCTGGGAATGGGCGTCGCCTCTATTTTTTGGGTGGATGTTTGCTGTGGTGATCGGGCGATTCAAGATCTTTTTCCAAGAATTGTTTCACTCCAGATTGGTTCATCTCTATAGCCTGTTTTTACTCAATTTGCAGAGGTTCTTTTGTTTGGAATCCTCTTTTCCGTAGGTATATGGTGGATAAGGAGATTGTGGAGTTCGTCGGTTTTATTGGATTGTCTGAAAAATATAGCTCCTTCATTTCAACAAGAGCATTCAATGATTTGGATCCCTCATCATTCAAGAAAATTCTTTGTTCGCTTGTTTTTCAATTTGATTAATGGGTCGCCTTGCAACCCCAGATCCCCCCCTTCCCCCCCCTTTCAAATCTCAACAAGACGATTCAATGATTTGGATCCCTCATCGTTAGGGAAAATTCTCTATTCGCTTCTTTTTCAATTTAATTAATGAGTCACCTCGCAACCTGGGACCCCCTTATCTATTCCATCATTGGTTTTAAGGAGCGCGAAGGCTAGTCGAAAGAGAGTTCTTACTGTTGATAATCTTCAAAGGAGATCCTTAGACCTCCCTAGTATCTGCCTGATGTGTATGGAGAGTGCAGAGACAATTGATCACCTTTGTATTCACTACCCTTTTGCATGTAAAGTGTGGGAGTTTTTTCTTATATCTTCTCCGATGGACTGGGTGATGCTGAAGACTATTGAAGACCTCCTGTGGGCTTAGAATGGGGGTGGAGTAGGGAAATTTAAGAAAGCTATGTGGAGACTTATTATCATGGCTTTATTTTGGTCTATCTGTAGGGAGCAGATAGGTCAGTGCTTTTGGAATGAGAGTTCTTCGGTGGAAGGGATTATTAGCAAAGTTAAGGGTCTTGTTTTGGGTTGGGATCCTTATGCAATGCAGCAAAGGGTGCTATTTTTTTTTTTTTTTTATCATTTTTTTAGTCGTAGTGCTGGGTTGTTTTCTTTTCTCACTTTTCGGCAGGTGTTTTAATAAAATTTCAATTATGTCTAAAAAAAAATGTTCACCTCCATTATTAACATGACTCCAGAGTTCATTGCTGATTGTACAAGCTTAAAAGTGGACTGCTTTGATAATTCTTTATTGAGATATAAATCTTTAGATGAAAACATAAACACGATGTGTAATTGTGCAAAACCCTACAGGAGTATCGTATATTATGAGACCCATGTGTAGACACTGATGATTTGATACGGTCACATAAAAAAGGTATTTCTGAAAATACAAGACAAGGAAATTAATAAAAGGTATAATTCACATGCTCTCTGTATTCAGTCTTGTAGTTTTTACTTGAACATTAGACCATTCTATTTTAAAGTTTATTAAATTTAAACAAGGTATTGTTCTCGGCTACATAAATCCTTTTCTGTCATTCCACTCTATCAAGGGCCATAACTTCAGCAAAACTATTTGAGTAACGCATCCTGCTTATAACCTAGAAGCATTTGGGAGCGTGTTGAGTACAACATGATATGTTTAGAATCTACAAGGATGAAGTATCCGTGCATCTTACATTAAAAGTACTCCCAAATCACAAATGTTTAATAGGGAAAGATGTTCAACACCCACCACATAATAGAATAGAAAAAATAGTCAATAAAACATGGTTGGAGAAAATAAATAGATTCAGTTATAACAATGAAGAATTCGGAACTAAGCCCTTGCCTACTTACTCATGAGCATATCTGTCGAAAGTGGCAGAAGTTACTGCAACAGAAACTTCGCCATATACTTCATCGACTTCATCTCCATGATTTTTAACTTTTGGGATTGGTCCCCGGTGAAATTCAGAACCAGTTGGATTTAAGTTGTGATCTATTGAAAACTTTCGAACTGTTTTTGTTATATTTAACCTGTTCTGCAAATCAGAGGACTTGGATTCAGGAAAGTGTTAACAGATACCAGGGAACAAAAATTCGAGTGGAATAGATTGGCATTTCAGATGGAAGAGTGACTGATAATGTCTATACAAATATTTCAAATTGAAACAGAAATGAAGGTGGACCAGCAGATAAAAAATGACCATGATCCAGTAGGTATAAAGATAGGTAGTATTATTTTGGAAACTAGAAATACAGCATCATTGATTGATAGCATGGTGGGCTGATGCCATGTTTTCCATATCGTTACGCGTAATGTATTGCACCCTTGGGATATGGATACATATCGGTTATTGCTCGGGATATATCGGTTGTATCACGTAATTTATCGTTGTTGATGGTAAACATTGGGAAATTGGTCGAATTTTTCAATGAAACTTCAGGGATTATTAAAACGATGCCAATATACACTTGGAAATTTTTAAAAAAATCACAAAAAATAAGTGCATATAATAGGTTTTCTTAGTATAGGGTCCCAATCTATGCGCTATCTGACTAAACTAATGCAACTAGATTCAAAGTCAATTCATAAAATTTATAAATGTAAGAAGAAAAATGTATGGAAACACAAGCATTACATTCAAAAGTAAAAGAATAAGTAGAAAGCAAGAAATATACCTGTGGATTTCAAATATATATATATTTTTTCCAATTATTTTTTAATTAAACTTTTTTTCTGAAAAAAAAAAAAAAACCCCAAATTGCCTAGAATATGTAGGTAAGGTTATATACATATCTGATTTTTTGTTTGGACACTAAGATTGCAACCAATTTAGGAAAATTTGGGAAATTTTTTTATTTTTCCCCATCTCCCTAAATCTCGAAATCAAAGCTCTAAATCCATAACTTTTTATGCAAGTGGATTTCTTACCATTTGACAATATTTATAACATATAAAAACGAAAAAACAAATCAAAACTAAAAAATATGTACCTTTTAGAATCTAGTCCCAAGAAGCTTCCGAACACGATTTCAAAGAAATTTTAAAGATTTTCTTCCAACAAACTAGAGTGGATTGGTCGAAATCACCTTACAACGTGCTAGGAAGAATTTTAATTTTTCGATTTTTATGAATTTTTGAGGTTTTTCTAGACAAAACAACACCAGTTTCCTTTTAACCCTTTTGATATTGCACTTGATATCGATATATCACACGATCCATTAAGGGCCTATTTGGATTTCTAGAAACGACCATAAAGGGTGGTAAAGGCACAACTTCCAAAGGAAGTCTTTTGATTGGATTCGCAATATTTCACTGATATTTCATTCCTCGGGAATCACACTACAATAAAGGCCTGTTTCCACCACTTTCTGCCTGAATCTGGCTGTGAGGATGGACGGCATGGATGTGAGGTACATACATCAAGGAGGGCCCTAAAGTTAGGGATCTAACCACGTGGGTGGATCCGGGATCCACCAAAGCCACGCCCGGTTTGTCCCACCCTAAATACCATTGATACGGGAAGTTGGGATTATGTATCCAATCACCCGATTTACTATTGTAAATGGAATTTGCTTCAACTAAGCCACAACTACTTGAAATGAACTGTATTATGATCTTCTTATAGAAATCTGGTGGAATACCTGAAAGACATAATTATTATAGAAATACCAACCATTACAGAGGATTCCATGAATCCAAACAGGCCCTAAGATTTTATAAAGGGAGAGTGTGGATATATCGCAATATCGTGCGATATATTGCTTAATAACAAGAAAAATGGATATTAAAGCTGGGTTTTGTATTGCCCAGTTGGGATAACGGATATGTCGAGGGATATATCCGTGATATCGCAAGATACTGAAAACACTAGGCTCAAGCATAACGTGTGTGTGTGTTGATTTCTACTTTAGTATGAAATATGTCTTTAAACATTGCCATTTTTAGACATCCAATTTATTAGCATTATAGAATACACTGTTTAAGCATGTTTCTGCTTTATAAGGGGCAAATAGTTTTCTCTTATTTGTTACTCAAGGGACTTTCTTTTAACAGTGTTGTTGAAAGGACTGTTTGGATTCATGGAAGAAAAAAAAAAGGGAAAAAAAAATGATGTTTCCCAAGAATCAGCATTTGTAGAAAATTGTGGGAATTGAAAAGTTATTTCCCCTTAATTTTTTCAACAAGATTTTCTTGAAAAAGTTTCCACAATTTCCAAATTTGTTGTTCGGCAAAACGAAAATTTTTATGAAAAAATCACTTGAACATGTAAGGTCGCACGTGTGGTGTTGATGACAGATTATGGCATGTGTCACACTGGGCACACATTGGACATTGGCAGATCATGGGCGCTTGAAGATGGATAATGGCACATGTTGTAAATGTGGCGCACTTGACGATGGTCGGTGGCACATGATGCACACGTCAAACATGGGGACGTGTGGAACATGTGACGCACTTGAATATGGACGATGGTGGCACATGTAGTGCACATTGCGCACTAGCACATTAGCAGAAGTGAGGTGTACTGTGGTCGATGATGCAACAACACATTTTGCACATACAACATTAACATTTGAAGATGGCATGTGTTGTACATGTGTCACGTTGTCACATGAGTGTCGCTTTAAAATTGACAGAGTCACACTTTGAACACGTGGGACGGTGGCACGTGGGGCGTTTAAAGATGGACTGTGGCACACATGAGGTGCTTGAAGATGGACAATAGCACATTTGAGGCCCTTGAGGATGGTTGGAGGAACATGTGGCTAACATGTGGGGCACTTCGTAGAGAGATAGGTTGTTTCCTCTCCTTTCCCTCAATTTTTTGGAAAAACATGTTTCTTCAGTATGGGCAAGACAATGAAAAAGGAGCATTTTTTCAATAAATGGAAGGAATGAAAATGGTGTTTCCAGGAAATTTAGAAAAAGAATGGAAACACTGTTTCAGCAGATATGGCATTCCTTCAATTTACGTTTCAGCAAATCCAAATAGGCCCTAAGGGATACTTTACCCATATCTCCCTTGGACACAAGGGAGGTAGATAAGGAAATCAATAAATAGAAGGAATGAAAATGGTGTTTCCAGGAAATTTAGAAAAACAATGGAAACACTGTTTTGGCAGATATGGCATTCCTTCAATTTACGTTTCAGCAAATCCAAATAGGCCCTAAGGGATACTTTACCCATATCTCCCTTGGACACAAGGGAGGTAGATAAGGAATCATTTCTAATATCAAGAAAGTTCAGATTGGCCATATGATATTGATCATAGTTCGTAATATAAGAAATGGAGTAAATGGATGGGACTTCTGCATTAGCTATGGAATATTATTTAAACTTCCACGTTGTTCACAAAAAAAATCATTTTTTACTAAAATTTCTTACTGTTTTTTAAATTTCACCAGTGAGTTTTGCCCTCTCATTGTCATTCCCAAGCCTAGATATAAATGAGGGTTGTGTCAAATTGGTAACCAGTGTCAAACTTTGGCTACATCTTTTTCTGAATCCTAATAAATTTGACATTTCAAGCTTTATGTTAGGGCATTAAAATTTTTGCAAATGACAACAAATTTTTGTAATAAACCCATAAATGTCTATATTTTTATTGATATTGGAATCATTAAATCTTCCTCTTATTTTCAACTCATTGTCATTACCTCAAAGTTCTTACAGTAGAATTCACACTTTCCCCAATACAGATGTAACTATAGATGTAAGGGCCTGTTTGGTTAGCTGTAAGTGCATGTAAACGGTGGTAAATATGTAATGATGATCAGTGTTTGCAGTATCGATACTATCGGCCGATATATCAGATGATATTATCGATATCGCACTCTAGGGATACGAAACCTCCCTAGAGTACTGCTGGAAATGAAAAAATCCAACGTATAGGACAAAATATAGCATCGTATGCATAACGCAATGAATCGGCGACATTTCACAATATCTCAAGATATAGCAACTTTTCCTTCTACAAAATTTCTTGATATCAACGACACCTATCAATATTGACAGATATCATCGATACATTCCAAGAACTGCAAGGGAACTTCCCAAAAGCCCCCGAAATCCCCCTTTTCTAGATTTTTCTTCAATTTTCTCTCTTCTAGCCTGTTTTCTAACCTATTTGTGGGTGGATTTCAGTCCATCCTTTGCTTGGATTTGGAAAAACCTACATTTGAAATCAGAATCAAGATTTTCTTGCATTTTAGGCCATTTCTCAAAAGATTAGTTATTTTGCATTTTGATCCATTTTTTAGTTTAAATCACATAAAATCAGTGTGAAATCATAAGAAATCCATGATTCTTCATGTTTTGCATGGAAAATCAAGGATTTCAACGTTCGATTTCGAGATTTGATGGTAGGTGGCCCAATTTGGGGAAAACAAGGGAAAATTCAAAATTTCTCCAATCTCTCAAATTGCTTGCAATCTTGCACTCCAAACATGAAATCAAACATGTATCAGGCCTGGTCTACTGATTTATTAAGTTTTTGTCAAATTTCGGGAAAAAAAATTATTTTTTAAATAAAAATTTAGAAAAATACAAATTTTTTTCTTGAAATTTCGCTTCAAAAAAGTCATCATCAGCCAACCAAGTCCAATTTCAAAGTATTTAAGAGAATTTGATAAAATCATCATCACATACACTCAATTTCTACTTCTTCTGCTTTTGAATGTAATGCTTGTGTTTCCATACATGTCTTCTTATTACATTTATAAATTTTATGAATTCACTTTGAATATAGTTGCATTAGTTCAATTAGACAGCACATAGTTTCGGACCCTATATAAAGGAAACCTATTGTGTGCACTTCTTTTCTTTTTTTTTTTTGAGATGTTATGATTCAAAAGCATGTATTAAGGTCTTTTTTAACAATCCCTGAAGTTTCATTGAAAAATTCAACCAATTTCCTAATGTTTCCCCATATCTCCCAAAAAATAGGATACATTACCTAATACAAACAATATATCCTAGGCGATAACCAATACCGCAACCGATATTGCGAACATTGATGATGACCAATGTTCAAAATATTGGTTTCACATTACGTGTCGTATCCTTGGGATATAGATACGTATCGGTTATTGCACAGGATATATCGTTTGTACCGGATAATTTATAGCACTTTTTGGGAAACATGGGGAAACATTGGGAAAATGGTTGAATTTTTCAATGAAACTTTGGGGATTGTTAAAAAAAGATCTTAATATACACTTTTAAATCATAACATCTCAAAAAGGAAGTGCACATAATAGGTTTCCTTTATATAGGGTCTTAAGTTATGCGCTTTCTGACTAAACTAATGCAACTATATTAAAATTGAATGCATAACATTTAAAGTGTATGTTATGATTATTTCATCAAACATTCCTAAATACTTCGAAATTAGTCTCAATTGACAACTAGTTGAAGGGAAATTTTGAAAAAAAAAAAAGTTAATATTTTAATAATTTTTAATTAAAAATTATTTTTTTTCGAAAATGGACAAGGACTTAACAAATCAGTACATCAGTCCTCATACATGCTTCATTTCATGTTTAGAGTAGGGCTGAAAGTCGGGCAGGTTCAACCCGACCTGACCCGTGACCGACCCGACATTGGGTTGATCTTGGGCAGGAAGTATCGGATCCGATCTCAAGCTTGGGCTATGCAAACACCAACCCGATAAAGCTTGGGTTGAGGTCCCGGATTGCCCGATCCAACCCGAACCTGATTTATATACAAGTTCCTTATAATTTTATTATACTTTAGTTAAGTAAACTTATTATTTTATATTACTTTAGTAAGTAAACTTATAATACTTGAAATTTGATATGCTTGAGTGTTAAAGGAGCAGTTATCTTATAGTTTAGCTTATTTGTTTAGAAAAAGTGAAGTTCTTTACAATAAATGACTACATATATAATTAATAAAGCCATAGGTATAAAAAATAAGATGTGTATTAAAACATAATAGACTAATATAATAACGAAAATATTAGCATGTATCAACCCGACCGAGCCCGCTTGGGTTGGGCTTGGGTTGAGAATTCCCAACCCGAGGTTGGGTTGGGTTGGGTTGGGTTGGGTTAGGGTTGAGGTATAGGAACCTTGGGTTGGGTTAGGGTTGAGCACCAACCCGCCCGACTTTCAGTCCTCGTTTAGAGTGCAAAATTGCAAGAAATTTAGCATAAATTGGGGAAATTATGAATTTTTCCCAATTTTCCCCAAATCAGACCACCTACACTCAAATTTCAAAATTAAAGTGTATGTGATGATCATTTCATCAAATACTCCTAAATACTTCGAAATTAGGTCTCAATTGACAATTGGTTGAAGAAAAATTTCGAAGAAAAAAAAACATGGAGAACATGAAGAACCAATGGATATCGAAATCAAAGCCACAACTCCATGACTTTTCATGCAAAACATGAAGAACCAATGGATTTGTAATTATTTGACACTGATTTAACATAATTTCAACAAAAAAAGGGATTGAATATGTGGATATATCGGCACCACCGTGCATGTTGTATCACATAGGTGGGATATAAGATATATCGTGGGATATACCAGCCGATATCGTCGATATTTAAAACATTGATGATGGCTTTGGTATTTCCACACTTTGATTTACGGATTTGAAAAGAGACTTAGATTACATCACCTATTCTATGTGGCCCCACCATTATGGGTAATATCCATGCTGTCCATTTATTTTTTCAGATCCTTTTAGGGCATGAGGCCAAAAGTGAGGAAGATCCAAAACTTTTGTAGTCCCCAAGAAGTTCTCAATGGTTGGCGTTCAATTTCCACTATTTTTCGTGGTGTGGTCCACTTGAGCTTTGGATCCACCTCATCTGCGGGATCATCCCCTCAAATGATCTGCAAAAATGAATGGATGGCATGGATATAAATATACATCATGGTGGAACCCACCTATTATAAGGTTGAGAATTTTCCGCTCTTCGAGGTGAAATTCCCACTTTATTGTAAATCGTTGAGGGGGCTGATATATGCAGATCACCTTCATTCATTGTTCAACCTCCATACGATGAGTTGTGCCTAATGAATGTGCTTGAGGCCCACTTACACATACAACCGATCATGGTGGTTTAAAGTGGGCCATTGTGCATCTATGGTCAGATTTGAAGATAGAGATCATGAATGAGAAGTGAATGGTTCTTTGTATTCATCATCAGTTGGTCTATACATTTGATCCATGATTTCTTCAAGCAAGTATTGGGTGAGTCCAAGTTCAAATTCTTCCCTGTGTGTTTGATCTATTCTCTTCCTTAAATATGGACATCAAGAATGATGCCAAGAGTAGTCTTTGAACTTCATCCGAGTCAAAACAATGCTCAGCTCTTCAGTTGTAAAAGTGGGACCCATGGTTCAGTAATCCAAGCAAATGAAATGGTAGGTTGCACAATTGCTGGGCCAAAACGGAAATCCTCCAGATTGGAAGATCCCAGCTATCGAACCTTTGGCATTTTCTTGGTTCATTGAAACCATTGGTTGTATTTCCTTTCATAACCATATATTTTCTGACCACAGAGGGTAAGGAATCGGGATTATTGGTGCATGGGCCATCCACGATGGGGCCGATCATCAAAAGTTTCAATCACTGAACTAAGGGCAGACCAATTTGAACAAAGTAGAAACCATAGTGTACTGTACAGACTCCCTGATATAACATTTTATAATAACTTTCAACAGTTAAGCACCATCTGATATTGGCTTTGCTCCAAGAATCCAATTTATGAGTAAACACAAAAACAGTTACATGCTAACATTTAAGCAGGGGAGCCAGCAGCATTCCATCAAATACATATAGCATGAACTGCTTACAGCAGTGCAAAAACTGTAGGGCCATGTTAAACATGTAAAGCTCCATTAAACCATATAATAACTAATGCCTAAAATGATAGAATAAAAAAACTTCTTTTATAAATGTAAAATACAGAATAAGCTGAATGACTGAAACTTACAGTTCCCAGCACATCGCTCACATCAACTGAGGCAAATTCACATGAAAGTGATGGGAAACTACACACAAATTAGAAGGGGTCAAGCAACAAGAAGATTGTATGAGAAAGAAAACTAAAAGATTACAGTAGAGGCTAAACTGAGAAATTTCAAAGATCTGGAGAACAACAAGCTAATCATAATCTCATTAATTATTGAGGTCCTCCAGAAACTTGTTAATGCATATTCACAAGGAAAGCTGGCCATTCTAATGCTAAAAAATGCAAGCTCATACCCATTCTTAAAATGACTGGTTGTCTTACATTACATTTTGAAGGGAGTTGTGCATCCAAATAATCCCTATCTCACATTGTGTTTTGAAGGGACTTATGCATCCATATAAAGTCTCCCCACCTCCCAACACACACATATGAGAGAGAGAGAGAGAGAGAGAGAGAGAGAGCATCAAATAGCTTTGATCGCACAAAGCTCTTACCTTATATTAAACTCGATGAGTAGGAATTCCCCATCCGTACTCTTATCAACAACAACAGATGTACTTGTGGTAACTGTCAAATAGTTGTTCAATTCCTGAAAAACAAAAATCTCACAAGTTGTCTTTCAGGTCATAGACATAAAGCAATAAGTTGCATTTAAGAAAGACCCATTGGTTTAGAAAAGAAGAAAAGAAGAAAAGAAAAAGAAAAAAAAAACAAAAACTAAAAAAAAAAACAAATTATAACCCATAGCTCGAATAATTTACCACTTTCTTTCACTCAACTTATCAGTGGCTCGCTTTTCGTGCATGGGGCAAACACATATGACATCTAAACCAACCATCAGGTAGGCTATAACTGGGATGGGTCATGAGCCAAATGGGTAACTATTGCCCTCGTATTGGAGGCCTTTTTAGGAAAAAATTGATTGGCAAATGCATTGTCCTAGACTTTTTTTACAAGGATCTATTTTCTTTCCACAAATGCTCTTCAACAGTAAGATTAGATTGTTAGCACCTACCCAAGGCTACAGCTTACCTGATGATTAGTTCAGATCTCGCACACATTTGCCACTCGTAGGAAACACAAACCACCAATAAATTAAATGAAAGAAAGTCACAATTACCATGTTCTAGCCCTTGTCATACATGGGACCTTCAAATCCCTGGGAAGAAAAGGTGCACAAAAACCTTACCATTCCAAATAAAAACACCATGGAGAGTGCTGCTATAATGGATAGCCCTGCACCTGATAATGATGCCTCTGTCAAATCTCTGGGAATTTTCCTGTAGTTGGGAAGAAAATGAGTATCTAAGATATATAATATTTTCAAGATAACAGCAATATGGTCCATGCTAAACATGTTTAACCAACAAAGAAACCAAATAATCTCACACATGAAAAAATATATAATGACTGTGAGCAGGCTCAACAGTGAACCCCCCCCCTCCCCCCTTAAAAAAAAAAGAACTATAGAAAAACGAGAGAACTTGAACAAAGAAATTATCATTCAGTGTTTACAAGGTTTCCTCCTCGAGAAAATCTCAAGTATAATCAAAGAAATCTAAAACTAGAATTCCTTGCCAATCAAGATCTCTAAAATAAGATAACCCTCAAATATGAAACCTAATAATACTTGTTTCCTAACATAGAGATATTTTCTTAATATAGACATATGAAAGAAAGGAAATTAGGAACAAACTAAAAAAGGAAATTGGGCATTTTCTTGTGCACACGTGTGGGATGTGATGCAATTGCATCAATTCCGCCCCGCTTAAAGCTCTGCTCCATTGAATTATTGGCAATGTGCTCCTCGTAGAGCTCCAGGTTGATGTGCTTGAAATCATCTGCTGAGATCCTAGTGTTGCCGGATCTCAGTCGGTCCTTCCATTTGACGAGAAACTTCTAATACCTTCCTTGGCATGTGAAAACTATCTGATCATCCAACACATCTTCAATGATTTCTTCGAATTCGCATGGTATCTCAGGTATCTAGATGGCTTACTTCTTCCGTACTCTCATCTTCATGATGTCCAAGATAAAATGTAAGCTATTCCACATTGAAAATGGGTTTGATCTTCATTTCGGGTGGAAGCTCTATCAAGTATGCATTATCACCTAGCTTCTTCAAAATAAAACAAGTACTTGCATTTTTGGAGTGGAGCTTCATGTAAGAGCCTGCTGCAAACCTCTCAAATTCGAGCCGCACCATGACCCTATCCCCTTCTTGAAGTTGCACAAAAAGGTCATCGAACGTTTGCATGACCCATGTAATTTTCATTACTAATGGGTAATCTTTCAAAAGCTTCAATGCCTTGGCTTGATCGAGTCATAGTAGAAAGTGAGACTAAGTCGATAAGTTATCAAAGTCGCATACCATTCACAATTTCAGAAGAAAAGACTCCCATAGTGCGGCTTATAGAATTGTTATAGGCAGACTTAGATTGTGACATGATGTCTCATGAAGTTATGTGATCACCAACTAAACATCGAAGCAGATTCCCAAGACTACAATAGACGACCTCAGTCTATCCATCTGTTTGATGATGACTTTAATTAGTTCCCATCTTAGACCACAAAGATCACCAAAACGATAAGATATAATTATCTTAGAATACTGTGTAGATGAACCACCTCTTTGAAGAAAACATTGGCAATGTGTAGAGCATCCGATGCCTTCTTATAGGGGATGAAATGGGCCATCTTAGAAAACCTATCGACCACAACGTAAATAGAGTCATAGCCACATTGAGTCTAAGGTAATCCAACAAAAAAAAAAAAAAAAAAATCCATGCATATTGCACGTCTTTGCATGGAGCATCTAGCATAGGCAATGGAGTATAAAGACTAGTATTTTGCTTCCTAACTTGGCCTAGTTGACACATTCGACACTGTTGAATAATGATTCTGACATCTTTCTTCAAACCTGGCCAAATAAACAATCATCGACCAAGGCTATTGCTTTGTCAATGCCAAAGCAACTACCGAGGCCACCTAAATGAAGCACTTGTATTACAAGCTCTCAAAAGAATATTTTAGGAAGACAACATCATATCAAAGAATAAGTACCCATTGTGCAAGCTGTATTGTCGATATTCAGTGCCTGAGCCGACAGTGTTAGAAATACTTTTCTGCAATCATCATTTGCTGCATAGTCTCTTTTAAGTTCCTCAAACCTAATGACAAATACTAATAAAGTAGACAATAAATGTGATTTTGGCTTAAAGCATCTACTACATTATTTTCTACGCAACAGCTCAATGCTTTAGGTTGAATGTGAACTCCTGAATATAAGCACTCAGCATGCCTTGGGCTCAATTTCTTCTGATAAGTTATATAATGCAATGCCTCATGATCAAAATAGAATACAAACTACCACTGAATGAGATAATGATGCCAATGATTCAAAGCTTGTACAATAGTGTAAAACTTCACATTATATGTAAAATACTTTCGATGAGGACATCCGAGCAAGGTGTTCCGTAACGGTAACGGTGGCCGTAACAGCCACCACCGTTACCGTTACGATACGGGCCGTAATGGCCGTTACGGACCCCATTTTGGCCGATACGACCCTCCTCTTTTTTTTTTTTTTTTAAAATACTGTTACAGGACCATTACGGGGCCATTATGGTCCGATACGGGCCGTTATGGCCTGTTTTTTCTATAATGGCCGTTTTGACCACATAACGCATAACGGTCATGACCATTTCCGTTACGTATCGGCCATATCGGTCGATACGTAACCGTTTTGGGATACCTTGCATCCGAGCAACATACTAGAGGAGGAGGGCTAAGCCAATCTCCTTATGGCTTGACAACCATTACATGGGGCCCACTTGGCCCAATTCAAATTCCTAGCCACGTTGAAGACCCCACATGCATGTTCATGAATCTTTGAGGACCCACACTAGGAAGATGCACGTGGGCTACATATAGGAGCTTGATAGACATATCGGACCGTTGGATCAAGTGGGCACAAGGATTGGATCATTAGATCATCATCATCGGATATCTTGATCATGGACTCTCATGGCCACGAAATAGCTTAGTTGTTTGGTTTGTTTACATGTTTTATTATTTTTGGTATAACTCATATTTGTGTTAAGATTGGGGAGTTAGAAACAATTTTTAATTCATTAAGCATTTTTATGTTGAGAATCTTATATGAGAGTGCCTTTTTGTAAAAGGTCTTTTCTGATAACTATAAAGGGTTGGACGTTTCCAACCTAACTATTATGCATGTTATGAATGAAAGATTTCTCTCATTTTTCTTTCAGATTGAGCAAAAAAAAATTCATCATGTCATTGGATTGGTAATGCGAAACCACGGGGAGCGATTCCCTTAGTTATCTTTTCTAATTTTCTCTCTTCTCACCAAAGTATTATCTTCCTTCTTCTCTTTTCTTTTCTGTTTCTCTACTTTTCCCAATCTCTCTCTTATTTTATTTTTCTTTTATCCCCCTAAAATCACATTTAATCAAACCTTAACCCATCCAAATCCCTACCCTACCAAACCCTAATCCACAAACCCTCAATTTCAAAATCCTAATTCTCCACCCCTTGATTATCAAAACCCTAGATATCCAATCCCCAAAATCTAAAAATCCCTTGATCAAATCATAAATCTCAAATTCCCATAACTTGAAACTCATATTCCCAATTCTAGAAACCCTAAATCCTAAATCTCTTAAACCCAAAATCTGAAATACTAACCTGAAACCTCCTAAAACCTCAACCCTAATGTTTTAAACCCTAATTCTTCTAAGCTTAGATACCCCAAACCCTTTTCCCACATTCCCTGGCCTTTAAACAACCCTAACACGTCAAAACTCTTATAAGAAACATGATTTCCATTGAATTCATATGCAACCCCATGCTAAGATGGGGATTCTATCTCCCATAGGTCCTAGTTAATTAGTAATTTATGAGATTCACATTGGGGGGCTATCGTAGGCTTGAATTTGGACATGTCATGAATCTGAAATTTCTAAATTTATGATAAATTAGCTTTATTTCGTCATTCCATTGCTCTAGTTAATTTGTCTTTTAATTCCATGGCATTATATTAGGTTAGATCATTTTGTCCTGCATCAACTTCTTTCAAGCCTCGTTGAATTTTCCACTAAAGAAGCCTAAGATATCGTTCTTGATTGATGACACCTGTTACGACTCCTAAGTACAAAAATCATTAAACTTTGATTGACTGACATCAGTACCAGTTCTTGGGGTAGCCTTCTTACTGTCCGAGATCTTTAAATGCTCCTTTGTTTTTGGAAAGATAATGATATTTATTAGAAAAAGCCAAAGATGGAAATCTAAGGCAAATTACAACAGTGAAGACCAATACAAAGCATCGGTTTTGAATGATGCTATATGCCCAAACCAATTTTCAAACCACGATCCATATCATCCAAATTAGTGTGGAATGGCAGAATAGCCGAACAGGATTCATGTAGCCAAGCCCCATTAGTTAGGACAAGGCTTAGATGACGATGATGATGAGCACAGACCAAAAATAGCAATGGTCCAATTATCTCAACCATCTAATTTCACCGCTTTTTTATTTGGACGGTTTACTATTTCTTTTTCAGCCATCCACTCGACGGATACAGATCAGACAGCAAGGACTGCTCGATCAGTGTGCAGCATTCACAATATGCTCCATGGCAATGGAGCCAACGACTTGGACGGTGTGGATCGAGATATGCCATGCCACGTGTATTCTGGATGTATCAATTACACTACGTTACAGTGTAGCTGTTAAGAACCTAACAAATGCGCCAAAAGCCCCAGGACTGATGGAACGTGTAAAGTTAGGCTCTTAAACCCTTGGGATCGTAACATTCCACCAGGCTCCGCAGCCGACGTGGCGGCTGCACTCTGGTTATCCAGGTAGCCCTTTCCACTTGGCGGCTTCACTCTGGTTGCTCAGGTAGCCCTTTCCACGCCGTGGCGGCTTTCACTCTGGTCCAGGTTGCCCTTTCCACAGGTCGCCCCTTCCGTGACTCGAACACGAGACGTGGTGTTGGCTCTGATACCAATTGTTAAGAACCTAACCAATGCGCCAAAAGCCCCAGGACTGATGGAACGTGTAAAGTTAGGCTCTTAAACCCTTGGGATCGTAACAGTAGCAAAGTCACACCGTAGTATACCCCCAAATCTGGGAGATAATCAGAACAATAAAGAAGATGAAACCACGAAACTGAAATGAAATGTATCAAATCTACTCATGAAAAGAAACACATCTACATATGAAACAAAATCAGAAATCCCTTCTCTCGATTTTGGATTTGCTGAAAGCAAGTGTGTGATTTTTTTCATATGGAGTGAAAATGGGAGGCAGGAATCGAGAGGTGGAGGAGACAGGATCTGACCTGTAAAAGTCGACGGACTTGAGCTTGCCGGAGGAGATCATGGTTGCAGAGAGAGACAGACAGACAGTGCGAGAGGATCCTTCTCCCGGCAGAAGAAGAAAGGGAACTGAAATTTTGGAACGTAATTTACTTTCGAGATTACCATGTTTGTTTACCACCGTTTCGAAAATTGGGGGAGTGAATAGCCTTCTTACGCATGTGATGCTCATGTACAATTTTCCAGACCATCCGTTTGTGAGTCCCACTATGGATGGAGCATATATATAAAATGATACTGACCAAGAAATCCTAACCACCCAATCAATGCCTATCAAATCAATGGTTAACATGGTCCAAATTCGAACACTATCAGATGGTTTTTACGGTCTTCTTCTGGTTATGCACCATTCCAGTTGTTTCAGAGATTTGGATGGTCGAGATTTCCTTTGTCATTTTGATTTTTTTTCAGGGAGATCGGTGGTGGACGCGGATTGCGTCCTTCCTCAGCATGCTGATCTGTGGAGGGGCCACTGTGATATATCTGTTTATCCAGGCCGTCCATTTCTTTTATAAGATCATTTTAAGGCATGAGACCAAGAATGAGGCAGATCAAACGGCTCAGGTGGGCCACACCAAAGATTGAGCTTAGTTGCATTAAATTCACAAAGCATTAAATGCAAGTTGCATTAAATGCTAGAGTCATATCTGGTGTGGCCCACCGGAGCGTTGGATCTAACTTGTTCTTGGTCTAATTCTATAAAAATATCTTAGAAGAGGGATGGACGGCATGGATAAGCAGATAAATCACGGTGGGCCCTCCACAGATCAGCGTGCTGAGAAAGGACGCAATCCACGTCCATCGGTGGAATAGTCTCGCTAGTAGGATATGTATACGTGACAGGCACTCAGTCCGACAAAAGAGCCTGCATACACGCGCGTGCACTTCAGCAAATCATGCTTGGGCGTAATCTGCGGGCATAATATGCAAAGCTCAAGTGGACCCCACCTCACAAAACAACAGTGATTGAATGCCTAATGTTGAAAACTCGGCCAACATTAATACAAGGTTATCCATTATGTGGGGTCCATCTTTTATGCGGATCACCCTCCGTGTGAGCCCCCACCTTCAATGTGGACAGTCCATCCAGGTGGTTCCAACCATTTGTTGTGGTATGGCCCACCTAAGATATAAATCTGGCTCAAAAAGGGGCCCAAAGCCTAAAATGATCTTGAAAAAAGGATGGTGGCATTGATGAAACATATACAATATGGTGGGTCCCACGAGTGGACCACCCGTCCACGCCCAAGAAGGCTCCCTCCTCTTCATGGACGTACAAGGAGCATGTGGTTAGAGGGCTTCCGCCCACTGACATCGCCAACTTATGTAGGGGCCACCTTGATGTATGTGTTTTATCCACACCGTTCATCCATTTAGAGAGGTCATTTTAGGGCATGATCTAAAGAATGAGACAGATCCAATTCTCAAGTAGACCCCACCAAAGAAAACAGTGGAGACAGTGACATGACTGTTGAAACCTTCCTAGGGCCCACCATGATGTTTATTTGAGATCCAACATGTTCATAAGTTCACACAAATATGGAAGAAGGGAAAACACAAATATCAGCTTGATCAAAAACTTTTGTAACCCCGTGAAGCTTTTAATGGTAAGACGTCAATCCCTACTGTTTATTTTGGTGAGATCCACTTGAGCTTTGGATCTGCTTCATGCTTTGGCTCATCCCCTCAAATGGATGGATGGCGTGAATGTAACATGTTTATTGGGGTGGGTCCCACGAGTGGAGCACCCATCCACACCCAAGAGGCCTTTCGCCTCGTCATGGACACAGGCAGGTTGTCAGAGGGCCATTTACGACCTAAAGTTTTGCAATGTGCCTCACGAGAAAGTGTACTTTTGACAAAAATCCCTCTGCACCCGGTTTCAAAACGCGGTCTTACTGGGGAGATGCTGTTCGAAGCGCGCATGTGGTGTACCAGTCAAGAGCCCAACCCGTCAGATATTAGTGTGGCCTGCTGCAATATTTTTTCCATCCAAACTGTTGATAAGGCCATAAGGATCTGGATGAAAGGAAAACAAAAATATCAGCTTGATCCAAATGTTTTGTGGCCAAAAGTTTTTAAATGTGAGCATTCAATCAGCATAGGAGTTTCTTGTAGTGTGGCCCACCTGAGATTTATATTTGCTTCCTCTTTGGGATTATACCTTAAAAGAATCTGGAAAAACGGATGGACAGAGTGGATATAAAACATACGCATCACAATGGCGCCACTTGATAAATGATATGCGGCTTTGGTGGATTCTCACTATGGACGCAAAGCAGGCCAAGGTGATGTATCCTTTTATCCACGTTGTCCATCCATTTTCTAAGATCGTCCTAAGGCATGAGACCAAGAATGAGGCAGATCCAACGCTGAGGTGGGCCACACCGAATAGTGAGGTTGGTTGCATTAAATATACAAATGGATTAAATGCAAGAGTCATCTCTGGTGTGGCCCACCTTAGCGTTGGATCTGTCTCATTCTTGGATCTGTCTCATTCTTGGTTTCATGGCTTAAAATGATCTTAAAAAAGGGATTGACGGCGTGGATAAAATGGTACATCAAGGTGGGCCCCTTAAGGATGCAATTCGCGTCCCGGATCTACTTAGGTAGGTGGATCATTCATTGTGGGGCCCACTTTGATGCATTTGACTTAAATCCAAGATGTCCATCAGTTTTTACAGATCGTCTTAGGGCATGACCCAAAAATAAAGCAGATAAGAATTTAAGGTGGACAACACCATATGAAATAGTGGTGATTGACCATAAAAAAACTTATGGGCGACCAAAGTTTTGGATCAAGCTGATATCTATGTGGTCCCTTCATCCAAATCTTTGTGACCTTATCAACAGGTTAGATGGAAAATAAAAATTCCAGTAGCCCCTAAAAAGTTTTTAATGGTCAATATTCAATCACCACCTGTGGTGTGGGCCATCTAAAATTCATTATTTTTGGGATCATGTTCTAAAATGAGCTCCTAAAAAGGGTGGACAGTGTAGAAATGGGGAACATACATCAAGGTGAGCCCCACAGTAAGTGATCCACCCACCTTGGTGGATCCGGGATCTAACAAGCCGCACCATCAATGTCGTACATCTATGCCACTTTGGCAGGGTTTCCGTAAAAAAAGCATTGACCTTTTGTGAAATAATGAAAATAGCCCCTACCCTCAATCTCAATTAATGGCCCATTTAGCACCATGGATTTGATGAGAAGTCACTTGCTTTCTATGTTTGGTGAAGCGGATTTGATGAGAAGTGGATTTCATAGGAATCCATGAGAAATCAAAAGTACATTTCCCAGCACTTTTTCAATTCCTCCCAAAACGGTGAGATTTGATGAGAAATCCTCTCCAACGTAGGACCTAATGTGATGTATCCTGAGCTGGGTGGATCCCCGATCATGACATCCATATTGTGATGTGTGTGTCTTACATCCACACCGTCCATCCATTTTAAAAACTCATTTTAGAGCATGATCCAAAAAATTAAGTACATCCAAATCTCAGGTGGATCATAATAACATAAATAGTGGTACTCAACCATTAAACACTTCCCGTGGGCCACAAAAGTTTTGGATCAAGCTTATATTTGTGTGGTCTCTTCATCTAGGTCTTTATGACCTTGTCAATAGGTTGGATGGAAAATAAACATTCCAGTGGCCCCCATGAAGTTTTTAATGGCGGGGATTCAATCACTGTTGTTTCATGTGGTATGGTCCACTTAAGATTTGGATCTGCTTTATTTTTGGGATCTTGATATAAAATGATCAATAAAAATGGATGGACGAAATGGATTTAAAAATGGATGGATGGTGGGATCAAAATCCAAAGTATAGATGAGATTAAAATTCACAGCATCCATTCCCTTCTTGTCTGACTTCTCTCAAAGTTCTGGCTGCAAACAGGAAATCTGAATTGATAACAATTGGAATTAAGGAGAATTCAAATCATGGATTCCACTTCTCACCACTTCCTCTCAAATCCATGGTGCCAAACAAGCCCTAATTGTAGCCCCGACACATTTTTAGATTTTCTTCGGATCATTTTGCCCTTGACTATATACACCAACGAGTTTCTCAAAATTTAAAGGGTCATACATGTGTCTCATTAGGTGAGCCATGACTTTCAGTTGGGAATCTTGTGTTCCAGGTAGGAAGAATGTGTCTAATCGACGAGCCACAAAGGCCATTAGCGAGCCATGTGTTTCTTCGGTGAGCCATGTGTTCCATTGGAATTTATGTGTCTCGTCGGCAAGCCATAGAGGCCATCGACGAGCCATGACTTCCAGGTGGGAACCTAGTATGGAACAATGTTCGATGAGCCACGTATTTCTTCGGCGAGCCATGTGCTCAGTTGGAATTTATATGTCTCATTGGTGAGCCATAGAGGCCATCGGCAAGTCATGTATCTCATCAACGAGTTGAGAGGGTCATTTATTTTTCAGAAACTCGTATGGTTCTAAGAAAATCTAAAAAGATGTTAGGGGGTTATAATTACTAAGATTGAAGGTGGGGGCTAATTTTGTCATTTCAGAAAGGTCAGTGCCATTTTGACAGAAAACCCTACTTTGGCATGTAAGGCGAGTTAGTGGATTAGGTGGGGCCATCTTGGATGCATGTATTCTATAACCACGTTGTCCATCCTTTTTTTTTTTTTTTTTCAGAAATCTTAGAGAATGATTGCAAAAATGAAGCAAATCCTATTCTTAGATGTACCATTCAATAGGAAACAATAGTGATTGGCTATTAAAAACTTTCAATGGGTTACAAAAGTTTTAAATCAAGCTGATATTTGTTTTTCTCCCATCAAGGTTTATATGTAACCTTATCAACAAGTTGTATACAACCACCAGTACTGTTTCATGTAGCCTGGCCCACCTGAGATTTGGATTTACTTTGTATTTGGGGTCATGCCCTAAAATGATATTTCAAAACGGATGGACAGCGTGGATATAGAATACACACATCAAAGTGGGCCCCACGGCAAGGGACGCACTGTCGTGGGTGGGGCCGGGGCCGCACCTAATCCACCCCGTATGGGGCGCTTTTGCTCGGCTGGCAGATGCTCGGTTGCAAACGACGCTTCACTGGGTGGATCTGGCCCGTTGGGCCCAGGCTTGGCCCCACATCAGACTAAGCCTGCGCTGAAATGCTAGGCCCGAGTCTGGACCCGAACCTAAAATTTAAGGCCGTCTACAAATCAGGTGGGCTTGGGCTATATTTAGGAGCCTGTTAGTCCTGTCCAAACCTAGCGCAGCTAATCCAAGGTTTCAAGGGCATTTTTGTTAACTATGATGCATGATTGGCCATGCCTAATCAACAGCCTAGATCTTGGACAAAAGAGCTTGGCATTGGTCAATCTTGGGCTGGGGCCGGACTTAGACCCGAATCCTGCATAACCATCATGTGACAGGCCCGAACCCGGCCCATTGACAGCCCTAGATGCAAATAGCATTAATCTTTCTAAGTATGCAAGATCCAACATAAATCCGGCCCAAGGAGTGATTAAAAAACTCGTCTACTCTCTCAATGCGACTCGTTTTTTACACTGGAAATCGGATTGAGTACTGAGTAACTCAGCGCGCTTTTATGTATTGAGTAAACTTGTTGGGCCCACTGTGACTGTATGTGGTTCATCCACACCGTCCATCCATTCTTTCAGCTCATTTTAAGAGTTGGATTAAAAAATTGAGGAATATCCAAAGCTCAAGTGGACCACGCCACAGGAAATAGTGGGAATAATGATTTCCACAGTTGAAGCCTTCCTCGGGTTTACAGTGTTGTTTATTTGTCATCCAACCTGTTTATAAGATCACAGAGACATGGATGAATGGAAAACACAAATATCAGCTTGAGCTTTGAATTTTTCAACAGTAGACGTTCAATTCACGCTGTTTTCTGTGGTGTGGTCCACTTGAGCATTGAATATGCTTCATTTTTGGTATCAAGACCTAAAATTATCTGTTAAAATGGATGGACGGAGTGGATAAAATACATAAATCACGGTTGGCCCCACAAAGTTTACTATGTACGCTTATCCGCTTCCCCTTGTTGGGCGCGGTGGGCCCACATGCACATGCAGAAGATCAGAGCAGCCCATCTCCGTTAATCACCCATTTAAGGTAATCTTTCAGTAGAATATGACTCCAAAGGTGGGACCCACATGATGGACCATTCAAGTTGATGAGGGTGATCCCAACCATGTGATCAATGGTCAAGAAGAGCTTACCTGTGAGAAAGGTTCCAGCACACATGTCTGAGGCAGGCCATCATCACGTGAGCCTCAGCCATGTGTAATTGTGAATTTGCCCAATACTGGTTGGCCTGCTCATTGGGTGGGCCACATGGGTTTATAAGTACGAACGGGTCCTCCATGGAAAAGCTTGTGTTGTTGCTGATTCGTGGACAACAGAAGAGGTCATTGAAGGACCACCTAGGATGGGTGGATGTTGCCGATCTCCTACAGATGAGTTGCGTGGATCCGAGAGAAATCCTGCACAACATAAGGAAGGCTAAGAGGATTGTTAGGAATCGGCTGTTAGTTCTTCGATGCTTAAGTCAGATAAGTTTGAAGAAGGATATAAGTAGGGCTGGTCATGAGCTGAGTCAGCTCGAGAAACTTGATCGACTCGACATAAAAAAAACTCCCCTCGACTCGTCTCGACTCAGTGGGATGAGTCAAGCTAAGCTTCATTTAGGAGCTTGAGTAAGAAATTAAGTCAAGTTCGAGCATTGGGTCACTAGACTCGAAACTTGACTCAATTCAAACTTGACTCGGCTCGACCTTGGACTCGATTCGTTTCATATATATAGAATTTGTCAAACAAAATACCATGATCTTCTTATTTCTTGGCGCGCTCTCTCTCTCTCTCTCTCTCTCTCTCTCTCTCTCTCTCTCCTACACATTGGGGTCCAAGCTTAGGACATATAAAACCCTCACACGTTGGGGGGATTTCTTAATCCTACTATTTTGTTTAGGTAAGAACATTCCTTGTTGAGCATACCTGATGGATTGAGTAATTTTAAGTAGAAAACATGGTGAGCACACAGTGGTTGTGTGTTTTACGCGCTGTACATAATAGGTGCTACGATGAGACTACACACCATACACATCTACAAAACAGGGGATGTGGTAAGACCAAACACTATATGTAGCCATTGATTGCAATTTTACGAGGGAGGTGGTGCATTTGATTAATGAATCAACTGGGCCTCATCATGAAGATGGTCGGCACAATAATCACGGCAGTCCACTCGTGTGGTGAGCTATGCATGCATTGTGTCAATCTATGGTTCAGAAAATGTTACTAGTGGTTTGCACTCAATGCGTGTGTGACTTGACCAATGAAAAAATCGATCAGAGCTAGGCCATTTAAATGGTTGGGTCCCACCTATAGAAATACTATTCTCCCCTGATATGTGTGACTTCTTAAATTTAATGTTGTTGACTTTTAATTTGTATTTTGTAGCAAAAAAATATAATAAATGGAGGTGGGAGCAAGCTCAACTCGACTCAAGGTAAGCTCGTCTCGAAAGGTTTAGCAAACAAGGCAAGCTCCAATGGTAAGCTCGAAGGTGAGCTCGAGCTCGAACTCGAGGATAGCATGGACGAGTCAAGCCAAGCTTGGCCCACCTCGACTCGACTCGGCTCAATTTACAGCCCTAGATATAAGCAGCGATAGGCGCTTTGAGTAGGTAGGTTGTGCTTACCTTTGAAGGGGGACAGATGTCCCTTTTTATAGGTCATTAGAGATGAATCGTGGGCCACAATTGTGGCCATGACTATGAGAGTGAGACTCATTGGGTAGTGTGATTTTTGGAGATGGGGTCGGATCATGCTGATAGTGACTGGAGACGTGTCTGTCTCCTTCGGACCCATCCCTGGACAATCGCCTCCATTCATGGCGGTTGCAGTCTAGGTCAGTCTGGCTTGGTAAGGACCGAGGTCGAGCCATTGGCTCGTCGGCTGTGTCAATAGAATAACTGAGTTCATGTTGCTTTGATGTATCTAAAATGTCCTTCGTGAGGCCTGATACGTTGTCACGTCGGCTTTGGTTCTCGACTCTCTCACACTCATGATCGCCTATCTTCAGTCTGTGAGTTTGCCAACTTGCACATGAGCTTGTGGGCCTATGGGCTTTATTTGGGACATGAGGTCAGCTCAGATTTACCCATAACAGCTCGAAAATGATATCCGTCGATAAACAAGTCTCATGCATATAGGTCTGTCAATGGGTCGGGCCAAGCCTGGGCTTGGAAAAATAAATTTTTGAGTAGGCCCACCTATCAGGCCCAATCTGTACAAATTAAAATTCAGGCCGAAGCCAACCCCAGCCCTGCCACGTTAACAGCCCTCATCCCATTCCTGCTGGTTAGACCTCAAAGTACAATCCAACCAATGGATAACATCCAACTTATTAAGTGCATATGACATCCAACCTTTCCAATAGAATGGTCCCACCATGAGCATCATCTAATGCAAAAATCATCCCTAACTACTTATCAGGCAGGCCACATCACATAAAACAATTTCTATCGGTTTATAAATAACAATAAAGAAGTGTGGGGCACTCAATAAGTAGTTTTTTTTTTTTTTTTTTTTCCATCTTTTATAAGGTCATTCTCGTGATAAGGCAAATGTATTGGGCGGGTTGGATGCCACATACGCATGAATGGTTGGAAGTTATTGGCTAAGTTGACCATAACTTATGGTCTAACTGATTGGACTGAAACCCTCTCTATATAAATTTTATGTTATCAAATATTATTTTTAATCCTTACTGAATTGTCTAATATATAATTATTGTTAATTAAAATGAGATTAATTGATTTTTAAGTGGCAACCATATAGGGCCAACAAAAAAAAAAAAACATTTATAGTGGCCAGCAGATGGACAATTAAAATGAAAATAGTCATGCCCATAAATCATAGTTAGATTTCATCCATCAAATTGACTATTGTACTATGCCCCATTTACAGTGGGGTCCACTATCTAGGCAGTTAAATGTTTGTAAATACATGCCACGTGTTCTTCGCCTGTTCACATGCGCATGACTTCCATGCTCTAGCAGCATACCAAATGGCTAACATAGCCCACACATATAAAAGACTAACTAGATGGGTGTATAGGTTACAAAATTATCTTCATAAAATACAAGAAAGATGCACGGGCATTACATGAAAGCATAGTACCGTAGATGACGTCTCATTCGTTGACGTGATCGTGTCTCCTTTGCTGATGTGATTGGACAGTTGCCTAACTACTCCCCATTAGAGGCATGGATGGACCCTATCATAGATCTTTATCTGATTCAAATAGGCTAGGTACTATCATCCATCTAAATATGACTTGAAGCTTTTTTCTTGAAAAAAAGATACTTAGTAATATCTTTATGATAGCTAGACTATGTTTCATATGAGTCATTTGATGGACGCAATCATAGCATACAAATCATAAGGTCCATTTTTGATTGGGTCATAACCCATAGCAATTGATATGAACCATTGTACGGTCTATTTAGGAATGGATATGTATAACTCCCATTTTGGCAGGGGCATGACCAAACCCTCATCATTGTCAGTTATCTAAGCCTTATTATAATTAGTTTGGTACGGCTACATGAAGCATGTTCCATCATTCCACTCTATTATGGGTGCCTTAAACCTTAAGGCACATTTGGTAGCACCTTAAAAATGACTTAACGTTATTTTCGTTAACAGTAATTATGTATTAGATATATATCTTGATCTCTAATCCATAATAAGTTCATGTTAGCATTGATTATGTGTCAGACATCGAGATCCATCTCAAGATCTACTCTTGACTCAATCGATTGACACTCCATCCATGTTCGATTAACTGAACATGCTAAAAAATATCCAAAGAGATTATGAATGAATTCGAAAATACTTCAATCAATTGCTGCCTAATCTTCAATAAATCAAAACTATCCAGAATTGTCCGGATAGTTAATTAGCATATTTAGGATTTTCTCAATCAATTGATCAACTATACCATTCAATCGATCGATGATCTCAATTCTGTTCAGATTGAAGATTCCAATTTCAACATATGGGCCATCCAAGGTGGATCCCATCACATTAATGAATCATGTGCTCAACTTGTAGAAACTTATAGCCGACCCCACCGTACAATCCTCCAACCCAAGATTCTATGCTATTAGCTGTCCACCGTACAAATAAAATGGTTGTGAATAGAGAAATAATGCCTAATAGGCAATGGTACCATAACTTGTGGCAAGATACCTATTTTCTACCTCCAACATAGTACTTGCATAGGAAATTATTACAGGAAAGCAATAAGCCCACCATGCATGTTACCGTGTGTGTGTGTGTACATATATATTCATATGGTTTGCCTAACATGTGTTTCTAAATGGCTCGCATTTTGGCATATCCCTTCATGTTGGTGGGGCTCTTCTGATGAACAGGTTGGATGGCTCATACACAAGCTGAACCCTACATACCATTTCTAAGTTTGTATGGTGGGTGTCACCCTTCCTAATGTTCCACGTAACACCTTTAGTCTTGCTTTACCGAGTTAAATAGAGACCTAACATGAGAGGCATATATAAAGGATACGTTGGATGGCACACAACATCTACCATATATTCAAACATATGTGAATATTCTAGGCTATTCATTTCCTCTCTCCTTATGCATTATACATTCCATAACAACTAGTAAGAGATACCCCATCTAAAGGATGTCAAGAACATCTAGAGTGGGCCCTTCTTGATGGAGGACAAAGATAGAGTACACATAATATGGAGGCACACATAGTCTAGACCTACTTGCTAAGGCAGCCTAAGCAAGGCTATCTAATTTCGGACTCAAAATTGAAATCCATGAAACTAGAATCCATCGGGGTCAGGCATGAGGGAGTAGGGGTGGTAAACTGGTAATGGGCTGAACTAGTGTTGGCTTAGGTTGGCCCGAGTCCCCAAAACCCTAGCTCTAAGCCCTAGCCCTAGCTCTAAGCCCTAGCCCTAGTTTTATTCTGCTAAAGCCGGACTATCAGGAGCAATACAATCAAAGATTTGAAATCATTTGAATTTTCGAAACATTTTCAGCCGCCCATGATGAGTCCCCTCATATAATAGTTTTTATCATATAAATATGATTCTGAACTCAAAAGTGCTTTTAAACTGTGTAGATACATGATTTGGATATATCAATCTTAAAAGTTTTACAAATCATCTGTTCTTTTGTATAACAATTGCTCATTTGATCTATTGGCTGGCTGGAAAGCTCGGCCCTACTCACACCACAATGACTTTTTTTTATACCACAATAGGGTATATGCCATGACCTCATGTTGAAACTCTTGTGAGTCTACCCTGATCAGGCATGTGCGCTATTTAAGTTAGGTGAGGACTGCGAAGTTAATCTTCATGCAGCTTGCAACCATGTATTTTATATTTTTTGACATTTTTACCGCAAAATTCGTCATCGGAGTAGATTTTACCAAATAATGTCATAAAGAATTAAAATTCCTGAATGTGCTTGTTAAGGGGAGAAATTACATAAATGCCCTTATATAATTTTGTTTAAAGATGTAGATAATCAAGAATTGTGGGCCTTGTGTTATGTGTCTAACATCCAAACTGTCCAACGGATGCATCATGCCAAGAGTATTGGATGAACAGAAAATATGGTGGGTTCAATGATAAGGTAGCCCAAACTATAAAAGATAATGTACACCACTCGGAAACACCCAAATTCAAGTGTGGGCCATCAGATGATTCAATTGGCTAGATTTTTTTTTCTTTTGATCACCATGATAGGTTGCATGTGTTGGACACGTTGGATGTTATACATATACCCTGTGGGCATCATAATTCTAGACTTTGCTACTTAAAAAGAAGTAAATGAGAGCATTTTGGTAATTCCTCTCTCTAAAACCACCTTAGAGAATTTTCAATTGATTTCACGTGAGAAAAGAGGAAGTCCTCTTGGTGGGGATGTGGATTGGGCATTGCCTAGCCAATGGGGTAGGATTTGATTGGTTGGAAGGCCGCCTTAGAAATAAGGCGCAGTTGGTGTAGATTGGGTACCACCCCTAGTAGGACCTAGTTAAGATGGACAGTACCATCAAGGGCTCTATGGGGCCAATCATGATATATGTGTTTTATCCAACCCATCCATCCATTCTGAACGATTATTTTATGGCATAATACCAAAAAGGAGGTAGATAAAGGGTCGAGTGGACCACACCACATGAAACAATGGGGATTGAATACTATTACTTAAAACCTCTTGGGGGTCACAAAAGTTTTGGATCAAGCTGATATTTATGTTTTCCCTTCATCCATATCTATGTAACCTTATGAGCAGATTGAATGTTAGGCAAATAAACATCATGGTGGGCCCCAAGAAGGTTTCAATCGTTGGGGGTCATTGTCACGATTGCTTCCCGTGGTGTTGTCTATTCAAGCCTTCGATCTACCTTCGTTTTGAGCTCATGCCATAAAATGATGTTCAAAATGGATGGACAACTTGGATAAAACACATATCATGGTGGGCCGATAGAGCCCCTTGCCACGGCCACTTGTCTCTAGCCAGATCTTGGTGGGGGTAGTACCCAATCCACACCCCCATTCAAACATGCTCTACCTGGGGCCATCTCTAGCTGCCTGTCGTACAATCAAATCCGGCCATGTCGTGTGCCTGTATAGCGGTACCCAATATGTTCCTCGCATTGGTACTGCTGCATCTTAATTAGCTCATTGTATTCTTTCATTGATGCGTACCATATCTGCTTGCCTCTTCTGCCATCCCATGTGATGACTCAGACCGTTCATCTAGAGTCCATGCGTTAGATGGTTCATGGGGAAGAAATCTCACTGATGTAAAAATCTCATCATCCACACGAAGTGGCTTAATTAAGAACAACCTTCAAAGCAATTTCTTGTTCACCTTTGCATCTCCGACTGGTGAGACTCTTTCCACGTTGATCGTACAGTGTGGGGTCTTCTAAATGAACGGCCTGGATCATCACGTGATTGGAGCAGAAAGGACAAGCATATTGGGTAGCCTCTAGGACACACCTTGCTAGCAATCCTCAGAAAGTATAGGAGCCAGCTTATCAAGTACTACTTAGCAAATATTGAATCCAGAGCGTCCAACCAGTGGACCACCTCCATACTACAGAAAATATTGCGTCTATCCATCACCCATTTTTGGACGGTCGAGAAAAGCTTAGAACAATAGTCCAAAGAAAAGGTGCCTACGCTAGGTGATGATTCAACACCATTATTTAAAGTAAAATTAGAATAGCCGGGTCCTTGCCTCATTGGTAGACTCTGCCGAGTTTCAACAGGAGGTCATTGCCCCGTGGGTGCGTTGCATTACTAACAAAAGAGAAAAAGATCTTTGGATCAATGAACTTGGATGGTCTGGATTGCCATATACGTATGCCACATGTACAAAGGTATGGGTTTTATCCATGCTGTCCATCCATTTTTTCCAGATCCAAGGATCAAGTGGACTACACCACTGGAAGCAATCAGTGATAATGATCTCTACCGTTGAAACCTTCATCGGACCTATTGTGGTGTTTATTTACCATCCAACCTGTTCATAAGTTTGTATAGGCTTAAATGGAGAGAAGTACAAATATCAGCTTGATCAAAGCTTGTATGATCAATTCCACGAAGTTTTTAGACTTGGGCGTCTAATACCCATTGTATGGTTCACTTGAGCCTTAGATGTGCATCATTTTTTACCTCATACCCTAAAATCATCTGGCAAAATAATTAAATGGCTTAGATAAAATCCATACATTACAGTAGCCCCACCCTATAAAATGATATGGCAAAATGGATAGACAGCCCAGATAAAATCCATACATTACAGTGGCCCCCACATAGCCCCTGCCGGAGTAGGTCTAAGGGAGGGCATGACCCAATCCACTTCCATGAGAACTATATCACCCCACCATCCGACCCGGATTCAGCGGACTGAGGGACCACTGGGATCAGGTTAGGTGAGGCTGACGAGGCCCTAACGTGGTAAGATTCTATTGGGCCATATATGACTGTTAGAGACAGGACATATTGCATGTGCATGTTTGAAAGTGGTTAGGTCGAGCATGCACTTGGCCGAC
Source organism: Liriodendron chinense (assembly GCA_003013855.2). Lineage (NCBI taxonomy): Eukaryota > Viridiplantae > Streptophyta > Magnoliopsida > Magnoliales > Magnoliaceae > Liriodendron > Liriodendron chinense. Next base: position 1,852,308 of record PVNU02002353.1, read on the forward strand.
GTCACACGAGTCTAGTCCCATCAAAGCACGCATATTAGGGATCTGCCCCCAAGCACCATGGTTCTAGACACTGTGATTTGATGGAGCCATGCATCGACCAAGCATATTTGAAAGCTGTACGGTGGAATGGGTATGTCACTTTAGGCTGAGAGCGTGTTACTAGGGAAACAACTTAGTGGGTGTTATCCCTAACTGTACGGGGCCTTTCTTGATTTATTTTTTACATATCCAAGCTGTCTATCTATTTTTCCATCTCATTTCAGAGCGTGATACCAAACCCTAAGAAGATATGATTGTCAAGTGGAACATACCACTGGAAACAGTGATGAATAACTAATAAAAGCTTTTTATAGGCCATGAAAGTTTTCGATCTATCTAATCTTTATAGTTTCCCTTCATCCATATCTTTTTGACATTATTAACAAGTTGGATTTCCAATAAGCATTATTAAAACCTTATGATGGGCTCTTTGGAAATTTTAATGGTGGGGCACTCAATTGTCACTGTTTCTAGTGGTATGGTCCACCTGAAATTTGGATCTGCATAATTTTTGGAACCCCATTCTAAAATAGGCAGAAGAAATGGATGGATGGCGTCGATATACAAAATATCACCCATGTGGGCCACAAGGTAAGGGTAACACCCACTAAGCTGTTTCCTGGTAACACCTAATTCACCCAGTGTATGCTCCTCTCTAACAACAGCTCGTGGCTCATATATCGCCACGTCAGGGTCAGTGAGCCAATGTAGAATCCACTGAATTGGCGTCCAGCTTGTCTCCAGTGATATTTCACCACTGGCAAGTCCACCTAATTTCAGGCTCCACAATGGACGGAGTATATTGTCACCAACTTACTTACAGTTTGTTTGGATGGTTGATTTCCATGGTAATGTGGTATAGTCCACTGTAAAAAGATAATAATTATGATTACTTGGGTAGTCAGATGTAGACAATATGTAATTTTAAAGGCTTTACTTTTTTACATACTGTAATTTTCTAAATAGACGCATGGATATAACTTTCTAATATGTGTTATATCTATACTGTTTATCAATTTTACAATATTATTTTAGGGCTTGAACCTAAATATCAGCTTCATTCGGCACTTCTGTGGGCTATAAGAGCTTTTTAATGCTAGACATTCAATCCCAATTGCTTATGTGGTGTGGTCAATTTTCATTTTGGATGTAGCTCAATTTTTATCTATTTTCATAATATTCTCTTGCAAAATTAACGGACGGTGTAGGATATAACACATACATTATAGCGGGGCTGCAAAACTCTGCCACATCAAATCACTTCCTTCCCATGCAATAAGATAGATTCTTATGATTTAACAGCTTGTTTATCCGAACGGCTACAACAAGGAGTAATAATGGAAGTCTTACCAGTATAATATTGTGAAGGTCAATAATCCAAACACACCCTTACAATAAAAATTACCCTGATTGAATGATCTTAACCATATGATGTTGGCCAATATGGCAGATCCATCTTAATTTCATCACTGTCCATCCAATTGGATATTTATAATAACCCACTCCATTTTTATTAAGATCATGTGCTACCATAAATATCCATAAATTGGGACGTGAGTTTCCCTGTTGGAGGCACTTCCTGCAGCCCAAATCTTTGCGGGTCCCCTACCACAACGTCCATTTGAAACCACTCGGTTCACCAGCACAGCCAGCTAATATTAAGATGATGGCATAAAAGATCCCCATCATCTGCTTGAAAATAATAGGATTTTCTTGTTGGCGTGACGGGATTGGATGCAGCCAATGCTGACTTGGACCAATCAGGTTGGTGTGCCAAACAGAAAAATCCTATTATTTTCGAGCAGATGATCTGAATTCGAGCACATAGTGAGGCAGATCCAAGACTCAATTGGGCTAAGTAGTGAGGACTTAATGTTATGCTTAGAAACCGATTTTAGCCTACAGAAGTTTTGTATTGGGCTGATATTTGTATTTTTCTTTCACCCTCTAGGAATCACTTTATGAACGGGTTGGATGGCGTATAAAATTCACGGGGGGGTGTTCAGAATTTTTTTTAATGGTGGTGCTTTCATCTCCACTATTTTCTGTGGTGTGGTCCACTTGAGCCTTAGATCTGCCTCATTTCTGAACTCTCAACCGTAACATGATCTGGAGCAATTGATAGACGGAATAGATTTCACACGGACATCGAAGTGGACCCCACTGAGCTTTGGGTTACACAAACACCCCCTGAAACTCGCGTCCCATTCCTAAATTTCTATAATTGCCACAAATTGGTGCCACGTTCTTTCCAGTAGGTGAATGGGTCACCACAACTTTTAAAGTGGTAGGGGTACTATCATAGCAGTCTTTGTCGTATACAAATGGTTAGAAACAATCAATCACTGCAAATTTTAACAATGGGCCTATTCATGAGATGACCTATCAAATGGTCGGTTCTGATCGATTTAGACGTTCACCAATCATCTGTTGACCGGCTTGATACCATTTCCAGGACATGCTTTTAATACCATAGGAAAGTGAGTCAACTCGGTTGTGTCCACTTTTGTACACGGCGGAACTGGTCACCAGGTGGAAATGGGTATTGGTATCTATCTTGGGGAAAGATCACAAACGTTTGATCTGAGTGGGGCACCTGGTATATGTATGTAGAATACACAGTGCATTCGGTGCACCTCATGTTCGCTATACACCCCATCTGTCATCTCGACCCAAAACTCAGGTGGGATCATCACAGTGGTATGTGCTACCTGAGTTGGATGGCTGGAGTTTTGATGCGTCCTATTATATATAGTGGGCCGCACCTGATGAATGGGTTGACGGCGAATACGCAACTGGATCCCATGTTCTGCCTGGAAGTTTCTACTGTGGATGTCCCCCATTAATGTTCCCTTTGGTGTGGCCCACATGTGTTATGAATCATCCTGAATTTCGAGATATAGGCCTAACATGTGGGGAACATAAATAGACGCTTGTATGGTATTGTACCTTATTAATTTTAACCTTTTCGGAGAGAACCAATCAAAAGAAGGCACATGTCATTACAAGAAAGTATGCATGCCAGTTGATTGAAACCCATCATAATAAATGTCAACGAGGAGAAAAACACCTAGATGTTAGGTAGCTATGAATGGCTACCGTAATGGCTTAACGTGGAGTGTTTTTTTGCCTCCAAAAAGTTTATAGATAGTAGAGAAAACCAAGAATAAATAGTCACATATTAACCAAATCAAACCGAACAAACTTATTTTATCAATTTGATGTAGATGATGTAGCTGAGCTCTATGTGATAAAGATGGATAGAGAAATGATTAAAAGAAGATTGCGAGAAAAGAACCGCGACCCAGTAAATTCATGGAAAAATAGTATATGATGACCGGTTGTCCGCCCTCCCCGACTGGTCCAAAGATCGGCCGTAAATTCCCCTAAAGACTTCCAACTCTATGGACTGTCCAGAGTTGATTGCGATCAGTCACTCGACTGATCGTCAAACCGGTCTAAATTCCCTAGAGAGTGGCTGAACTCCCTGGATAGTTTGTGACCTCTGCCGATCGGTCGAGGCCCCTTGTTCGACCGGTCAACAATTGCGCCCGTTGAGCATGAACTTGCTATTTTTTTATTTTCTGATTTCCAGTTTTAATTAAGACGCTTGGTTTATGCCAATTAGGGTTTCTATCACTTAATATAGGATATAAATGCTTGTTTTATTTCATTTTTTGGAGATTATTCAATTTTATTCTTCTTCAAATAAAGCTTGCTTTATCTTTCTTCTTCGTGGATTCGAAGTGCCGGTTGAGGATTCCTGGATTGCTCTGTGGATTCATAATTTTATCTCGTGAGAGAGACGGTGTTCAATCTCATTTCGTTGACGTCTACGCCAAATTGGTATTAGAGAGAGGAACAACCTTGGAAAGATGTCATTTAGCGGAGATCGCGGCAACAATCCCACTAACGGTGATTAGGGGATGCAATATCTCATGGAGAGGATAATGCTCTCCAAAAATCATTTGAAATGTCTATCCAAGGTGATACACGACCGTCGATGGTTGCTATGCGGAACAACCCAATGTTCCAGCAAGAACTCCTAGCGACAGCTTATAGGGCGAACCCAAAAGACTCAGAGGGCAGCAAGGAAGAAGTTGAATGTTTCCTTGCTCAACAACAAGTGCACAGATACGATTGCAACGATCGGGCGAAAAAGGACAACAGAGGTAAGGCCAAACTTTCCTTCTTCAACGGGTTGTTACACATCTAAGAATTTCTGGGTAGAAGTCGAGAATTCCTTTGAATATATGGAAATTCCGAAAGAGAAGAAAGTGAAGCTTGTAGCGTATAAAGTCGGGTGCTTCCGCATGATAGGAGCAATTGCAACTTTCTTGAACCCAATAGAACAAGTTGCCCATTTGGACATGGCCCAGGATGTGACAACTTCTGAGATCGTGATTCCTTCCTTGAGACTACGAACAAGTTCTATTTCAGCAATATCAAGATTGCTGCCAGGGAAGTCGGATCGTTGATGACTACATAGCCGAGTTCAACAGGTTGGCGACATGTAATGATCTGTCGAAGACAGACGCTAAAAGGGCCGCGAGATTTATTGGTGGCTTGATGACCAATGTTCAAGATTGCGTACAAATGCTCCCGGTATGGACTGTGGAGGATGCTATTCAGTACGTCAATCGCGCAGAAGTTGCACTAGCTCGAGTTCTTGCGCGTTCTTATCCATCACCTCGTGTGCCTACGCCAACCCCAACATCGGATGCACCCCCGTCAAAGGGCACAAAACCTGTTGGTGGGTGTGCCTAGTCCCCAATGACTGCAAATCGAGATCGAGGGAGCGGTCCCTCCAAGCCTCAATGCGTGACATCGACCATAGCCGGTCCAAGTCGAGCACCCAATCCATATACTCGCCCCGACTAAACAATTGTTGGCATTGTGGTCAACTTGGTCACTTATCCAACGTATGCCCTCAGCACCCCGCAACCAATTTGATGACCAATGAAGGAGGGGTGGAAGGAGAATTGGTTGAGGGAGAGCCCGATCAAGATGAGTTCGAATAGGCCTTTGAGGAGGACGACGTCGGAACGGAATGGTTAGTTCAAGACCATGGGGAGTCCTTGGTTGTTAGGCGCCTATGTTACACTCCTAGGCAAGAGGTTCATCCATAACGACATAATATTTTCCACACCCGCTGTACCGTAAATGGAAAAGTGTGCGGTATCATTATCGACGGTGGAAGCAGTGAAAACATAGTGTCCAAGGTGATGGTGGACAAACTCTGACTACCGACAATAAAACACCCAACCCCCTACTTCCTTGGTTGGATCAAGAAGGTCAGAGACACCAAGGTAATGGAACACTGCTTGATTTCCTTTTCCATTAGTAGGAGCTACAGGGATGAAGTTCTGTATAATGTAGTAAACATGGATGCATGCCACATGCTTCTCGGTTGACCATGGTAGTCAGACCGAGATGCAACCCATAGGGGTTGAGACAATACTTACACCTTTGTAAAGGATGGGTGAAGAGAATTCTTGCACCCACGACACCGAAGAGTCGTCCTAAGACTTCCGAAGTGAAGGGAAACACTCTCTTGGCCACAAGAGAATTCTTAGAAGAGTCTAAAGAGACTGAAAAAAATTTACGCCATTATCTTGAAGGGTGAGACTTCAGAGCCCTCGAATATACTCTTGGTTCTGAGACCTTTGTTAAATGACTTTAAAAGTGTGTAGCCTGAAGAACTATTAGATGGTTTACAACCCATGAGGGATATTATCCAGCACTGTATCAACTTCATCCCAAGATTTAGTCTACCAAACTGTCCACATGACTATCGCCTGAGCCGGAAAGAGAGTGAGATCCTCCAAGGGTAGGTTGAAGAATTGTTGAAGAGAGGACTTCTGAGGGAAAATATGAATTCTTGCGCAGTTCCAACATTGTTGACGTCGAAGAAAGATGGTAGTTGAAATGTGCATAGATAGTCGGGCGATTAACAAAATCACCATCAAGTACATGTTTCCCATACCGTGCCTGGATGATATGTTAGACATGTTGGAGGGTTCCCAAGTGTTCTCCAAGCTTAACTTGAGGAGTAGGTACTATCAAATTTGCATTCGGCTCGGGGATGAATGGAAAACAACGTTTAAAATAAAGGAGGAACTGTATGAATGGCTGATTATGCCATTTGGTTTGTCAAACGCTCCAAGTTCCTTTATGCAGCTCATGAATCAGACTTTGAAGCCATTCATAGGAAAATTCGTCGTACTGTACTTCGACGACATTATGATTTACAACAAAGATGAAGTGGAACATGTGGGACATCTCAGACATGTTCTCTAAGTGCTTCAGGAAAACAAGCTATACCTGAATCTGAAGAAGTTACTGGAATTGAATGCGAAATACAAGGAAGACATAGAAAAATGTCGAAGGTCCAAGGTGTTTGAGGTTAGGGATTAAGTGATGGTCCATTTGCGCAAGGAGCATTTCCCATCCAGAATATATAACAAGCTGAAGCAAAAGAAGATTGGACCCGTGCCGATCCTTTAAAAGATCAATGACAATGCTTATGTTGTTGATTTTCCAAAGGAATTCGAGATATCTCGGCATTTAATATTGTCGACTTGTATAAGTACCATGAGCCGGAGATCAATGAGAACTTGAGGTTGAGTTTTTTCAAGGAGGGGAGATTGATGTAGAGGATGTAACTGAGCTCTACATGATGAAGATGGACCAAAGAAGGGATCAAAGGAAGACCGTGAGAAAGGAGCCACGACTCAGAAATTTGTGGAAAAATAGTGCCTGATGACCGGTCGTCCGCCCTCCTCGACCGGTCCGAAGACCGGTTGTAAATTCCCCTGAAGACGTCCAACTCTCTGGACTGTCTAAAGCTGATCGCGACCGGTCATCAAACTGGTATGAAATTCCACAGAGAGCGACTAAACTCTCTGGACAGCTTGAGACCTCTACTGACCAGTCGAGGCCCCCTATCCGATCGGTTGACAATTACGCCGGTTGCACGCGAACTTCCTATTTTTTTTATTTTTTGGTTTTCGTTTTCGATTAGGACGCTTGATTTATGTGAATTAGAGTTTCTATCACTTAACCTAGGATATAAATACTTGTTTTATTTCATTTTTGGAGATTATTCAATATTGTTTTTCTTCAAATAAAGCTTGCTTTATCTTTCTTCTTCGTGGATTCGAAGTGCCGGTTGAGGATTCTCCAATTGCTTTGTGGATTCAGAGTGTTTATCTCGCGAGAGAGACGGTATTCGATCTCATTTTGCTGACACAATTTATCTTTTTATGTTCCTTAACATAGTCGTCTATCTAGGAGTAACTATATTTCAAATCTACACTTATATGTTAGACTAAGTTATCTCAATAAAAGCGGCTTTTTTTTTTTTTTTTTTTTTTTTTTTTTTTTTTTTTTTTTTTCAGAAAGGTGCCTTGCAGTTGATTCCTGCAAATGACTATAAGCATTTCTTTTCGATCTACTACTGCATTTGAAAAAGTTCCTTCCCATGGAAGGCAAGGTGTAATCCATTTACAGAGGACGAACCCCGGCCACCCTCCGATAATCGCCCTGATCATTTCAAACAATATCTTACGAATGGTTGAATACGTGGCCGATCTTCTCATGTCTTGGTAATATGCGATCGAGTTCGACATATCTGCCTATTTCGGTGGTTGGGGCTCGATTGAAATGGAGCTGCACAGTTGGTCTTGGCACACCTGCACACATTACACGCGGTCAAAAGTGTACTGGCGAGGCAACAGATGGCACTAACATACAGCTCGAACTACACTAGTTACTTGTTGATCGCTCACTCTATAACCAGTTTGTATTGTTGAAGCGTTATTTAGAACAGGACCATTGATGTTGTTCTTTAAAACATGGGCCCATCCGCACGGAGTTTGGACTAGGGACTAGTAGCAGATTTGGAAAGATCCAGTGTAATGAAGGGAAAAGGTCACGTACGTGGCCATAGCCACCGGGAGCGGATTAAGTGTTACCCTTACCGTGGGGCCCACTTTGATTCTTTGTCATATATCCACACCATCCATCCGTTTCCAGCCCATTTTAGGGCATGGTCCCAAACATTAAGCAGATCCAAATCTCAGGTGGACCATACCACAGGAAGGTGATTGAACGCCCACCGTTAAAAGCTTCCATGGGGCCATCGTAAGCAGATCTGTAATGTTTATTTGCAATCCAACCCGTCGATCATAAGATAAACCAGATCTGGATGAAGGGAAAATAAAAAAAGATAATTTTTATAGTGGTGTGGTCCACCAGAGATTTAGATCTGCATAGATTTTGAGATAACGTCCTAAAATGAGCTGAAAAACTGGATGTGGGTCATTGATATACAATACATTTATTAACGTGGGCACCAGATGGTAATGTTAACACCTCATCCATTCCTTAGCCACGCATGGCATTACGTGTAAACTAATCTCCTCCTGCGATTGATGGTGCCTGATAACCCTTGTACATTTCTCCCTGCATAGGGATTTCTAGGGTGGGTTTTAATAGAATGCAGAGTCTACACAACATAGATGTATCATATAGGGCTTGGTTCTCATTGTCTAGTCATTCATTAACACAGTGTACATGGACTAAAATGATATTCATCCACTGAGAAATAGATTATTAGGAACATTTCCAAATTCAATGTACAGGTGCATCTCATTTGCTGGCTGTACCATCTTGACTTTTGCCGGTGTGTATGCATATGGGATGGCTTGGATATTCCATCCAACGATGAGAACCGTCTTTGCTGGGTTTTATAATTTTTTTAAAATAAAATATTTTATTTTAGAAAGTAAATAAATATATTATATATATTTTAAAAAATACACATGGATTAATGGTGAGAGGAGAGGTTTTGGGCACTAGCAAACCATACACTCTGGCTGCTTGAGAACTTTGTAAGGAACTTAAAGAACCTAAGCCTTTTGCCATCTGATTTAAACCCTTTCAAACCATATGAAGTTTTACCCACTAATGACTAAGGTTCTAGCCATAGTGTTGGTTAAGTATGCCTAACATATGATTGTACATATGTCGTTGATGACACATGTGGTACACATTGTGACAATTAGATTGATTAGAATTTGAGTGGTACTTATATGTGTCGTAATGTGGTAATATATTTTTTTACAATTATATATTGTCTTAAGGAAGGGCATGTAGATCCTTTTATGGCAAATATAACTATTATATGTGAATGAGTGTGTTGATGTCTTGAAGATGCATAAGAGTGTCTTTTGATGAAGGACACTATATTCTTATAAATTTTATATATTATAGATTTCATTGTCCAAAGATCTAAGAATATTTCTATATTGAGTTGATACTCTCATCTCTGTTATCTTCCACTCTATCCTCTTTGAATAATTAGGCATATCATTGTTAACTTCAAATGCTTGAAGTTGTAAATCTTTGTATTGAATTGTAATCTACAAATTCATTGTATCTTGAAAATAATTTGCCGTTTCTCTTTATTCACACTTGTTGGAGTATCTAGAAAAGAACAATAAATTTATTCTACAGTATTGGTTGTTCAAGTTAAGATTTACATTTGTCAATCTGATTTTTTTATTTTTTATTTTTATAAAAAAGTTTCATTTCCTACATTATGCACGTTTATTTTTCCATTAGTCTTGTGTAGTAGCTTAGGCTCGGAGTCCTGGCATTCTAGGAAACCCTTCCCATGACTCCCATGCATATGCATTTATCCTAGCTGTAGTTAGCAAAGCTCGTTATCGAAAAAAAAAAATAGTTATTTGATGTCTGAAACTCTATATTTTAGAAGATAGTAAAAAAAACCTTATTTTTTTCAATAGGCAAATATTTTTTTTTGAAAGGCATTGGACAAGCTAAATTAAACATGTTCTCTTAAAAATTTATTTTTATTTTTAAAAATTGGCTATATAAGAAAAGAAGATATTAACGTTTGCCATCCATTAATAGAATTGAGCAGAATGTGAAGAATTTTAGTGGTGATGGATCCATCATATAAAGTTGAATATGATTGATTTGAGAGAGGCAAAGATTGATAGTACTCCTGCAATTTAATTACCTACATACATGAATACATGACATGCATAGGAAATCAATTCGTTTTAATAGAGTTCTTATGTTCTGATTTTATTTATATATAGCGTATACATGCATCTATGTGCATACATAGCTTCTTCTTCTTCTTCTTCTTCTATTTTTTTTTTTTCACTTAGCCTTTTAAGTCAAAACAATATTAGACCTGAGCTTTTCATTCTGTCTCCTGCCATTTCTATTTCTTTGACTGATACTGGTTGAGTCTGAACTAAACAAAAAATATCTCTTACTGTTTTTTCCTATGTAGCTTTTTAAGAACCATACTCCTGGCTGGACCATCGATGTATGGATATATTCTTCATGTTTGTTTTTTTTTTTTTTTTGTACTTGGGTGGCACACGTGAGCTACGTTCATTCTATGGTGACTTCATCAATGACAGAACTTTGTTTTAAACTTCATATTTATTGAAAAGAAATTCACTTTTTTTGTACTTTTTTTAAACACCCACACCACTCACACTCAGTCACGGACTCACACCACTTGGGCACTCAATCTCATAATCTCAATGTTGAAATAAAGCTTGTCTACCAAACAGAGCTATAGAGCTGGACCCATTGAAAAGAAACTTGTATAAGTGACTTATTTTTTAAACCTCCATATGTTTAAGGATGTGAAAAAGAAAAAAAAAAAAACTTCTAAATATTTTATTTTTATTTTCTCAAAAACTCATGTTATTAAACAAATTGAGGGCAATTAAATAAAATAGAGATCGGATTTACCATCAATTTACAGAATTGAGAAGTTGGAAAATTATAGCTGAGGTGGATATGTTTATACGGCAATTGCTTGAGAAGGAAGTTATCCAAGAGAGGCAACGTATAAGATTTTAACTACTATTTAATTACCTATAGACATTTTTGTTCATGTGCATATTATTTTTGTTAATTCTTTTATTTAATCTTATTTTTATATAACGCAGAAACAGACAAACACACGTGGCCGGCTCGTTCCCCTCCATAATTTTGAGGAGAGCGGATAAGGTGAGACCCCGGCCTAACCTAAGACGGTGGGGCCCTTACCATGGGGTTACCATGGGGCCCACCTTGATGTATGCATTATGTATCCACCCCGTTTATCCGTTTTTAAAGTTCATTTTAGGGTACCATCCCAATAATGAACCATATCCAATAGTCAGGTGGACCATAACGTAAGAAACAGTGGTGATTAACCATTAATGGGCTAAAAAAGTTTTGGATCATGCTGATATTTGTTGTTTCCCTTCATCCAGGATTATTTGACCTTATCAATGGGTTGGATGGTAAATAAAAACTGCAGAAACATTAAGGTTCTCCTAAATAGTTTTTATTGTAGGACGGTCAATCATCACTGTTTCTTATGGTATGGTTCACCTGATAATTGGATCTACTTAATTTTTGGGATATTACCCTAAACTGATCTGTAAAAACGGATGGACGGCGTGGATACATAATACATATATCAATGTGGGCCCCACGGTAAGGGCCGCACGGTCTTGTGTGAGGCCGGGGTCTCACCTAATCCGCTGAGTCAAACTCATATTAAACCCGGACTTTCGGTTGTCCAATTTTTTGGCGTTTTCCATCTTAAAGTGAACTTTTTACTGTCTTTTCAATGATTGACAGACATTTCCCATGCCCCCTTTTCCTTTCTGCCACAGGTGTTTTTTTTCTAACTGGGACAGATTCCTATCTTAGATTAGCACCATCTTGAAAATGGACAGGTTCTACTCTCATGTGGCATGTGGCACTGATATACAACTATTCAAAACCATTTAAATTGTGGACCTCATTTTCAACTGAGAATATTTATATAAAGACACTGATAAAGCAATCTTACCATTCAACTAATGGCTATTGAATGGATGGTTAAAAATATAATAGTAAAAGGTTTAAATTCAAAGGGAAAAATTGGACAGTTAATATTATCTTCTTGTTGCAAAATTTCAGTTATGCTCCATCCACAGTTGGGTTAGTTATTTGGATGGTTTGGATTGAGGTACAATTATATATGCAATGTTTATGGTTGAAGAGTCAACACCACTTTTTCAATGGTGAAAAACCAATCTGGCCTTTCTATGATTCTTCCAATGTAAATGGGTGGGAAATATTATATAAGGTGAAGGTTCTGATCTAGCTGTTCAGATTGGCTGTATAGCCATCAATTTCGAATACTCTTTTTTCAAAAGTTGACAATGATTGAAATGAAACCATTCCTTTGTTTCCTTCATACCTTTTATTTATTTATTTATTATCTTCTACCCTTCCTGCATTCATTTATATAACTGAGCAATGATGTACAGTATGGAACAATGATTTTATTTCATTTTTTTTTTTCTCCATTCATGATCAGGACCTTTCTTTAATGAGGTTGTTGGAGCCGTCCAATCTTAAATCAAGGAAAAGGAGGAGAAGAGGAAATAGTCAAAACCGGCCAAGAATAAGAAAGGAAAAATAAACAGAATCATGTGACATTTGGTTCATGTCATCACTAAATCATGACCGACGACATGCCATGTGGGACTTCAATGCACTTTTTCAATGAGACATGAAATTGGTAATTATTGTTGTGGCCCACTAATTTCTTTTTAGTTGATTTTGTTTAAAAGTCCATCCCATGTGTGGCCCATACAAGTGCCAAATGTCATAGCTTTTTTTTTTTCTTGTAACATACATGTTGTCTAGCCCATGGGGCCACGTGGCGGGCTGAGGACCACTATCACGACACATGTCGATGTGTAAAAAGCCATGCGCTTAAGAACAAGATTAGTCTTTTAAATCAATGAAATTGTGTATGAAGAAAAGAGAAGACAATGGGAGAATTGAAGAGACTCCTACTGTCCCTGGCTTTGGAAATCAATCTTTTGTACCCACCTGCCTTAAAGCCACTGCACATGGAGTGGTCTGATTTTCTAGCCACTTCTGATTATTCTAAATTCAATGGCCTTAGAATGGTAGATGACCATACTTGTTTTAGCTATAGCAACGTTCTTGTTTCATGATAAATGATCTTTGTCCTAGAGTTACATAAGCTACAGCCACAGTAGCAGAATATAGACATATGGACAATCTAATCAGTCCATCTGGGTCACCCATTACACATAGTTCATACTTTGTGGGCACCCATGCAAAAATAATAGGGATTCAATGATTTTATCCATCCAAACTAAGTCTTTTTTTTTTTTTTTTAAATGTTTCCAAAGCCATTGGATGGATGCTTAAGATTATCTGATTGAAGTGATTCTTTAGAACCATAGGCAATCCATGACAGACCTCACGGAATGGACTAAATCAAAGGATGATCACACGTGTTTGAATGTAAGGTAAATGGTTCAAGTTGCATCTTGCATGCCGCCAACTGTGATGTTTGAGTGCCATCCAAAGAGTCTGTTAGATGCACCTTCCAATGTTAGGCCTACAACCCAAAATTCGGTTTGATCTATAACACAGGTGGGCCTCACCAAATGGAATAATGGTGGTCACTTGGGAGCGGTAGCATGCCAGTTTGGATCCATGCTGTGGATGGAGAGAGCTGTGCCTGTGGGACTAGCTAGAAAACTTCAAATTATATCTCAAGCCAATCAACAGCCTCTTCTCAATACATGAAATGCAACATATTTCAAGCGTAGGTGAATTAGCTCATCTATATTCCTTTTAAGTGTCATTTTTCAAATTACAAAATGTACATGAGCTTAAACCATGATAATGCACCCCATTTTTCTGAGTATCACTCTATAAAAGTTCAAACATGGAAGATACGAGTTTTGTGGTCAACTTACCAAACTGTTCTAAGATGGGCCACACCGTCGATGGACCATGCATCAACAGTCACCTAGTCGAAAGATTGTAACCACCCAATATCTCTATTCTTTTATCCACAAGGAGTTGCATTTCTCTTCTTAATTAGCCGTACGTCTATTTTCAGGTCACAAATGAAAGGTTTAGGATTCTCCTATCAATTTTTCGGATGGTCCATCCACCGTGGGTTCATTAAACCAATGGGCTGGATCATTGAAAATGGACCCCTCTTGTGAGGATACGAATGCACATTCTCCAGTGGAAATCACATAATTCTTCTTGGGTTCCTTTGATTATCATACACTAAATACCTTTTATATATATATATATAGACCTAATCCCATTCATGGTACACAAATGCGGAATATTGGAATCTGAATCGTGTGGAAGTGGTTCCATTGAATCCGGCAATTCGAACCTGGGTTTGTGCCACTCCATCATTTGGAATAAGTATAGTTATAAAATTAAAAAAGGATTAAAATATAATTTTAGAAAATCTATAAATAAGAAAAATTATTAGAACATGAGCAAATATTGCATAGTTGCACAATAATCAGAGCTTTGTTATGTGCACATGCGTGCTCAACAAAGCTCTCGTATGGGCTACACCTGTGCCAACATGGCACATACGTGAGATCTAATCCATCCATCAGGTTGGTCCAATCAGCACGTGGGCCCCAAAATTGGAAACGGGCAGTTGGGTTAGAAAACTTCAGCCAAGTTCTTCAGAGCCGTACAGTTATTTTGCAAACTGTGGCCCACCTGACCAGTCGATCAACTTGATTCTTGGGCTAGGACATCATATATTATTTTCAATCACTGATCAGATGGGTAGGATCATCTAATGGAAGCTATTCTGGGAATAGGCTCATTCCATGATTGGCCCATCCAATGAATGGTTTAAATCATCCAAAGGTCAACACTGCTTAAATGGTTTCTGGGTTAGTGTTAGGCCTACCAATTTCTTTCACTTCTATGCAGAATCAATTGAGTTTACGAAATCTATGATATATGTTTTCATCCCCTGTAATTTTAAAATAAATAATATTCATAACTTCCAAAATGCAAGTTTCTTCTTGATCAGATCGTTTATTTAGTAACTTTGATACATGGAAGACTTCACAAAGAAGAAAAAAAAAAGATTGTTTTTTTAATGGAGATCATGCATAATACATACATACACCAGGCTTTGAAATGGGTGAGGTACGTTATGTATTGTTCAGCACCGATGTCATTATGTATCGCATGGTATCGCCCTATTCCGGGGGGATGTGGGGGCCTATGTACACCTGCATAGTTTATGGGTGATAACGGTATGTTTTGGGTGATATGTACCAGTTTCGGATGATATTTTACTTTGATATACATAAATACGTTCGAATGATGTACACAGGTGCATGCCGGCACACATTGTATAAATACTTCGATTCTTTTTTTTTTTTTTTCTTTTTCTTTTTAATTCATTGAGGCAGGATTGCAGATGATCATGCAATTCTCAAATAGAGGCTGATTTCCTTTGGAACTAAAACGACTTTAAGCATGAGAGAGAGAGAGAGAGAGAGAGAGAGAGAGAGATGTATACACATAGATAATGAATTATCCAGGATAGTTCAGAAACACAGACAAGGGTACCAAGCAAAGTCCCCTTTTCTTCAGTTCTGTACACTCCTTTCCCACAAAATCCATCTCATTTCTCTCATCTGTTTGCAGCTCTAAACAACCACCAGAAACAATTTCCTTCTCCTACAATATCAAAATAAGGTAACATGCTAATCTACAAACAGAATACTTACAATCAAATTACCAAAAGAAGAAGACCCCCCCCCCCCCCCCCCCCCCAAAAAAAAAAAAAAAAACAAAAAAAAAAGAAAAGAAAAGAAAAGAAAAAGACAAAAAAGGGAGGAAAAAGAAAAGAGAAAAGATAAATCAATTGAGTTTTACCTGAAAACTGTTTTTATCATCTTCTTTCTTTCTTGGGCTCATATCCAACTGTTTCAAATCACTAACCTATTACAGATAAACAAAGAAAGAAGAAGTCAATTACATCTCTATATATAGAAAACCCAAAAGAAAACGAAAGAAAAAAAAGAGAGAAGGATATGTGGGTTTTTCTTTTGGGCTTTTAATGCAAAAACCCATTTTAATGCCAAAATCCTTTTTCTTTCCTTGCCTAGAAAATGGTGTGTGCATTAAAAAGAAAAAAGTGTTGTGTAAATATCTTCTCTCCTTTCATTTTTTTTAGACCTTGGGACTATTAACAGGAGAGCTAGCAGTATCTTCCAAAGATTCATCCTCCAAAGCTCCTCTCTTTCTCCTCTTCTTCAAGCTCAATTCCCTACATTTTTTCTCTGTCGGGCCCGGCGACAGCACGTTGATGTGGCTGGAGAGCTTCCATGCAGCCTCAGCACATGAAGCAGCATCAGAAATCAAGGAAGAAGAAGAACCCATGTAGCCAAAAGAAGAAGTGCTTGAATTTCTATTTTGTGCTGTTAAGAAGTCATCAAAATACATGGTCCAACCACTTTCTTCAGAACATAGAGATTTTTGGGAAGATGGAGCTTCTTTCTTCATGGAGGATTGGATAGAGTCCTCCATCAGATGGGCCGAAAGGAAGAGAATGGGAGGTGTTTTTGTTCTCTATGTTTGGAGAAATACCTGCAAGGGCTTTTATAGAGAAGCTCGAGCGAGCGAGCGAGCGAGCGAGAGAGAGTTTTCCTGTTTGCGTCGGTCGCCACTCAACATCCAGCGTGTGTCGCCAGCTACTGGGCCCTTCCATGATGATATACTTCTATAATTGAACGGTCCGTATCATCGTTGCCAACGCAATTAAGCCATTGCCTCGTGATCGAACTTCAGTAATGATCCTAACCTTTGATTTTAGGGGTTGAATGCAAGCTTTGTTTCAAATTCATCCGTGGATAATAACGGTCAAAATCATCCGTTCACCTAAAGTTTCTTAGAGTGGAGCTTACGGCATAAAGCTCAAAACGTGAACGGTTCCGATCCTGGAATTCCACCCACAATGTGGTGTAAATTGGGGTAGCGAATTCGGTCAGCTTAGGTAACACCTAGTTCCGTCAGGTAGTGAGCGTGGGACCGCCTTTATGCATGTGTTGTATATTTGCACCATCCACCTGTTTTGCCAGCTCATTTTAGGGCATGACCCAAGAATAAAGCATATCCATATCTTAGGTGGAAACCACCATAAGAAACCGTAGTTATTGACCATTAAAATCTTCTTGTGGGGCACAAAAGCAAGAAGTTTTAGATGGTGTTTTCCCTTTTTATTCTGGCCTATGTGTCCTTGTGAACAAGTTGGATAGCAAATAAACATTACCATGGGCCTAGGAAGTTTTTAATGGCGGGTATTGAATCACCACTGTTTCCTGTGGTGTCGTTCACCTGAGATTTGTGTCGGCTTCATTTTTGAGCTTATGCCCTAAAATGAGCCGGTGAAATGGATGGACAATATAAATATATAATAAATACATCAAAGTAAGCTCTCCGGTTTACAGGAAGAAGCTTAGGCATTTCAGTGGCAAGTCTCAGACTCTTCGGTTCGAGTGCTAAGGAGACACTAACCTCATTGGTGGGTGGGTGCATTGTGTGACTAACCAAGTGGGTGTGTTGTGTAGCCCAGCTAATAGGGTGGGGTGCATTGTATGACTAACATAAAAAAAAAAAAAAAAAAGCTCTCCAGTTGCAACCTTACTCGACCTGACCAAATGGGCTCCATAAATTAGATGGAAACAAAAGACTACACTTACCTGAGGTGCACCTTGCAGAAAACCCAAAAGCATCCTTACAAATTTATTCAAGAGAAAAATCCAAATCAAAACGAGAGCACCTGCACCCAAATCATTCATGCCAGCCCTTTTGTTTGTCAATCTATACAATAGCTCAACCTATTCTGCCGACCAGCCGAAAAGATCCCAGGCAGCAGTCAATATCTCAACCTATACACACGCACTCATACCCCACACACTCACACACTCACACCAAAGTGGGCCGGTTTGATTTTGTACTTCCTGGGTAAATGCATTGTAGATGGGTAATACTTACCTACCCAAGCATTTTCAACATTTTTTCCTATGCTTGTTTTGAGAGCATACTTTTCAGGCACTAAAATTGAGAAAGTTTGAAATTTTTTGTGGGGCCCACCGTGATGTTGTTGCTTATCAACACCGTTCATCCATTATGCCAGCTTGACTTTATGTCACAGGACAAAAAATGAGGCAGATCCAAAGCTTAGGTGAACCACACCACTGGAAAATGGGAATCGAACATTTATTGTTAAAAAGTTCTTGGGGCCTACTGTTTCCTCTTGTGTGGGCCACCTGAGTATTGTATCAACATCATTTTTTGGTTCATATCTTAAATTGTTCGTACAAAATGGATGGTCGGTATAGATATATCATAGACATCAAGTAGTTGGGCCTACGAATTCAAATCAATTCTTTCATACCAGTCTTCGAAGCAAGAATTCATGTGGATTTTCAAACGGAGTGAAAAGGTTATAATTACTCATTACAGGGTATTTCTTTGTGAATTGAAAAATCAAACAGGCCTCAATGATAGAAGCTTTTCCTCGATCACTAGCCAAACAAGCTGGGTTGACCATTGCAGGACTTCCTTGTCTACGTGGGTGTTTACCACAGATGTGAATTAGGTACTTACCTCGCCAGCACCAGTTGATGCGGTGAGATTTAATAAAGCAGTAGATTATTGTCAGAGATGGGCCTAGTTGAGTACAACTTAACTTTCAAACATATTTTGCGTGTGAGCCTAATCTCTAATAATAGCCCACTGTCCAATCAAATCCTATTACATGATTGATGTTGGTGCTGGCAAGCAATCAATCCACATCTGTATACTATGACTTGAGTTGCTATCCATTTCAACCCAAGTTAAATTTAATTCAATCACCAGTTGATTTCGTCAAGCATGGCCTTAAATGCCATGCATGTGCATGTGCATGTGCTGATAATTCTAGGGTGTTTGATATTTGATTTCCACTGGTAAATGGTGGGAAGCAAGTAATTATGATATTTTTTCCATGTTTGGTAGAGAGTGAAACACTAGAAGTAGGAAAATGTAATGGCATGCAAGAAATTCATCAGGATTGTGGACACATCATCTCCATGGGACCCACCATGATGTATTTTTTTTATACGCGCCGTCCATCCATACCAGCTCATTTAGGAATGTGAGCCCCATACGTTGAACTTGAATATTCACTCCACTCACACGTGAAAAAAAACACTTGTGTGAGATCAGAGCCACTCCTCATGTGATCCTAACAATGCAGACTGGATATCTTGACTATAAATGGCCATCATGTGGGCCACACAGTTACTAAAAGATTGAACAGTGATGAGGAACTGACCAACGGTTCAAATTCATATACGTGTATGGCTCACCTGATGGTTTCATGTTTGCCAGATTTCGATGTATGGGAATCTACACAGATATACTCTACTGAGAACTGGCACGATCTCACACACGTGTGGTTCGTCTTCACGTGTCAAGCGAGTGAACTCTGAAATCTCAGTCGCGCGGTGCAATGAGTATTTCTTTATGGACCAAGGGTAGTTGTGGAAGTTAAAATCAGCAGTTACAAAACAAAAGACATGGGCTGAAAAGTCAGGAAACGTGCACGAAGGATGGAATGGCAGGCTACTGACGGACGCGGATTTCCCAAGCCCGTGCAACGAAAAGCTCCGTGGGGCCCACTTTGATTTTACGTGTCATCCACTCCGTACATCATTTGAACCAGCGTACGGTAGTGCGTGAGACCAGAAAAGACGTCCATTTAAAAACGTAATTTGACCACTCCAAAGGCAAGAGAAGGACGGCAACGATCGCCAATGATTTTTTTTTTTTTTTTTTAACGGTCCACAGAAGTTTTGGAGGATAATATTTGGTCTATTCCTTCATCTTGGTGGGTTTTATTTTATGAATCGGTCAGATGGCACATAAACATCAAGGTGGGTCCAGGAAGGTTTCAACGGTGGATGTTCCATTCACTACTGTTCCTGTGGTGTGGCCCACTTGAGTCTTAAATCTGCCTGATCTTCGGTTTTATGTCTTAGCATGATCTGGCTGTATGTATTAGCACGATGTGGATCGAGTGATGGATGTCACACACACACACGCACATCGTGATGGGTCCCACAGAGCTTTTCATTGCACGGACTCAATCTATAACAGTTGTTATAGCAAATTTGCGTTCGCTATTGACGCTCGTGACGTGAAGTTTCTACCACACAATTTCAGGGCGCGGATTGCCTGCGAAAGCCTTTGCAGGCATCTCCTGCGCAAGGAAACTGGGTGGGGCCCACCGTGAGGTTTGTGAGAAATCTATGCCGTCCAACCGTTTTGTGAGATCATTTTATGCGTTGCGACAAAAAATGAACGGGATCCAAAACTCAAGTGCGCCGCACTAAAGCAAAAGGTGTGTAGGGAAATTCTTACCGTTGAAACCTCTATGGGGTCCACAGTGATGTTTATATGCCATCCATACCGTTCATAATGTCATTCCTACTGAGATGAACTGAAAACACAAATATTATCCTGATTCGAAACTTCTTTGGCCCCACGAATATTTCAACTGTGGAAGTTCAATCTTCATGTTTTCTGCCCACTTAAGTCTTTGATCCCATTCAATTTGGTCATAACATCTAAAATGATCTCACAAAACGGTTGGACGGCATATATTTCTCACAAACCTCACGGTGGGCCCCACCCAGATTCCTTTCGCAGTAGACTGCCTTACGAAGGCTTTCGCAGGCAATCCGCGCCCCCCACTGGGACTCCATGCTACCTAAAAGTACCCAAAAGCCCACATTGACACTGCGAATAAGTGGGACGCTTGCCTTTGTTTCTATTTTCAATATTAAAATAGAGAATTCATGGCCAAATGCGTTTGGCTATCACGTCATTGTGGGATCTCCTTCTAATCCGTTGAAACAAATACCACTCCACACATCATTAGTGGTATTGACTTAACAGAAATATAAAAAATTAATAGAAGAATTCATGACTTTCTATGTGATTCTAAGAGTATATTATTCTAAGTTTAGAAAAATAAAATTAAAAAATTAGCATGATTGAAGGAATTAAGGGAGTTGCCCTTGATTCTACTGATTTCTAACATGGCCTTGCTCCCAAAAATTCTTACATGTTTGTTGTAACGTGCATGCGTGGCACAACTCACTAAATTGTGGCAATTTACCATGACCTAGCTTGAGACGAACGGTCCTGTAAGGAGCTCTGTGGGTCCCACTGAGATGTATATGTTTTATCCTTGCTGTCCATCTGTTAATTTTGATAGATTATTTTAGGGCATGAGCTCAAAAAGGAGGCAGATCGAAGGCTTAAGTAGACCACACCACAAGAGTAGTGCGGACTGAAAGCTTATCGCTGAAAACTTCCTAGTGCCCATCGTGATGTTTATTTGACATTCAACTTGTTCATAAAGTCACATAGACTTACATGAAGGAAAAACATAAATATCAGCCTGATCCAAAACCTTTGTGGCTCCCATAAGTTTTCAATGATAAGCTTTCAATCCCCCACTTCTTGTCGTGTGGTCCACTTGAGTCTTTCATTTGCTTTCTTTTTGGGTTCATGCCCTAAAATGATTTGTCAAAATAAATATACAACATGATAAAACATATACATCATAGAGGGCCCACAGTACCCTAATTGGACCTTCTATCTCTAGCTAGGTCGTGGTGGGGGAAGCATCCTCTTGCAATTTGTGAAGCCTTTTGACCCACTATAGTTTCCATTGGGCCTTTTACACCCTTTTTGTCTTATCCACTTGCAATTTGAAATAGGGTTTTGCAGCTGCTTGGTTGGTAATAATATTTTGCTTTCCTTCCAAAAATAAGTTATAGGATCATTATAGTGTATATGACATCCACTTTGTCCATCATTTTCATCAGTGGCATGTTATGATATGTCACTAAAAATAGGACATCCAAGCCTCAAATAAGCAACCATGCCATTGCAATAAAAGTAGATGGAATTGTTCGACGGTGACATTGCCAATCTCAACCCTTGAAAAAGTTTTCAGCTTTAGATCAAATCAGAACCTTTGATTTATGGGCCATTTGGCAAAAGGGTGATTATAGTGGAGATGGCTGGCTGGCTCATGATCAATTATACTGATCCTTTTAGAAGCTTCTCTCCTTGCAACATGGTACGTGTTCGGATGAATGCACTATTAGCTCACAGCGTGAAAAGATTGTCACCCAGAGTCTTGTTTCTTAGGAATGATTACTCTATGGCTGTATATATACTCATGGTTGCTTGTTAAGCTACAATCTATGTACTTCTGGAATAGCCATTAACTGCAAAGGTCATTATGATTTCAAATAACATAAATAAAACTAGGTTTAATATGTATAGGTGTCTCATCAGTTTCAGAAGATGTAATAAGTTTAATTAAGGAAAAAAATAAAAATGACTGTTGGAACTGCCAATGCAGGCTCATGGCCAAGAGGAAGAGGTTGGAATGTGGCTGTTAGCCTTATATAAGTCATTGGAGCCACTTCAAAATAAACTAAATGAAAATAGGTGCAATGTACATGTTTCTTGTCTGTTGTAGAAAAGGTCCTCATATACAGTAGGGGCTTATTTGGATAGCGAATTACAAATATAATGAATTTTAGAAGTGTAATGATTATAAATTATAATACCAATCTCTTGCCTGACAAATATTTTGACCAAGAATTCTCATGTGTAGATAGGTGTGCTAAAAGTTCAATAATGATACTTTTATGATACTTTTACATTACTGAGGTGTCAAATCAATAGATAAAATTTATTAATTTTTGTATTTAGATGGGAGATTTTTGTTGGAAGAGAGCCTTCAAATTGGTCCCTGGACTGTGTCACCGACTGGTCATGATCGGTCGAGCAGTGAGGGCCAACCGGTCAAGATCGGTCAGCTAGCGTGTATTTTCAGAGAATTTTCCCTTGGACTGTTTTTGGGCCGGTCCGATCGATCGGCCAATTATGCGTGACTTGCACAGCAAGGTTTCTCTTGTGCTATTGTAGCAGTTTTGCTGTAAAACATTTCTAATTCTGACTTGTTTGCTATATATATGGCATGAATCCGGGATTACGAGTAATCCTAAGGTGTCCAAGGTTTTCAAAGTGTGCTTGGAAGAGGGGACAGTGTTTTGTGAGAGAGAGCTTAGGGTTTTCTCTGTTTTACCTTGCTTGTGGGCTGTCAATCTCTGTAATCTTCTGTTAATCATAGTGGATCGCTTTGTGCCGTGGTTTTTTTACTCATTGAGGGGTTTTTCCACGTAAAATCGAATTGTCTCTTGTGGTTGAATGCTTGTGTGGCTGTGATTGCATTGTGTTTCTCGTTTGATCTTATATACTGCTGTGGTGATTACTGGAGAAAACAAAAATGGTCATTGGATTTTACTATATAAAGGGTCTAGAATATAAATAGACTACAGACATACATGCATACACCGAAACAAAAAAACAACAATAGTTGGTTTTGAAAAATACTAATTGCAATTAGGGATCATTCGTCCGTACACCTCACCTATAGCTGACAAGCTGATCAGAGCGTAGTATGAACTGAATAAAATTTTAAAATCTAATCCCAATTCAAGCCTAAGCCCATCATCACTTAGGATCATAATAAGGTAGATATGAGTGGACCAAAAGAGAAATATTACCCCTACCAGGGGGCTTGCAAAAGATAGGGCCCATCCATGTGGTCAATGGCGCATAATGCACTGCCCACCACTTGGGTGATAATGTCAGCACGTGCACGCCTTGGCAAACACGTTGGAGGTGGAATAACCATTTTGCCCTCACCCTTTACCCAAAATTACGACTTCTACCCCTCGATCCAACTACCTTAATTGCGCCATATGGCGATCTTATTCCAACAGCTAATCCTAGCCCTCAGAGCCTATTTTACCTTTAGCGTTTCCCATGAATTACTAGAAAACCACCCAAAACCCTATAAATACCTCATTCATTTTCATTTCCAAACCATCTTCCACATCTCATATCCTTTCCTTTACACCCACATTCACCACTCCTTAAGCCCATCCATTCATTAAGGAGTGAAAAAGTGTAAGAGAGGAAGCCTATATAGTCTTAGTTCAACCTAGTCGAGTCCTAACCTTAGCCACCTGAGCCACCGAATAGGCCGATCGGGTCTAATCAAATCAATCCATGCGACAAACCTGTTCACCCACTACTGATTCAATGTCATCAACTTAATCATACTTGCATTAGTATTGTGCACACATATCTCTACTTCCAACCTACCTTACCTGTTGGTCTAATTGGTCTAAGGGCTACTTAATCTAATAAGAGCTTTTTCAAATAAGAGCTATTCTAATAAGCTCTTTTTATTATAGCTCTTGTTTTAAATAAGCTCAGTTTAATAAAATCAAGTTTTCAAAACAAGAAAAAGCTCTTATATGACACGTTTGGTAAAACATTCAAATAAGAGGTTTTTTTAAGGGTAGTTGATATCATTTTTAAAGGTTTCAACTCCATTACATCAATATCCACTACCCACCACGTGGAATCCACATTTCATGTATCCATCTTGTATGGCCCCACCTTCGAAGTGGATTGTCCATCATGTGGGGCCTACTTTTGATGTCCACCATCCATCATGCGGGGGTGCACCTTCTATGTGGATCATCCATCATGTTGAGCTACTTTGGATATGAGTCATCCATCATGTGAGACCTTAGATATGGGACCGTCTTAATGTGGATTGCCCATCATGAGGGGCCACACTTTGATGTGGGTCATCCATCATGTGTGGCCCACTCTGTCCATTATGTGGGGCCAACTTGATGTGGACCATTCATTATGTGAGCCCCCCCTTTAATACGGATCATTCATCATGTGGGCCCACCTTTGATGTCCACCATCCATTATGTGGGTCTCGCATTTGATGTGCATCATCCATAAAGTGGGGCCCACTTAACATGGATGGTCCATCATGCTAGGCCACACTTTAATGTGCTTCATCCATTATGTGGGGCCCACCTTGATGTGAACCATTCATCATGTGGGGGGCACCTTCAACATGGGTTGTTCATCATGCGGGGCCACCTTTGATGTCCACCATCCATCATGTGGGTCCCACCTTTGCTATGGACTGTCCATCATGTGGGGCCGACTTGATGTAGATAGTCCATCATGCCGGGCCACATTTTGATGTAGGACTCACCTTTGATGTCCACCATCCATCATGTGGGTCCCACCTTTGCTGTGGATCATCCATCATGTGGGGCCCAACCTTCAATATGGGTCATTCATCATGTGGGCCCACCTTTGATGTCAACCTTCTATCAAGTGGTCCCACATTCAATGTTTAGCATCCATCATGTGTGTCCCACCTTTGATGTGGGTCCTTCATCATGCGGGGCTACACATTGAGGTGGGGCATCCATCATGAGGGGCCCATCTTTGATGTGACCATGCATTATGTGAGCCCACCTTGATGTGGACCATTCATAATGTGGAGCCCACCTTCAATATGGATTGCTCATCATGTGGGTCCACAGTTAGAGCGATTATAAAGAGAAGACAAAAGGGTAAGATGGAAATTACTTAAAAAGTTTAAAGATAAACTTGTTCAAACATTAATAAAAAAATGTCCACTAATTAAGCCAAATAAGCTCTAAAAGAAAAAGTGACCTCTCAATCACTTATTTTTTAAGAGATTTTTAACTAGTTTTAAAAAAAAAAGTTTTAAAATTAAACCTTTACCAAATAGTCTATTTAAAAAATAAGAGGCTTATTTTTTTAGAATAAGCAAATAAGCTTTTATTAGTAAAGATGTAAAACGACCCTTAAGTGTATGCTATGTGGCTTGCTGGTATACCGGATCTTGCCCATAAAAATTCAGACTGATTAAGCTTCGACCGTTTCTTCAAGTGGGTGAGACTGGGTAGACTTGTTTGACCTGGTTCACCACTTATAGTAGGCACTGCATTGGCACACCACATTCCACACACATTTGATTGGGTCGGGGGATATCCTACACTACAGGCGGAAGCTTGCAGAGCTTATAGAACTAAAGCTAAGTCCTAGAGGGGGAGTGATTATGACTTTTTGAAAAATAAATTTCACCTACTTAACTATATAACAATTTAAACTCAGCAAGAACACTTCGGTTTCTAAGCCTTAGTGGGTCTAATCATATAGACTAGCAAATATATGCAATTAAGTAACCTAATCTAAATGCATAGATTAGTAAATTATTTAACTAATTAAGCACCTAATCTATGCAAACTATGTAGACTATATGAGATACAATCATGTAAGCTCTAGTCTACACAATTAGTGAAAATATATACATCTTATGTGTGAGTGCCTATCTAGTGTTTAGCATACCTTTCTATTAAGCATTTATGATTAAGCAATTAAATATACAATGCTGGAATAACAATGTGCTCAAATACATCACAAATACAAGTATGTATAGTAGTTCGGCTACTTGTCTACTTTATTCCCGGTTGTTGTACTCACCCATTAAGTACACCGAATTTTACTATGGAGGTTTAAATCAGGTTCACCTTACAACCTAGGAATTTTAAATATGATCATTTCTACCTTACAATCCCACGTACACAAGGATTGAGACCTACTTAAGGACTTACACATATACACCCGTGTTGGTGGACCATATGCACACTTGTGTCGCTGGCTCCCCTTAGAGACTTGACAGTTTAGGCTATACTCAAGAGCCAAGGTCCTGCAACCAAACCTCAATTTAGACTCAACACATGAGTCAATGTCCTATAACCGAATCTCAATGGTTTTAGGATCTACAATCGAGTCAAGGTCCTACAACAGAACCTAACGTATACTCCCGTCAGAGGTTTCCAATGGAGATTTGATTCAGCCCTACAACCGGGCCTAGGTCCTACAACTGAACCTATCGAGTTTGACAATTCAAACTTTACACTTAATTCCCCATGGGAAGAGAGTGGATAGATTCAACACAAATTGACAATCTTACTTGTCGAATTTGAGTCATGTCAATGTATCGCTTAGGTTGCTTGATCTCCACTCTCCCATGATTCAATCAGCTCCCATTTGCTCTCCGATCTTGTTGCCGCTGCGTTGCCAATGCCTTAACTTCAATGATCAATCTCTTTGCATGTGATCTTCATGAGATGTCCAAGGTGATGAGAGGTAGTGAATCCTCTACAACTACTAGGAAATGGTTGTATAGAAGATTACACCTAATTTGATCTCTAGGATGTGTTTAGACAAATGTTCTACCTATGGTCAATGTGCCTAAACTCCTAGAGATCAATAGGGAAGAAGATCATCTTCTTCATGAGTTTTGAATGCTCTATGCATGTGATGAATCATAAGGAAGATGACTTCGATAAGTTAGGATTAAAGCTTATAGGTGTACGCAATAATGATGGCTTCTAAATCTCTAAAATTCACATCTTACGCCCAAAGACCGGATCCCCCATTTTTATAGATAAAGCTCCAACGGTAAAAAAAAGGGTAGATTTGTAATACTTTGATGGATCAAAATACCCTTTGATAAATTGAAGATCCTACTTCGATGGCTCGAAAACTGCCCAAAGAGTTTCTGAAGTTGTTGGACATCCAGTTCGATGTATTGAAACATATTTCAATGGATAGAAAAATCCACTTTGAGGGATCGAAGAGTTTGTTCGATGGATCAAAAAACTTTTTACAGAGTTCACAAATATTGCTAGACATATGTTCGATAGATTGAACCAGTTCTTCGATGTATAGAAGTGCCATCGAATCTGGACTTCAATCGAAGTCCAATTGAAAATTACTGTTTGCTGGTTCTTCGATGGATAGAAATGCCATTGAATTTGGACTTCGATTGAAAATTATTGTCTGAGCCTGTTTGATTACAACAGCTTGCACTTCTTTTATTAACCTAACTTATCATATTTTTTTAAGTGTTCTAAAGCTAATGAAGATGACTAAGGGTTTTACTATATGATCCAGAGGTAATAATTATTTTTATTCTAAGGGTTAGGGTCACCAAGACATCTCTTTTTCCTGTTCTTCTTCCTTGATATTTTTGTCCACTTGAATCTTCGATCTTCAGCTTGCTAAGATTCAATCGATGTTACAACACATGGACGCACGTGATTGACAAATAAGGTGAACTAGTATGCCACAGAAAAGTGCACTAGCAACATTCGCATCATTCTTGTGTAAGAACTAACCCAATTCCTAATATCTTATTTTGTATTATAAAGTAGAGACCGTACTTATACGAGTAGAGAAGGTACGTAATACATTTCTTTTATGTAACTGTGATCCCTTATTCAAAATTTCTAATCCTAAATTATGAATCATTTTAGGATAAAAAATCCGACGATTCCTTCTTCTTAAGATTTCTACAGAGTCTAGTTGATAGTTAAAATCTACGTAATTGGTTAGTGGCAACTCTAAGTCATATATACCATATCCTAAGCAAAAATTACACTGCGAAAGTACTTAAAAAAGACTTACAAGCGCTATCCGCTCAAGATCTAGCATCCACACAATTCAATATGGCCATTTAAGAACCACCAAGGAGGATCAAATTCAAAGAGGAATAGGAATCAACATGCATTTACCATTTTTTCCTTTTCCCCGGCAAACACCGCCGCATCTAACCAACCAAAGTAATCACATCGTGTTGTCTTTTATTAAAACAAAATGGCTTTAATTTCTATCAAAATTGAAAATATTAGTATATTTTGGAGAAAATCTAATACATTTCCTACCAAACCCGTGGCAATAATTATGAGCTGTCCGCGAACATCCTTAGGTCATTTTGGACGCCAATTGGTAGATAAACATCAGGATTCTCTTGTTGTCTTGATTTGCGTGGGTCCCATGCAGAGGACAATGAGTGAGGGGTCATGTCCATGTGTCACTCGTGGCCTTGGCATTACCTTGTTTTATCTGACATCCTGGCTGTCATCTAGTATTCTAGCTAGCTTCCACATCCCCTGGTGATAATCTAATACCAAGTTCCACAGCTCACTGAGTTGACTCAGTTCAGTTAAATTTCAAGCTAGATTAGATGAGTGAATAGTTAACTACACGTGCAAAATGTTACCTTAGAATTATTGGAGGATGTGCATTTTATGTATTTTTTTTACACACATACACCCACACGCATGTACGAAAATTCTAATGCGCACACCACCTGACCATGTGGTACCATGATCGATGTTCTCCACCAAAACGAAGTCCGGTCCATTCAGCAGGTGGGCCATCTGACAATTAGACAGGCCTAATTTTTGGGTGAAAGAATCTAAATAGTGGTACGCCTCTAATGAATGGATTAGATCTTGTACCAATATGTTGGGTTGGCATGTTTGGTGGCGTGTGCATTAGTATTATTGTACACACGTATGGGCTTTGGAAGCTTCATGCATTCATTTGATAATTGCGAGGTTTGCTAGAACTACATGTGTGTGGAATCCTACCAATCCACACACAAGCTAGCAAAAAATACTAATATAAAATACGTGTGGGAGACATCTGAGCTTTCCATCAGGTGGGCTATGCTGTGTAGATCTTCTGACCTAAAGCTGAAGCAATAGCTCACCTTGGATCCACAAAATTCAAATTAAATACCTGACTAAGTCTTGTTGACTCAGGACCGAGTCACACCCTTTACTGGTTTGGAAACATGTCTTAAAACTAGCCCTAAGACAATCACCATACCTTATTTTAAGCAAAGAAAGCCCATCTGACCATTGATATAATTCAATAATCCCTGGGAATCCTGTGATTGACTTGGGTTGTTTTCTAAACATTGTTGGATGGGAATTTTAATGCAAATAAAAGTTCTTAGATTATCATGCCCCCATTAGCTAAACCTACTCCCTATCTCTATTAGTTTAAGAGGGATGCTAATTGCAGGTTGTTTCATCAAAATTTTATGTAGTTCCCTCCAATGGTACACGTGGCAGACAAGCCAGGTGATCGGGGCTGTTGTTTCGGTGGACCACCACGTGGATAGGCTATATCCTGAAAATCAAGGGTATTGGATTATCATATATAGCTCAACAATAAGCTCCCTGCAAAAGGAACAGTTAGAACAGTGGTCCAAGTGCAAGGCAATTGGGTCATCAGAGTTGTCTAATCATAGCAATCTTTTTCCTGTCGATCATCCACATGGTGTCCCACTAGTACAACGGCCTTGATTACCAGATATGTTTGGCAGGCATACCATGAAGAGAGAGAGAGAGAGAAGGGCATTGAAACTCTATACATAGAGGTGTGCACATCAACAATCATCCAAGTTTAATACAAACCCTAATAGGGATAATGCTTATATATAAATGCCATTGACATGGGATGAGTTTGAGGCCACTACTTTTTGGGGTTGATGTTTGCTTTTGTGGGGCCCCACTCTAACATGATTCATGAGGGGATGGTTGCCTTTTTCCGTCAAATACTTTGTATTGTGGCCTTTTCAATCTAGCTGGGATTTGGGTCTAATAAGTCAGAGCCGTGGCCCTTCCAAAGTTTCAATTACCCCTCTTAGATTCTTTTAGATGGATATGCATGCAGGTGGTTACCTTTCAAATTAGGAAAAAGTACCGCCCACATGCCAGCACATGCCCTTGGACATGTCAATCTAAGGTTTTATTTATTATTATTGTTATTGGGGGTGTATATTGGATTAAAACAGAAGAATGCAACTAACTGAGGAATTTTTATTTTTTTACTTTATTTTATTTTATTTTTATTTTTATTTTTTTTAAGGGGGACGGTGAACATCCATCCTGCTTAAAGTGCATCTTCTAAATGGATTAGATGGCACATATAAAACATGGGCTGCACAAGCTTTTATGGGTGAATGTCCCCATCTCAACAGTTGACTGTGGTGGGGCTCACTTGAGTTTCGATTGATGTGACTTTTGAGCATCAAGAAGGACATGAAAGGGCCTGCATACGATGGATGAATTAGATGTCATTCACCCAACAGTGAGCCTCCACATGGCGTTGTGGGTTAAGCTTATCCTTCAAAGCTTCGTAATGGATTCAGCCTTTCTTTATTTTATTTATATTGAGAAAGTGGATCTTTGCCACCGAGAGGAAAGGATCCAGCCTCAAATGAAATTAAACAACAGGTCTATATTTGATTGATGCGCCTGGCCTGCTTAATAATGACCAAACTCTGGCTTGATTTCCGGCCAGGGAACATGTCCAATGGGACTGACTGCATGAACTGCTTGGATCCCAAGCATGTGCCAATGGCCAGTATGATAGCGAATCATTTCCTTTCACATATATTTAGACATTGTAGAGAGACTTTTCTATGTATAGGATGTAAATTCCTGTAGAGCCTCCATTATGAGATTAAGGAGAATTTTCCAAAATCTCTAGAGTTTATTATTACAGTAGCTATGGCAAGGCTTGCCTTTGTTGCATGCTAGGATTGTCTCTTGCAATATGCTTGCTCACATGCACAATACACTTATACCAAGATGCATGGATGGGCTTGAGCTATAGTCAGGATGTGGATCGGTGGTGGGATCACGGCGAAATGGCATAGAGAGATTTTATTGGTGGACCGTATCCTGTCGAAGATGAGCCGAGTACGTATTGGGCAAAAGTCAGAAAAAGAATCCAGATACTTTGCTCCTCTCTATGTTGTGTCACACCACCCTAGGAAATATGAAGACAAACCCCTCCCCCCTCTCAACAGATGTGGGACAAACTAAACTAACAATCCCCCTCGCCACAGTGGAATTTGAGGTGTGTAACACACATGCATGGGGCCTCCCCCTCCTTTCCACCTATGTGGGCCCAGGGCATGGCTCTGATAAATACCTTAGGCTCTGATACCACTGTTGTGTCACTCCCAAAAGGCTAACCTATTAGGTGAATTAATCCTAAGATATATGATGACAAACCCCATCCCCCTCCCAACTGACATGGGACAAACCAAACCAACATTTTATTAGTCTAACTCAGCCTAACAATGCCAGAGCTAGAGAGGTGAAAAGTAGGATTTCTCTTCTTAATTCGAACAAAGGATTCGGATTCCCGAAAAAAGGCTTGGGTAAATGGCCCCACCAATCAAATCACGCCACGTAATCTCAACAAGGAGGTGGGTACTCGTAAGGCTACTTAAAAGACTTGCATATGACCTGGATTATAGAAGCCTGTAGCACCTAGCTCTATAGGACCTGGCCTGATGCTTATGTTATATTAGCTTTGTCCATCCATTTTGCTAACTCATTTTATGGCGTGAGTCCAAACATGAGAGAGATCCAAAATTCAAGTGGGCTGCGTTATAAGAAAGAGTAGACAGTGAATGTCAATTAAAACCTTATTCGTTATCATAGAAGTTTTCAATTGGCTTATATTTGTGTTTTCCCTTCATCCAGGTTGGAGTCACATTGTGAACGCATTGGATGGCATATAAACATTATGGTGGGCCCTAAGAAGGTTTCAACAATGGGTGTTTCCGTCCCCTCTGTTTCTTGTGGTGTGACCCACTGTAGTTTTGGATCTCCCTCATTTTTGGGAACATGTCAAAAAATGAGCGGACAGATGGATGGATGGTTTAGATATGACAAAAAAAAAAAAAAAAAAAAAAAAAAAATCACAGTGGCCCCAAGTCGTGTCCAAGTCCCATCGGTCCAACCAACATATTATTTCTTTCAACACGTGGTACTCTGCATTCTCATCATCATACAGAACAATAATCATTCCGTGCACATCAGACCATAGGTAGGTGATCCAAACCATTGATCTTAATGGAACCACATAAGTTGAAGGATTTGAAGAAAATCTTCAAGAGTGGAAGATCCAAATCCTTCCCTCGTTGGCCCATAAATAGATGGTTAAGGGAAAATACCTATATTCAACCGAAAATACCTTCTGGGCATCTCTTTTCAGTTGTCAGTCCTATCAGTGGTTTGGATAAGCTCAATCAAGACAACCCAAAGCCTTGACTAGTAGACAGGACATAAACCTAGGTCTAGCATAATAGATAAAGGTAGTAGATAGGACTGGCAAAACTGATAAGAGATGCCATCTTGAGGGCTTTGAGCTGTCTTGATTTGGCATGCATGGTTGGCAGATGCACGGCTGCAAAAGGGGCGTCAATGAGCCGCACTGGCCCATTGGGGTTTGAACATGGGCTTAGATAGTAGGCCTGATCGTCCATCGTTCTCATATTGGCATGTGCCTAAGCATGTAGGTACATGCGATGGGAGGCTTAAGTGGGCTAGCAAACCTCACCTTCATAGCTAGAAGTTATGGAGACCATTTTCAGTAGAGCATGGCCCAAAAATCATACTAAACGGATGATGTTAACCGGCTTCTTTCACTAGTAGTAAGTGGACTGCGGACCCTGTTATTTTGAACCGTACATTTGATAGTGATCAAATTGATGATTGGGATCCATTTGATAGTTGCTAATTTGATGACTAGGATCTTGTTTGATGAGTTTGATTTTATGGTTATTCTTCATCCACAATGGGCAACACAATTTGGATGATCATCAGTGGTGATACATGCCAACCTGCCATAACTTAAACTATTCATATGTGGACACAGATTAGGTGGTGAGGAGATCCTCACCACCCTTAGCGGTGGTACGGTGATGTGGCGGGATTTGATTGGTGGGTATGTTGTTAGAGATGAGGAGGGGCCCTTTTATAGGCTTTTCAGATGAGGAGTAGCATATGTCCGCTTGTTATATATTTAAGAACCTTTAAATGAGAGCATTTGGTCATTTCAACTTCAAATACACCATCGTGGGGCTATTAGTGGATTTGACTGCAGGCTTTCTGATTCAGTCCGCCTAGATTGGATTTGGACTTACTCATGTCAAGGTAAGCAATATATGCTTACATTTATTGACGACTACTCGCGGTACGTTTGGATCTATCTCCTGACTGAAAAATTGGAGGTTTTTCAAAAATTCGTCAAGTTCAGTGGTGACAAATGAGTTTGGTGAAAGAATCAAATGGCTGCGGACAGCTAATGGAGGTGAGTATACGTCTCACGAGTTCAGTGCATATCTGAAGAAGCACGGAATTCGAAGGCAGTTTTCCTGCCCATACACTCCGCAGCAGAATGGAGATGCAAAGAGAAAGAATTGTCACCTTGGTGAGACTTGTCGAAGAGAATATAAGGCCCGAGGGCAAGATTTGGGCTTAAAATTAAAGCTCATTTTTAAATCAAGTCAGACTTAGACGGTGTACAAGAGCTTGTTAGGTCGGTCAAGAGGCATTTGTTTTTCTAATTTCGTATCTAATGCAAAATAAATATATCATTATTAATATTTGACAATGTTTGCTAAAACAAAAATTACAGTACAGCAATTGAGAGTCAAATGCACCTGGGTAAACAAATTTGTAATCATTACAATTTCATCGAATAAAGCTATCTTATTAATAATGATGTTTAATAAAACAAACACCCTAAATATTATCATTATAATAAAATTCATTTGAGGTCATTAGAAAAGTAAAGTAAAAAATAATCAGTACCTATTTTTGGTCATTTATTAGTGCAATTGTAAAACAAATAAGCTCCTAGGATTTGCAAGGATAAGTCAAAAAAATAAAAAATAAAAAAAAAATAATTTACATCTGTACCTTTTTAGATTTAAAAAAAAAAAAAAAAAATCGGGAGAGAGTGATGGCAGGCTCAGCTGGGCCCACTATAATGCCTATGCAAAATCCACACCAACCACCGGGCGCCCCCATGTTAGACTAGGGTGAAAAAATCAGCCCTACTGTGATTTGAGTGGACCAAACAATTGAAAACAGCGTACAGGGCAATGCACACCCTTCAAAATATTTGCCCCAATGTGGCCAATATGAATCATATATGGAGTTGATTTTTAGACCTCATATGTGAAACTTGGTGCCACATCTAATATTTGAAGTAGATTTATATAATCATCATGGTCGCCTGATAAAAGTCAAGGGTGAACATTTTTCTCTCCTAACTGTTTCATTTGGTGTGTCCCATATGAATCACAAGTTAGCCTAAGTTTTTGGACGTCTATTGGCTGGAGTGAGTTTTAAATAGACATCATGGTGGCCCCATAAAAATTAACGGCAGGGTTTCCCTCTAGCTACTTAGAACACAGTTTTTCACTTGTGTATTAAAAAGCACAATTTAAAAGACTCCCATACTTCAACTATCAGATATTTAATACCACTTCATCAAAAGGGAACAATTCAAGAGGATTGTCCACCTTATATTTTTACAGAGCCCACAATGATTATTATATGAATTCCACTCCAACTATTAAATGGCACACTAAAAAATTTAGGCATGTTACTCAAAAATCAAACACACACCTGATTCATGTGGGCCACGTTTAGGGAAACAGTTTGGAGGGTTGGCGTTGTCCTGTATACTATTTTAAGTGGTGTGGTTTACATAAATCGCGGATGGGGTTGATATTTGGGTCTTGGGCCTAAAATGAGGTGATGTACCTAATGGCCGGGGTGGGTTTCACGTAAACATTATGGTGGGGCCCACCTGAGCTGCCAACTCCTTAATCCAATAGAAACTGACACTTTCTCACTTTATAAATACCAAAGAAACCGGACCCCACGCATACAGTCTTTTTGGACCAACCCACACGACCTTGTGGCCGTTGTAACAGTGAGCCTTAAACAGGATGATAGAGCATTGGGCAGCGCAACACAGGTCCACCTCTCCACCTCTCTCTGTCACATCTGAGAAACACTCGGGCCCTACAATAAACAAATTGGGCTGAACCCAAGCTGGACTATTTGGCCATCTCGGGCCCGTCCGGACCGGACCTATGTTGGATAATGTGGGCCGGCCTTGGACAGAGCTTGTCCCGGCCCTAATCCGGCCCGTTAACTTCTCTCTCTGTACAGTTAAAACCCTAGCTGCTTCCCTTTCTCTCCCCGCCCCCCCCCCAAAAAAAAAAAAAAAAAAAAAATCATCTCAGAAGGCATTTTCCAAGGCTTCTCTCAGGAATTTCAACAAAGATCGCAGCAGATATTTCATTTTTAGGGTTTCGAAGATCCATCTAAAATCGAGCTTGCCATTGAATTTTGTTCCTCTCTCATCTCTCATCTTGAATCGGTAAACTCCTTTTACACTTTTATGTGATTTTCTTTTGGATACTCCAATTTTGAATTTGTGGAAAATAGGATTCCTAGGTAGATTTGGAGTATTGTGCCTGATGGATGAAGAGCTTAGGGCATAGTTTTGTGTCTGGAACCTAATTTGGATAATTTCCCTCGATTTGGTAATAACTACAACTCTTAGAGCACTTACCCGTGACATGTTTGACGAAATGCCGCAACAAACAAGCTTTTGTTTGTTTCTTTCTTCAATATTTATAATTCGATCCAAACTATGTTAAGGCAACTAAGGGTTAGGTGGCTAACCCTCCATCTCATTCCAACACATTTGGCATTTATAGACTGATGCAATGCAAGTGGGGCCTGTTTGGGCCCATCATGGCCGTTTAAATTACCATTTGGGCTGTGACTGGGTAGTGCTTAGGAATTTGTTTGGACGTGGCTGCCCTTTGGCTAGCCTAAAAGGTTTTGGGCTGGGCTGGGGGACGTGGCCTGCCCTTCGGCTAGCCTAAAAGGTTTTGGGCTGGGCTGGGCTGGGCTTGGGGACGTGGCTGCCCTTTGGCTAGCCTAAAAGGTTTTGGGCTAGGCTGGGCTTGGGCAGTATGAAGCCCTGCTTAATCCGACCGATTAACGGCCCTAGATGCAACATGGGTATGCCATGAATACGACTCCAGTACGGATTGTGCACATAAATTTAAATTATCCGACGTGATGCAATATAGATGTTATGCATTTGAAGAAATGGTGTCATCATTATCATCAAAGACTTATCCAAACTAATTGCAGTCGGCTAGATGAAAGTCCTGTTCCACCATTCCACTCTATCATCACTAAATGGTGTTCAGCCTGGATTGATAAGAATTTTTTTTTCAGTGATCCATGCCATTCATCTGGTGGGCCCTGCTGTGATTGGGCCATTGAAGAAAAATTTCTTCCATGGAATAATCCGAGCCATTTTTATCAGTGGACTATATTCGACCTTTCATAGGACCGTTGGATATATTTTCTCAATGATTAGTTTGGAGGCCAACCATAGGATCTGTAGGATTATCCGATGGGGGTCTTTTGTGGCATCATGTATTTACAGTCAGATGATGATCTGAATTATTGCAAGGCAGGCCCCTCTTAACTAGCTCATACAGATCATATATTTCCTGCAAGAAATGAAGTATGGTTCTTATTAGGTTTCAAAGAATTATGTCCCAAAAGCTTCATTTGCTAATATATCCATTGAATTTGAATTCTACTGTACAGGAACTTATGGTATATGGTTGATACCTCACATGAGTTTGATATATCTTTGAACGTCATGTGGCTTCTTTTTTGTATTTAGTGCATGCTTTGATTGGTGGAATCCCTTTTTCTACTGTGGAAAAGAAGCTGTTTTTCTTAGATGTGGTGTTTTCTGCTGTTTGCGAAAACAAAAGCAGCTGTGGAAATTAGTTTCTATTTCCATGGTTTTCCTGAAAAAATGGTGATTTCTGAAAAAAAATACTAATAAAATGAAATAAAAATAAAAATAGAAAAGAAGAAGAAGAAGTAAAAAAGAGGAAATGGGGATATTCTTCTTCTTTTTTTTTTCCAAGAGAGCTCTCACTTTTTTACTATTGACCTATCTACATTTCCATGGAAGTAATGAATGGTAAAACAAACAAGTTATTTAAGATTCCTTTATGCAGATTTTTTTATTTCCACACATTTCCTCTAAGGTGATATTTTCCTTTCAAAATTTACTTTTTGGATTCACCAATCCAAATTAGCCTTTGGAAAAGTAACAGTTAATTTGAAATCTTAATTTGATTCCATGTACTTTCCATCCTGATTTTCAATTGACACCTTTGTTGCATTTCTTCTATAGGATTGGAGCATATTTTGGATTCTAATCCAAAATCCAAATCCAAAATTTCCTCCAAAACCCTATCTATGCCCCTCCACAAACCCCCTCTCCCACACATTCTCCTCAACAATGTCTCTTGCATGCGCAATGCCCGGACCGTGCTCCGCGACATCAATGTATCTGTCCATGATGGCAGCGCGCTGGTGCTGACGGGCGCCAATGGGTCCGGCAAGACCACATTCCTCCGCATGCTTGCTGGCTTCTCATGCCCATCTGCAGGTGAGATCCTATGGAACGGCCATGACATGTGCCCCTAGGGAAGCTATAGACACTCTACTGTGATAATCTTAGTGCTACATTTATGGCTTTCAATCTCGTCTTTCATGTGATTATAAAAATTGGAACTGTACCATCATTTCATACGTGGGAAAATTCTAGTTGGTGATATTCACGTCGTACATGTCCATCTATTTACGAAGGCAATCCCCCATGAATTATCTCAGGTCCAACTTGGG
The DNA here is from genome assembly GCA_003013855.2 of Liriodendron chinense. Classification (NCBI taxonomy): domain Eukaryota; kingdom Viridiplantae; phylum Streptophyta; class Magnoliopsida; order Magnoliales; family Magnoliaceae; genus Liriodendron; species Liriodendron chinense. The sequence continues at coordinate 1,890,674 of PVNU02002353.1, forward strand.
TGTTTGGTTACCCTCCCAGCTAAACTTGCAGGAAGAAATAAGTATTCATTTTGACCATTCAAATGTAGAAGAACACACATAAGACGGACATTACACTGGCAAATCAGCCACAATAGCTGCCAATGAATATTGTAAATCTGTAATCGGGATGAATATTGTAAAGCTGTAACCGGGGCGTAACATCTCTATAAATAACAATTTAGTATACTGGGTTATCATTGAAGGAATACCCATTGCGTTTCATCTTTCTTCTGTTTTTCTTCGACATCATGGAATGCATATGGCTTCATGTGATACCATTTAGATATTATTTTTAATTTTTAATTTCTAATTTCCATCTGTATATTTGTGTTAATTAATTATTTTATGCAATCGAAACCATATTTATGCGTATTTTATTATAGCTTGTGGACTGTGGGAGCCAAATTACCTCCAAACCCTTTTAGAGGGAGCTTGCATAGATGTCCATGAGACATCCACTCCGTCCATCAGTTTTGCCAGCACATCCTATCCCAAACTCAAGTGGGCCACAGAACATGAAGCAGCGGAGATGGATAACAACCACCATTGAAACCTTCATGGGGCCTGCTGTAATATTTATGCGACATCCAACCCGTTTGCATTTGATTCCCATTAGAGTTTCCATTACATTAGGATGAAGGGATACGGAAAATATTGTCATGATAAAAATAAAAAAAAATTGGTGGGAACCAAGAAGGTTTCAATGGTGAGCATTCAACCCACTGTTTTTTTTAATGATCATGATAAAAAAAATTGGTGGGCCCCAAGAATGTTTCAATGGTGGGCGTTCAACCCACTTTTTTTTCTTTTTCTTTTTCTTTTTCTTTTTCTTTTTCTTTTGTGGTGTGGGCCACTTGAGATTTAAATTACCTGATTTTTGAGCTCACTGTAACAACATCAGATGGCACAATGGATAGGAGTGGATATAACATATACTTCATAGTAGGTACTGCAAAACATGGGCTCCCTATAAGAGGGGTGGTAGGAAATTTGGGTTTACACCATTCTGCCATTCCAGTTTGTACCACAGCTTCTTGTTTTGCGGCCTAACAAGCCTCCAATATGTGAAACTATTGATCTCAAAATTTCCTCCAAAGGGGGCCAAAATATGAGTGAAACTTCAGTCACACACCTTGGAAGAGAATGAATGAGGGATTATATGATGTATGTACCCTAAATATTTTAACGATCTGCATCAGTTTTCCATTTTAAAAAATTGGGACCCATAGTCCTGTAATCTAGACCACTATTATGTTGTATCTCACTGTTGATGGACTCTGGCTCGAAAATATCCCTTGAAAGACACTATTAACCCTTTGATATGTGGCCACCATGCTTGGCTTAGTGGTAGACCCTGTGAGTTTCAACACGGAGGTCATTGGTTTGAGTGCCCATTGTGGTGTGTGTGGGTGTAAGTGTGTGTTTTAAAAAAATAATGGCCACCAAAATAGATGATTTAGAAAAAAAGAAAAAGAAAAAAAAGGGTCTTCCTATCAATTTATAGAGTATTCCAATTTAAAAGATTTTTGGGCATTCTCCATACATGGTGTGACTCAATGGACAAGTGGTTTGAATCACTAAACCATGGCTACTAGTATGTTACTATGGACGTGAAAAACAGTTGAACCTTTTCTAAAGATTTCCTCACTAAAAAGGACTTTTGGGTCAGCCAAACAACCCCATAAATTTTTGATAAGAGAACATTTGGGTTTCCTCTATCATAGGATTCTATTGGCAATCTTCCAATTATATTCTCGAATTTAATCTATAGTGGATGCAAATTCATCTAAGAGGAAAAGCGACTACATAATCTCCATAGTAGTTGGAACTGCTTTCCTTAACCAATCACCATTACAAGCACATTACATCAACAAACAAAAGTAAAAATCCTTCATTCATACAGCATCTTCAAATTATTAGCATCTACTTGGTGCAAAAGAAGGTATATTGCTCATTGTCTCCATGTCCAATTAGTTAGTTTTTTATTCAATGTCTTTAATTTCAAACCATAAGAAATGAAGCATCATCACCTGCTATTCATTTCTTCTCGTTGTAATATCAGTTCTTCTTGCATAGTCTCCAATTCCCTGTTAACATAGTTATAGCTTTCATAGACATTTAGATACATGACGTTGTATATAGGCACACAGAGAGTAGAATCGTCAAACAAAAACAAATATAAGTATTTATGGAGGTCTCAAAAGTCCAATCAGTTTGACTGTAATTTATGGTCCACCCAGAAAATGACTACCAACATATGGTATGTGTGGGACATCCAACCCTTCCAGTAGGTTGGGCCCAGCATGAAGATCACCATTTGAAAAACTCAGCCTCATCCACTAAACAGATGGGCCACACTATAGAAAACAATGTTGAGCCGATGAGAAATAACAAAATACAAGTGTGGTCGAGTTGATTAATGAATGTGGCTGATTTTTGTTATAGACAATCCTCATTATGCAGAAAATCTATTGGAAAAGTTGGATGTGGGTCGAACGTAAAAGGTTGGAAGTTATTATGGTCCCACCGGTCAGACTTAAGAGGTCCACATGCCTATAATAATCAGAAGTAGTGCCCAAATTACGGCAACTATTTTTGTTGCTCGTTAATCATGCTCCCACCAATCGTCTTGTGACCCATCTAAAATATAGGAGTTTTGGACATCTAGGTTACAGGTATGCTGCTTGTAAAGCTTATGAATTATTATATCCCGCCAGGGTATTTATTTTTTCTCATTAATAAAAACAAAGAGATAACTGACCTGTGCCGATCTTCATCAACCAATCAGCGAGTACCTGAGTATTCATTTCCCGACTAGGACTATCAAACCTGAAAGAAAACAAAAACCAATCATGTTACTGACCATTCATGATTAGGAAGCTCCAATAAGGTATTGAGAGGGCTATCATAGTCAGGTGCGAAGCAATTGCCCCCTATTTGTAAAGTACCCCTCTTCCTATTTAGGGGGTTGAGGCGAGAAATGGCTTGATGAACCGTTCCATTCGCCATGCACCGGCCCCATTCCGACACCGACCCATCATTCACATAGTTAAATGGTTGTTACTGTAGGTTTGGGTATTAGGTGAGCCTGATGAATAATAGGGCTGGATATAGATATAACCAGATCAGCACCTTAACCCACTTATGTCCATGTTTGCCTATATTGAGTTCTCATCAAATAGGGCCAGCCATCCAGTCTCCATGTGGATTCCATGTATTAAAATCACGGACGGCCTAAAAGTCAGGATTGGACATAGACTTTTGGTCCACTTGACCACGGTCATGGCCTGATCTTTGCGCACCATGATCTTTGTGATGGGGTTTACCTTATATGTTTCTAGGAAAGATCTGTAGGTTTTTTATTTTTATTTTTGTATAAAATTAAATACTTTAGTTAATTTTTATGTATTTAAAAAATAAATAATAAATGTGCACCTGAAACCTTAATGGGCATGCCAACGCCCTTCTGGGCATGTGATGTAGGGGAAGAACCCCATGATCGAGGTCGTGGATTACACACCTTTCTGCGGGAGATGGATAGGAAGAAAAAAAGAGGAAACTAAAGAATTTTCTGTTTTGGAGTTTTAACCAAAATAGAAAATTGTTATTCCCATATTTTAATTTCGACCCAACTCATGGGGCCCATCTTGATAATTTATGATGATCCGTTCCGTCCATTTCGTAGAGTTGCTCGACGCTGAGAAAACTCAACAAGTTTCACGTTGATTCGAGTTACGGATTGATCGTGGCGTCGAAAATGGTATGAACTTCTAGAAAGTTTCGAATTCTGCCCACTAAATTTGGAGATGGTCCAGGTTGCCCACTACTACTGATATGGAGAATCTGAGCCGACCATCTTAAAGAGTAATGCAGGGAGGACGTGGTAGGTCGATCATCGTCTCCTTAACCGAGTGTTTTTCGAATCCACGAGAAGAAATAAAAGGATTAAAAGAGGAAATTAATTTTAAATAATTATTTTTTGATAATTGAATGAATAATAATAAACATAATTACCTTGCTTTAAATAATAAAGTAAATCCTAAATTCGTACTTGACACTAACTTGCAAAGGAAGAAAAGAATCCTAATAAATTGTATAATGCCTATCGGGCAATGTTTTCTTTCTGCTGATACGAGTAATCTAAGCATTTGATTGCCACAAAACTTTGTGATTTTGCTGACATCGACATCGACAAGCTCATCTCCCATTTTGCATTTAAAAAAAAAAAAAAAGCCATTTCACACCACAAATGACTTGGTTGGATTCGAATCTTGTCAAGCAGACCAATCTGCATGGTGTCAAGTCAACCGGTTGGACTTTGAGACCGCATTAACAATAATCTTAATAGCTCATAATTTATATATACTACGATCTCTAATAAATAATTAGTATCAACCAAATCCGGTCTAGTGTAACGGGCCCACCTTTCATGAACCAAGTATATGATCAGGCGGCCCCATGAGGAGAAGCCCAACCCTATTATATTTGTTACTAGATTATCCAAGCCAATAGGAAATGCTTGGGATCTGCTGTAGGGCCCGACCAAATGAACAACTTGGGTCAACCAATGCGCCATGTGTAGGATTATTGAGCTACCACGCTACAATTTTGGTGCGCACAAGAAACTGGAATCTATTAAACACCTTGTCGACAAGATACATGCTCATGTGCTCGCACGTACGCGCTCGCATGGGTGCGCGTGCGCTCACACACACACACACACACACACACAACATCCACTCCATCCACCAATTTCTATCCTCTATCATATGCTGTGGAGGAAAACCTTCAGCTGGATCCACAACTCAGATAGTCCACGCCACAGGTAATGCCAACCATAGGTTTCTGTGCGTGCTAGAATAGTATCTTTCATCGAAACCATTCATCTGGTGTAACTCAAATCAGCCTGACTCATTAACTCTGGAAGGCCACACACCAGGTAAGCTTAAAAGGTTTTAGCATGAATTTTACATTGCTCCCATCTGTGTGGCCCCATCTCAGTTTTCTACGGACTAATCTTTTGTATGTTTATCACCTAATGAACAAGTAGACTTACATTATGCAATATGGTGGGCCCCACAGAGCATCAGTATTCTACCCGCAGGCTTTAGAGTTATCTGATACTCCGCCACCTAACATAAATACCATACTCATGAAATGTACTTGTCGCCCACATGTAACTCAGACTGAACGGTCCAAACCCCTTGTAAACCTAAAAAGAGAATGAATGGATGGTCCTGGCTTCTTATGAATGGACACTAGTTTGTAGAATCCAGAATATGGGACGGTGACTTGTTTTTCTTCCTCAATCATGTGTCCATCAATGGGCTTGTGGCCCATCTAAAATATAGGCATTTTGGACATTTGGGTTACACTGTACGCTACTTGTAAAGAATATAAATGCATGTGTATGAATCATCGTATGCTGTCAAGATGTTGAATTCTCTCATTAATAGAAAATGAGTAGTTACTGACCTTTTACCAATTAATTGCGACCCGAGCACTTCATTGATTCTCATAACCTCATTGCATAGATAAACTACCCTGAAAAAGAGACAACCAATCATGTTACCCACCATTCACACAGGGTCTCATTTGTAGAGGAGATGAGCCCATTTCTGAGTCGTGTAATTGAAGTTGAAGCCCAATCGGAACCCAAGTTCGGTCCAACATGGGCCGTGCATTCATGTAGCTAATTAAACAGCTGTTGCTATGGGTTTGGGTACTGGTTGAGGCTGATTAGTGATTGGGCTGGGCGTAGGTATAACCACAATCGACGCCGGGTATTCATTTTGAACATTCAAACGTAGAAGTAACACACATAAGATGAACGTTTGGCTGGCAAATCAGCCACAATAGCTGCCAATGATCAATTACAGGAATCTTATTTATTTTCTCATCAATCCTGCAATATTGTTAAGCTGTAATCAGGGTGTGCTACTGGGTTTACCATTGAACGAATACCCACTTCTGATTTTCTTCAACATCATGGTGCGTATGCATTCGTGTGATACCATTATGAGATTATTTTTGTTATTTTTTTTTTTAAATTTTCCATAAGTATATTTGTGTTAACTAATTATATTATGCAATTAAAATTATATTTATGCATATTTTATTACAGCTTGTAGACTCTGCCGGAGTTACCTCCGACCCCTGTTAGAAGGTGCTTGCCCTGATGTCCATGAGACGTCCACTCCATCCATCAGTTTTGCCAGCACATCTTATCCCAAACTCAGGTAAGCCACACTAAATGAAACAGCGGAGATAAAAAACGACCACGATTGATACCTACGTGGGGCCTGTCATAATGTTTATATGCCATCCAATCCATTTCTAATTGATTCCAATTAGGATGAAGAGCAACGGAAAATATCATCGTTGTCCAAAATTTTGGTGGGCTCTAAGAAGGTTTCATTGTTGGTTGTTTAACCCCACTGCTTTCTTTGGTGTGGTCTACTTGAGTTTTGAATTTAATTACCTTATTTTGGAGCTCACTGTACGAACATGAGATGGCAGGATAGATGGATCGAGTGGATATAACATATACATCACAGTAGGCTCGGCAGAGCTTCTGCTTACACGGGATCCCTATAGGAAGGGTTTGACGCAGGGAGGACGTGGTAGGTTGATCACCGTCTCCCTAACCGATAGTTCTCGAATCCACGAGAAGAAATAAAAGATAAAAAGAAGAAATAAATTCCAAATAAGTGATTTATTGATAATTGAATGAATAATTAAAAAACATAATTACTTTGCTTTAAATAATAAACTAAATCCTAAATTCGTACTTAACTCTAACTTGCAAAGGAAAAAAAGAATTCTAATACAATTAGGGAATAAATAGAAAAATCTGCGCAAACTGTATAACGCCCATCGGGCGCTGTCTTCCTTCTACTGATACGAGCAATCCACATGTCCGATTGTCACAAAACTTTGTGCTTTTACTAACATCGACGTACTCTTCAAGATGGTCGGCTCAGATTCTCCATACTAGTAGTAATGGGCCACCTGGACCATCTCCAGTTTCAGTGGTCGGAATTCGAAACTTTCTGGACAGTTCGTATCATTTTGGACGCCACGATCAATCCGTAACTCGAATCGACGTGAAACTTGTTGGGTTTTCTCGGCATCGAGTAGCTCTACAAAATGGATGGAATGGATCATCATAAATGATCAAGATGGGCCCCACAAGTTAGTCCGAAGTCTAAAAATGGGAATAACAATTTCCTGTTTGAGTTGAAACTCCAAAATATGAAATTCCTTAGTTTTCTCTTTTTTTCTTCCTGTCCATCTCCCGCAGGAAGGTGCGTGATCCACGCCCTCGATCATGGGGTTCTTCCCCTACATCATTCTTCCCCACTTGAAAAAAACTCGTCCTCGAGTTTCGCTTTAGGTTAGGGCCATGATTTGCTTTTAACTTCGGAAGTCGATGCTTAGCAGGCCCTATCCTGGAATGCAGCAAAAAATTTCTCCGACTTCTTCTCCACGCCAACATGAATAATTGCAATCTTCTCTGGCACATCAAAAGTTGGCTTTTTCTGAGAAAGGACAATTTCCTTCACAATGAACAATTCATTAGGAAGTTCGGCAATTACTGATCGCCTCGATTTCCTGCATTGCTCGCGTGATACTTTCTGAGATGCTCATGGATTCCGTTAAAACTGACTCCATAATGTCAGGAATAACTTTAGACTCTCCTTCCTTATCCTTTAAGACTGAGGTATTGATTTCCTCCGCCTCCTCAGAATTTTGAAAATCTTCTGAGATGGTGGTAGGTTGTACTTCAACTACCTGATCTGAAGTTACATTACCTCGAAAATCTCTTTCAACATAATCCCCACGATCGTTCCCACACGCAGGCCGTCGTATGATGATGTCTTCGACCTCTTTATCGCTGGATTTTGAATCGTCTGGGGTAGCCCTGCGATAGGTCACTTGGGGTGCTCTACAGAACATGGGGTTATTTCGTACTGCGAGCACATGTGGTTGTTGATTGTTGCCTTGGGCAAATGGCAGATTTAATGCCGCTACAATACGGTTGAGGGTTGCTTGTATATCTTGCAAGATCAACCGGTTCTCCCGTTGTGCAGTTTCTAATGCTGCCTCGAAAGCTGTCGCCGTTAGATAGTCCCTTGGAGCATCGTCCTTAGGATGAGGATCTAACCCTTCATTAGAGGCCATCGTCTTGAGGAAGAAACCTCTCTCTGATACCAATGACGCAGGGAGGACGTGGTAGGTTGATCACCGTCTCCCTAACCGATAGTTCTCGAATCCACGAGAAGAAATAAAAGATAAAAAGAGGAAATAAATTCCAAATAAGTGATTTATTGATAATTGAATGAATAATTAAAAAATATAATTACTTTGCTTTAAATAATAAACTAAATCCTAAATTCGTACTTAACTCTAACTTGCAAAGGAAAAAAAGAATTCTAATACAATTAGGGAATAAATAGAAAAATCTGCGCAAACTGTATAACGCCCATCGGGCGCTGTCTTCCTTCTACTGATACGAGCAATCCACATGTCCGATTGCCACAAAACTTTGTGCTTTTACTAACATCGACGTACTCTTCAAGATGGTCGGCTCAGATTCTCCATACCAGTAGTAATGGGCCACCTGGACCATCTCCAGTTTCAGTGGGCGGAATTCGGAACTTTCTGGACAGTTCGTACCATTTTGGATGCCACGATCAATCCGTAACTCGGATCGACGTGAAACTTGTTGGGTTTTCTCGGCATCGAGTAGCTCTACAAAATGGATGGAATGGATCATCATAAATGATCAAAATGGGCCCCACAAGTTGGTCCGAAGTGTAAAAATGGGAATAACAATTTCCTGTTTGAGTTGAAACTCCAAAATATGAAATTCCTTAGTTTTCTCTTGTTTTTCTTCTTGTCCATCTCCCGCAGGAAGGTGCGTGATCCACGCCCTCGATCATGGGGTTCTTCCCCTACATCAGGGTTACAGGAAATTCGTGTGAGATGTCTTGTATCTCACATATATCATTGTGCCATTCGGCTCTGTACCACAGCTTGTTGCAAATTTGAAAACTATTGATCTCAAAATTTCCTCCAAAAGGGGCCAAAATATAATTGAAACTTTAGTCACACATCTTGGAGGAGAATGAATAGGGATTATATGATGTATTTAGCCCAAATATTTTAACAATGCACATCAGTTTTCTATTTCAAAAAAGTGGGACCCACAGTCCCATAATCTAGACCACTATTATATATGCTGTACCTCACTGTTAATGGACTCTGGCTCAAAAATATATATATCCCTTGAAAGATAGTATTTATCCTTTTATTTAATTATGGCCTCCAAAATAAACAATTTAGAAAATAAAAGCAAAAAAAAAAAGAAGAAGAAGAATAGAAGAAAAGAAAGAAGTAGTCTTAATATTGATCTATAGAGTATTCCAATCTAAAAGATTTTTTTGTGGGTATTCTCCATCAACGGTTGGACTCAATGGACCATTTGTTTGAATCACTAAACGATGGCTACTGGTACATTGCTACTGACATGCAAAACAGTTCACCTTATTAGTCATTTCCTCACTAAAAAGGACGTTTGGGTCAGCCAAACAGCACCATAAATTATTGATGAGAGAGGATTTGGGTTTTGTATATCAGCAGGATTCTATCGACAATATTCCATTTAACATGAATTTAATCGGTAGTGGATGCAAATACCATCTCAAATAAAGTCGGCTATTACCTCCTTAGTAGTTGCTTTACTTAACTAATTTACCATTACAAGCACATTACATCAACAAACAAAAGTATCACTCCTGATTCATACAACATCTTCAATTTATTAGCTAGGTAATTAAACTTTTTATTCAAATGTCCTTAGTTTCAAACCCTAAGAAATAAAGCATCACCACCAGCTATTCTTTTCTTGTCGAAGTACTCGCCAACATCTGATTATTCCCTCCCCAGGCTAATCTGTTCGATCTTTGCATCTACGCTTTGATCCCCTGGCAAATCCTGCCAAATACTGTAAACATAGTATTAGATTTCATAGTCATGTAGATACATGAGGTTGTGCATACACAAGTGAATCAAATCGTGAAAAAAAAAACGGAAGGTCAGAAAGTATTTATAGAAGTCTCTCAAGTCCAACCAGTCGAACTATAATTTATGGTCCACCCTGAGCATAACTTCCAAAATAGTGTGCGTGAGATAGAGCTGGACACGAACCGAGTTTGATAGTTTGGATTGACTCAGATTGACTCGGTAAAACTCTGTTCATGCAAGAAGGCTTCGTGTTCAAACAAACTTCGAACACATAGGTCTGTTTGAAAAAAAAAATTGTGTCGATTTCAATCACAGCCCTAATTGACTCGACTTGAATATTGACCGACTCAACTCGACTCGTTTGTTATGACAAATAAATATGACTATGGGCTCTAGGAAGGTATCAATGGTGGAATCATTCTCCTCATGGTTTCTTGTGGTGTGGTCCACTTGAGTATTGTATTTGCCTCATTTTTTGTTTAAAGCCTCAAAATGAGTTGTACAAATGGATGGACAGAGTGGATAAGACAAATACATCATGGTGGGACCTACAGAGCTTCGACACCAGCTTGTTGGCTAGTGTTTGCGTCACCAGCCAACTGGATTGGGTACTACCAGTCTACCCCCACTAGGACCTATCCAAAGACGGATGGTCTTGTCAGTGTTGTGGGGTCCATAGTGATATATTTGCTTATCCAAGCCATTCGTCCATTTTTTAAAGATCATTTATAGCATTATCCAAAAAATGAAGTGGATCTAAGGCTTGAGTGGACCACACCACATGAAGCAGTGGGGATGTTAACTATCTATGTTCTGATTTTTTATTTAGTTAGTTAAAAACTTTAAACCTTGTGATTTGTCATTTGTGGTATGTAATTTGTGAATAAATCGGTATTCATTATTCAATAGTAGAAAAAATATTTTCAAGTGAAAAAAAGCGAAATTGTTCGAACTCGTAAAAATTGTCCGAAATTCATATGTTCAACCAAACTGAGTTTGAGCATAGCCACCCTGTTCGAATGTTTGTTCAAACATTGTTCGAACACACCCACTCAAGCAGCCGAACAATCCGATCTGGTCTATGGTTGACTCAGATCGGATCGTTGACCACCTCTAGCGTGAGATATCCAGCCCTTGTAGTAGGTTGGCCCTAAAATGATGATCACCATGTGAAAAGCATCAGCCTCATCTGCTTATGAATGAATGTGGCTGATTTTTTATTTTTACAGCCACTGTTTAGAAAGCAACGTCCATCCATTGAGAAACAACCAAAAACCAGTATCGTCCCGCCGATGAATGAATGTGGCTGATTTTTTATTTTTACAGGCAAACTTCATGATGCAACCTATTGGAAAGGTTGGACGTTGCTCCATCATGAAGGTTGGAAGTTAATCTACTGGGTGTGGGTGGATGGTAACTTATGGTTCAACTGATCGGACTTAAGAAATTCACATATCTATAATAATTGAAAGTAGTGCTCAAATTGCAATTATGTACATCCCATGCACAGTTATGTAACTGAATTTTGGAGCTTAGTCCCTCAATAGAGAAACTGAGGGACTCTTGGTTGCCACCTAAAAAATGGGTTCTTCTCAGTTAAGTTAACAGACATTATGTTTTAAGATTTTGGTAATTACTAAAAATAATCTTGATAGCCTATAATTTATATAAAATATGACCTTGCACCGGGCATGAACTAAGCATGTGATCTAGCGGCCCCCACATAGGGAAGCCCAACCTAATATATTCCTCAGCAGGTTATCCAAGCCAAATAGGTAGAATCTTTGGTAATCTTGGCATCCTGCTGTGGGGCCCGCCAAACAAACAACTTGGATCACCAATGTGCCATGTGTACAATCATCGAGTTGGTTATATGTACGCTGCTTGAGGCTCATGAATGCATGTATATATATGAATCATTATATCCTGCCAGGGTAATGAATTTTTCTCATTAGAGAGAGAGAGAGATAGAGAGAGAGAGAGAGAGAGAGAGAGAGAGAGAGAAGTTGCTGACCTGGTAAGCTTCGTCAGCCTTTCAGTGGCTCTCATAAGCCCCGTATTAATCCACAGATACCTGAAAGAAAACAAAAACTATTCATGTTACTGACCATTCACCAGCGTCTCATTTCTAGGCCCAAGGACTGGGTCCATTTCTAATCCTACATGGAACTATGCTCATTCAAAATCCCTATCTTGCCAGGGGTGTTAACAGGCCGGTTGAGCCCAAGTACCTAAGCTGGGTCTGACATGGGCGACACATTTATGTAGTTAAAGGGGTTGTTGGCGTGGGTTTGCGAATTTGGCGAGCCTAATTAATAATTCAGCCCTATGTAGGTATAAACTGATAGACACCTCCATGTGTGCATATATTGGCCGTTCTCATCAATTATAGTCTCAGCCATCCAATCTCCATGGGGATTCCATGTACTGAAATCACAGATGGTCTAAATCAGGATTTGACAAATACTTGTGGTTCACTTGACAACAGGAATTGCTTGATCTTTCCACACCATGGCTTTGTGATGGGGTTTATCTTACATATTTCTTAAGAAGGATTGTTAGGTTTTTATTTTTGTTCTTGCTATGAAGTTTAATATTTTTAGTTAATTCGTGTGTATTTAAAAAATAAATAATGAATGTGCACCTGTAACCCTAACGGGCATGCTTACTCTCTTATGGGCATGATGCGGAACATAAATATATGTAAAGGTGTGTGTAGTAACCATTTGTGTGGGAATTTTCAAAACATAGCAGAAAATAAAAGTTTCCAAAACCCAACTTAAAATTTTATAGCCCTATGGATCCTTGTTTTAATATTCTTAATCTTTTGGAAAAGAAAAAAAATTCCAACGGTTGGGATTTACTGATAAGTGCTTCTATGAAACTACCTCTTGTTGGAGTTGTTCCTTCAATTAAAAGGCCTATCGTAAATAAATGAAAATTTGAGAATCACACGTCACCCTTACAGTAGGGCCTAGGAAGGACAGTCAGGACCATCCACATGGTGGACCCCACATATGTAAAACATGTGATGTGATGGAGGAAGAAGAGAGAATCTCTCCTCGTGCCGTGCGTGCAAGCACAACTCTACATGTGATGCCCAAAGGGTAAGAGGTCGAAGGCTCTTTGCTTTCCGTTTAAGGCTCCACTCCCACCGAAATATCATATATAAGAAGGAATCAGAATTGTAGGAAGACACCAATTATAGATTTCTACTACCTCGTAGTCATCCACATGCCCTACTATACCAAAAGTTTATGATCTTGCATTATCCCATAAGCCATATATGATTCAATCTTTCCATTATCATAGTCATCTATCATATACTAAATATCTATATAGAATAAGTGGTGAAGATTAGATCTAAACCATTAGATAACCGTAAGTGTGATTAAAATCATTTTAATAATTTAAACAAAAGCTTAACATTTGAATACATTTATAAAACTTTTTAAAATCATTTATGTGTTTGGCCCAATAGAAAACCAATTTATGAATATCTAATCTCCAATATCTAAGTTGTAGTTAGTTCTTAGAAACTAGTGAATCCCTTGCAGGCCCTTGTAAATCTACTAGACCTTCATAATTGCACTCAATTACACTCACTTTTGTTGGTCACATGACTGCCCTTGTAAAGCAAGCCAAAGCATATGTACTCAAGACCTCGATTTATCTCATGTCCTTAGGCTAATGATTAATCAAAGTTGGTGCATCCTGTAATTGATTATAGTCTAGGTATGATGAGCCATCCAGTCTAGAAACTTACCCTTAATTCATTAATGCGAGTGTGCCCAACATGTCTATACAAAGAGCTTATATCTATAGCATATTCCCACTCTTACATGGGATACAAAAAATGAACATAGCTTGATGGTAGAAACCTTTCATCCCTAACTCTTGATTAGTCCCCAAACATAAGATGTCTACACACAAAGTAATAACTAAACAAGGTTTGTCTTTGCAAATTCCTATACGGGCGTGGTACAATAAGATATTAGGATCGACCCACTGATTTTCTCTTAGTTAGTGATTATTGTGTCCACTTTTAAGTTCCCATGGACAATTAAAGGAATGCCTCTTCTTTAAGCTATATCATGTATGTTTATGATACTACCCACATATTAATTATAGCATTGTAACTTACCCATCTTGGACCCATGATCTATGGTCAAGATCAGTGATATCACCGAATGCCCTTCGTGTTATTAATTGATAAGATTCACATTGGTTTTTCATGGAAAAAGAAAAATAAAATAAATAAAATTAGCATGTATGATTATGGGTATGTATACCTCTCTACCTAACCACCTAGCCTATTAATTCTCCTACAGCTTAAGCTCGAACTTTGAGAAAAATAAATAAATGGATTCGACTTTGTGCTGAGCACAAGTAATCAATAGTACAAATTACACAACACACTTTGTCCATGAACATGAACATACGACCATACATGTTAATCCGGTACATGTGCAGGATGTCAGAGACATGCATTTGTGCATCTAAGTTAAAATTGTGATACCAAAATCACTATGGGTTTATTCACTTTTTTTAGCCTATATGACCCATGTTTCACATGCTAATTAATAAGGCTCAAGTGTTAGTGAACCATTGCAAGGGTGTTTTTGACATTTTTATCTTGAAAAAGTGGCTTTTAGGATAGGTTATGTTAAGGTTAAGAGAGAGTTACATTTTTTTGGTGTTTTTGAGAGCCTCTAAGGGGAGAGAGTTAGGGCTTTTTGTTGTAAGTTCTCTCCATCCCTGTAATCTTCCCTGAATAATAGATTGATCGTCGATTTGTGCCATAGTTTTTTCTTGCAAGAGTTTTCCACATAAAACTCGTGTGTTCTCTAGTGTATTGTTGCTTGGATTTTCATTTTCTCTTAGTTTGTTTCAATCCAGATTAATGTGCTTTCGTAGGTTCGATTCTCCAACAAGTGGCATTAGAGATTCAGGTTAGTTTATTAGTTTGGATTTGAGATATAATGTCAAGGGGATCGAATGTGAAGTTCGAGATAGAAATTCACGAGTAAAAATAACTTTGAACGAGTAAAAATAACTTTGAACTATGAAAATTGAAGATGAAAGCCCTCTTAGTTTAACAAGCATTGTAGTATACATTCCTTAGAAAAGAGCACCATTTGGAATCTGTGAAGGAAGAAGATTGGGATGAACTAGATCAAATGGTAATTAGTAGAATTTAATTGTGCTTAACCGATGAAGTCCTTTACAATGTCGTAGATGAGACGACTACTGCATATTTATGGACAAAGTTGGAGAGTATTTATATGACAAAACCATCACCTATCGTCTATTTTTGAAAAGACAGTTTTATACTCTGAAAATGGTAGAAGGATTAAATCAATTTGAACATATTAATACGTTCAACAAATTAGTTTACAAGATAATGAGTGGTGGGATAAAAATCGAGGAGGAAAATAAAGCCCTAATTTTATTGACATCTCTCCCCAAGGTGTTCGAGTGTCTAATTGGTATTCTTTGTCATAGTAGGAATACTTTGGACACCAAGATCGTTATTGCAATTCTTCAGT
Source organism: Liriodendron chinense (assembly GCA_003013855.2). NCBI lineage: Eukaryota > Viridiplantae > Streptophyta > Magnoliopsida > Magnoliales > Magnoliaceae > Liriodendron > Liriodendron chinense. The sequence goes on from PVNU02002353.1 coordinate 1,906,273, forward strand.
CCAAGCAGTCGCGACAGCAGAGTGGCAATTGAAAGTACCTCTATGTATGTGTTGGTTGCTCGGGGAAGATTGTCTGAGTGAGATAAAGGAAAATCGAAATCTAGATCCAAATCAAGGTAAAAGAAAGTTGAAGTGTTGGAATTTTCAGAAGACTCAGTTTTTTAAAGCTCGGAAGGATGAGAAGTCAAATGATTCATCGAAGGAAGCTAGCTAATTCAATTGAATTTAGTGAATGCTCAAATGGTTGTGATATATTGTCAGTGACTAAGACCGAAAATTTCTATCAAGAATGGATCTTAGATACGAGAGCATCGTACCATATGTGTCCACATCGGAGTTAGTTCACCACATATAGTGAGTATAATGGTAGGCTGGTTCTTATGGGCAATGATCATGCTTGTAACATGATTGAAATTGGTTTGGTTTAAATCAGGGTGTTTGATAGGGTAGAGCATACTCTGACAGATTTGATATCTTTGGGAGCTCTAGATGTAATTGGTTGAAAGTTCACCAATTATGATTGTGTCCTGAAGGTTTCAAATGGAGCTCAATAGTAATGAAGGTACAACAGAGTGGTAATCTTTATCGGTTGATCGAAAATAATATATCTGGTGGAGCTGCATCGGCTATAGAGGATTCCACGTTGACACATTTATGGCATGTACGCCTAGGCCACATAAGCGAGCGAGATATGAATGTACTCTTCAACATAAGTTAATTCCTAGTTTTAAAAACTTTAATTTAGATGTTTGTGAGCATTGCATATATGAAAAACAGTTGAGTCTGTATTTTAAAATTGAAAAACATGTTAGTAAAGAGTAGCTTAACTATGTGCATTCTGATGTATGGGAGCCGTTGCCCGTTGTTTCTGGAGGAGAACCGTCTTACCTTGTCACATTTATAAGTGACTTCTCTAGGAATGTTTAGGTTTATATTTTGAAACATAAATCCGATGTATTTGCTACTTTTAAGATATTGAAAGCGATGGTTGAAAAACATATAGAGCGAAAAATGAAAGTTCTAAGGAAAAATAACAACAAAAAATTTACTTCAAGAGAATTTGATTAGTATTGTAAGAATGAGGAGATAGTCAGACATAACAAGTGAGGTATATGCCAAAGTAGAATGGTGTGTCAGAACATATGGACCAGACTCTTTTGGAAAGAGTTCAGAGTATGTTAAGAAATTCTAGGTTGGGCAAAGACTTTGAGCTGAAGCTATTTCTGCAGCTTGTTGTCTGGTAAATAAGTCTCCCTTCATAGTTATTGATTGTAAAATTCCTCGAGAATTATGGTCAGGCAGTTGATTACTCGGGTTTGAGAATTTTGGGCGTGATACTTATTTTCATGTGTTGTCTGTTGAGAGAGATAAGTTAGACCAAAGAGAAAAAAATGCACCTTTGTTGGCTATGTTGATGGGGGTGAAAGGTTACTGTTTGTTAGACTGTGGTTCATGCAACACCATTGTTAGCCGAGTCGGGACGTTAAATTTAATAAGGGTTCCTTGTTTTGAAAAGATGAGTAAAAGGAAATGGAAAAGTCAGTTGTTGATGTGGAATTGGATAAGGGTGAGACACTTAAGGAACTTGAGTAACAGGTTAATTAAGGTATGAAAAGAGGTGAGGATGCCACTTGTCAGGAGAAATATATCGAGGGATCACGGGTTGTCGTTGAGATACATGGATGACTCTAATATTGCATTTGCTCTCATTAAAAATGAGTGAGATCCATCTACTTTTCAAGAAGCTTTAGAAGATAAAGATGTAGAAAACTGGATGACAACTATGCACAAAAGATGGATTCTTTGTATAGAAATCAAACGTTGGAGCTAGTTGAGCTACCCGTTGGGAGGAAGGCGATCGGGTGCAAGTGGATATTCCGAAAGAAACTAGTTTAGTATACAAGGTTAAATTGGTAGCAAATGGATAGATGGAAGGTGTCGACTTCAGTGAGATTTTCGCGCTAGTAGTAAATATTAGGTATCTATCAGAATTGTATTAACTCTGGTTGTCTAAAAAAATATGAAATTGGAACAATTGGATGTTAAAAATGCATTTGTACATGAGGAATTAGAAAAGAAAATTTACATGAAGCAACCAGAAAGGGTTTAAGATGTATGGAAAGAAGAATCTTGTTTGTAGGTTGAAGAGGTCGTTATACGGTTTGAAACAATCGCTTAAGTAGTGGTATAAGAAGTTTGATTCTTTTATGTTGAGCTAGAGTTTTACTGGAATTGAATTTGGTCATTTTGTTTATTTTGGGGCACTAAGTGCCAAGAAATTTATCATCTTAGTATTATATGTTGATGATATGCTTATTGTCAGCTATAATATATCTGAAATCAACATGCTGAAGGTTTTGTTATCTAAAACATTTGAAATGAAAGATCTGGGGGTTGCAAAGAGAATTCTTGGCACTGATATGCACAAAAATATGAAGAGGAGCAAGCTATGGTTGTCTTAGGAGGAATATCTTAAGGAAGTTTTAATCAAGTTCAAATTGAAAAAGGTAAAATCAGGTTAGCACTCCCTACACTACTCACTTTTGACTTTCTTCATAATTATATCTTACGTTAGATGAAGAAAAAGGTATATGTCTCATGTGTCCTATTCGAGCATAATTGGTAGTCTCATGTATGTCATAGTTTGTACAAGATCGTATAATTTCATATACAATTGGTGTTATGAGCAGATATATCTCAAATTTAGGTAAACAACATTCACACGCAGTGAAATGGTTACTTCGGTATATACAAGGTATGACAAACTATGTTTTGTGTTTCGAAGATTCAGATATGAGACTCATAGGCTATGTTGATTTGGATTATGCAGGAAATGTGGACAATAGAATGTTTATTTTTGATTACTCATTTATTCTAATGGGTGGAGCTATCAGTTTGATGTCTAGGCTCTAGTATGTGGTTACACTTTTCACTATCGAAGTTGAATACATGGCAATGATAGAGGAATTCAAGGAAGTTATTTAGTTGAAAGGGATGATGAATGAATTAGAGCTTTAGCAGAAGTCATGCCTATGTATTATGACAACGAGAACACGATTAATTTAGTGAAGGACTCAGTATATCACTTATGGACTAAGCACATTGATGTTCGTCATTACTTTATTTAACAGATGCTAAAGGAAGGAGATGATACTTTTCAGAATATTTATACCAGTGAGAATCCAATAGACACGCTTACGAAGGTCAGTTCCTACAGAAAAGTTTAAGCTTTACTCGACTTCTTTAAGACTAGCAAGAAAGGAATAGAGATGGAATATGCACGAAGCGATGATGGTAGTACTTACAAGAAGATTGACAAAATAAAGAAGTGATTTTACTACCAAGGTGGTTGATTGTTAAAATTATGACACCAAAATTACTATTGGTTTATTCACTTTTTTTAGCTCATATGACCCATGTTTCATATGCTAATAAGGCCCAAGTGTTATTGGACTCTTAGAGAGATATTTTTGACTTTTTCCTCTTGAAAAGCTGGCTTTTAGGATAAGTTATGTTAGGATAAGAGAGACTCACAATTTTTTTTATTTTTGTTGTTGTTGTTGTTTTTTTTTTATTTTTTTTTTAAGAGCGTTTAAGGGGAGAGAACTAGGGTTTTTTTGCTGTAAGTTTTCTCCATCCTATAATCTTCTCTAAATGGTAGATTAATCGTCGCTTTGTGCCTTTGTTTTTTCCCGCAAGGGTTTTCCACGTAAAAATCATGCGTTCTTTGTTTGCGATTGCTTAGATATTTTGTTTTCTCTCTCTCTCTCTCTTTTTAAATTCAGATTAAGGTGCTTCCGCAGGGCCGATTTTTCAACAATCTATTAGGATGTATATGTGGGTGCCACCTATACATGTCCCTAACACAAATATTCAACAGGCATTGGCAAAAAATCATAATGATTATCATTGTTTCAAATATTGTTTGATACGAAATGGATTGGCTTGCTCATATTATAAAAGAAAATTCATGAGAAAAAATAAAAATGCATTTTTTATTACTTGCTTCATCCTTAAATAAAGTAAGACCTTGTTATGAATACATATTAGGATTTTTAATTGAAAAAATAAAAATATATACATTAAATTGATACATATTTGTAAATAGCTTTTTAGATTTAAAAATTCACTCCAACGCGCTAGATGAATAGATCATATCAACCAACAAAATACATATCTTATCATGTTTTAATGGTGACTGACAAGGATACAATATACCATAATTTGAACTATGATGATTATACATAAAATAGAAAAGGGTCCAAATCCAATAGGCAGTAAAAGGAAGGTTGAGATCATCCAATCTCTATGGTTTTCATACTGTGCCATCCTAGGTCCAAAATGTGGATGACTGAGATTTTCTTGCATGTGTGTAATATTAATTCAAAACCTTTAGAACTTACTAACTGGATATCTAAAATCGACTCAGAGACCTGAACATCAACCAGACTCATTCAAATTGACTCAGTATTTAATAGCTAAAAGAATAAGTGTTCAGAATTAATATTAATACATCATATAATAGCATCTTAATTTGCAATAAACATATATGTGGCCTAGTAAGCTGCCACCAGTAATTAGGGTTAGGGTGGCAATGGACAAGGTGGGTACTAAAATCTCCAAGAAATTTAAAGTAATATTGGCCTGCTTGTCTGTTTTCTTTCTGTATGCTTTTGTGGCTCCGAGGCTGTTTTCCTAGTTTTTTTTTTTTTTGGCAGGAAAGTGCTCTCTCTCTCTCTCTCTCTCTCTCTCTCTCTCTCTGATTCAATGGTTTTTGAATGTATGGGAGGGGTTGAGCCTTATTGTGATAGGTAAGGTTCTCCTCGCCTTCCAATGCGTATGTGGATTTTATCTCATAATACAGTACTACCGTTGTAATCTCGCCAGGAAAAAAATAAAAAATAAAGTGTGTGACAAGGTGGTAAGAATCCTCATCTCCCATTTAGCATTTTTTTTTTTTTTTTTAATAAAAAGCCATTTCACACAGCAAATGAGTTGGTTCCATTCGAGTAGTGGACCTACCTGGCATCGGTGTCAAGACAACCAATTGGACTCTGAGATCACATTAACAATAATCTTAATAGCTCATAATTTATAAAAACTATAATCCTCAAATAATTAGTATCAACTAAATGCGGTCTGGCAGCACGGGCCCACCTTTCCATGAACCAAGTACATGATCTGGCGGGGCCCTATGTGGAGAAACCCAACCCTCCTATATTTGTCACTAGATTATCCAAGCCAATACGAGATGCTTGGGATCTGCTGTAGGAGACCAAATGAACAACTTGGATCAACCAATGCGCCATGTGTACGATTATTGACCTAGCATGCTACAATTTTGGTGCGCACTGGAATCTATTAAACACCTGGTCAACAAGATACATGCTCATGCGCGTGCACACACACACGCAACATCCACTCCATCCACCAATTTCTATCCTCTATCATGTGCCGTGGAGGAAAACCTTCAGCTAGATCCACAACTCAGATAGTCTATACCTACGCCACAGGTAATGCCAACCATAGGTTTTTGTGGGGGCCAGAATAGCATCTTTCATCGAAACCATTCATCTGGTGTAACTCAAATCAGCCTGACTCATAACTCTGGAAGGCCACACACACCAGGTAAGCTTTAAGGGTTTTAGCATAAATTTTACATTGCTCCCATCTGTGTGGCCCCATCTCAGTTTTCTACGGACTAATGTTTCGTATGTTTATCACCTAATGAACAAGTAGATTTACATTATGCAATATGGTGGGCCCCACAGAGCATTGGTATTCTACCCGCAGGCTTCAGAGTTATCTGATACTCCGCCACCTAACATAAATACCATACTCATGAATTGTACTTGTGGCCCATATGTAATTCGGACTAAACGGTCCAAACCCCTTGTAAACCTAAAAAGAGAATTGAATGGATGGTCGTAGCTTCTTATTAATGGACACTTGTTTGTAGAATCCAGAATATGGGACGGTGACTTATTTTTCGTCCTCAATCATGCGTCCATTAATGGGCTTGTGGCCCATCTAAAACATAGGCATTTTGGACATTTGGGTTACATGTACACTACTAGTAAAGAATATAAATGCATGTGTATGAATCATTGTATGCTGTCAAGATATTGAATTCTATCACTAATAGAAACTGAGTAATTACTGACCTTTTAGAAATTAATTGCGACCCGAGCACTTCATTGATTCTCATAACCTCGTTGCATAGATAAACTAACCTGAAAAAGAGACAACCAATCATGTTACCGACCATTCACCCAGGGTCTCATTTGTAGAGGAATTGAGCCCATTTCTAAGTCCTGTGTAATTGAAGTTAAGCCCAATGAGAACCAAGGTCGGTCCAACATGGGGCTGGCATTCATGTTGCTAAACAGTTGTTGCTATGGTTTGGGTACTGGTCGAGACTAATTAGTGATTGGGCTGGGTATATATAGGTATAACCACAATCGACACCTTAACCTATGTTTGTGTGTGCATACATTAAATTGCAGTCCTAGCCATCCAATCTCCATGTGGATTCCATGTGTTAAAAATCATGGATGATCTAAATCAGGATTTGACATTAACATATCACCCACTTGGGGCAGGAATGACCTTATCTTTGTACTCCGTGATCTTTGTGATTGGTCTATCCTACATGTTTCTTATGCCTTATTTGGATTTGTGGAAAGCATGAGAAAGGAAATATTGTTTATCTGGAGACCTTATTTCTAAAAAATTGTGGAAAAAGAAACTTTGTTTTTTATGTTTATTTTCAAATAAGTTTTCTAAAAAAAATTAAAGCATGTTTCCTAATCTATCGTTTGGTCAAATTAAAAAAGATAAAAGAAAATAATTTCCTGGTGGTTGACTCAAAGACCTGAATACATTAAAATTGATCCAAAGACTCACTAAATGATTTGATCATATGTAATGGCTAAAATAAGAAGTTATTGGATTAATAATACATGTTTAAATTAGTATTAGTATATAATAGTATCCTAATTTGCAACAAATATAGTGGCCAAGTGAACATGCACCAGTAATTAGTGCTAGGGTGGTAATGGACAAGGCGGGTATTGTAATTTTTAAGCCATTTAAAGTCATATCTTCTCTAGCTAGTTGTTTATTTATTTATCTTATCAATACACTACAAGTGGCGTGGTCCACCCTTTGATTAACAAAAGGCTGTGTTGCAGGGTGGTAAGAATCCCCATCTCCCACTTTTCATTTTTTAATAAAAGTTATTTCTCCCATTTAAAATATAGGAGTTTTGAGCGCCTGGGTTACATGTGTGCTACTTGTAAAGCGTGTAAATGTATGTGAATGAATCATTGTATCTTGCCAGAGTGCTGAATTTTGCTCACTAATAAAGTCAAAAGTTGCTAACCTCCTATTCACGGAATGCAGCTCCGACGGTTGAAAGGATTTCAGAACCTCATTGAACTGATCACCGGTCCTGAAAAAGAGATGAACCCAATTAAGTTATTGACAACTCACACAGTCTCATTTCTAGGCTCAGGAACTGAACCCATTTCTACTGCTATATAATTAAAACCAAGCCTATCCAAACCCCCGCTTTTTAGCAGCCAAATAGGGTTGTCAACAGGCTCGTTGAGCCCAATGGGTACCCACGCTCAGTCCAACATTGGCCGAGCATTGATGTAGCTAAGCAGCTGTTTCTATGAGTATAGGTATCCGTTGAGCCTGATTAGTAATCAGGCCGAGCATAGGTATTAGTTGAGCTTGATCAGTAATTATGCAGGGTGTGGGTATTGTTGTATGGAGCTTTCAACTTGCGTAGAAAAGAGAGTGTCTTACTGGTCAAGAATGCCTGGAATATCATAGGACTTTGGACAATTTTAGACAATTTCGACAGGTTGAAATCGGAGGCTTGATAGGTCGATGGAATTCAGAATAGTGGTGAAACTCTTTGGACAATTGTTTGCAAGTTCGACCTGTCAAACATGTGTCGTTGACCGATCAACGATGTATGCAGTTTTGCTTGTTTCTATTTTTGGTTTCATGTTATATATATGGGTGCAATCGGGATTAGGGTTTGAACAACAAGTATCTAAACATGTTTAAGGGTTTTGGGAGAAGTAAAAGCTAGCTAGTATTTTTCTCTCCGAGGGATTCTGTAAGTGTTCTTCATTTCTTATACTTTCGTTATTCATAGTGATTCACATTGTACGGTAGTTTTTTTTTTTTTTTTTTCAACAATGATTTTTCTACATAAATTCGTTTGTCTTTTGTGGTTGGATTGCTTGATGTCATTGTGATTACTTTACTTGATTCTATTCTTATTTACTTCTGTAATCCCAACATGAATAACCCCAATTGATACCTTAAACCATTAATATCCACGTGTGCCTATATTGAGCTCCTATGAAATACTCCGAATACTCCTAGTCATCCAATCTCCACGCAGAATTTGTTTTAAAATCACGGACAATATAAGTCAACATTTGATATGGAAATGTGGTCCACTTGACGACCAAAATGGCCTAAATCTTCATACTTCTTGAGATTTGTGATGGGTTTACCTTACATATTTATTAAGAAAGTACCATAGGCTTTTATTTTTATTTTCGTTATAAAATTAAATATCATGATTAGTTAATTTATGTGTATTTAAAAAAAGCAAATAATAGATGTGCACGTTATAACCTTCTTTTTCCTATACAGCACAAACAGAAAAATTATAAGAGATCTTAGCTTAGAAGAGAGTTAGAACAAGCATCCAGCAGAGCTAAGGCGAGAGCCGAACCAATGGTGGAAAATAAGGCAGCAACAACAGGCCCCACACAAACTAAAGAAATATCACTTCTTACCCAAGCAAACTAAAGTAAAATCAGTTCTGAATCCAGCTGCTCTAGAACCATCAGCACATATTCTCCATCATCTCACCCAACTTCTCATGCCATGGCCCTCAGCAGACCCGCATGAACAACCTACCTCCAAACAACGTTCAGGCAGCCCCCAACAGACAACAACAGTAGCTGCATACTGTTGGTTTCAAATTCGGTCACGTGTGTTATGTACGCATGTGTATGTACCGGGCATGTCAAAGCTAATAATGGCTCAACTTGATCCGAACACCTTGTGACCCCAGGCATTGAAATAGTCAGCTTACGACTGGATTAGTGAAGACCAACCTAACTACTTGACACCAACGACATAAAAATCAAGAGATTTTGCAAAGGGGAGGGTTTGTCCTTCTGATGAATTCTTTTTGTTTTTGAAACAAGGACTGGACTTAAGATTAAGCACGTGATTGCTTTACACCATTTAATATATAGAAGAATATAAATAAGAGAATAAAACCAAACTACCACCGATCAATTAAATGAGTTTTAACTACACCTAGCTGGAAAGTAAGTAAAGAAAGTGGAAAAAAAGGATAACTAGCGATAATCTGTTTCTAATAAGACGGTAATTGGAAATGAGTACCTACTTATTGCAAGAAGGTTATTGGGCATTTGAACTAGATCACCTACACAACTGGCTTCATGGCTAGATGGTCGCTTGGGTGACAATATGTTTGTTGTGAGCTGGGCTTCATTATGCGAAAAACTCATGGTTCACAACAATGTGGACATTTGTTCATCCATTAGCTGGCTTTGTGATTGGACAGTCGTTATGGCAACTATATACTCATTGCATAGGATCGGGTTCCCTTGCAAGACAATCGATGGTGAGTAGATCTTTGAAAATTCGTTTGTCATATGACGGAGTTTCACGACGACAAAATCATTGGTAAACGACAACCCGTATCTATAAGAAAGTTAGTCCTTGTTTAAACGATCAAACATGTAGCACTCAATCACAATACTTTGTGGTGAGAAGGCTGGTATGGTGACCTGTTTGCGGCTTTGGGTCCTCACTTCGTGGTGAGAAGGTTGGTGTGGTGACCTGTTCGTCGCTTCAGGTCCTCACTTCATGACTAGATATAATCGTGGCAATGACTATCAATTTGTTGCTTCGATCTTAACTCTATAGGCAAGGCCATCATCTGACAACCACCTATTCGTTGTTGGATTGGGCTCCGTGCTGAAGTAGCAATAGTTAAATAGTGACATGTTCACAACTTGGTCTAACTTCATGTTGAGATGGTCAAGTAGAATCACTATGCATGTGGGAAGATGGGATCGCTGGCCATCTGTTCAAGGATCTTCTTAAGTTTAATAATGTAGTCACAGACATATGGTGCCTAATTAAGTTATTTTAATCGATTATATTTGGGTTGGTTTTACAGCATTATGCTAGCTTAGTAGTAGATGCGTTAGATTGGAGAATTATCATGATAAATGCCCATCAATGATGAAGGATATGTAACGTTGAGGTAAAAAGTAATAGTATATTGAGTTGGAGTGGTGTGGGGCCTCAAACTCTTCATTCTTTACTGAACTTATAGATGTGTAAAGTGGTTCCTTGGAAACTCTTATCGAAATTAGCCTCTAGGATCTTCTCTTAATTGATTGGCTATGTAGCAAATATGGCTGAGTCAATTGCCATGTAAATGTAGCTAATCATATTTCTATCTTGAGAGATGTCATCGTGATCTTAGATAATCATATTACTACAAATATGTGGTGGTGTTGAGCTCTAAATTGTACATATTCTAACCCTCAATTCATCACTACATTATGCATGGTTTTGATTGATAAAAGACCTATCTTATATATGTATTGTATTGTATTTGTAGGAGAGAGAGAGAGAGAGAGAGAGAGAGAGAGAGAAACCTCATGAATTTTATGATAAAAAGACTACTTTAGCATACATTGAAGATTAGTGGAAGATGCGCCAAGAGGTGGAGAAAAGAAGCAAGGAAGAAAGGAGAAAAAGAAAAGAAAAAAAATGCAAAGATACAGTCTGAGGACTGGTCGTTCGACCGGTCGTTGAGAGCATAGACCTACCGTCTGACCAGTCTGAATATCGAAAGTGGAAGACACTTTTCTGCAAAACCTTGCTAGGCCCGAAAAGGAGGGTCGACAACCAGTCTGCCAGAAGCCATGACTGGTCATCTAAAGAAGAAATTTTAAAAGTGCGTTAGGGCTTGTTTGGTTGAAGAATCTAGATTCTAAAGAAAATCTAGATTCCACTGTCGGACTCCAAAATTGTAGAAACTAGAGTGGAACCCAGGTTTCATCCGTAACTTGTTGTTTAGTTGAAAGCGGTGCAATCCAGATTATGTTCCAACCGTTGCTTGTGGCATGGCCCACTTGGGCTTCAAATCCGCCTGAGAACCTTACCCCTGGCCTATTGTAGTCCCGTAAGATAGATGGCTAAGTTGAATGACAAATAAACATTATAGTGGGCCCTATGAAGTTTTTAATGTTGGACGTTCAATCAACACTGTTTTCCTGTGGTGTGGCCCACTTGAGATTTAGATATGCCTCATTTTTTGTCCAATGCCTTTAATTGAGATTTCAAAACTAATGGACCATGGGGATATAAAACACATACAACATAGATGTACGACACATACATGGAGGTGGTGACGCTCACTACCGCCTCTTTTTCCTTCCGTAGAAACAGTCGCCCACACCGTTTCCACTAATCCCAGTTCCACTCAATTTAGGTTTCTAAACGAAATCCTGTTTGGCTGGAACTTGCCACCAAACACACCAGTTAAAATCGGATTCTGCTAGAATCCAGATTTTAAGCTGGAAACGGATTTCTAGATGCCAACCAAACGGACCCTTATGGTCGTTGCTGCCTGAAGCCTGACCGATCTGCCAGGGGGCTGCGATTAGTCACCCACCAACTAGACTGCGTAACTCCTTACGCAAAATTTTGAAGATTCCAAGGCGGTGGTGTGATTTTCTATAAAAGAACATCTCTATAGTCTTCTTAAGAATCCTAAAAGAGTTATAAAGTTGCTGAAGGTGGAGATGATCAAAGTGGAGAGGCTACAACTCCTCTGACTAGAGTTTTCTAATTTTTTATGCGTTTCTTAGTTTTTATGTTTACTTTTAGTTCAATCATGTCTATGGTTGGCTAGACCTCTTAGCTAGGGCTAAGAGATAAAGCTTGTAGTTAGATTTAATGCTTAATTCGTTTATTCAAGTACTCTAAGTTTTAGTTTTGGATTTTCAAGTTTTAGTTTGAATAAAAGTTGATATTTTTAGATGATTTTGAGAGAATTTGTATGCTCTGGACACAAGTTGCTTATAAGTTTCGGAGAATGCTCATATTATGTTAATGATATTCGAATTGTAATAACCCTTAGATCATACCATTATCTCCTGGTATGGTTGTTACTTTGTAGTGTTACAAGTTCATCTTCTCCATGCTTCATTAGAACTAGATTTGAACTTTCAGATTGAGTTTGGGTTGTTTATGTTTTAAATGTAATATTTTTCAATTGGATAGAGATAGAACTTCGATTCTAATTGTGTGTGTGTGCGCGCGCGGGGCGCGCTTGATGAATGAATTGACATTGATCTACTATAAGTGGATCCTTGGCGCTTTAGTTGTTCTTTTATTCTCAGATTTTCTATTATTTACTTTTATATCTTTACTTAGTTATAAAAATATAGATTTCTGAACAATATTATTTTAAGTTATTAGAAAAGTTAGAATTGGTTTATCTCTAATCCCTGAGGACGATCCGGTCTCATGATCGAATATTACTACATCGCAACATTGCACTTGGGTTAGCGAACAAGCGGCTAATCACGTCATGCCTCTGTTAATTACCACACTAGCTAATTGTGTGTCTTAGAGCTCGTTACTTATGATTTCACGTGTGCATAACCACTTGTTTTTTGCCATGTGTTGTGAGAAGAATCATTACTAGCTAAGTCAACAGTCGTTATGACTTCTTTTGGAGGCTACTATAGGAGTGTATGGTCTTTCTATCTTTCTAACAACCTGGCAGTAGGAATTTTGTCTAGATCTTTAATACATTGGTATCATCACATGTCGGCTTACTATTTGTCAAATCTAGCATAGTCAGATCAGGTACATACAGCATCAAAACTGACATCTCCGAAGACATTACTTATAGCCCACCATTGCCAACAATACTGCCAGCAGATAGTGCCACACAAGCTTCATAGCAATCAACCCAACAAAATCTCTCCATGTTGAAGAGGGCTACTGATCAACCAAGAAGGATGCAAATGAATAGATACCTGCCTCAACATCCAAAAGAAAATGGTAACTAAGACCATTTACACCAATGATGGCTCTGCATCACCTTATAGCACCTGGAGTCTAGAGGGGCCTTACATATCACTAACATAGCAGAGGAGGCTTCAACTAGTAGCTTCCTATCCCAAAAACAAATATACAAAAACCAACACAGGCCAGAAGCTCCAGGACTTTGGAAGTAAGACCCTGAAAGCTGCTAACAAGAAACCAAAGGGGAAGACTTTATATGAGTAAACCCAATAGCAGATTGCTATCACAATCACTGATATGGTCCAACCCGTAGAACACCCAACTTGAGATGTTCTTCTTCCTCAAATTCCCTATCTCTGCATTACTAAGGGCTACAAGGCCTCAGATTCCCTCAGGAGTTTTTCTATACTCCTTGAAAACACAATTAGGAACCTCACTATTACCTAGCTTGGCTAGGTCGTTCGCTATAGAATTTCCCTCTCGCATAGTATTGAAAATCCATAGATTCAAAGACTCATCTCATATGAACAATCTCCCCGACTCTCTATTAAATGATCCATGGGGAAAGGCCAAGAGGATTAGAAATGGCGTCCTAGACAATAAGAGAATGAGATGCAATTACGACATAATTTAGCCCCAAATCAATAAATATATGACTCCCATCCTGTAATGTCTATGCTTCTACTAACACGTTCCAGATCCGACCACATGCATCATTCAATTTGATCCACCCCAGATCCAACCTTGCCCAATTAACAAGCTAAATAGTTGATCAATCCTTGTTGTTAATGCTTTGGATGTGATCGACTGTAGCCCAATCATTTCCGGAAGAGATAACCTTCCATCATTCGTCAGTTGCTTATCCATTTCTTTAAGCCACCAAGCTATCTTGGAGATTACTTTAGCTGCTGAAACCAACCTCCCGTCAAATGTCCGAGCATTCCGTCCATCCAAATTTTCCTAGGAAACAAAGCATGGCACCATTCCCCTAAGCATTAGAAACTTGGAAGATGCCTTACCCATTAGCCCGTAGATCAACACACTGATAGATGGACTGATTCTCCTCTAGATGTACATCAAATGCCCTACAAAAAGAGGGACCGAACTGACAGTGAGCACTCCATGGAAAAAGAAATGGTGAAGGTCTTTAAGCTCTTGGACAGGAAGCAACGACCTCAACTGAGGATCAGGCAACACTTGCTGAGTGGCTTGCATAACCACTGGAATAAAAAGTCGAGCATCCTAATTCAACTGGTTCAAGAACGAAGAAGGTGGACTCCTTGGGGTTTGAGGCTGATCTCTGGATAATGAGGGCTTTACCGCTTTTCCATACATATTAAAAAGGGGCCCCAGATATAGAGCTACCACCGGCCAAGGAGATGGACCAGCAGTATGACTTTGCCGATGGAGAACATCCTGCATAAAGAGTTAAAAGGTCACATTGCTAGTCAGGCTGTATGGAAGCAAAGAGTAGCTGGGTTGCATCCCCTCTATGATCTTCTAACACTAGCAACGGTAGACTCTAAGATAGTACTAAGGCCTCTTTAGTTGCTTGAACTGAGATGGGAGCCTTGTTGAGAGACCTCCGTCAAATCCATGACTTTCACATCTACTCTCCTCACCCGTGGACTCCCTGCAACCTCCATCTAAGTGGTGAAGAGGCATGGGAGTAGAATCTCACCCTGAGTGTCCCCTGTCACCTCGGACGTTAACTAAGAAGCTATAGACAAAGCAACCTAGAAGACAAACTGCCTAATTGTTGTGGAGACAACAAATATGCGACGTTGTCAAACCTATTGCTGGGAAGTATGCCATTGGTTACAAAAATATTCTTTATAGGCTTTTTTTTTTTTTTTTTTTTTTTTTTTTTTTCGGGTTAGTACACACCCCACCATTTGTACAACCACCCCCACTGTCAGTCACACCACAATGTTAGCCACCCCCACTTTGAAATTGATACCAAGACCTCCGTGTTGAAACGAGGTTTTCTTTCACTCAGTCTAGCTATCACTTGAGCTGTGGATCAGGGTGTAAATAATCTTTACAACTTATGGGTTATATAAACTATGATCTTCAAGACATAATTATTGTATGGAATAATATCTAATCAACAATAATAGAGCAGCCCACAGATAAATTCTTAGCACCGTTGGACCAAAAGAAGTCCAAATGGAAGCAAAGAACCTGAGTCAGTCCTATGTACAGCATGTTATAACTGGTCCCTAGGCATGTCCAGCTCAAATAAATTCATTCTGGATAGGGAGAAATTGGGGTTCAAGTGTTGACCATAAATCAATCATAACTTTTTATCTAAGCATTGACACAAAATGCATAACCTATCGATCTTCATGTAACAATGCTTCCAGGGTCAACCAACCTACTCTATCAGTTGAATTCATCTATTTTGCAAGAAAATGCATGCCTCCAATTCAAAATTGTGATTTGAAAAAAAAAAAATCTATATTTATATTTTTTTATTTTCATTATATCTCCTTATTGTTGCAATTTTAGGATTTCCATCTACTTTTAGAAGTTGCTTGTAATAATGCCCGTACTGCCTCTGATAAGATTTATTTGGACATTTTATTTTTGAAAAATTAGGCTTTGAGAGAGATTTTTCTATTTTGAATAATTTCTAAATAAATTAGGGTTTTGGGTTTTTCATTTAAGTGATGTACTCGAGCAATCATAGATTATTACGCAATAATTTTTTTTAAATTTTCTATCTTACTTCTTGTGGACTAAAAAATTACTCACCTTGTGGGATTCATTGTCTTATTATTTGAGGAAGAAGGTAATCTTCTTCATTGTTATTCCACGTTCTTCCCTACATCAGGTAGATTCTAGTGGTGTTGGTCTAACTTTCTATGGTATGGGGCCCACCTTTTTAAGAACTAAGTACATGATTGGGAGGGTGGAGAAGTCCTACCCTAATATCTTTGTCACCACATTATCGAAAACTGGCTCATGTGGAGAAGTCCAACCCTAATATCTTCATCACCATACATTATCCAAGCCAAATAAGAGGTTCTTGGAGTGCTTGGCATTTGTTGTGGGGCTCGCTCAAATGAACAACTTGGATCAACCAAATGCACCATGTGTACAATTATTAAGCTGGCACACGACAATTTTGGTACGCACAAGAAACCGGAATCCATTACAATACCTGGTTTACAATATGCCTAAAACACCTAAGCTCTGCTGGGGTCAACTATGCTGCATATATAACAATATCCACTCCATCCATCAAGTTCTATCCTCTATAGTATGCCCTTGAAGCAAAATCTCAGCTGGATAAACAACTCGGATAGCCCAAGCCATAGGGAACAACAGGGATAGAATGCCAGCTAGAAGTTAATCTGTGGGCCAGCATGGTGTGTATCTTTCATCAAACCCATTAATCTGGTGTAACTCACCGGGTAGAATTAACGATCGGCCTGATTCAGAACTCAGCAAGGCCACACCGGTTTATAGTTTCGAATAAAATTCTCATTTCTTAAAAAAAAAAAAAATGTAAACTCAAAAGGTTTTATAGTTTCGAATAAAATTCTCATTTCTTAAAAAAAAAAAAAATGTAAACTCAAAAGGTTTTTTAAGATAAATTTTACATTGCCCACTTTGCGTGGCCCAAATAATTTTTATCACCTGATGAATGGACTAGATTTACACATACAATATGCAATATAACCAAAGTAGAGATATTTGGACATCTGGGTTGCATGTAAACTACTTGTAACTACTTGTAAAGCGTATGAGTGATCATGTGTATGAATCATCGTATCTTACTGGAGTATCAAAATTTTCTCGCTAATAAAAACAGAATCTGCTGACCTTTTAAGTTGCTCACAGCTTGCAAGGAAGCTCAGCATCTCCGCACTCAAACGCTGATTATCTGGCCTGAAACATAGACAAAAGAAATCATTTTACTGAACATTCACCTGGGGTCTCTTTTCTAGGCCCGAGAACTGAGCCCATTGCTTATCCTATGGAATGGAAACTGAATTGAAACTAAGTCCATTGAAAACCCCTATTTGGTCCTACTAAATAGGGGTGTCAATAGGCCGGATGGGCCCAATGAGTACTCATGCTCAGACCCACATGGCTGAGCATTGGTATAGATAAACAATTATTTCTGTGGGTTTGGGTATTGGGTGAGCCTGATTAATAATTGGGTCAGGTGTGGGTTACACCCCCAATCAATACCTTAACCCATTCATGTCCGAATGTGCATGTATGGAGTTTTCATCAAATAATCCCAGCCATTCAATCTCCACGTAGATTCCAAGCATTAAAATCATAAATGGTCTCTCAATCAAGTTTTGACATGAACATGTGGTCCACTTGACAATAGGAATGGCCTGATCTTGCACTCTGTGATTTGTGTGATAAGGTTTTCCTTACATGTTTCTTAATAAAGAGCTGTCAGTTTTTATTTTTATTTTGCCATTAAATTAAGCGTTTTTAGTTAATTTATATGTATTAAAAAAATAAATGTGCAACTGATGGCCTAATGGGCACACCAAACACCCTTACGAGCACAGGTAAGGGCATTTATTTTAATGCCCAATAGAGATATATGCAAAGGTGCTATGGGTGCAGTACCTGTTGGTGTTATGATTTTCAAAACATAGTGGAAAATAAAAGCTTTCAAAGTTCAACTTTAAATTTCACTCTATGGATTTCCATATAGATATTCTCAAATTTTCAAATGAAAAAAATAATTTTAATGACTAAGATTTATCTGATCAATGCTTCTAAGAAGTTATTTTTTGTCAATGTCACTTATTCAACTAAAAGGTCTCAACCTGAGCTTCGGTAGATAAAGGAGAGGCTAAGAGTTACACATCAGCCCTTAGAGCAGGGTCACGTCAACCCTTAGAGTAGGGTCAAGGGAGATGCCAAAAGACGTCCACATAGCAAACCTAATATGTGCTAGACATGTAATGTATAATGAAGGAGGGAGATGATTATCTGATGGAAAGCCTCTCTCTCTAGGTGATGCCTAGAGGGTCGGATGTCTCTCTCACTCTTTACAGGTGATCAAGGATCTCACTTTTCTGTTTATATAGGACTTTTCTCCATTTGGAATAGGATCGATATATAAGGGGAATTAGGATTTGAGCAAATTATGGTACTCTACCACTATATAGTCTTTCTATGTTGCATTGTACTGGAACTTTGCGTTGCCTTATCTCATGTACCAATATTGGATTCAATCCTTCCACTATCATGGCGCACAATAGATCTAATGTCTATGTATATAAAGTGGTGGAGCCCCGGATCTAAATCATTAAATTATTATAAGTTTAATCAAAACCAATTTAACAATTAAAATAAAACTTCAATGGTAGAAAATATTTTAAAAACCTTTAAAAACATATTGAGCAATCTAACGAAAAAGCTACTAGATGAATATTTGATCTCTAAGATTTAAGCCATAATTTTATTTTATTTTTAAACAGATGCATTTCATTGAGAAAAGCCAAAAACCGTATAGAGGGGGGGAGATACATTTGAGAGGCCCGACAAAACAAGAAGTCGGACCTCCTATCAGTGGAAACCCTGTTGGCCCATGTGGTCTCCATGGATCTTGATACATGCACTCGGCTACACCCACTTGTACCTTTTCTTACTCACATGATGACCTCGTAAAGCTACGTAAAGCACATGTGATTAAGACTTTGAATTTTTATATATCCTTTGATCTAAGGATTGATGAAATTTAGTACATCCTCAAGTTGCTCATAATCCAAATATGGTGAGCCTCTAAGTCTAGAGACTTTATATTGATCTACCAATGTAAGTGTCCAACTGGCCTAAACCATTAGGCCTAAATCATCAGCCTATATCTATATCATGCTCGCACTCCCATATAGAGAAAGGCAAAGGCATACAACTTGTAGTCATGCCCCGATAGTGGAGACTTTCCATCTTGACTCTTCATCAATTCCCTCATCTAAAATGATCACATGCAAAGTAATAACCATAGATTTCTCTTACAATCTTCTAAATGACCATGGTACAAGAAGGTATCAAAATCCATGGTTCACAATTCTCCAGTAGGTCATTAATTGTTGTATTTGTTCTCTCTAAAGTTTCCTTTGACAACAACCAAAGGAATAGTAATATATTGGTTGAAAGGTAATGCAGTTGCGAATGCTCTAGCTCGAATGGGTAGTACTGGTGGTTCGCCCAATTCAAGGTAGTACTATAGTAGATCAGAGATCCATAACGTCGTGAGGGGTTTGATTACCCTGGACAATGCAAGGTTGGCACGATTAGAATGGATTAAGTGGTTTTTCTTTTCTTGAGTTGTGTCCTCTAATTTTGGGATTAGTTGGAGACCTCCTTCTATCGAGGATGCGATAGGTCTGGGTGCCAATCATTTTTGTGGCGTCCACCCGAATCACTAGGTTGTATATTTTGTTAAATATGTGTGTGTGTGTGTGTGTGTGTGTGTGTGTGTGTGTGTGTCTTGTAGCTGTTTCTTAAAATAAAATAAAAAAATAATAAAAAAAACCAAAGGAATACCTATACTTTAATCCATGTCATGTACATCATGATACTAAGGAGACACACTAACCCTAAAGGAATACCTATACTTTAGTCACATGATGCACCCACTTACCAGTGGGGTTGGTGCGTCTCACATGCTAGCCCAGCTCGAAGACGCCTTGGCATTTCAACAATAGGTCTTGTGTTCGAATGTTAAGAAGACACACTAACCCCACTGGTGGGTGAGTGCATCGTATGGGTGCATTGTGCAGTGAAAAGGGTGGTTGCATTGTATGACTAAAAAAAAAAAAATTGTATATTGTGATACTATCACATTTAACTATGGCACTGTTACTTGTCTTTCTTGGGCCTGTGGGTTATAATCATCAGTATCACTGGATATACCATCCTTATCATCATGGTTATTCAGGACACAACTCCAATAATTAGTGGGTATGAATATTCCAATGCTTGGCCTACCTACCTAGCCATCAATGCCCCTCCATTTGCATGTAGGTAATTGTTAGAGTAGGTAATTATTACTTTTGACTTCTGTTTAACGTAGAGTATTAACACGGTAAAAAGGGATAGGTATACATTCATGGGGCCCATTGTGATATCTATCACATATCCATGTTGTACATCTGTTTGAACAGGATGAGCTAAAAAATGAGGTATATCTGAAGTTCAAGTGCCCCACACCAGTAGGGAACCGAGGTTATAAATGATTTTTATGGTATATATTTAAACCACTATTTTATGTGGTGTGGTCCACTTGAACTCTAGATTTTCCTCAAATTTGAGTTCGTGCCCTAATATCACATTCAAAATGGATGAATGGTGTGGATAAGGCACATGTATGATAGTGAGACCCACAGAAAATCTGTACCTTCCTCGATTTTAGTGCACAAAAAACAAAACTGTGATTATATAAAATTACCGGAATTATATGATAAGTATAATTACCCATTTGCTTATATTTAATGGGAATCAAACAGGCACTAAAAAGGGTGAAATAATTGACATCACAGAGGAAGAGAAGACTCGTGAAATGGCATACCGGTAAAAGATGTCGTGGAAGCGCGATTTGGCATTTTCATCAGCCCATTCCAAGGCCTCAAACCATTCAGATACTACTATCATTTCCTCAAGTGCTGAAGCGCTGTTCACCCCCAAAGGAAGCCTCTTTAGACTGGAACACTGAATCACTTGGATCCTAAGCAACGATGGCAGCTCAAGCAAAGCTTCACCCTCACAAAAGCTCCTCAGATTTGGCATGCACGTAAGATGTATGCCCTGTAGGCGAGGGAGTACTGAAGTATCTACCGCTCCCTCATTGGGGATGATCACTTCCATTTCATTGCAGCCTTCAACTGCGAGCACTTTCAGTTGTTCGAGCGCTCGTGCTAGCTTCCATGATAAGAGATTCTTGAAGCCATTGCATTGCCGCAACATCAGAAACTGTAGATTTTTAAATGCGGTAGCCAGTACAGCTTTCACTGGGTAGGGCGGATCCCCGTCCTCATCTGGGACTATCTTCTTCATTTTCTGGCAACCTTCAATCTCGAGCTGCTCTATTTTCACGCAATGTAGCAGACAGGATGGAAGAAACGATTCCCCCCAGTCATTGTAAACCTTTAGGAAGTTTAAATTCTCGAGTGCAAGTGGCAATCCATCTTTGAACATTTCCTCCCATCTCTCCACTTCACAGAATTGGGAACATACCAGCTCTAGCTGCTTTGATCTTTCCATCAGAACCTTGACCCAACTCGAAATGGGCTTCGATACATCGAGCCTAGTGGTTCTAATGGCAGTGCCCCAGGAATCCTTGTTGGCGATGCTTATGCAGAATCTTGATATGTTTTTGCAAGAAAAGGAGATTTCCTGTGACAAGCATTCCGCATTTTTTACATGGATGTACAGCGTTGTCAAGCGATCCAAGGACGCCACCTCTTCTAAGCGAGCATTACTTCCATCTCCCATTCCTTCAACCTCCCACTCGCTGAAGCTGTTTCCCATATACAATTCTTCCAAGCATCGCAATTTTGATATCACATTGGGCGGTATTTTGTTCAGAGATATCGTATCTGATAGATCTAAGAGCTTTAGATTTAACAATCTGCCCATTTGTTCAGGCAATTCCTTGATATCAGTTCCATTTAAGCAAAGGATTTCCAGCTTCACCATTTCTCCTAGTAGAGATAGATCTGTCAAATGCCAGCATTCAGAGAGGAAAAGCGCCTGCAGTGTTGTCACATGGGGGAGCGACGAAATGTGTGTGTAACTTAGATCTAGAACTACAAGGCTTTTCATCCTTTGGAAGAAACTATCTGGGATTTTCTTCAGAGAATTGTTGTTTTGGAGAAATAGGGTCAAGAGATTTGGGCAATCTGGTTCCACGGCCAGCATGGTAATCTCATTTTTCATCAATGAAATCCTTTTACACTCGTTTAGTTTCTCCTTCCTCGGCCAATCCTGGGTTTTCACACCTGCTTTTACAATGAATCCATTTTCAGGTTTTGATGCGATTGATTTGGCTACATCTCTGACAGAATCATGCATTTTTACGTACCCTTCTAGACGGCTATCCAACAACAAGCAACAAGACTTAAGTTTGTCAATCATGCTGTGCATTCTCTCCCTTGCTTCCTTTAGAGTTTCCACATCTTTAAACAACACTTCGCTGAATCCGTATCTTATCATCTTTTCAATCTCAATGTCGGAGCTTTCAGGGAATAGACAACAAAACAAGAAGCATGACTTGATCTCATCAGTTTCCAAATACTCGTAGCTTAATTCCAGGACATGAGAAAACCTTTCTATGTTCAGTTTCCATCAGAGTGCCTTTTCTCAGCCTCGTCAGTGCATCGGCCCACACCATCTCACCCTTATGCCGCAATGCCGTTCCAACTGCGTTAATTAGTAGAGGGACATTACCACATTCATTTACGATTTCCTTCCCATAGCTTCCATAATAGAAGAATCAACAGTACTGCCTATCACCATTGTGAAGAGATTCCACGACTCCGATTCCTCTAGGACCTCGACCATGATCACTGCCTGGCTCCCATTCCTATGGCAGACATCTAAGCTTCGCGTTGTCAGCATGATCTTGCAACCATTGCGCTCGTGTCCACATGGGACCCCAATCTCGACCAATTCCAAGTTTTCCCACACATTGTCTAGTATTATCAGTGTCTTGGTGCCCAGCAACCTCTCAAACAAAGCACCTTTTGTCACTAGTTCGCTGTATGAATTGAGCTCCAGTTCTAGCTGGCCTGCAATCTCGCGTCGGATCCTCACCAAGTCTGGATTCGGAGTAACTTCCACCATTACAACGTTATCAAATAGCCCCATCCTTTTCACTCGTTTGATGATCTCTTTCATCAGGGTGGTCTTGCCTATTCCACCCATACCGTAGATCCCGATGGTCCCGATTGCCTCATCTTCCAGTGCCTTCATGATCTCTTCAATAGTTGTTTCTCTAGATGTGAAAGCAACGTAATCCCCCATGGCAAGCATGGATTCTATGCTTGGATGAGGAGGACCGAACGACACACTGCTAAAATTTCTGCCTCTTTCTTGGAGCTGCTTGACTTCATTCACCGTTTGTTTTGCTTCTTTACCTAACTTGTAGTGAGAATAATAATTAGGACGCCACCCGCTGAAGCATCCCACACTCCCTCGGACTCCATCTTCCAATCTCGTTGCATCAGTTTCGACTTCTTGTACCCTTTTTAACCATGCTTCCACCTCACCTAAGATCCTTTCTCTTCTTCGACGAGCTGCATCCACCCGCACCTGCACATCATTTCTAATGATTCTCAAACTCTCGACTTCAGCTTTAAAGTTGTCGACGTTCCTCTCGTAGTGAACAAGATAACCAATGTGGTTCTTCGCAAGTTTAAGTGCTTCCGTTCCTATTTGCCAAATGGTTCCAACGATCTCCAAGGTCATGGCGTTTTGGAGGGAGCTGAAAAGGTGTGTAGCTATAAAATATCAATAAAACAATGAGGGTTGGTTGGCATCTCTACTCTAATTCAACGAGAGCTTTTTCAATAAAAACTACTTCAATAAGCTCGTTTTGTTAAAGCTATTATTTGAAATAAACATGCTTGGTAAAACCATCAAATAAGATCTTTTTCTAAGGGTAGTTGATGTCATTTGTAAAGATTACAACAACTCTATTATAAGAGTCATCCACATGGTTGTTTTGGTTGATCTCATAGTTGAATCATACTCCAGATGAGAACAAAAAAAAAAAAAAACAACGATTGCTACAATCTTCATATTTAAAGACATTTGGTCCATCCTATTATGTTAATCATTAAATGTAGATCATCCATCATATGGAGCCCACCTTCAATGTGGACTGTCTATCATGTGAGCCAAGCCTTCAAAGTGGGCCGTCCATCATGCAAGACTTGTCTTCAATGTGGACCATTCATCATTAGGGGCCCACCTTGATGTAGGTCATCCATCATGTGGGACCCACCATTAATGCTAATTGTCCTTTATGTGGGGTCCATCAATGTCCACTACCCATCACCCATCACGTGGAGTCCACATTTGATGTGTCCATAGCGTGGGCGTAGTGTAGGCCCTACCTTTAAAGTGGATTGTCCCTCTTCTTCTCTAATAATATTGTTTCCTTGTGGGAAAAAAATATAAAATAAAAAGTGGATTGTTTATCATGTGGGCCCATTTTTTATTTCCACCATTAATAATGTGGGGCACACCTTCAATGTGGATCATCCATCATGTGGCCCACTTTGGATAGCTCATCCATCATGCGAGACCTTAGATGTGGACTGTCCATTAGGTGGGGCCCACTTGATGTAGACAGTCCATTACGAGGCGCCACACTTTGATGTGAGCCATCCATCTTGTAAAGCCCACTCCATCCATTATGTGGGCCCACCTTGATGTGGTCCATTCATTGTGTGGGGATCCACCCTCAATATGGATCGTTCATTATGTGGGGCCACCATTGATGCCAACCGACCATCATGGGGGCCCATCTTTAATTACCATCATCCATTATGTGGGTCCTACCTTTGATGTGGACTGCCCATCAATGGGGCCCACTTGATGTGGATGTTCCATCATGCTCGGCCACACTTAATTTGATCCAGACCATCATCATGTGGGGCCCACCTTTGATGTGAATAGTTCATTATGTGGGCGCAGCTTGATGTGGATCATACATCATGTGAGGCCCATGTTCAATCTGAGTCATCCATCATGAGGGGCCCACCTTTGATGTCACCATCCATCATGTGGTTCCCACCTTTGTTGTGGACCATCTATCATGTGGGGCACACTTGATGTGGATAGTCCATCATGCGAGGCCACATTTTGATCCAAGCCAGCCATCATGTGGGACCCACCATTGATGTCCGCCATCCATTATATAGGTCCCACCTTTGCTGTGGACCGTACACCATGTAGTGCCCAACCTTCAATATAGGGTCATTCATCATGTGGGCCCATCTTTAATGTCAACCTCCCATCACATGGTACCACATCAATGTCCACCATCCATCATATGGGTCCCACCTTTGATGTGGATCATCCATCATGTGGGGCCCACCTTTAATGCGACCATGCATTATGTGGGCCCACCTTTGATGTGAAATATTCATCATGTGGGGCCCCACCTTCAATATGGGCAGTTCATCATGTGGGCCTACCTCAAAGAGATTACAAAGAGGAGATCAGAAAGCAAGATGAGAATTACTTAAAAAGTTTAAGGGTAAACTTGTCCAAAAATTAGCTAAAAAAATCTCTACCCACTAAAGCCAAATAAACTCTTTTTAAAAAAATATACCTTCCCCAACTTATCAAATCGGACCTTATTCACTTCTTTCTAAACAAATAAACCCTAATTACACTTTTACCAAATCATCTAAAAGGTTATATATATAAGCCAATAAGCTCTTATTTGAAGAGGTCAAACGCCCCTAAGGGTCCATTCGGCGAGGGTATCCAACATATTTGGGATTAAATCTAATCTTGATTTTTGGTGGCCCCATGTCTTCTATGTAGGGTTGGCTGCGCTAAAGTGCCACTTTCCTCCACGTAAATGTAATTAGACATTTTTTATTTTTCTTCTCTCTCTTTTTTTTTAATTTATTTATATAAAACTATGGTAACCACACTAATGGAGGGGAAATATCCACTTAAATTTGACGTGGAAGGCATAGGGCATATTAAGATAATGATTAGGCTTAATGGCAAATTTGTATTATCCCCTCATGAGTTTGAGTGTGGATTGTCTTGAAGGCCCAGGGAAATTTAGTGTGATCGCTTCTCATTAGTCCATGTCATTGCTGATGATGCTACCTAACAAAATACCCTAGATTTCTCTACCAAGTAGGTTGGGTGTTACCCAACATGTCTTTTAACGTGTGGAGCTTTTTTAACATGGAGGATTGATATTGCCAACGGTATGGATTGTAATGGTAGATCCAAATCTCAACTAGACCACAAAACGTGAAACAATGTAATTGAATGCCCGCTATTAAGCTTCTTGTAGGCCATGAAAGTTTTAGATCAAGCTGTATTTGTTTTTTCCTTGCATCCATGTCTGTATGACCTAATCAAGAGGTTGAATGTCAAATAAACATTGGTGGACATTCAATCACTATTATTTTCTAATGGTGTGGTCCACTTAAGGTTTAGATTTGCCTAAGTTTTTAGATAAAGCCTTGAAATGATAAGTAGAATTAATGGACAACATGGATAAAACATATAGGTGGGGCCCATAGGGTACTAACTAGCAACGCTAGCCAAACCAAGAGAAATTAATACATTAGTTTGGGATATAATGTTAAATGGTGGTGACTCTTTCATATCACTTGTGACATTGATGTAGGGTTATTCAAACCATCCAAATAGTAGGTACCACTTGTATAGGTTAATAATCATGCATGTAAGACAATCTTAATCATCAAATAAGTGGGCCATGAATTATACAATTGATGGTGCATTTTACTTTACTGCATATTTGGTGGAAAAAGCACCAATAGGTATTTCAACCCTCCTTGCCAAAGCAAAGGGAAGCGGATTCCGGCCTTTGCCGGAATTTAGGTAGGGCCCACCGTGATGTTTGTGAGAAATCTAAGTCATCCAACCATTTTGTGAGCTCATTTTAGGCATTGCGACAAAAAATGAACGACATCCAAGACTCAAGTGGGTCGAAAACGTGAAGATTGAACTTCCACAGTTGAAATTTTCGTGGGGCCACAGATGCTTCTAATCAGGATAATATTTGTGTTTTCAGTTCATCTCAATAGGAATGGCATTATTAACGGTATGATGGTATATAAACATCACTGTGGACCAGATTTCAATGGTAAGAATTTTCCCACCCACCTTTAGCTTTTGTGCGGCCCACTTGAGTCTTGGATCCTGTTCATGTTTGGTCTCAACGCCTAAAATGAGCGCACAAAATGGTTGGACGGCGTAGATTTCTCACAAACATCACGGTAGGCCGCACCTACATTCCGAGCGCACGAGACGCCTTTTCGCAGGCAATCCGCGTCCCTTCGCAAATGAAAAGAGGTTTTTTTCCCAAGCCCATCTCCGGCCTCTCCGTCTCTGCCAGTGCCGAGGACACGGTGCTCTCCCTCTCTTTCTCCCTGTCCGATCTCCGTCCCTCTCCCTCTCTCCGTCTCTCGTTACTGTCGAGAACGCGGCCCTCTCCATCTACCACTGTCAGTCTATTTTCTCTTCATCTCTTTTCTTTTTCTTTAACTTATTTATTTTTTTTCTATTTTCTCTTCATCTGATTTTACTTATTCTAGGTTTCTTCAGCCGTGAAACCTGCACCGATCAGAAGAAACAGAGGGTTTCTTCAGCCGTTCCACTGCTGCCCCTTTATTTGGGGTCGCAGGTATCTCTCTCTCCCTCAAACATCGAATGTCCAAACCCAATATTTTAAAACTTGGACCGGATAGCGTCAGACCAGTTTATAGGATACATGTAGGCCATGTATAATAGCCTTGCATAGCATGTGTTTGATGAAATGTCTATGTTTACATTTTTCAATTTATAAATGTATGCCATGTATAGAATAGTCTTGCCTTTAATTGTTTGTTGTGAATGCTTAAGTGTGCACAGCATGTGTTTGATGAAGTCTCTGTTTAACATATTTCAATTTGTAAATGTATGCCAATTACATTTATAAATCTCTCTGTTTGATGAAATGTTTAAGGTGCATAAATCTCTCTGTTTGTGCTAACATACCCGAGTTATTCAACATTAGGTCTCGGTCATTGTGGAAAACATGGATGTGTGACATGTTTGATACTACCTTTTCACTAGAATATTGTAATTTGTGTGATGATGATTCTTATTTGTGTGGTCCAGCAAGTGGAACTCACTCATAATGTATGTATCTTACATATACCATTTCCAGCATGTGGGCCCCTCTTGCCTTGGACACTTTTTCTTTCCTTTATATTTTCTATTTGGTGATATTTCCTTAAGTATGTTGCTAAAATGTTCTAAGTACTAGACTTTGTTGCAAGTAGGCCTGTTTGCTGCCTTATGGTGGGCCCCATGATCTGTATCTAAGGATCTCACAATGGGATATGTCTATTCTACATGTCAGTGTATGGTAATGTCCTACTACTTCATTGGAAATGACCCTCATGCGTTGGTGAAATGGAGCCAAAGTTGGGACAGACCCATTGCCAAAAACTGCAAGTCTGAATTTTGTGTCTGGGACCAACTTTGGTCCCTATGGTGAGCTCCATGTATGAGATATATTGGGGCCACTAAGATGAATTTCTAATCTACATAGGTGTGTAGAGAAATGATACTTTAGTTGGACCAATGTGGGCCTTAGGTGATCTTTCGTCTGACTCCAAATTGGGGCTAGACAGAGTTGTGCAGAAATTTCAGATGGCTATGTTGGGCTATGTGTCACAAATTGTACACATGTAATCAGAGGGTCCTACCTTATGAATTTTTATGACCAAATATGGAAATACTAGGGACACTTGATGGTATGTCGAAATATGGCCCCATGTGTCTGTGGCAACCTCCCAAAGTTGGACAAAAACTATTCCTGCACAACATTTCTGCATAGTCCTTCAAGTGCCAATGTTTGAGCTCTTGCCAAAATTTATAAACTCATCTTCAAGGGGCCATACTTTCTGAGTTGTGAAGCCCATGCATGGGGCTACCAGATGAGTAAATTCTTTTGTCAAATGTGAGCCCCACATGATCTCAAGCTAGGCCCCAAGACGGCCCACATAGACCTGGATGAAAGGAAAACACAAATATCAGCTTGATCAGAGCCTTCTGTGGCCTTAAGAAGTTTTCAACATTAGGCCTCTAATTCCCACTATTTCCTGTAGTGTGGCCCACTTGAACCTTGGATCTGCCTCTTTTTGTCTCATGCCCTAAAATGGTATGGAAAAATGGATGGACAATGTGAATCTGACGCATACATTATTATGGGGCCATGAAAGTTCCACGACTTTAAGTTTTCTTCTCCTCTCTAATGTGCTGCACCACATAGAAAGCAATGTAATTTACATGTGAAATTTAGGTTGGCCCCAAGATGATGTATTTTTTAGGTCCACATCATCGATCCAATTTTTTAGATCATTCTAGGATATGAGCCGATAAACAAGGCAGATCCAAAGCTAAATTTGACCACACCAGATGAAATAATAGAAATTGACACTACCGTTGAAAACTTCTTAGGCCATGAAAGGCTCTGATCAAGCTGATATTTGTGTTTTACCTTCATCCATCCAGTTATGTGTGACATTATGAACATGTTAGATGGAAAATAGGCCTCACCTCAAGGTTGGTCCTAGGACGGTTTCAACAGTAGTTTATGGCCACTTAAGCTTGGTAGTAGCTTATTTTTTGGGTACATGCTATAGAATTATATGGAAATTTTGATAGAAGGCGTGGATCTAACACAAAAATCATGGTAGGGCCCAGAAAAGTTCCAAACGATAAAAGTAGTGTTGTATAGCACGCAATCAATTTGGGAGAGGGATTTTCGTATTTCGTAAGATGAGATCATCGGAAATGACGTCGACCAATGGGAAGCGACAACACTGGAATTTTTTGTGCCTCCAGCAATCAGCACTCATCGGATATACATGGGTCAAAGTGGATTCACTTATGACAGAAGGCTAACCTGACCCACCATAGATTGCACATGGCCACAATATCACCTTGATGGGGTGATCATGGCCATTCAGACGAGTGCTTGCAAAAGCTAATGAATAGAAAGACCATTTTACTACTCTTACAGCCATTGTGCATTGTGCATGCCTTTTGTATGTCTGTGATTATTTCATCATGGTTTTCTTATTATTTGCAATCTAAGACAGATCACCCAAAGTCTTCATTGATCAATGGTGGGCAAACTTGGTTAATTAATTTGCACCATAATAAGGCACACTACATCTGGTTTGTGTTGATAATGTTGGTGAATAATTGCAAAGCCCTCATGGGGTTTGTTTGGATGTGGCGTCCATTGGCTTAGTTTTGCCCTGACTTGGCTTTGCTTCCTTTCCTTCTTGTTATTTTTGTAATGTGCTTCATAGTGGTCTTATATGATAGGTGAGGTGTATTTCTCTTCATGATGCCCACCTGAATAATTGTATAACCTTATTTGCTATACATAAAGTTACCAGTGGTGTGCTCCTACCTCTCTGCAAAAATAAAATAAAATAAAGCACAGAAAAAATTATGGGAAATGATTGCAGGCTACCTCATGAGGTCACTTTCTCTAAGCGTGCCTAAAAATTCTAAATTTGCGTGTATAGCCCGCATGAGTTTTGGAATACACTATGATTTTTGGATTATCTTTCATCTTGAGAAGGAGCATCAACTGAATGAATTAGATGGCTGATAAACACCATAGCATGCCTTGCACAAAAATAATGGATGGGTATCCTATCCTAACCTTTCCCCAGGTTGGGAAAAGGTTTTTAGATCTCAAGCTGAGCTACCTAGATTTATTAAGGTTTTTAGATCTCAAGCTGAGCTACAAAAATAATGGATGGACTAGCTAAGCTAGCTAGTGATAGGAACCCATACAAGATATTTAGATCTTAAGCTGAGCTACCTAGATTTATTCAGGGTGAGCTGGTTCTTGATACAACAGGGCTAGGAAATGTTCGGAAGTGTATTGAGCCCTGCGCCCACCCAAATGTATTGCTGCCTGGTAGATATCAATAAAAATTTCTTTGGAAAAACAAAAAAAAACTTTCTCCAGATTGTGAGACCCGGTCATTATTTTTTGCTTCAAGATGAATGTGAGGCAGTGTTCATGATGGACCGTGTGGATCTTATGAAAATTCCACCCAACTGGCACTTAATGTGAAATACCTAGCAATGAGGTATGCTTTCACGGCTCCAAAACCATAAGCCTACAACGCTTTATGAGGCCCAATCCATTGCAAAGCCTAGAGGTTTCTTTTCTTTTTCCCCCCATTTTTTTTAGCTTTGAGTTTAAGCTTGAGTTTAAGCTTAACCTACAATGTAATGTGTGGGGCCAATCATAATGTATGCATAGCATCGATCCAATCTGTACATCATATTCTCCTCAGCCTGCAAAAATCAAGAATCCAAAACTCACACGAGCCCACATCATGTAAAATTATGCCTAAAACCTCTAAAATCATTATGGGTCCTAAGTTTGGAATTGCCTAATTTTTGCATGTACATTCATCCTAGTGGGCGCATCTTCTTAATGGGGCATGGATTTACCAAAGCACGCCGGGCCCACACAATTTAGAAGATGTCCAAAGATCTAAACTATGAGTCCGGATCCTCTGTTGGATTCCAAGCAGGAAATCCCTGTTTGGAGCCTTTTCATTGGTCCACATCATCACATAGGTCTGCAACCCGGTCACACGTCAATGCAACCTGGTCACACCTCAGTGCAACCTGGTCACATGACGTCATGCAGTGTGACATGGTCCAATGAAAAGGCTCTGCTTGGAGGCCAACAGAGGATCTGGATTCCTAAACTATATCTTTCTCCCATCTATCCTATTCTCATTTACTACTTTTATTTTGAGCCCTCTCATCCCTCTTGTGCTGAAAATCTTTTTAAAAACCTGGAATATATATATATATATATATATATATATATATATATATATATATTAGCTTTTTATTGTGTTGGGCCTTTAAATATAATGGCTACTGCTTGAGAAGGAGATGGAAGCGTTTGTAATCATTGCCTCTTGTGGGATGTGTTAACATGTGGCTGATTGCATTCATTGGATGGTGATTGGTTGGAATGTATAAATGTATGGGCTAGTTATTCTCTTCAAGTATGGTGTGCACACCATGCAAAATGTATAAGTTGAGTACCCATTAGTCACTAAGGATCAATCCGTGTTCATTTAAGCTTACGGTATATATCCTAGTCCTTTTTCCCACATGCATGTGAGACCTGATTTGAGAACTGAGTTCATAAATTCATCTAATTTGTTTTTAGGGTTTAAATAAACCTTTATTAAAATAAATAGAACAAAGTGTCTCCAATGTTCTAAGTCTCTAAATTCATATAATTTGTTCTAAGGGTCTAAATAAACCTTTATTAATATAAATAGAACAAAAAATCTCCAATGTTGATAATTTTAATTTCTAAAAAAAAAAAAGAAAAAGAATAGACTAATGGCCCATTAGTCCATTCCGAACTCTAGAATAGATGATGGTCATCACCTATGCCTTCTTTCTAGTGTTCTCCCTATCAGCTTTTTATTTTTCTTTCGTGTCTGTTTTCTGCAATTGTCTAAATGAGAGGCGTGACCCAATGTTTTTGTGTAGCCCACATGAATGAAGTGTATATCCTTCTTTTCATATTAACAAAATTAGAGACGGTGTGCTCCCACCTTGATGCCAAAAAAAAAAAAATAATAATAATAAATAAATAAAATGAGGTCGGCCTTTCACTCCATCAAGGGCCATAATTTCTTAAAACGGTGAGATACCATGCATAAATGTTTGTAGGAATTAGAGGTCCAACTCATCAGCATACATATCATGGGAGATGTTCATAATACCATACATGCATGTTTCCACAGTCAAACTGTTTATACGATGGGACATTGAGAACACCCAGATAATCTCAGCATCCAAACCAATTTTCTTTCAAGATCTGCCGTCTGTTATATTTGTGGGCCATCTAATCATATAAATTATAGAGGCAGACCTGTTATTTGTGGCACAAAAAATCCCTAGAACACTTGTTACAGAGCCCGTCTAACAAAAATTTTTCCAGGCCAACAGTAATTTCTTTATGAGTCACACCAGAAGAAACTGTGGACTGATACTCACACCATAGAAACCTTCCCACAACCCGCCCAAGTTTTGGATCATAATGAGATGATATTTGTGTTCTTCCTTTATTCCAATGGACTCACGTTATGAATGGAATTAAAGGCATATAAACATAAGGAATAGCCCCAGGAATGCATCAATGCCAGACATTCCTTGTCCAAAGGCTCCTGTGGTGCGGCCAAGTCGAGTTTTGAATCTACATGTCACACAGACATGATGATAGCCCTGCAAAGCTCTTGTTACATGGCTCCATAAAATCGGTGTCGTGAGAAATTCATGTCCTACTTGAGTACATAATAACAACAACAAGACAATGAAAATCATATATAGGTAAGAACTAAGAAGTGATGCGTACCTGACCTACGAATTGATCCAAACAGTCGTGAAAGATGCAGCAGCTATGTATGAACATCTGAGGTTTCCTCCTCATATATACAGATGTTTGGTGCATAGGACAAGGCATCCTCATTCATAATCAAGAGAAAGGTATAGCATCGCTTTAAGTAGAGTCCACCTTTGAATTGTTCCTTGCTTGACCAGACACTCAACTACCACATGGCCCACTATAGCACTCCAAGGGCTGTTGTCGTATATTTGAATGTATTTGAGTGCATTGGGAATCCAAAAATCATTTGGCAGCATGAATTAGGGGTGATTGGAATCCAAAGTATTTGAAATGCATAATTTTGTTATATTTTGAAATCTCTCCATTTTGTTGTGATTGGAAATGACAGGCGGTACTTTGCTCATTTTTAAACGTGGGAGAGTACTCAACAAGGGTGTTGCTAAACTACTAATCCATTGTACATGTGGCACTATGATGATAACTCTAAACATCAAATTATCAGCCGCATCACTAAAACTACATCAATAGAATGATCTGAACAGTCCAAACATTGGTCATGTAAATCGATGGTTAAAAAGTTGGCAATTAGTTTGTTTATGACTGTCTGTGTTTGGCCTGCCTGAGGCTTGGAATTTCATCAATATACATGTATTTCAATGGGTTTATTAGAATCGTTCTGTCAAATATCGCATACGTACATTAATTTGAGATATTAAAGTTGATTTAGCAATCAAATTCAAATTCATAAAAACCAGGAGAAGCACTTGAGCTCAATCTCAGGCTGGGCTTAGGCTCGAGCCCAGTATATAAAAATTGGCATGGGCCCAGGCTGGACTATTTTTTCCCGTCGTGGGCCCAGGCAGGACTCGGGCCGATGTTAAACAATGTGGACTGAGCTTGGACAGAGCTCAGCCCGTTGACACCCTAGACGCCTTGCTCTCTCGGCATGTTTAAAACCCCAGCTGCTTAGCTTTCTTCTTTTTAAAAAAAAATAAAAAATAGCGCTTCCCCGAAGGCATTTTCAAAGGCTTTTCTCAGCAATTTCAATAAAAAAATCGGAGCCGACATTTTCATTTTCAGGGGTTTTGAAGATCCACATAAAATGGAGCTTTCCATTGAATTTTGTTCCTCTCTCATCTTGAATCGGTAAATTCCATTTACTCTTCCATGTGATTTGCTTTTCTATACTCCATCTCTTATAATTTCGAATTCAAGGAAAACCGGATTCCTGTGTTGATTTGGGAGATTGTGTTGAATGAAGAGCTTAGGGCATAATTTTGGTTATGTTTTGTGTCTGGAACCTAACTTGGATGATCTCCCACTATTTGATAATAAGTACAACTCTTCCATCAGTTACCCGTGATGTGTTCGATGAAATGCTGCAACAAATCAAGCTTTTGTTTCTTTCTTTCTCCAATATTTATAATTCAATTTAAACTCATCCTTTAGCAAAATATGTTACTAAGTTTAGCTGGCTAACCCTCCATCTCATTTCAACACATTTGACATGCATAGACTGATCCAATGCAAGTAGGAATATGCCGGGTCGGGGCCATCATGGCCATTTACATTATCATTTGGGCTGTGCTTGGGTAATGCTTAAGGAATTTGTTTGGAGATAGCTGCACTTTGGCTAGACTAAAGGATTTTGGGCTGGACTTGGGCAGATGAAACCTAGCATAATCTGGTCCATTGACAGTCCTATATACAACATGGATATGCGATGAATACAAGTACAGATTGTACACATAAATTTGAAGTTGTTGACACATGATTCAATGTAATCACGTTATGCATTTGAAGAATGTGTCGTTGTTGCCACCATCATCATCATCTAAATCTTATCCCAACCAACTGCAGTTGGCTTCACAAATCCCGTTCCACCATTCCACTCTATCAAGGACCATATCATCACTTAAACCATAGTTTGTCAAGGTCATTTCCAAAGTTACCCATTAACTCAGTAGGTATCTTAACGATGTTTGGCCCAGATTGATGGGATATTTTTTTCAGCAATGCATGCCATTCATCTGGTGGGCCCCACTGTGATTGGGCCATTGAATAAAAATTTCTTCCATGGAATAATCCTAGCCATTTTTGTTAGTGGACTATTTTCTCTTTTTCATATGGACTGTTGGGTATATTTTCTCAATGATTAGTTGGAAGGCCAACCGTAGGATCTGTAGGATTATCTGATGGGGGGGCCTTTTGTGGCCATCATGCATCTACAGTCAGATGATGATCTGAATTAATGCAAGGCAGGCCCCTCTTAACTAGCTCAGACAAATCATATATTTCCTGCAAGAAATGAAGTATGGTTCTTATTAGGATTCAAAGCGTTATGTCCCAGAAGCTTCATATGCTAATATAGCCCTTGAATTTGAATTCTAATATAGAAGAACTTATAATGTATGGTTGATATCCCACATGAGTTTGATACTTCTTTGAATGTTATGTGGCTTTATTTTTGTATTTAAGGCCTGTTTGGATTGGGGGAATCCTCTCTTCTACAGTGGAAAGAAACCATTTTTCTCAGATGTGGTGTTTCCTGCTGTTTGTGACACAGAAGCAGCTGTGGAAATCAGTTTCCATTTTCATGGTTTTCCTGACAAAAAAATGGTGAAAAAGAGGATATCTCCATTTTCTGTCTCGGGTGAAAAAGAGGATATCTCCATTTTCCGTCTCTGTGTGTGTGTGTGTGTGTGTTTTAAGTGAGCTCTCTCTCTCTCTCTCTCTCTCTCTCTCTCTCTCTCTCTCTCTCTCTCTCTCTCTGTGTCTCTCTCTCTCTCTCTCTCTCTCTCTCTCTCAGGTCTCTCTCTCTCTCTCTATCTCTCTCTCCGTTTTTGTCTCTCCTCTCTCTCTCTCTCGCTCTCTGTGTGTGTGTGTGTGTGTGTGTGTGTGTGTGTTTTAAGTGAGCTCTGACTTCTGTGTGTGTGTGTGTGTGTGTGTGTGTGTGTGTTTTAAGTGAGCTCTGACTTCTGTGTGTGTGTGTGTGTGTGTGTGTGTGTGTGTGTGTGTGTGTGTGTGTGTGTGTGTTTTAAGTGAGCTCTCACTTCTGTGTGTGTGTGTGTGTGTGTGTGTGTTTTATTTTTTATTTTTTATTTTTTATTTTTAAGTGAGCTCTCACTTCTTTACTATTTCTGTGGAAATAATGAATACTAAAGCAAACTGGTTATTTAGATTGCTTTCTGCATATTTTTATTTCCACACATTCCCTCCAATGCGAATTTTCCTTTCAAAATTTACATTTTGGATTCCACCAATCCCAACAGGCCTTTGGATAAGTAACGGTTGATTTCAAATCTCAATTTGATTCCATGCACTTACCATCCTAATTTTCAATTGACACCTTTGTTGCACATCTTCTACAGGATTGTAGCACTTTTCGGATTCTAATCCAAAACCCAGATCCAAAATTTCCTCCAAAACCCCATCTATGCCTCTCCACAAACCCCCCCTCCCACGCATTCTCCTCAACAATGTCTCTTGCATGCGCAATGCCCAAACCGTGCTCCGCAAGATCAATGTATCTGTCCATGATGGCAGTGCGCTGGTGCTGTCGGGCGCCAACGGGTCTGGCAAGACCACATTCCTCCGCATGCTTGCTGGATTCTCCCGCCCATCCGCAGGCGAGATCTTATGGAACGGCCACGACATCACATCGCCTGGCGTCTTCGACCAATATAAGCTCCAGCTCAACTGGCTATCATTGAAGGACGCCATAAAGGAGAAGCTCTCAGTTTTAGACAATGTCCAATGGTTTGAAGTGCTTGAAGGGAAGTGTGGGAAGGCGAGAGGGGCACTCGAGCTGATGGGCCTTGGGCGGCTTGCAAATGAGAAAACTAGGATGCTTTCGATGGGGCAGAGGAAAAGGTTGCAGTTGGCAAGGCTGTTGGCGATTGATCGGCCGGTTTGGCTGCTTGATGAGCCATCAGTGGCGTTGGATGCAGAAGGGGTCAGGCTGTTGGAATATATAATTGCTGAGCATCGTAAGAAGGGTGGGATTGTTTTTGTTGCAACCCACTTGCCGATTGAGATCGAGGATGCGATGAGCTTAAGGCTGCCGCCGAGGTTTCCAAGGAGAAAGACGTTGGTTGATATGCTGAACTGAATTAGAGGAATGTTTATTTATCAGGCCATTTAATAAGTGCAAGAGTTCAACGAGTAATCCACCCTCAATGGGCTAAAGTCTTCCAGTTGATGGATGTTTGTTTGATGTGATTTTTGGAATGCTTCATACATAACAAGGCCCATTGGATGGACAATCCGGATTTGTACGTGTGCTGCCATTATCAAGATGAGAGTGCTGAATGTCTAACAAGGAAAAAGAAAAAGTGACTACCAGTAGGTACTCCCTTCAGAACTGAAAATGCACAAAACTGTGGTTGAATCTTAATTTTGAGCAAATTTCGATTTTGCCCTTGCTTTGGGAATTCTCAGCTTTCTCGTCTAGTCAGCTTATCGTATATACTGTTTTGAAACATCCCTTCAGTTTATAAAGAGATGGTGATCCCTGTCAGTTGATAGAAAATCATTCTCCTTGCTGCATTCTGATCAATACATACCTTTATAATGCTCATTGACGGTACAATGTGTGGACCATGTCACTGATTTGCCACTTAAATTGCATCAGTCAGTAGATCTTGACTATTGTTTGAAAGTTCAAAAACTGGGCTGGTACCAGTGTTTGTGTGGACTTCAGAGCTGCAGCCCTCTATTCTCCTCTCCCCAAGGATATGCAGGGTATGCTCTGTTTATCAGCTTCCACAGGTGGTGCCCCTGGTTTAGTGATCTAGACCATTGTTCTATTGGGTCTCACCGTCTTCCCATGGACGGACCAAGCCCTGAAAATCTCCAAAAGGTGTTTTCCTAACCTTTGACATTGTGGCTTGCAGATTCATCACTAAGAAGAGATACAACCAGGGTCAATCTCCAATTTGGAATTTTTTCCGGCATGCTCCCTCAATGGTGGGCTCTGCCTCTTAAATGATATTTAGACATGTCAAATGTGCTACCCCACAATAGCCACTTCGTGCAGCCCACCTGTTCTAGATTCAAGGCTCTTATGAGGCAGCTCTAATTCTCTCCAATCATCATCACCATAGTCATCATAGACTTGGCAAAGGTATTCGCTGTCAGGCTTGACAAATTGGGCTTTGCCAATCAAAAGAGGAAGTCCTGATGGTGGTCCCTCTAGAGACCAGCTTAGTTTAAACTCGGTGATCCAATCCAGCCAAGTCATCCAAGTCTCCTACTATTTTTCCTCTTTGGGCATAAAGAAGGCTGTGTTTTGCAGTGTATATCCCTCTGCTGGGGTGTTGTATCCTGGGAGATAGTACGTCAACGACCTTCTACACCAGTCCAGCACACCGAGGTGTGCAAACTACTCAAAGATAGTAACCACGTACACACCTCGACTTAGCGGCAAATCATAATCATCATCAGTTATCATATTGCAGATCTCTCGGATCTCCCGTATGGGTGTGGAGTTCCATTAAACCCGTTATGATTTATTCGGATATTTCCTGTTTCCATTGCTTTAGTTTCAACACGGCTCACCTAATGAAGGGCCTGAATCTCCTACATACATGCCATGTTGGCATGTGTTTGTGTACTCCAAGTCTCTAACTTCTGATAGCACTAATTTTTTGCCTTCTCTTGACTGGGTGTGTGAACCCTTGTGTTTTCTTTCTTACCACCCATTTGAAGGTTTGAATTTTGGGAGATTTTTTTATGCATGGGCCATCCAAGGAGGATATATCATATTGACGGTTTGAGTGACTAAACCATGCCCCGCTTGAGGCCCTGGATGGTTCTGCACAAAGATTCAGCCTCAGACTGTACAAAATCTCAGTAGGATGCTGTGTGGTCAGCTAACAAACTGTTTGGGCTTCCTCCACTTCTATTGGTAGTATGTGGGCCTTATTATCGGTATGCTGACTTAGCAGGCTGTCGTGGCCTCTCATCTTCCAAAAGGCACATGGGCCACTGTGGCCCACTTGGAACCATGTCTCGGTTTTTATTTGCGTCAGGTGTCATAAGCTCATGGGCTAGAATACAACCTAGTATGACTAAGAGCTGAACACAAGTCAAGCTATAAACGGTTTGGATCATTGAAAACATCACAAATCGGATAGCTAGAGTCCTTATGTATCTTATTGCAATACATCCGAATGTATTCCAGCAAACCTCAAAGGTGGAAACGTACCTAGAGAGGGATTTTGATAGTCTGGCGGAGTATGGTGGTTCACACGCATATGCATGCGCTCAGAAGTCAGACCTGTGCTTTTTGCAGAGAACCGTGGTCACGTACCTAGAATGGGTAGAAAGGCATTTGAGTTGCCTGAGTGCCATCTCAGTGGAACGTACGTGACATCTGATCCTTTCATCAGGTGCGCCACCTCGTCATTATCGTGGAACCGAAAAATCAAGCCTATCCAAGGTTAAGGTGGCCCACACGGTAGGTAACATTATAGGCTAAGACCTATAAATTCACTTAGTGTTGCCCACCCGAGTTTTAGAATGGCCTAATATTTTTGGACGTCCCTTCAACTCAGTGGGGCACATCAGATTAATTGATTAGATGACATGCGGACTAGGGTAGGCCTAAGACACAATCTAGAAGGGTTTAATTAGAGTTGTACACGGGTCGAGTTGAATTAAGCATCACCTTGCTCGGCAGTCGATTCGGACCCACCTACCCCTACTCGTTAGTCAGCTCTACTCGGTCAAGTCGAGCAGGCCCCTAATCGGTCAGCATATCGAGTTGATTTCGAGTTTTCGAGCTTTCGAGCTGAGTTCGAGTTCTATTCTTTCGAGCTGAGATCAAGTTTATGTTTTCAAGCAAGGTTTGTTAAGTCCAGTTGATCACCTGAAATTTAATGAAAATAATAGAGGGGGAGAAGGGGATTAACGGTGTCGACGAGTGGGCAGGGTTGAGAGCAGGGGGTGGCCTGGTGACGAGCGGATAGGGTGACTAAGAACAGTGGGTGACCGACGTCGACGAGCGGGCAAGGTGACTGAGAACAGTGGGTGACCAGCATCGAGCAGGTAGACTGCGAATAAGGGGTAGCCGGCGATGAGCGGACAGGGTGTGAATAGGGGGTGGCTGGCATCGAGCAACGGGCAGGGCAGGTTAAGATCGAGGTTGCCGACGTGGAGTAGATGGCCGGCCATCTAGCTCAGAGAGGGAGATGGTGGGTTAGGGTCAAGGTTTGAAAAGGGAGGCGCTCCGGCAGGTAAAAAGTAAAAAATGATTAGAGTAAAAAAAATAATCTTATATATAAAACGGCTCTAAGCTGGGCCGAGCCGAATCGAATCAAGCCGAGTTCGAGTCTATAAACGAGTCGAGTTGAATCGAGTATGGCCTTGCTCGAAGCTCGCTTGAACACATTTGAGCATCAAAAATTTAACTTGGCTAGGCTCAAACTCACTTTTGATCCGAACCGAGTTGAGCATTTTTTTCTAGCAAGGCCAACAAAATTTTCAAGCTTACTCGACCCGTGTACAACTCTAGTTGTAGTAATAGTGGGCCCGGGTGAATTTAGCCTACTCTGGAGCGTTTTGTTATCATCCTTGTGCCGTGGCCCATCGTGCTCACTTTTGTTATGCATGGTTAACACGAGATGACGCAACTGATGTAGCGAGTGGATGTCAAACAAACATCAAGGTGCGCCACCGTACGGCAATGTGGTGGGGGAGCATTCTGCAAACAATTGCTTTTTCCCAGGAAAGACTGCAAATGAATTTTGACTCATCTTTTTTGGAAAAGAAAGCATCTAAGTCGTCCTTAGATACTATCGCTGTCGCTGACTCAAATCCCACCGGACGTTTTCCCACCGGCCTCTCTCTTAATGACACTTTCCATATGCTGCCGGAGCATGAAAATTCATATACATGCATATGGCCTTTGCACACATGAAATGTACGGGTGCGGATCCGAACCGTAAAATGGTTGCCCAGTTGGTTGGGATACAAACTAAAAGAAAAGAAAAAAAGATAAATATGACTTAGATTGGGATGAGAAATAATCAACGGTCTAAGTTTAATAACAGATCTCCATATATTAGATGTTACAATAGCCAGATCAATCTGGTCTTGAGTACATGCACCATCCAAAATGGACCCCACCGTTTGTACAGTTTCGATATATCTACATGGATGCCACGTTTACAATATCCGTGCACGTGTAATGATTTGGGAGGAGTTGTTTGATCGCCTGGCAGAGTATGAAACCAAGGTAGCGGATTAGGTGCGGCCCCGGCCTTACCCAGCTCGGTGCGACCCTGACCGTGGGATCACCATGATGTATGTATTTTATATCCACGCCATCCATCTGTTTTGCCAGCTCATTTTAGTACATGATCCCAAAAATGAAGCAGATCCAAATCTCAGGTGGACCACACCCACAGTGGAGATTGTCCATTAAAAACTTCTTGTGAGTTTTGGATCAAGCCGGTATATATATATTTTTTCATCCAGATCAGTGTGACCTTATCAATTGGATAGAAAATAAACATTATGGTGTGCATTAAGTTGGGTACTGGGAGTTTTAATTGTAGGAGTTCAATCACCCCTGTTTCCTATGGTGTGGTCCACCTGATATTTGGATATAGTTTATTTTTTGGGCTCATGCGTTAAAATGAGCTGGAAAAACGGATGAACAGTGTGGATAGAAAATACATACATCAAGATGGCCCCATGGTTAGGGGTGCACCTAATCCGCTCCCTGAAGGCCAGCAGTTGCATGAACGGTCCAGATGTACTTCAAATTAAACCATCCAAGTCCTGGGTCGCACTGTAGATGATAACCCTAAATAGATTAATTGGATGATCTTATCCTCTTATTAATATATATTTGTTCGTCGAATTAGGTAGATGACAGTAAATCTTAGCCGTCCATTAGATGTCCATTAATCATCCAGTTAAAATGATCATTTCAGCGTAAATCTTTATGTTGATCATCTATAGCCACTCTAACTATTTGAACGGTTTAGTTCAAGCGTCATGTATACCACACACAAAATGTCCAAATGCAAGAGTATGAATCATCATACACTTCCTAAGTTTTTCTCCAGTAATTTTTTTCTTCATTTGACCTTCTGGAGTAAATTCCCCAACGGCCTCCTCGAAGCTGATGCACGAGACCATGCTCTCTCGTAGTCTCGAGGAGACCAAGAAACAAGTTCCTTCCTTGGCTATAAATGCGTCAGGTCCACTCAGCAAATGAACCTTTCTTAAAACACCCAATCCATGGTGGGGTCCATCAAAACAATGGTGGAAGAACTCTTCTAATTTAGGAGGAAGAACTGAGTAATGAGCCTCAGAGGTACGTGATCTCGTAGGTGGGCCCAATTGTTATGTGATCTAGACCGTTGATCTGATGGACCCAGAAGCCTAATCCCTCTTCTTCAGTCATGCTACTTCTGAAATTTCTTTGGGCGTCCTTTGGTTGGGCAGGTGGTAGTAAGGCCTAACCCATCGTTGATCTACAAGGGTCCACTTAGGCTTGGGCTAAGCCCAGCCCATCATGGCTTCATCAGGTGGGCCTTGAAATGGACGGGTCATACCTCAAAAGTCACAATGGTCAGGTGACCTAACCAGCGGTTGGACGACTTTTGTCCATTCGATGTTGACCGTTTGTTTGGAAACATCAATTGTCCGTTGAACCAGAAAAAGTTAAATCATTCAATGGCTGGGATCGTTCAATTAATGCGATCTTGGGTACTCTTAAGACGTCAAGTCCTTGTGATGACCGTTGATGGATTAAAAATTCATAAAACTCCAAAGGTCGCAATGTTCACTTCAACCGTTTTCATGTGACAGTATTACCACATCAGCGGATCTCATTGAGTGAGATGGTTTATGAGAGAAATTTCAACGTCTGCCCTATCTGTAGGCTCATTTTTCATATTGGATTTGGAATATATTGGAATTCAATTCCCAAATACACGGGATGCTAAAGTGATAGTCATCCCTTTTCATGTGCGATTGCTCCCCCGTCAGCACATTCCATTTTAGTGAGATGGTTTACCAGTGAAGTTGTTGTGGAAAAGTGTGAGGCCAAAACATTTAAAAAAAAAAAAAAGTTATAAAAAAAGTCAAAATGCCAGACTAAAACAAGAGATAAAAAGCATAAAGATTTACATAATTCAACAATATAATTACTTAATTAGGCATCAACAT
Organism: Liriodendron chinense; assembly: GCA_003013855.2. Lineage (NCBI taxonomy): Eukaryota > Viridiplantae > Streptophyta > Magnoliopsida > Magnoliales > Magnoliaceae > Liriodendron > Liriodendron chinense. The sequence goes on from PVNU02002353.1 coordinate 1,949,756, forward strand.
AGAACTTTTTTCTTTATTAAGAACAAGAGAAGCAGAAATACACGACTTACATCTCTCTTGCTTGTACAATGAATGCCACACCAAAGAATACCTCAGAAGAATGGGCTTCTTCTCTTTACCTATGACCCTCTTTATATGGACCACACCACCATGAGAAATCATGTGCAAAGGCAAGAGAAGTAGGCTTCATAGTATGAATGCGTACGAGAGAGAGAGAGAGAGAGAGAGAGAGAGAGAGAGCGTCCCATATGGATACGTTGCCCGTCTCCACTACCACGACGGAAATTTCAACAACTATCATGGATGATCTTTATGGCTCATTTGGCAGCTTTGGAATATATTGGAACTCAAATCCCAATTACACTGGATATTAAAGTGATTTGGAATCTTCAATTTTGCTTAACAACCAGTAATTGAAATCTTGTGAAGTTTAAAAATTATATTGCTTGAATTTTGTGTAAAGAAGAATTTTTTAATATACATAATTTAAATTTAATAAAAGAAATTATCTTTAATACCTAAAAATAGCATATACAGTACTATATGTTAGATAAATATCATAGTAAGCCCATTAAAAGATATGACTTGACTAAAAGTGGAGTAACTTTATACATCAAGAATTATAAAAGTAGGTATACTAATTTTAAAATTTAACCAAAACTTTGTATGCTTTTTATTCCAATGTAATGTCCATCATCCACTAATTCGAAAAATATCTCTTTGGTGATTGATTGGAGAAGGCTCATTTGTAAAGATGGCCCACTGATTGGACCTCTTTATATCTACTTCTATCAGTAATTCTATGGATGTGATTGGGGCACAATTATAGGCTCTCAGGTAATACACTGCATGCTATAATAGGTGATCCAACCATTACTGAGGCTGCTTATTCTACAACGATTTCATGTGGGCCCACCATTTTGTCCCTATGATATCCATCCCACACATCAAGTGAACCCTACCGTGAGGGACACCAACCAAATGGATAGCATTGTCCAATAGGAGTGATATTTGAAACATGAGCCATCCAAGCTGGATTCCAATGGATAGATGGACCTTGAGTGAATCAACTCCCTACCATGAAAAGATGTTCTACCACCTCTCTTTAAAATGTCAATCCCTATATCAATAACTAGGATAATGATGGTCGATATGTATTATATGGTAAAGTGCTCAACATTGATGCAAAGGACGCAATCTGACCAAATTTGTATGGTGGCCCACCGTAATGTATTTGTTTATCCATGCCGTCCATCCCTTTTCTAAGATCATGCTAGGGAATGGGCCCAAAAATGAGACACATCCAACGCTCCAGCAGATCCACACCAGAAATGACTCTTGCATGTAATGCTTTGTGCATTTAATACAAACCAAGCTTACTATTTGGTGTGGTACACTTAGGCGTTGGATCTGCCTCAATTTTGGGCCAATATACTAGCATGATCTTAGAAAAGGGATGGATGACGTGGATATACAGATGCATGAGGGTGGGTCCCCACACAAATTTGGTCATACGCTTGAAGGTCCGACCACGGGTCAGACGCAATCTGCGTCCTGATCCAAATTACTCCATCACATGGTCCACGGCACGCCTGATCCAAATTCCCCATCACATGGTCCACCATCAATTACTCATGTCTCGTAAAAAAGCCACTAAAACCCAGATGTGCTTGTGAAGCGTCATATGTGCGTTTGGATTACACTTAGTCCAAATCCTCCTATTGGTCGCTGCTAAATGTATCTAAAATATTAAAATCCCCTCATAAACATTTAATTCCAGCCTACCAAACGACCCTTTAATTCATTACTTCTGAAATGTTCATGGTTCAACATTACAATAGAGACTCTACAACCAGAAACGAACTTGGAACATGCGTTTTCACCAAAAAACAAACTAACATGCACATAAGCAATTGGCCCATGGTGCCCTTCTGATCAGTGGGCAGACAGTTGAATATAATACCATTTTCTGCCATTCATTTGTAGATCACTGATTAGATAGTTAAGATGGTCCAATCAATTAATGAGATGTCTCTACCATTAATAGTACTGATCCACACTAGGACCTACCAGATAAACCGTTGGGATCATGGACCATTGTGCCACGTGACAAATTTTTGCGATACCTCAATGGATAGAATCATTAAAGAAATGGGGTCCCAAATGGGAAGAGAGGAACACTCTCACATTCCCATCACTGCCTTAACTCCAACTCTATTTGTAATAAAGCCACCGTTGCTTCTTTGGGTTTGAAAGGGATTTCTCCAACAACGCAAAAACAATAATAACAAGAACAATATTTATATTCATACAATGTCTATATCGAAATCAATTCCATTGTAATAAATTCTAATTCTATTTTGATGTCCCTATCTCCTACGATAGTCCACCACCATTTAAGGCATGGTGGTCACTCATCAATCATCATCCATTGTACACGTGGCAGGGTAGTAGCTGACCTGATTGTGGATGGGGCATGACCAGAAAATGACACCTAGCAGATGATATTAAACATTTGACGTTGCCCATTGAACTTGGAACATTCACTCTTTTACTACCATCCATTTGTTGGCCACCTATTGGACGGTTGAATTGTTTGATCAGTGTAATTTTCAAGCTCCAACTAGAACTTTCCCCACTACTTGGTATGATAGTCACGTGGTGGTGAGCTATTACCAAGAACAGGACTGGTCGGGTCCTGCTGTACCATATCCGGACCCGTTAATATTGGCGGATTAGGTCCTGATGGGTTCCAGTCCATGTACCATATTTGAAGTCCTAAACTTACATTAGAGCCCGTTTGGATGCAACTTCGGATGGGTTAATCTTAAAAACGATTATTTCAAATTGGGTTTGATAGTGTGTTCAAACGGGTCCTTAGATTTTTTTTCAAATACCCATCGGGTCTTGGAACTTTATAGAACTTGACCTGACCTGATCCAATTAAAATTAACTAAGGACTCGATCAAACCTAATTAGGTACTGATCTGATTTGATTTTTAGCCCGGTCCATTATGATGGGCCTCAAAATGGACGGCCCAAAATTAACCCAAATTAATGAAGTGGGTCCACGCATTAGTCTGAAGTCGTTTAAATCAGTTTGGGTACCTGGGTTACCTGATCGACCACGTCCCAGAAGGCTGGTCAAGTAGATTTTGTCGTCTTGGTCTACTGGTTCCAGTCAGGGCGGAGTCCAACAGACCAATGGTCGACAATGCTGAACAATCAGGCCCCTACAGTTAAAAGGCGAAAACCCGACTTTATTGTGCACAAGGTTTTTCGACTCGGTCACTCGTCATCAGTTCAGTTATAACTAGACCGAGTCAGGCTGAATCGGAACTATTCATGCTGATAATACTACCTGACTCGTGTTGAATCGGATCAGACTCAACTGAGTCCGAGTTGACTCGCACGAGCGGCATCCAACTCAGACACAAAAAAGGTAGGCTCATTGGGATGGACTGTGTTTACGCGGGTGCATCTATGAGTGACAAAAATAATATCTCCACGATTGGGAACGTGGAACAATTGTGTGAGTTCCAAGCAGTCTCATCAGGAGGGCCACACATGTCGGAGAAGATGGACGGTCGCACTCCTCGTACCTAAAGTCATTTCATTTGCGTGACCATCGTGACCGTACAATTCCTTATGGAAGATAAAGATACCAATGTATTAGAATAACATGAAGCATTCTTTTGTTCCAATGGTATCGGTTGGATGATCCGAACCGTTGGATCGTGAGACTGTACAAAAATCTTTTGGCCACACTGCGGGATCCATTAGATGAACGGTTGAATCACCACACATTTGTATTGTTATAATGATCTGATGGCCTCATGCAATGCATCTGAAAGAAATGCTGAGGCGATTTTGAGTGGATGCATTAAAGAGGCGATTTCCAGAGCATGTGGCACACGTGTGATAGGAAATGAATTTGGCTTTGCTGAGTCACGGGTCACACTTTCCTTGAGGCATTAAATGCTCTTACATTTCACTTAAAGGTCGTGACTCAGTGAGCGGCCCTTCATGTGAGGAGGCCAAAATACATCTCTGAGATCCATGCATATGGCACATATGTCAGTGATCCAGACCATTCATCACGTAGGTTCATTATTAACATGACATGGACCAAAAAATAATATTAGTCCACTAATCCGACAGGTCAAACTTATATGAAAAATGCTTGACGGTTAGAAAAAATGTGGTTCACTTGATAAGTGGGCCAACTTGATTTTTGATAAGTGGAATCTTCACAGTGATCCTTACCTGATGAACGGCCTGGATCTATGGAACATGTGTCGTATGCATGGTTCTATTACCCTAATTCTGCCTCTCACATGAGGTGCTGCTCACCGAATCACGACCCTTCATTTAAAACAGAGTCATTGCGCAACCAGCAAGTCTGGTTCTGAAAACCCTGCAAAACTTACTAACCAGATCATTGATCTTGTGGGCCCTATGTTTCAATGGGACACACTCCTGTCATTCACGTACAAGGAAATGGTTGAAAAGAAATAGAACGTACGTCCACGTTCAAAGAGGGTCAAAGATTGAGTACGTGGAACTTCCATCCTTGTACAAGCATCACTATTTTACTGTGATCTGGACCGTTGATTTTGTGGTACACTGTATGGATAACCGTATGACAAAATGTGAGGAGATTTGGACGGTGATGGCTATCTGATCAGTGGCCTAAAAATAGATGGTTTGCTCAAAACAGAATAATTGCATGCATGCTGGCAAAATTCACTACTCCATAGTCTTGGTACTATTAATTGGTGGCCTACCAAATCAACCCTACCAGTCGCATTGAGGTTTGTCAGAATTCACTAACCACTGCCATGTCCGGTCGATAGCGTATCTAAGTGGTGGCCCACCAAATCGACCATACCAATCACCATACCTTTGAAGGGGAGGGCATTCCTTAGAGGATGCTATGCATCTTGTTGGACAGTCAACCATCGATCTAGATATCCATCCAACCTCACTCGCTCTTCATGGCCCACCAAACCAGAATCCTACTACTTACAAGATCATAGCCATTCAATCCATGGTTTGCAGAATGGATGGTCGAGATCATCAAACTATACAGTCCATTTGCTGCATCCACCTTAAATTACTTATGTCTCTGAAAAATCACATTGATGGGAAGATCTTAACCATCAGATCATTACCTGGAACATTTCTGGTTGTAACAGGACTGGCCACCAATCAAATTGATTCCGTGCAATAACAATGAAAAGTGTGTTGGACGAATGGTTGGTCCAGATCTATAGCATGATTGTCCTCCTGTCCAGGACAACTCTACCAAAAATAAAAATAAATTCAATGGGATGTTCATGTACTAGTGTGAACTAAACCATAATAAAAAAAATAAAATAAAAAACTGATTGGTGTTATTTTTGTTCTCTATTCTTTCAGATAACATCCTATTTGGGAGAATACCTCCCCAGATATGGGAGAGATAAGAAAGGGATTATTCCATCTCATTCGATTTCGATTGGAGGAAAACTTGTGTGGAATCCATCCATGTGGTTGTCCACAAGTGAGCCCGATTGGGCCATATCCAACAAGGATACCGTGTAGTATAGGTGCACCTACCTGTCACTAGTGCAGATCATTCAACTGGTGGGCCCCTGATGGATCAAAGTCTCCTCCATGAAGTAATGTCAACATAAGATCACTGGACACTTCCCATTGCAGATGGACTTGGCTTTAACTTGTTTTTCAACGATCCATTTGCAGGTCTAGAATCGTAGGGACTAATTTTCTACTGAGGGAGCCTATTGACAAGGGAGCGAATTAGCTTTTAGGGCCATCTTGATGTATGTTTTGTATATCCAGGCCGTTCATCTGTTTTCCTGTGTCATTTTAGTACATGATTCCAAACCTCAATAAGATCTAAATCTCAGTTAAACCATACCACTAGAAACAGTGATGAATCACCATTAAAAACATTTCAGGGGACACAAAAGTTTTGGATCAAGCTGAAATTTATATTTTCCCTTCATCCAGATCTTTTTGACATTATCAACGGGTTGGATGGAAAATAAAAATTACGAAAACCTTACTATGGTTCCTTTGGAATTTTTAACGGCGAGGCACTCAATCAACACTGTTTACTGTGTTATGGTCCACCTGAGATTTGGATCTACTTAATTTTTGAAACCCTGTCCTAAAATGATCTGTAGAAACGGATGGACGGCCTGGATATACAATACATCGTCAAGGTGGGCCCCACGGTAGGGGTAACACCCGCTAAGCTCTTACCCGGGGCAACAGCCAAGTCGCGCCCTTTTGACAAAATCTGCCACGTTGGTACCACCGAACTAATGGTCTAGATCATTGTAACATGGGCCCCACTTGTACGAAATGCTGGCACGAATGGAAATGACAGCAGTTCGTAACTCATGCATTAATGCCCTGAACGGGCACAGTTAAATGTCCAGCAAATCACCAGCTCATAGGAGGAATTGTATTGTACGCCACCAGCGTACATTACATTAAATCTGCTCATGCACAGTCAAACACGCAAGTCCATCAATCCAGACGGTTCAAATTGTGTATAACATTATGGATGGACACGTCTGGAAGGTTACATTATCAGACGATCCTCCTCATCCAACCGTTGGCAACTAAATAGGCAAAATTCAATATGCCAATTAAACGGATAGGATAATCCTTGATCACAGTGTTTTAGCTATTCCTCATCCATAGTGGTTTCCCGCTTTTCGAAGGTCTAGATCAATGCATTTTGTTCCGTGTGTACAGTGAAGATGTGCGTGTGTATCGTTCACCGTGCTCTTCTGTAGCACGGTATAATTACCCTTGAGACCGTGCGTGAACTTGTCTCGTTTCTCGTTATTTTCAATTAAAAGCTTAGGAGGCCAGGGGTTGTCCGACTGGGTGGGCCATCTCTCCGAAAGAAAGAAAATTGGCGGTCCAGATTCAATGAAGTTTTGTGGCTCAGTTGATGAGTGTGCTATCCTGATATTTGGTAAATGGAATGTTCCAAGGTTGCACTCCTTTAATAAATGGCCCAGATTGATCCCATTTGTGCCATCTGCTGTTTGATTGGAAGCTTGTCAATGTAGCTTTGATGAATATAAGACTGCTGTTTTAATGGAGAAGAAAGTTTTATATTGCCTAGGCGTTTCAACAATAGTTATCAGGCTGGAGGGAATCGGATTGCATGCGGAGTAACTCCGCACGCTCTTATCGTGCGGAGTAAACTCAGTTGGGCCCACCTAGAATGTATGTGCTTTATCTATTCCGTCCATATGTTTTTCCAGCTCATTTTAGTGGTTGAGCCCAAAATTTAAGCATATCCAAATCTCAAGTGGACCATGCCACGGGAAACAGTGGGAATAGTGATTTCCACCGTTGAAACCTTCCCAGGCACTACAGTGATGTTTATTTGTCATCCAACCTGTTCATAAGATCACATGGATATGGATGAAGGGAAAACACAAATATCAGCTTGATCCAAAACTTCTGTGTCCTACTAGAATTTTTCAATGGTAGACATGCAGTTCACACATTTCTTGCGGTGTGGTCCACTTTAGATTTTGGTATGCTTCATTTTTTTGCACCATACCTAAAATTTTCTGTTAAGATAGATGGACGGAGTGGATAAAATACATAAATCACCGTGGGCCCCACAGAGTTTACTCCGCACGCTAGCGTGCGGAGTTACTCAGTACGCAATCCGCTTCCAGGCTGGAGTGCTAAGGAGACACACTAACCCCACTTGCAGGTGGGTGCATCGTTTGACTAATATGGAGGGTGCGTTGCATGGCTAACAAAAGAAAAGTTTTATATTATTGAATCATATAAATTTATTTATTTTCATCCCTTGGTTTTCGTTTAAATATTTTCTTTTTATGGTTGTGTGACAGATATTGAACGTTTGCCTTGCCTCATTGGAAGACTCTGCAAAGTTTCAAGGGGGTCTTGGTTTCGGAACCCATCAGCGGACTTCGCATGACTGACCAAAAAAAAAAAAAGGATTAGTCCATTAAAAACTTAGGTGGACAACAACACAGCAAAAAAATTGGGAGGGAACACCTCATCCCTTTCATTTGCACTGGCTGGCCTGGGCCTCATGAGTTGCAAAGCACCCTGATTTTTGGTTGGACCAGATGAAGGGTCTGAATGGACTGGATTCCAGATATACAACATGATTGCCCCCTACGTCAATTAGTCTCCTCTCAACTTGTTCCCTATGGTGTGGCCCACTTGATTAATGCATTAGCCCTGAATTTTGGTCGTAGGAGGTAACGTGCATTGGCTCGTCTTACGGACAGATTGGATGTCATGCTTGCATTACGTTGCTCCACATTTTTCCAATACCACTGGAGAGCCTCCTTGGTTTCATAATACTAATATATCTACATTTTCTACAACAACATGAGTCGATTATCATATCACCTTTTAGCTTTATTGCTAATATACATATTAAATACTGTAATTTTTTTTAAAAAAATGTAGATTATATATTTTATATTTGTAATAGCTAACAGTGTGTTTGGATGCACCAAATATCATAAACTATCATGAACTTGCCCTAATTTAGATGACTCTTATACCATATAGCAAAGGGACATATCTTGTTCTTTAATTTCCAACAAACACATTTGGATGTTTTTCAAATCCTTGCCAAAATAAATTGCTTTGACTGGTGTGGTCATGCTTTATGCTCTAGTTCATTGGTGTATTGTCTTCCACATGGACGGACCATGCCTCAAACATACATTCAATCCAGGTTAAGTCGACTTCGTTAGCATTTCCATGTACAGGACACGCCGAAAAGTTAGTACGATCAGATAATCCTATGCACCCCACCACTGTCCATGTCATGGACAGTTGAAGAAAGTGGTCATAGGTCCACATTGCCCGGGAACAGATTGGAGTCCCAATTAATATAATTTCAAGTGGCATGTCTTTGTGCAGTAGAACAGTACTTATTGGATGATTTAACTGAACTTCATATTGTAAGGTGGGCATGTGCACATTTTCCATTCACCGTGCTTGGAAAGTATAGGTTGTGGCAATGGACCAGAAATGCCAAAAGAGGCTGGCTTTAGCCGCCCAACCCTTCTGCCCTACCACACGATAATCCAACCCTTTGTCTAGGCGGTCCCACAGCATTTGTGCCAGATTAAAAGGAAAAAAAAAAAAAAAACTTTTCGAAGATCCTCACAGTCCTTGAAGAGGTGAATCCTTCACACACGTACGAGGATCTCTAATAGTTTTTATTTTATTTAATTTTATTTTATTTTATTTTTATTTTTTGCATCCATCATGATGTCTTCCAAGTGAAAGGCCTGGATCATCGCATTGTGGTCAAGGGGCAAGCCCCTCTACATTGAACCCCAATAGTCTCCTACACCTGTTTTGTGCAGCGCGTAGAGCACCCAAGTTGTGTGGGGCACACTATGCTACATAGTACATGTAAAATTTGTTAGGAGTGGAAGCAACCTCACATCAAATCAAACAAGCAATAGAGAGCCAAAAATCTAAGCGAACACACGGCGCAATGCGATAATCAATTCACTATAATTAGAAAAAGTTATAAGAGATTGAACAACTGTTTAAGTCGAAACTCTAGCTTCTCTCAAAACCATCAAGTATATGTGCTAGGCTCTAAAATCCATAATTTTACATAATTTTCTAACCCTAATCGCAATTAGGAGGGTATTTATACCCTCAGATATAATATTAGAAAACAAAACTTGCACTTCACATCCAGTCGGCCAAACCGAATGAAACCTTTGATTGGACTGGAAGGACCAGACTCACACACATCGGTTGAACTGTGCAAAAGTGGGCAATTTATAATTCAAGAATCCACCCCTAATTCGGTGGAGCTTAAAGGGATACCAACCGAACTATCACTATGCCAATATCACAAAAAACGAGTCGTTAATCGTCATTAACGACGGATTTCGTCCGTCGCATGGTCACACGTTCTTTTGCAAGTCGTTAATCATAAACGACGAACCGAATCCGTCGGTAAATTACGACGGATATGATTCGTCGTTAAATAAACAACGGACCTATCTGTCGTAACCTCCAAAACCATCATCGTTCCAACAACGGATTCTATTCGTCGCTGTAAAAGAACGACGAACCAAATTCGTCGATAAAACTAGTTTTCTTATAACATAGTCGACGGATTTGGTCCGTCGTTAATGTTTAAATAATAAAAAAATAATCAGCACGCATTTGTTGCATTTTGAATTTCTTACACCTGATATCATTGAAGCAGTAGAAACCAATTTAATACATAAACTACACTAACCATTTCTAATTCACACATCCATCATTTATTGCATATTGAATTTCTTACATCTTGCGAACTAGCTGCAGACATCTTAAATATCCGATTACATCAGCAAGAAACTATATTAATCTTTCAATCAACAATGCAGCAACAAAATCTTTTGAAACCCTCCAGTTAAGCTGCCTTTCTAAAACAACAAGGCTTTTAGTGTGCATGGGAAAATTGTGGGACGACCCCATTCGAATGAGGAATTCCAAGCAAACCGCAAAGCAGAACCTGAAATCATGATTTTGAAAGAACTAATTAAGCTATTGATAAAATAACGACAAGGATAGAGTTTACATAAATGAATTGGCGATATTCAAAACCAGACATATACCATGAACCCAAGAAATAAAATGTCATAATGATAAGCAGGTGAGTTTTTCATATTGAACTACCTCCGGTTGAGCCAGCTGTGAAGCTATGCTGTGATTGAAAAAGTAAAGGCTATACAGCTGCTATTATGATAGCAATGATGTAAATTGGTGGAACTTGCATCAGATCCTACAGTTTCAGCACATGAAGTAAACAATTAGTAAAATAGCAACAAATGCTTGCATAGAAGCACATTTTCTACAAGAATATGAAATTGTGTTGTTTGGTCAAGAGTAATTACACAAAGATTTGTAATTATAAGACTGGCCAAGGAAAGAAAAAACCATAGTTTTTTCTGCTCAAGTTTAGCTGACAAATGATAATTGGATTAGTAAGGTCCTGTATATCATTCATGGGGGCCCCACCTATTGGTGATCTAGACCTCAATCAGTTGGCTGAACATATTGCATGAGAGATACCAACCCGCACCCCAAATCAGCTTGTTCTTGACCATTCAGCAAATTAACCATTAACTATGGACCATTGTTAGTGATTTTCCATTTTCAAACGACTAAATGGATTGCTAGGACAACCAGAATCCGTCGCACATCCAACATTTCCAAGTCACAAATTAAACAGTAGAAAGTAATTCGGTACATCAACACAAGCTAAACCAATAAAATGGAACTATATAACTGTTTCTAAGTCGCACATATTTCTTATAATATCAAAACCATAAACACAGCCAATACAATATTATTTCTCTAGAGAGCTTCCTCGCCCTCAAAATCTCATCTTGAACCTCATACCAACAAAGAGTTTGTGGTTCTGAGCTTCAAGATACTTGTTGACACTTGCTACAAACTCAGACTAGCTTGTCCTGTATAAAAATAAAATAGCCACAAGATGCAAAATAGGAGAGTTTTTTTTTTAATCTTTTTTTATTTGTATATAGGCCATTGGTCAGCCTATTATGTATATTACCTTGAGCCAAAACAAAATTCCAACATACCAAGAGCATCAGCTTTCACTGCACAAACTCATTTAAGAATATAAAATGCCTTCCAAATTTATACAATCGAATACGCAAAAACAGAGTGACTGAAACAGAAAGTAATAAATGACATGTTTCCAAATGAATGAGTCCTCAAACAATATCAGCCCACATATACATCCAACTACATATTGGTAACTTTTTTCATATACCAGATTTGTTATATCGTAAACAATAGCAGCTGTTGCTGCCCCGCTGTATCCCAAATCTCAAATACAAGATGAACAGAGCAGCTAGGCAAGTTAAGATGGACAAATCATGTCATTTTACGCATAAACAGATGAAAACTCGTAACAAATCACACTAGTTCTGAAAATCCTGTGTTTTGGGGCAAACCTTCATTTTTAGACCCTTGTGGCAGACCCTACAGATACCTATTTGGTTAACCACCACTGAGGTTTTGTAGCCCTCATAAGTGAGAGTATATATGACCTCCTACACCCCTAAAGTGGATCCCATGTGATCGGTGAACAACGCCCAAAATTGGAGCCAGCAATAGTTGTGCAGAAATTGTGTAGAAATTCCAAGTACCCATATTGGGCCTTGCACTATAAATTCCATGCACACTTTCAGCAGGCCCCACATTAGGGGTTTTGATGCCCATACATAGGGCTATCAAAAGGTCACATTCTCTTGCCCAAAGTGGACCCCATGTTATCGTGAATCGGACCCAAAAATGGACCCAACCAATTTTTGTACAACTTGAAAACTGAAAACCTGTTCTAATAGATCTTGTGGGGCCCATCTCTGTGGGGTCCACCAACTATGTGTGGGTCTTATATGACCATCTAGACCCTTGACATGGTCCGCTGATCAAAGCGGAGTGATCCCCATCTCAAAATTCACTAATTTTTACACCAGAACACAAAGTAGAAAAATCTAATTAAACCCCTTTCTCACCAAAACAGATAATTATCCTTAGCAAAAAAAAAAAAAAAGATCCTGATAAATCTAATCAAACCCCTTTCTCACCAAAACAGATAAATCTAGATCCCAAACAAAGCAAAATTCCAATGAAATCACACATAAATAACAAACCCACTTATCATCAAATGCCAAATCCATGTGTTGTACAGGCATTCTATCAAACATGTGAGAGGCATCCTTTGCACTCCCACACTTCTCATAAATTTCTACATGAGTTGGCATGATACACTACATCCAAAACTCAAGTGGGCCACATCGTATGAATCAAGGGGATTGATGCCGCCGTTGAAAACACTTGGGCCCCCATGATTTTTGTGCTATCTCTCCTTCATCCAAAAAGATAGTGGAACACACACACACACACACACACACACACACACACACACACACACACATAGAGAGAGAGAGAGAGAGAGAGAGAGAGAGAGAGAGAGATTACATGGCCTTGTAGCCTTGGCATGGCCGCCTTATCTTGGGGCGGAGGTAGAGGAGCTCGGGATCGATGAGCCATCGATCATCGATCTTCGCCTCGTCAGCGATGGAATCGGGGCATAGGTAGAGGATCTTGGGGCGCAACGAGATAGAGGGAGAGAGAGGGGATTACCAGATATTTGCCCTAAGAGTGGGATAGCCGATTTGGGAATTTTGGTTTCCCTCCATCCACGCTGCTACGGGCACGGATTTCCTGCGAAAGCCTTGCGCAAGTTCTTGAGCTGGGAATCAAGGTGGGGCCACATTGATGTTTTTTTGATAAATCCACCTCGTCCATCTGTTTTGGGAGCTCATTTTAGTATAGGAAAACAAAAATGAACTGGATCCAAGACTCAAGTGGCCCTCACTAAAGGAAAAGGTGGGTAGGTAAATTACTACCATTGAAACCTCCTTGGGTCCACAGTGATGTTTATATGACATCATACCGTTCATAATGTCACTACGACTGAGATGAACTGGAAACACAAATATTATCCTGATTCGAAACTCTTGTGGGTCCACAAATATTTCAACTGTGGACGTTCAATCCTCACGTTTTTGGGCCACCTGAGTCTTGGATCTGGTTCGTTTTTGTTCTCATGTCCTCAAATGAGGTCCCAAAACAGATGGACAGGGTGGATTTATCAAAAAAATCATTGTGGGCCCCACCTTGATTCTTAGCACAGAAACTTCATGCGCAAGGCTTTAGCAGGAAATCCACGCCCCGCTGGTCGGTGCTCTGTGTGCCCCACCATGATGCATGTGTTTTATCCACACCGTACATTCATTTTTCCGGATCATTTTACAAATGAATCCCATAAATGATGCAGATATAAATCTCAGGAGGACCACACTATAGGAAAACAATAATGATTGAACGTCCACCATTAAAATCCTCCTAGGCCCAGTGTAATGTTTATTTGACATCCAAACTGTTTAGGTCATATGGACCTGGATGAAGGGAAAAAAAAAATATCAAGTTGATCCAAAACTTCTTTGGCCCTAACAAGTTTTTAGTGGTGAACGTTCAATTAACATTGTTTCCTGTAGTGTGGTCCACCTAAGATTTGGATCTACGTTAGCTTTGGTACCTCATCCTAAAATCGTCTGTAGAAATGGATGGACAATGTAGATATATAGAAAATCATCAAAGTGGGCCCCACGTTAAGGGTAACACCCACCAAACTGTTACGCGAGTAACACCTAATTCGCACCCATTGCCACTAGCCAGGTGACTAGTGGTCAGTGCTCTGTGGACCCCACCATGATTTTCTATCAAATTTCTCAATTTTTTTTACAAAATACAAAATCTAAATTTCTTTTTAAAAATCACAATTTCTTTTTTGAAAATCTATTTTTTCAAATCGATAAATTTTATTCAAAATTCTTGATTTATGTTAAAATGCCAACTTTTTTTAAATCCTTTTAAATCCTAATTTATGTCAAAATTCTTTCAGATTTTTTGTTCTTTTTTAATCCTAATTATTTTTAAATTTTTTATTTTTTCTACATTTCAATTTTTCTTAAACATTATTAATTTTATTACATTTTTTTTCAAACTTATAAAATTTATTCAAGATTAACTCAACATTTTTTTCAAAATCACAATTTTTTAAACTTTCCGATGTTCGTTTTCAAAATGCCAATTTTTTGAAAATCTAATTTTTTAATATCAAAAAGTGTCAATATCTTTCAAAATGCAAAACCTCAATCATTCTCAAAGTCTACACTATTTCAAACTTATACACTTCATTCAAACGTCTCAATTTACTTCAAAATGCCAATTTCTTTCAAAATTCTAGTTCTTTTTTTAAATTTAGAACATTATTTTCAAAATCTCGAATTTTTCCAAATCCCATTTTTTTCTTAAATATTGTTAATTTCTATTAAACTTGTCAACTTTTTTTCTAAAAATCCAATTTTTTTTTAAAAACTTATTACAGAAACAATTTTATTTAAAATGAATTGCGATGCAAAATTTTCAATTTACGACGAACTATATTCGTCGTTAAATCCAAGAAGATCCGTCGATACATCCCAACGTCCCGTCTCCGGACGTAGAATTTTACGACGCAGGAAATCCCCCTTGAATACATTACGACGGATTAATATTAACAACGGATTATATTCGTCGTTACTTCACAGTTATCGACGGATTCTGGTCCGTCGTATAATTTTGTCGATTAAACACGCCAAAGCGGGAGGTGGTAGTAGTTAGCGACGGACTATTTTCGCCTTAACGACGAATATAGTCCGTTGTTAATATTAACGACGAACAGAGTCCGTCGTTAAACCAAACTTTTTTAACGACGGACCAAGTTCGTCGTTAAACCAAGCGTTTCTGTGCCGTTTTTCGCCATTTTGGCGTTGTGTATGGCAAGGCTTCTCTGAAGGGGGACTAAAGGCACTCCATCAACAAAATCCATTGTCCATCAGATGAGAATGCTTATATAGGCATTGCATTCAAAGGATCATCTAAAAAAAATGATCATATATGGGCCACATCAATGGTAAAAATTTCAAGTTGTGATGTGGCCCACCTAAGTTTGGATCAAACTGACTTGTATTTTCCCTTCATCATTGTGAGCCACACCTAATGTACAGGTTTGACATACAAACGATAGTAGCCCACATACAAACCTATGGTTGGTGTTCCATACCCAAACATTCCTTGTGGTGTGGCCCACCTGAGTTCTCTATTTGGCTGATTTTTCATCGCAGGCCTATCATTGAGAAGCACACCTGATGAACGGGAGTGGATAAGGCACAGACAATATGGACCATCATAGCTTGGAATGTTTTAGCCTGTCCCTCCAGATACACAGAGAGGGTGCACGGCAATAGGTTTTTTGGAGAGTTGATACTTCTAGCAGAGTACGCGAGTTGATACACATGCCATCAATTTATACATTCATTTGTTGATTCAAATCAGTATTAAGCTGCTGAATCCATTTTCCGAACGTCACAGCCCCAAATGAGATTAGGTGAACCATCTTAACAAGAGGATAGTCTAGTCATTTAAAAGAATTATCTCACTTATAATCTAACCTCCACAGGAGTAATCTAACAGTAGGCATTTTAGTGAAACTAATGAAATTAATAAGGTGACAACCAGGTCCATAGCCCAAGTGGCAGACTGAGTGAAGATAGCCTGGTTTCAACACTGAGGTCATGGTATTGATTCCCATAGTAGGGGTGGCTAACATTGTGATGTGACTAACAGGGGTGGGTGGGTGCACTTACAATGGGGTGTGTGAACTACCCATAAAAAAATAAAAAATAAGGTAGCTTAAAACAAACCCTTTTAGAAAGGTACTGGGATATAAATTCTACAATAATAAGGTTCTAGTTAATAAAAACCCTAATAATTATTACTTTACCTCGCATGGTTGCACCAAATTTCATGATATTTTGCACCTATTAGACTGATTAATCATGAAATATCATGATATTGTGTGCAACCAAACTCAGCCACTCTTAGTGACAAATCTAATGCTCTGGTATATTGTCGATGAACCGCTCAGATTTGTCAAGCCTCTGCACCAGCTCATTGAAGCACGGCATGATAATTTTTTTGGTTTTTTTTTTTTTTTTTTTTTTTTGTGTGTTTTTATTACTGCAAAAGGTGGGAGCACACCGCCTATATTTTAAAAATGATATTAAAAAGAGAGAAAAGAAAACCATAGAGGGGCCCAACCCCTTATGAGGGGGAATCACTAGAATTTATATCACAATAAAGTGTACATGACGAAAACATATTATCACATCCATGGAAATTATTCAAGTTGGTCAGCCGGAAATTAGGATATGGATTTTTATGAAATAATACCTCATTGTTTTCGAATTTACATCCTGGTACCTTTTTTTAACTTTTCATTAGCATACCTTATTAATTTAAGTATTTTCATTCTAATACATTCCATATTTGGTTTTCTAATGATGAAAATGCCCTCTCATCAGAAGACTGTTCACAAATCAGAGGTTAGGATTGTTCAACCTCTCTGAATTTGGCGATTTGACTTAGGAACAGTGGGTTCCACAATTTAGTCAGTTTTGATTTGCCTTCCTAATTTTTGGATGGTTAAAAAAAAAAAAAAAATCCAGTGGCTCTATTTCAACAAACGAATGTTCCTAAATCAGAGATTTGGATTGTTCAATCAATTTGATTTTGGGACCTGTGGTTTAGTGACATTGGATTCCATATTTTGGTTGTTTTAACTAAAAATGTATGGTACTTGCACAATTTGTTAGAGACTACTCATTAAGAGGCATGTGTTGCGTGAGTATCATGTTAACTCATTTATTTTTCTGTGAGTGTGAAGGTTTGAAGTGAAACTCGTTAAGATGTGTGGTAGAATCTTGAGCAATGATATCATGTCAGGAGAAATTCTATGCTTGGAACTGAAGCATCAATGGCACTTCCAAGTTCCAGTCAAGGAAAACCCACGCATGAATATTCATGCGCATGTGTATATATACAGTTTTATATATTCTCCCACGGGAGCTAGGAAAATCAAGTCCAGTCTGGGACTGGGAAATCAAACTGGCTTGTTTCTGGTTTGAGTGTACCTCTACCCTTATGTAGTATGTTCCTATGCAGAGTTTCACCCTACATGTACAAGGGAGTGTTGAAGTCCCGGAGTGTTGAAGTCCCTTGAGATACATTGATATGTCATCCTCTAACGGCTCGAGCTTTAAAGCAAGTTATCATTTGACACATGGCATGTGTGTGAGATTTAGGCCAATCTTGATGGTTTTACAGTTTTCCTAATACTTAATAAGGTTCATTCATCATATTCCCGCACATGTATGTTGAATATTCATCAGCAGTCATCTTTTTTCTTGGACCTCCAATTTTAAGTACGGTCCACTTTGATGCATGTACATTGGAACATTTTGATTCAATTACGGTTTTGTGGTCCTGGTGTATATGGCCAACACCCGTCATAGAAGTTGTATGAGTCAGATGATCCTGGTAGTCCACTTTCATGTCAGTTGATATTAGATGCTTAGATCCACATGTACTACGGTTTCATTATGAAAGGTGTGTTGAAATTGAGCTGCCCATATTTCAAATACTATGTATAATGAGAGTGATACTTGGCGTTTGTATTCATTGGATTGGTTGAAAAATCCCAATGTCTAATTTGTGGACGCTTGATGAAAATGCAATTAAAAGGACATTTTGTAGCTATGGTTTTCTTGTCGTGTCTCCATTGATAGTTTGTCTTTTATTTTGTGTTGTATGTAGGAGCTATCTTATGATAGGTAACGCCTGTTTATTTTGTCCGTGCCCACCCTAATTTTGTTTAGCTAGATTGTCATATCAGCATATATAGGTGCAGATGGTGTGCTCTCACTTTTCCGCAATAAAAGAAATAATATTAATAATAAAAATAAAGTAAATAAATAAATATAAATTCCAAAAGCTTAAGGAAAAGGTTTTAAGAAAAGGTTTCAAGTATATATAAAAACTCTCCTCAGGCTTACGCCACCAAACCACAGAAGAGAGCACCCAAAATATAAAGAGAACTAGGGGAGGCACTGATCTCAAGTCCAATCAGTTAGAAGTCCAACTGCTTTGGTAAATAGTGATTAATTAATGTTATTGATGAATTATTATTATTGCGGCTAATAAATGAAGTAATAACTGAAGGGAAGTAGAAAGGGTGGACACCTCAGGTAGGCCTAGTCATAATGTTTATGTGAAATCTACATTGTCCACATCTTCCACCGGGTGTGTCACCCCATGTTAGGCGTCACCCCATGTTAGGCCTAAGGCCTAAAAATTAGCTCCATTTGTGATTCAGGTGGACCACATGATTGGAAAAAATCTACAGGGCAACTCTCACCCTCCAAAGTGTAGCCCCCTTGAATCATAGGCGGGCCTGATCTTTGGGCTCGAGACCTATATTTTGGTGTGGCATCCAGTGGTTGAAGTGGATTTCATATAATCATTACAGTGGGCCCTATAAAAGATCAAAGGTGAACGTCTCTCTTCCGATTGTTTCCTTTAATGTGGCCCACTTGAATCAGAGGTCAGCCTGGTTTACACATTAAATTATCAGAGTGATCGAATTTCACATGCACATAATCATGGGCCCCCTAAAAGTCAAGAGTGCACCTACGTCACCTAGCTGGTGAAAAACTCGGATTGCTTAGCCTATCACACAACACCTACTACTACTAATGGCAGAAAAAGTTTTGTGGGCCCCACCATGATGTACGTGTTTTATCCATGCCATATATCCATTTTGCCGACTCATTTTAGGAAATTAGTGTGAAAATGAGAAAGATGCAAATCTCAGGTGAACCACACCATTGAAATAGTGGTGGTTGAACTCTTACCATAATTAAAAACTTCTATGGGGCTACAAAAGTTTTGGATCAAGCTATAATATTTGTGTTTTCCCTTCATCTAGGACCGTGTGACCTAATCAATAGGTTGGATGGAAAATAAACATTACAATAGTTTTTAAATGTGGGGACACAATCAGCACAATTTCATGTGGTTTGGTCCACTTAAGATTTGGATTTGCCTTATTTTTGGGCTCATGCCTTAAAATGAGCTAGCAAAATGTATGGATGATGTGGATAAAACAAATACATCATGGTGGGTTCCATAAAGCTTTTCCAGCAACACATGTTTGTAGACACCTCACCCAAGCCAGCAATTTGATGAGGCATAGATGTTCCTTAAAAATCCATTACCCAAGCCACTCCTAGCCTTGGCCAATACCTAAGCAAATCAAGCCTTAGCCAATACCTAAGTGAAACTAAGCTTTAACCATTTACTTAAGCCAAGTCAAGCCTTAGCTAGCCCTAAAATTTTGGCTAAATTTAAACTAAATGAAAGCCAAATTCAAAAACCCAAAAGGATACAAATAAAAATCCAGCACCCTCCAGATCAAGCCAATCTAAACCCTTGCTAGAGCCTCTAAAGGATCCAGAAGAAAAACTGCACTAGCTGACCAAAATTGAAGCAAAACCACATAGGAGGAGGTACTTGAAGTATCACCCTTACACCCATACCTTTGGAACAGTGGTAGACTGATAAGTGAAGATGAGCTCGTTTCAACACTAAGGTCTTGGCATCAATTCCCAACATGGGGGGTGGCTAACATTGCAGTGTGACTAATAGTGTGGGTGTATGTACTAACAGTGGGATGTGTATACTAACAAAAAAAGAAAAAGAAAAATAAAAACCAGCATGGGTGCGAGAACCAATGGTCACAACGTTATGAAGGTCAGTGGTGTGCTCTTATGCTATATTGCATTCTGAGCCTTAAAAAAAAGGTAAATGCCGGCCCTTTATTTGATCGGGCTCATCATGATGTGTATGTGAGATCCACTCCAACCATTAGATATTTAATCTCACTAGGGATCTCATCGGACCAAGCCTAGGATAGGTTTCATCCTGAATTTTGAATTGTTTCAGGCTGACCCTATTCAAAATTCTAATTTTCAAGCCCAATATGAGCCCATTGACACTCCTAGACCTCACCTTAGCCAAGGAGGAAAAATCAGGCTGACCCATGATTTAAGTAAGCCACTACCAAGGGAAACAATTCGGAGAGAGTCATCTACCCTTAATTTTTATAGTGCCTGTTATGATGATTATATGGAATCCATTCCAACCATTAGATGCCACACCAAAATATAGGCCTGGAGCCCAAAAATCAAGCCCATCTATGATTCAGGTGGGCCACACTAGTTTGAAGGGTGAGAGTTGCCATGTAGACTCTTTTCAATCATATAGTCCACTTCAATCATAGATGGGGCTAATTTTGCCCCTAACATGGGTGACGCACCCAAAGGACGGGGTAGATTTCACACAAGCAACACGGCAGGGCCTACTAGAGCCGTAGTCCTTATTCGTTCTCTTTCTTTATTTATTACAAGAATAACATTAGTTAATCGCCACAATTATCAAAGTGGTTGGACGTCCAACCTATTGGACTTGAGAGTACTTTAATGTCTAATCAGTACACACGTGCATGGTGAAAATGCAATATTTATATGGGCGTTTTGGTTGTAGCTGAGGTTTTCTTGATGTGTCTGATTTTATTATTATTATTATTTTTCAAACACACACCACGTGGCCAATCAAACCCATAACCTCAGTGTTGAAACTCAAAGAGTCTACCATTGAGCCATGAGTAGGGACCCGAGTGTCTTCCTCAATTGTTTATTCATTTTCTTTTGTTTTGTGCTGAATATAGGAGCTATCATATGATAGATAAGGCCCAATTATTTTGTGGTGCCCACCTAAATTATGTTTTGCCAGATTATCATATCAACATAACCACAAGTGGCGTGCTCCCACCTCTCTAAAAAAATAATAAAAATAAATAAAAAATAAAAATTCCTAAAGCTTAGTGAAAAGTACCAAGCACAAAAAATTCTTCTTGGGCTAACGCCACTAAAAACGTGTGCTGACCTTACACAAATGGCCACTTTGTGATATTAAAGAAGAGAGCGCCCAAAATATAAAATATAAGTAGAATTAGGTTACAGCTTTCTTACGCACAAAAAAGAAAAATTAAAAAAGGATGTATTATTCCTTGCCCTTTTGGAAAGGGTAGATGGGAACAAGTATTTCCAGCGAGAAATAGCCAATTTCGTGTGGAATGAGTCATAAAACGAGAAACATCAGCAATTTCATAGTCTGCTGTCCACCACCACAGACGTGGCATACACGTGCAACAATTGGACCGTCCAAATTGTAGGCCCATTAATGATTTAAGGACGGCCTACTCGATAAATGTACATTGACTGAATATTGGTGAAAATCCAACTAGTGGCATTAGAATGGATGGTTAAAATCAAATAATTAGGTGTCCCAATTCAGCAGGAGAAAACAGATGGTTGAGAATCTTCAGATGGTCCAGTTGGTGTGATTTGGGGCCACGTTACGTTCCACATGGATGTCACTTGTACGGAAACGTTGGTGAAGTACTATTTCCAAACAACATTGAATTTGTTTGCTACCTGATTCTATGGTTGTTCATATACCTCTTCCATACTTAGGATACACCGTTGATGATCATCACAGTCCACCAAGTGGGCCAGCATCGGCCCCCTCAGGCAATCGTACGGTCCTTTCAGTGATCCAAACCGTTTATGTTAATAGGGTCCCTTTAGATCAGGAATGCCCAAGAAAAACTTTTAGAATGAATATTTTATCCTTTGGATTATTAATAGGCCATCATTACGATCCAGTTCAAAGCAAAGGATCAAAATTATCAAAGGATTTCAAAAATCTAATTGAGAGCTTCTATTTATTATCTACTCCTGAGAAACATCCTATTAATGGTTTGGATCATTGAAAAATGACCTAGCTAGATTCAAAAGCTAAGAATTAGAATGATCTTATTTCAATATTTCCCTGTGTATTCCAAACCTCTTTGGTGAGACTGGTGCAGGGGCATTTCGGATGTGCAATGACTTGCCTGTAATAGGCCCACTGTGATGTTTTTTTTTGTATCCACGCCATCCATCTGACTTGCGATGCCATTTTAAGACATGAGCCAAAACATGAGAGGGATCTCTAACTCAAGTGGGCCACACCATAAGACATACTGGAGATGAGCCTATTGTAATGTTTGTAAGAAATTCACCTTATCCACCCATTTTGCCAACTCATGTTAGGACACGGGCCAAAAAAATGAAGCGGTTTCAAAACTCAAGTGGGCCACACCACATGAAAAGTGGGTAATAAAATGCCTACCATTGAAAACACCACTGGAGTCCTCGGTAATGTTTACATGCTATCCGACCGATCATACATAACCTCATCCCTATTGGTGAAAACATAACAATATTAGCTTGATATCAAAATTTTTGTATCCTGGCAAATGTTTCAACGGTGAACGGCCAATCTTCTCTATTTCTTATCATGTGGTTCACTTGATTTTTGGATCTACCTTATTATAGGCTCATGTTGTAACATGATCTGACAAACCGATAACCAAAATGGATTTCACACAACCATCGCACTAAGCCTTATCCGCAGTTAGTACTTCCTGCAACAGGGCGTCACAAGCAATTCATGTCAGAAACAATGGGTATGGAAACACCAAAGTTGAGAACTTATGGGGCCCACCGTGATGTTTACATGTCATTCCATCTGTTCATACGGTGATTCCCACCTAGATGGGTAGCGGATTAGGTGAGACCCCGGATCCATCGAGGTGGGTGGGACCCAGGATTGTGGGGCCCACTGTGATGTATGTGACTACATCATGCATCCATTAGCATTGAAAAGCTTATTTTAGGGCATGATAAAAAAAATGCAGTTCCAAATCTCAAATAAACCATAGTACATGAAATTGTGGTGATTGACCATTAAAAGCTTCCTTTGAACCACAGAAGCTTTGGATCAAGATGATATTTGTGTGGTCTCTTCGTATAGGCGTTTGTGACATTATCAACAGGTTGGATGGCAAACAAATATTCGGGTGGAATCCATGAAGTTTTTAATGGTAGGGATTCAATCACGACTATTTCCAGTGGTGTGGTCCACCTAAGATTTGAGTCAGCTTCATTTTTTGGATAATCTGCTAAAATGAGCTTTCAAAATGGTTGGACGGTGTGGATTTAAGGAACATATATATATATATATATATATATATATATATATATATATATATATATATATATATATATATATATATATAGTCAAAGTTCCCACCCACCTCGGTGAATCCAGGATCTCACCTAATCCACTCCAATGAAGGTACAAAACAAATATAAGCCAGACCGAACTTATGTGCCCGTGAGAAGGTTTCAATGATTGGTATTCAATCCCCTCTATTCCATTTGGTATGGCCCACTTAAGGTTTGGATGTGGCTGATAGTCAAATGGATGAATTTGAGTAGATGTAAGACAAACATCAAGGTTGGTACCGCAGAGAGCCTTGGATTACAGGTAATTCCAGTGCCCCGAGTAACAGGCAACTCGCGTCCGATCATTTCCTTCTTTTCCCGATATTTTGCTGTATCCATTCAACAATCTTAAGAGAGAGAGAGAGAGAATCTGTCGTAAAAAATACCACTTTCAACTTTGATGTGATATTACGAAAATACCCTTGCGTGGAAAAAGTCCATTTTACGCGTGTACTAGGGCGAGGATTATGATAACGACGGCATTAATACGTCCCAGAATAGTGCGAATCTTATTTAAAAAATGGCTATTAGTGGGACCTACAAAAGCGATACCGTCTATGGAGGTTTGCGAGAATACATTCAGATGTATTGCTATAAGATACGCCAGGGGCTTCAGGATTTGGATTTAGGGTCATCTATGAATGATCAGTACTGTTTATGTGATGGGCCTTGCTTGCATGAGGGACATCCAAAAGAAAAAAAAATCTCTTATGATTTACAATCCTTCAATCATTCGACCTTTTCCTTTGAAAATGCATGGCCTAACTAACATTGGAATAATGAAAGGGATGAAATGTATCAACTGAGAGATTTTTATGGGTATCTGCCATCCACTGTGAGGCCCATCATATGAACGGTTTGAATCATAGAAAAGGATAATCCTGATCCAACAGCTAAAGGCCCGGACTATCTAGTTGTAATACGTCGGGACGTATTCTTGCAAACCTCCTTCTTAAAGTGAAAGACACGAGCCATCACGCATGTGCTAAATTCGGCACGTATATGAGCTCCGGTCTGTCCATCATTTCGCCCTAAATGGTATGTGCTATGGCCTGAAAACAAAGCTGGCCCACTTATCAGGTTATTCATGTAAACGAAATAATGGACGGTTAATGAATGACCCACATTCCAAGTTCAACATTTGGCACGCCAGAGGCTCTGTCTGGCCTATTTTTCGGCCACGGAATTACAAGAGTCTGATTGGGCCTTATACTACACATTTGCTACCTTGGCACGTATGAAGAGTCTGATTGGCTAGTTTCTCGCGCGATCAGGCACTTCCTCTTAAAATAGCCTAAAAGTCAGCTGAGGCTACTAAAAGAGAATAGTAGGGCGAAATGGACGGTTGAAGAACTGACCAATGCTCCAAATTCAATATAGAGCATGGCCCACCAGATGAGTAGACCGGCCCGGATTTCTACCCGGGAAATATTTATAGTAGGACCCACTGCTGAGCTGCTTGGATCACGTACAATTCTAAAAAGTTAGCGTGTCCGGCAAGTACCAGAAGGGTTCACACGGTGGAGTCCTTTAAAGGGCCTGTTCCAACTCTGTTATCAAGCTTATGATTGATCTGATCCGTTCATTAGGTAGGGCGTGGTGCAAACATGCTTTATATATATAAAAAAAAATCAGAGTAGTACACTCATCAAGTGAGCCACATGTGTATGTTGAATTTGGACCACTATTGGTTGTTCTCAGACTTGGTTTGATTTGCCTGATCAGCAGACCAATATCATCTTTTAGGTCCAGGGCATTCTCATAGTGTACACTATCTGATGGATGGTTGGATCATCCATTCCATCCAACTGTGAGATCCAGACCCGCGTTTTATAAAGGGGTGCACTCCATTCTTACCGGTACCACCGTAGGCTTACCGTGGTAATAGGCAGATACGTGGTCCATGTGATGCATGCACCACATCTGAGGATCTATGCAAAACTCACGTGAGCCACAGAAGAAGGGAGCAATTAAGTTGGGAGGGAACGCCCACCCTTGATTTTTACTAGACCAAATTAAGGTTTGGTCTGACCCTTAATCCATGCCAAAGGAAGGGTATGAATGGGCCAGACCCACATAAATCAGGGGTGGGCATCTCTCTAAAATTGTTTCCTGCGGTGTGGCCCGCCTGATTTATCGATCAGCTTGAATTTTTGGTACTAAAGGTAATATTCGCTGACGCATCTGATGGACGGGTTGGATGTCATGCATGGATCACGGTGTATTGGAAACATTAACGGGTGATATTTGAAGCAGAAGATGATGAGAGAGAGAGAGAGAGAGAGAGAGAGAGTAGAGAGAAAATGAGGGGGCATGCAAGCGAGGCATGAAGGTTGTAAAGAGAGAAGCCATGCAACGCCTGGCGCGTCTGCAGATTCATTTAATGTGAGATTGCAGAGGGTGTGGTTGGGGTCATTAGGATTCCCATGTGTGCCCAACCCTCCCTAAATTACACGCTGACAACACCCCCACACACATATGCACACCAACAACCCTAATTCAAGGAAACGAATCTCTCACTGTCTCTCTCTCCCCTAAAGTACACGCTGACAACACCCACACACATGCACAACCACAAAACCCTAATCTCTCTCTCTCATTTGTTTCTTTGTCTACCCATGAAGGGTTCTTTCTTTTTCTTCTTCTGTTGTTTTGGTGGGGATTGATGTTGTTGTTGATTTTTTGTTTTAACTTTCGTTCCATATACTAGTAAATTAGAAAGAGATGCTCCAGTGCTCTAGTTGTATTGGGACACTTTGTCCAATCCATCTATCCAGACTTTCATTATGACCGATGGACATTTCATGGGCTAACTTCTGACAAATATAATCATTTGAGTCGTCAAGATCATTCACACAGAAATAGGTCCAATAACCCATTTGATCCATCTATTTGTTAGAACCCATCATGAAATGCTTAAGATTCTAAAGAATCACTTGCATTAGGCAATTATAACCATCCCTTCCATGGACTGGAAAAGATGGGTAAAAAATATAGCCTAAGAAAGGGATTAGATAATCTGAACAGTGTGATTTTTCATCATATCCTATGAATTGTGCTCTGCATGCACTTAATGCACAGTTCAAGTTGATAGATTTGATTGTCCAAGTGAACGGATGCTATTAGGAGCACTATAACTTACAATGCTCCGACAGCACTGGCGCATTTCGCAATTCAAAATTATTACTTTGATTTTCTTTTTATATGTAAATAATTTGACTGTGTTATTCATTTATTTAAATCTTGTGAGTAGTAGTAGATAAATAATTATTTTAGTAATGAGAAGGTCTCAAGTCCAACCGGTTGAATATTTTCCAACCCATCATTTCCTTGCGACATCCAACCCTTCCAATGGGTTGGCCACACCATGATTTGGGTTATTTATTTATATGGGAAAATGGGTGTTTTTATTTGTAGTAGATAAATAATATTTTAGTAATAAGTCCTTTATTTATCATTTTACGAATGGTACTGTGGTGCCTGTGTGCCCACCAGCATCTTTATTGTGCTCGTGGCACTTATGGACAATGATCAGGATCGTTGATCTGGTGGGCCATAATGTTTAGACAAATGGAAGGTTTACTAAAAAAAAAAAAAAAAAAAAGAAGATGACCATATTCTAAGGGCAACAATCACAGTTGTCCAGTCATGACTTCTGCCCTCTAGATGGATGCGCAAGGATTGCATGGTGACCTATTTTTTGTTTTTATCAATTGCTCTTAGGCAGGAATAATATATGGGCTATGGGTACACTCAATTGTTCAGGATCTTTAGTAAGATTCAGGCCAGGCTTCATTGCTTCACATTGAACAACTTGCATGGTGACCTGTCAACATGGACTTTTCTGGTGATTCAAAGTGGTGGGATTTGATTGCGTGGCAGAGATGGGTTCAGTTAAGTCCCTACTTAGGCAATTTAACAACTTTCAAAGCATCTTGTGTGGGCTCCATCTCTTGCAACTGCATGTGACCGAATCAAATTTAGCCATGTAGGTCACCATGTAGGTCGGTTGTGGCAGGGTCATCAGGCAATCCACGTTCCCTTTAGACCATCCGGCCACTTGGTATCCTGCAAAGTCAATAGTCCTGATCACCATGAAAGTCTGTTATGTGAAGGGAAGCGATGGAATTTCATAGAACTTTAAAGCGCACCAAAAAAAAAAAAAAAAAAAAAAAAAAACATTTGATTTAACATTTTGAGTAGGTTGTAGAGATTTTCTTGTTCCAAAGGATTGTTTGTTTACCACTTAATATGTCACCAAAATCTTAAAATCATATTTCAGCCACTTAATATGTTATTTTTAGTGCTTTTTATAAAAGTCCTTAAAGAAAATTAATCATGAAAATTAATTTAAGGGTATTGTATGTGTTGAAAGCTATAAGTGATGAACTGTGTGGATGTAAAGCATTCACCATGATTGGGGCAGAGAAGTTCCAAATGTTAAAAGTTGTGGTGTATTAAGCAATCTTATTTTGGGAGAGAGAAAATAGGCATGTTTTGTGGAGTGCCAATTAGGTGAGACCTCAAACTCACCCAAGACAGTGCAGCCCTTACCATGGGGCCACGTTGATGTATTTATTATATAGCTACACTGTCTATCTATTTTTCCTGATTATTTTAGGGCATTATCCTAAAAATGAAGTAGGTCCAATTATCAAGTGGACCATTCTATAGGAAATGGTGGTGATTGATCATTAATGGGCCACAAAAGTTCTGGATCAAGCTAATATTTATTTTTTTCCCTCCAGTCTGGCTTATGTGAACTCATCAACAAATTGGATGGCAAATAAATACTACGGAGTACATTAAGGTGCATCTTAAGAAGTTTTTAATGGTAGGGCGTTCAATCATTACTGTTTCTTATGGTATGGTCCACCTGATAATTGGATCTACTTCATTTTTGGAATAATGCCCTAAAATAATCTGAAAAACAAAAATGAATGGATGATGTGGAAGGTGGGCTTCATGGTACGGGCTACTTTCAAGCCCTGAAATTTGAGTACCCGAATAAGGTTATTCAAGACTCGAATTCCAAGCTCATGAAATTAATTTGATAAAATTAGATGTAATTCCACCAAAATTCCATTCATTTGATTATACATTCAGAGGCAACAAAAGGAAAATAAAAATACTGAAATAATTATCATTAACGTAATGGTGTCTTACCTGCTAGCCAAGCTGGAAGACGCTTAGGCATTTCAACAGCAGGTCTCAGGTTTGAGTGCTAGGGAGACATACTAACCCCACTAGTGGGTGGGTTCATCGCGTGACTAATCGTATGTGGGCGTGTTACGCAACTAACAGGGTGGGTGTTGCATGACTAACAAAAAAAATGTAATGTTCATTAATCAAACATCAAATATTAAATGAAACTCTATTACATTGAAATTAAAAATTCAAACTAACCTACTAAATAAAAAATAAAATGGAAGTTCAAACTAAGACTAATTAACAAAAGAAAAATAAAAATAGCATCTAGCTTGCTTGTGATACTCCAAATCTGCACCTATAAAATTGTCTAAAGGGGGATGAGCACGAAGGCTCATGGGATCTACACAAGGAAAAGCAATTGCCATTCATTGGTTATTAGGGGCATCTTGAAAACATTTGGTGAAATGAATAAATAATATGACGAATTTTTATACAAGAGATGCAATATGTCTAATGTATGTATTCCATGAATAATCTTAAACTAAACATTGCTTTTAATATTGACATATCAATGCATAATAATAGGGAAACGTACATCCAAACTAATGCACAAAACAAGACATTTTTAGGACGATCCCAGGACATCCAAGGTAATGCACCCACCAAGATTGTTTTAGGAGCTCGAACATATTCATCAAGGTTATTCCGTGAGAATACACCGACCAAGACCATTTTAGAAAATCTAACATCACATCCAGGAGATTTTAAGGTACTGCACCGACCTAAGACCATCTTAAGGACTCTGCATAGCATTCACATCAATGCAAACCCATGGCAGTGTATTGACCAAGACAATTTTATGGCCCCGGGATAGTGTACCTTCTAGGGGATTCATGGTAGTGCATCGACCAAGACCATTTTAGGAACCCAAGATCGCACACTCAAATGCAATTTTAAATTTAAATAAAATGCATGCATGTTCATGTAATGAATACAATCTCTGGTGATATAATCAATTATGCTACACAACATCAAATTCCAATAAAGTACGATGAATGCATGTGAATCATAGCAAGATATGCATAATATTCAAGTAAGACGATTCTAAATTAACAAGAACTATAAAAATATTAAAAACTTATATTATTCAGGTGGTGGTATGGTTACCCACCTGAATTGACGTAAATGATTTAATTTATTGTGGTTCTATTTGAATTAGCCTTGAGGCTCTACGAACTTCCAACTCGTTTAACAAGATTAGACCCAGTATAACTATGCATGGTTCGATTAAGTCTTCGGATGAAATTGTTAAAATTTTCTTAGAATTATATGCATTGATTATTAGTTCACTTATTAGGGTTCTCAATTATCTAATCCGAGTTTCCATTAAAAAATAGCACGTTGACTCACTGGTTCAACATAGTGGGTTACTAGTTTTGTAATGGTTGGTTCCAAGTTTTTTTGAATCAGGGTGAGGAAGACACATAACTTTGAATGATGCTAACGAAGGTCTGACTCGGCGCTGAAGTAGATAAGCTCAGATGATGTACAACGACTGGGCTCAACTGGGTCGACTCAGTTGCCAAGAAGCTCTTCCTCTCTCACTCTTTTCTTCTCCTCCTCCTCTTTATTTCTCCTTTCTAATTCTCCTTTCTAATTCTCCTTGATGAAGTCTTTAGATCCGTCAGCAAGGTTGCAATGCTTTGGATTGGCTCGACTCGACAGTAGGTCAAGTCAAATCCGAGTCTTCCTCTCTCACGCTCTCTCAATCCGTCTTTCTTCACTCTCTTGATCTGGTTCTTTAGTTCTCTCTCTCTCTCTCTCTCTCTCTCTCTCTCTCTCTCTCTCTCTCTCTCATTTATATTTCTCTTCTGGAGGCGCTTTCATGGATGTATGCAAGTTTTAAAACAGCTTTGTCCGGTTTACATAACGAGAGCAATGGCAATTAAGTTGCATGAGGCATTAACATTACACTCCTGGGTCTATTATCTATAGACGCTGGATAGTTTTTGGTTGGATTTCTATGATCACATGTGGGTTGTATGGGCCACCCTATGATTGTTTCGAATTCCAAAACCAATAGCTAAACAAGATGGTGCAATCGGTTCTTGATGAAGAAGATGGTTGGGTCGTCAATGGCTAATTTTGTTTTGGAGATATTTCTTCGGTATGATCTTTGTGAATGGCCGTGATATGTTATAGGAAGCTTGTGAACATGATGCATCGAAGATTTTATGGCCATTTAACTAATGGGTTCGCTGTTTGAAGCATCTAGTTGGTTTATCATGATCGGGGCAGTCTGATGGTAAAGTGAACGGTTGAGTGTTTTAATCTAGTGATAGATTGACATGTTTGATGATTGATTTGATGTTTGATTAAGTATGCGATGATATGTATTAGGTCTTGAGGGTCTAAGTGTGTGTTTAAGATGAAAATTCATTTGCCATTCTATAAAAAATGTGGGTTTAAATTGAGATGTACATGAGGATAAGCTCTTGTGTACATATGCGAGTGTGAAAATTTTAGGGGCATTACATTCTACCCACCTTAATAAAAATTTCATCTCTGAAATTTACTATAATAATGTCTATGCTAAAATTGCGTGGTATATCTGCAACGATGTGAATTTTTGCTGGAACTTCCTCTAGCTGCAACACTCCTTCAAGCGGTAGTTTGCATTTATCGGTGTTGAAGCTTGCTCCTATACTAGTGATCGATGCGATGATCTATCATGAGCTGGCAGATGTAGTGGCTGGCTTTCATCTCTTTCTACTTCTGGATCTTCCAAAATCCTCGTGGACCTCAATCGTTATGAATATCAAGTCAACTAAATGGGTCCTATATTCAGTTCTGCAATAGGTAGGGTTTGCCTATCTAACCTAAGTTGATTAATCTACTAAGGGTCTAAAGAAGCATTCCAGCACATAACAGTACTTAAAAATCAATACCCAATGGATTCAGTACTTATATTAATTTCAGACTTTTTTTATTCAGTTTACCAACGCACACTAAGTGAGAGTTTTTGCACTTGGTTTTTTACTCTTAATAAATCTCGAATCTTGATACTTCTTCCTTCCTTTTTTTTTTTTTTCCAAAAGGTGGGAGGATACCACTTGTAATTTTATTAATATGAGGAAAAATGAATTATAATCTATCCACTGATATGTGAATTACAAAACAAATCTTGGTACAGTCAATCTACTACAACCAGGTCCATAGCTTAAGTGGCAGACTAAGTGAAAATAGCCTCGTTTCAACACTGAGGTCATGGTATCGATTCCCATAGTGGGGGTGGCTAACATTGTGATGTCACTAAGAAGGGTGGGTGGGTGTACTAACAATGGGGTGTGTGAACTAACCCATTAAAGAAAAAAAAAAAAAACATTGCATTCTCTTCTATGTGTTGGGAAAACATAATTGTAAGAGGAAAAAAGAAGTGGATAAAATACCATTGCATCCCCACTATTGGTCGTGCAATGCATATCGGATTCCTCCAAAAGCTCAAAATGGTAACTAAACCTATGCATTCCGATTTTATTATATTAACTTCGAGAGTAATCTTGTCATTCAAAATTTACAATTGCTTTCTTTAGCTGAGCCCCTTCTTATATTTAAGATCAAGCATTTAATGTACTCGTCTCTTCAAATTTTAGAAATTTCTTTTTTCTTTTTATCTACCTATTGTGTAGTG
Organism: Liriodendron chinense; assembly: GCA_003013855.2. Taxonomy (NCBI): domain Eukaryota; kingdom Viridiplantae; phylum Streptophyta; class Magnoliopsida; order Magnoliales; family Magnoliaceae; genus Liriodendron; species Liriodendron chinense. Next base: position 1,982,360 of record PVNU02002353.1, read on the forward strand.
CTAATTAAAATAGCTTCTTAGGACCCTCTTCTCCTAAAATGTTTCATTCTAAAAAATATGTTAACTATTAGTGTGATTTGCTACAAGCAAATGTCATGTCAATATCCTGCTGCTCCGCATTTAATATAATATGCATACAAGGAGATTTCATTTTTTTTTTCTGGGGTCTCCCTGTTTTAGGCCATGAACCTGGTTGAAATCTTCATTCATGGGACTTGGTTCCATATCTTCCTTGTAAAGCTCTTTGTTTTCTTTTATGTGAAGAAAATTCAATTTCAAAAATAAAATATTTTATTTTAGAAAGTAAATATAAACTATATATGGTAACTTTTAAAAAAAAAAATTGTAGATTGGAGGTAATAAGAGGGAGATTTTTCCACAAGAGACATTGCTCAAATTACATGCCTATAGAGTGGTCCATTTTCTATAGGGATGGGTTGAGCATCCTTTTCCACACTTTACATGTGAGCATAGTTACAATTAATTTGGACCCATTCAAGCCATGGTACTGTTGGACATGAAATATGACCTAGCCAATGGTTCAACCTACTGGTGCATGTTAGTAAGAGTTAGGGGTCCAACCATAATTTAGTTATGTGCTGGAGTAATTAATTATTTGAGTGAGCATTTTTCATTAGGCATGTCGATAACAATACACGAAAATCAATTTAACATTGAGAGGTACAATTCATAGTCTTGAAATTCATAATTATGAGTTCATGCATCTTGAAGACAGATTTATAAATTTTCCTACACCTGTTGGATGCTCCAAAAAAGTGTAGTAAATCTATCTTAATATATTGACTATTTAGTTAAGTTTTGAATGCACAAATCTAACAATTTTCCCAATTTTCCATGTTAAAATCTCCATATTTCCACATCAATTTGAATGTGGGGGCTATGTATTGTATTGCTAGATGCCCACCCTTTGCTGTGCAAATTTGGTATGCCGATGCCATAGTCCATCGTCTCAAATCCTACTCATAGATGCGTTGGTCAAGCAGTCTCGAGGTGTTAGGTGGTCAATTCTCTGATGGTAAACTCTTCTACCTTGGTTTTTGCATGTTTTGGGAGCTATATGTTGTGGTCATTCTCGCCCCGAGTGATATTTTGTCTGGTAATTTTCTGATGTTGTGTAATCAGTCATTAGGTTCTTTTGATAAGGATAGTGATGTCGCTATTTTTTTTTTTTTTTTTGGCTGGCTTTGTTCTATTTAAGGTTTTTATCCCTATGTAGGTTTTTGTTAGACTGATCTCTGGGCATTTTGGAGGTGGCCCTGTTGGCCAGGCCTTGGCAACTTTAAGGGGGTTTTGTTCTCAGTTGTGTGGCTAATGCTCACTATTTTTTTTACTCTAGTATATGGTTAGCACAGAGATTTGGCTGCCCTGTTTTAGAGAGTTGTGTGGTTGGTGTACTGGTATATTGGTTCTAGTAGTTGGGCCTATTTGATCCTTTCCTTGTTTCTTTATTTTTAGGTGTAGTGCTTGGTGGCCCTGCTGTTTCTTGTTATTTAGTTTTGTTCTTTGATGCTTATACGATAGGCGAGGCCCGAAGTTTTTTGTGGTGCCTGTCCAAAAGTTGTAAGGGCCTTGGGACATGGGATTAGGTGGTATGGAATTGCATTTCTTCCCATGTAAATTCCATCCTGTGTTCGAAAACGGCATGAAGGATTGGATTAGTTCATGTGTCATATTATTCCGTCCCAATAGTACTAGTTACCACCAAATTTTAGTGGATTTTGAAATCCACTACATCTCTGGCCCCACATTGATGCATGTGTTTTATCTATGCTGCCCATCCATATGTACCCTTTACATATGACATTCAAGTTGTATGTGCGTACAATGACCATCCTTAGTTGTGAAATTTGGTCCATTGATTACAATTCCATGGTGCACCAAATGTAGGTTTCAATTAATATAGTGCTTTTCCAAGAGGAAGAACTTCATACTAAATGTGGGATTGGACAGATCAAAATGGCATGCTATTTCTAGACATGCAAGCATTGTGCAATAATGGTGTTAATTCCATCTAATGTAATTTCATACCATTTAATCCCCATTTTCAATCCAGCCTTAAAGTGTTTAAGATGATCTAACAAAGTTACATGTGGTGAGCTCTTGTATTTCTCCAAAAAATAAAAAGGTACTCCTCTCCAACAGAGTTGGCATGCGGTTGCAAAATCAACCATCAAGATAGATGCCAGTTTCATTCTTTTCATTATTGTATCATATCACTCAGTACAAAAGTATGAAGCATTCATAGAATTACGAAGAAATTAAATTTATAGAAACCTAATTAAATAAAATAGAAATGGTGGATAAATGAAATATAATCGAATAACCAATAACAAAAAAAAAAAAAAAAAAAACAATAGTAGCAATAAGAGCATCACACATAATAGTAATAATGATAATAGTAAAAATACCAAGCATCAATGGTAGCAGCAGCAGCAGCAGCAGCAGCAGCACAACAACAACAACAACAACAACAACAGTAATAAGTTTTTACTACAAAATTCCTCAGTAATAAGGATTTACCAAGTAATGCCTCTACCAACTAAAATGCCTGGGAAAAAATTTGTGAGCAGTGAAATTATGATAATGCCCATTATACACTTTTTTTCCCCTTTAGATAAGTGGTAAAGTGGAGAACTGTGCGGCCCATGTCTATGATATCTAACACATCTAATTGATGTAATCTGTCATGATGTTCAAAACAAGCGAAAAATTTGGTCGCTCTAATCATTAGGTGGAGCCACACTATAAAAAAATATATCACTTAAAAACATCAAAATGCACATGCAACCCATCTGGTGATTCGACTATAAAGGTTTTTAGGTAGTGTGATTACTATGATTGGATGCATATGTTTGATAGGTTGGAAGTGACACACAAATCATGTGGCCCCAAAATTTTCTAATTTTATTACTTCTCAAAGAAAAACAATATATAAGGGTACTTAGGTAACTTCTTTTCTCAAAAACCTATCTAAGTATTTTAACTAGGGGGAGGGTATTAGATTGTAAATCTATATCTTAGATTAGCATATTTGTAATTAAGAATTAGGATCTTTTTTTTTTTTTTTGTAAAATTAATTTTAGATTAGAAATCTACTAATTTTATTGTGTATCTCCTCTATAAGAGGATCTCCTCTTTCAATGGAATATATAGAAATTCACTACTTTTCATGGTATCATTATAGTCTACATTAACGATATCATTGTCATAAGGAACAATGAAAAAGTCATCACTGATTTGAAGCTTTTCTTACAAAATCAATTTCACATTAAAGACCTTAGACCACTCAAAATTTTCTTAAGAATTGAAGTTGTTTGCTCTCGATGAGGCCTCTGCTTAAGTCAACGAAAATACACTCTTGTTATATTATCTGATGCTAGTTTACCTAGTGCCTGCCCCACTGACTTGTATATTTTGTACAAATCTCGAGTTAATTCATGAGCAAACTATGTCGATCACATTATGATGCTTCCCTTTATATTTTTCATTTTCTAAAAGGATGTCCAGACCGAGGCTTACTTATGTCTTCTTCAAGTCCTCTTCTCTTGAAATGTTATTTTGATTCTAATTGGACTAGTTATCCTATGACACGATGCTCTCTTATTGTTTATTATACTTTACTCGACAATTATCCCTTATCACAAAGAATGAAGAAGCAATTTATTGTCTCTCGCTCATCTATTGAAGCTGAATATCACTCCATGATCACTACTAGATGTGAACTCAATTAGCTTCTTTATCTCCTTCATAACCTTCATGTTCTAATATTTAGTCGGCCTTACTGCTTTTTCAACAATCAAGCTGCCCTTTACATTGCTGCCATTTCAGTTTTTTTATGAAAAAATTAAACACATTGAACTTGATTATCACCTGATTCGTGAAAAGATCCAGTGTGGTTTAATTCAACCATTGTATGTTCCCGGAGTACAACTTGCCGATTTATTCACCAAACCATTGAGAAAGAAAGCCTTCCACTGATTGAGCTCCAAGTTGGGCATTCTCAATCCCACTCTCTAACTTGATCAAGGGGAGTATTAGATTGCAAATTTGTATCTTTTTGTTTTTTAAAGAATGCCTAGAAACCCTGAGACTTTTTTCTTTTTTTACAAAAATTAAAATTTTTATTAATGTAAGAAAGCAAGAAGAAAAAGCTCATTTGGGCAGGTCCACAAAAAGATCGACCGCACCTATCATATAAAACTACGCTATACAAGAAAAAACCCCAAACAATGGCCCTCTAAGAAGAAAAAAAGCAGACCAAACCTACATGCAAAACAAGTTATGCCTTTTTTCGCCTAATGGCCCCTAGTACCGCACTGTCTAACACTAAGAGGCTCCAAATCTAAGCTAGAAGTTCTGATCTATTGATGAAAATTCTATCCATATTTACACTGCTACCCAATTTGGTGAGAGCATCTGCCAATTTGTATCTTAGATTAGCATATTTGTATTTAAGTATTAGGATCTTTTTATTATTCTTTATACAAGTAATTCTAGATTAGAAATCTACTAATTGTATCTTGTATCTCCTTATAAGAGGATCTCTTCTCTTTTAATTGAATATACAGAAATTCAACACTTTTCAACGGAGGGGATTCTTTCATAGATTGTGATTTATAAGGAATTTCTCCATAAAAATCCCTTAGTATTATTATTATGGACAAATTCTTTATAAATACCAAATTTACAAAAGGATTCCTTCAAGAATCAAATTGGATAGCTTTTTTAGAAGAAAAATTACTGAATTACCTCCTACCTTGTTTTTCTTTTAAAAAGTAATAAAGTCATAAAAGTTTAGGGCCCACGCGATATGTATTTAACATTCAACCAGTCAAACGTATGCACTCAACCATATAAAAAAATCTTTCTTATTTAATCACCAGATGGGTTACACGTACAGTTTGATGTTTTTAAGTGGTGTATATTAGTTTTTATGGTATAGTTTTTTTTAGAGTTAGTACATACACCCATTGTTAGCATACCCACCCACACTGTGGTGTGGTTCATTTTATGTTTAGATTCACCAAAGTTTTTGTTATTACGAGCATAATGGTAGATTACATCTATTGGACAAATTAGATATTATAAAAATACCACATGGGCACCACACTTCTCCACTTTAACACATTTTAAAGAAAAAAGTGGCATTCAACATTATGGTAATTTCACCTCTCATAAAGCGCTATTGTGGCCTTTTAGTTGGTAGTGACATTATTTGGTAAAATCCTAATTTTTGAGGAATTTTGCAGCAAAAATCTCTAATAATAATAATAATTTTTGTGGGTAAATTCAAGTTGTCCCATATTCCACGAGGAAAGTCCACAAACCTAGAAGACCCATCTATAAAGTGCTCGGCTAAATCTAAGCTACTGGACCTGGGCTATGGAGACACAAACAAACGTCCTTGAAATCGAGCTTACATAGGTCGGAAGACGACCTCAACCTTCAAAAGGGATCTACATCATCGAAAATGAGCTTGTGGAATAAGGACATCGGACGACGAGCTACATTGACTGAGCCTTCAAGATCAGCTCAATCATTTGAAGAAACGTGTGGGAAGTCCGGAGGTGATCTGCCTAGGTTTGACCAGACGAACACCCGGCATTATTCAGTTGGAAATCCGTCGTACTGTTATGAATAGTAACTCATACTTAATGTGGAGTCCTTTAATGTCTCCTAAATTGGCTCTACTACTAAATGCTCCACAAACCCTATAAATAGGGGCTCTCCCTACTAAACAAGGTACGCAACTATTCACCTTAAATATCTTATACTATTGTCTAATCCACCTGACTTGGGCATCAGAGAGTTCTTTGTTGGACACCAAGCTCCTCTCCCCTGTCTTTTGCTACTCTTTGCAGGTTTGGACGATTGTTATTGAAATATTAGGTACATGTTTCAAGGGAAACAGTCACCATTTAGAAAATCATCAGGCTGGCACCAACCGACCTCACGTGTTGTTCAAATTGTAGCGACAATAATAATAATAATAATAATAATAATAATAATAATAATAATAATAGGGATTGTACAATATTCTAACAAAGAAGTGTACACGCATGCACAAACTTGGCATACACGTTTCATACATGTGTTATAATCATCTCTCTTCAAATTTGTCCCTATCATTAAATGGGCCATGTATGGTTTCAATTGTTTGGATGATTCTAACAATCAATTTCACTCAATGGACAATAGTCACCTTTCTCTTTCTTTCCAATCCTCCATTTAATGGAAAATGATTAGACGTGGAGAATGACCACGCAATCATTGTAACTTTTGGGCCGTGATCCTTCCGTATTAGGGATTACAATATTTTGAATGATCTGGATCAATGCGCATGTATCTCATTTGGAGCTTATGATCCATTTTACAAAAGAGTATTGTGCAACAAGAATAATTCTATAGAGAGAAAAAAAAGAAAGAAAGCATAGTTATAGCAATATATAATAATCATAGGTTACAGTGATTTGAGTTGGGATTGGATACATTTTACTCTCAATTAGTTAACTGGAAGGCATCGATTAGGTTCATCACACATTTCATTGGCCACTGTGCAAAAATCATAGCAAGGGGACGAATCCATTCATCAGAATGTTGGCCTACTCTAGGAAAGCACCACCACCCATTTGTAAGCTATTGATTAGATTGTTAGAATTGTTCAATCCGTTAAGTTGTTCAATGTGGCCTAATGAAGCCTGCTCTGAATCTTACAAAAGATCCTGAACAATTGAGTGTACACACACCCATATGTTATGCCTGTCTAAGAGCATTTGATATTAAAAAAAAATGAAGAGAGAAGAAAAAATGGGAGCAATTGATCATTTCTCTAAGATCAGTGTGGCTCTTGGACATTGATCCGCGAGGTGCTGAATTGAATTTGTATTTGAGTCTAGGAGATAATGAGAGATGGATTTCTATAGAAAACCAATTCTAACAATTTGCCCATTTTGTAATTCCCATTTTTACAATGAGGGGCTGTTTGGAATGATGCATTGCATTGCATTATATAGAACAAACATCATTACTACATGATGATTTCATGTCCAAAATACTATTGTATTTTGACCATCCAATCTCACATTTGGTATTCAATTCTTCCTTTGGCAAAAATATTATATTACTCAAATTAAAATTAGCATTTGGTAGATGCTTGAAATATTATCAACAGAGTAGATTTAACAATTGACGCCGGTCACCTATATTCATATGCAACTCAAGTGTTATGTGTAAATGATGCACAGGAATGGACAGCGTGGATAAAACTCATGAATCAAAGTAGGGCCCATGGATGTAATGGGTTTTAAAATCCACTAAAAATTCCATTGTATTTTCTACTGGTACTGAAAGGTCAAATACTTTAGTGAATTCAATCCTTTCTCATTGATTCCAAAAGAATATATTCCACCAAATGCAATTCAATACCATAGTGTCCTGCATGCCAAACATGTCCTGAGTAACAAAATTTGAAAACTGGATTCCAATCCAACGTTTATATTTTGAAAATGGTAGCAGATTCCTAATTTCTCTTTCCCGGCGTCCATACACAAAAACTGGATCACTAAGAATAGCTTTCCCGGTACCGAAACATATACAAAATCTTTTTCACTTGGAATTTGATCTCCGGATACAGATTCACCACCCCCTTTAAGATTTCAGGGAGCCAAACAAACCCCAAGATTAATACTAATTCAACAGTGAGAGAGAAGCGGAATAGTAAATGGGATGAATTTTCTTGTGTGGTGTTTGGTAGCCGTCATTCGTTTCATCATACCCATTGAGGGAAAATAAACGTCAGATGCTCTCCCTCTCACTTTCTCTCTCTCCTTCGTAATAACTCCCTCCTCTCTCAATAAATGCTATTGCACCCTCTCAATACGCTCAGCAATTACTCCTCCCTGCACATCTTCTCCACCTGTTCCTCTTTTCTCCTTCCCCTCTTTCTCCTCCCCTTTTATGACTTCTTCTCAGCTCTTCTCTCGCTCTTTCATTCCATGAAAAGATCACAATCCAAACCCGAACCTCTCTCTCTCTCTCTCACTCTCTCTCACTCTCTCTGAGAAAGGAAATCGCTTTTCTAACAACCTACTAGCCCAAAAATCAGATCTGATCCATCTCTTATTTGGGTTTTTACAATAGCTTCAAAAGGGTAGATATCAGTAAGTAATATCTCTCAAAACCATCTCTTCTTCAGTAAATTTAAAAGGCGGGTGGTTTTCCAAACCCACCACTTCTCAAAATCTTTACGTAACAAAGCAGTTCTCTTTTATGGTTTGTTTTTTGCAGATAGACAGACAGATAGATAGAGAGAGAGAGAGAGAGAGAGAGAGAGAGATCTTCGTTGATTGGGTTGGCTTCTATCTCGTGTTTTGTCACGTTGAGCTTGGGCCCGTTTTGGAAACAGGGAACACAGAAGGGTCAGCGGAGAGAGAGAGAGAGAGAGAGAGAGAGAGAGAGTATGCCCGTAGGAGTCATGATTCCGGCAAGATACGTACCGCCGATGATGGCGAGGAGTGGGGCGGGATTTGGGACGTCTGGGCTTACTCTTGGGCAGGTCAGCGGGTCATATCCCTTTTAATTTTCCTTTCATTTGTCTTTATGCTCTTTTTCTTTTTCTTTGTTTGCTCTTTCTTTCTTTTCCTTTTTGCCATCTGCATGTGCATGTGTGTTGCATGTCTTCTTCTTTTCTCTAGGCAAGTGAGGTAGCATTGGCTTTTTGGAGGAAAATCCATCTCGAAATCCGAGAAAATGCGTAAACCCTCTTCTTCTATGGCAGAAGAGAGAGAACATCTTTTTCCTTTCCAAACTTTCTCCACTTCCATTCTCTCAGTGAGAGAGAGAGAGAGAGAGCTCTTGCCCTTCAGTAGTTGTCTATGCTTCTCTTCTCTTCTCTGGTATGATGGAGGAGAAATATTGCGCATTCAGCTCTATGGTCTGCTTCTTTTTCTTAGTTAGATTAGAGAAAAGGGGTTTTTCTTGAACCCCTATTTCTCTGGTTTCTCATATTTTCTCTCAACTTGCTTTCTTCTTCCTTTTCTTACGTTTTTTGAGTTGTGTTCTGTTGGTAAATTGTGAAAACCATAGCTTTGGAATCATAAGGATTTGTAGGTATAATAATGTTCCAGCCAAACATGTTAGAGGGCCAACAACAACATCTCGCTCACCCTCTTGACATGACCCTCACTCCCGAAAGCGAAATGGCCAAGATGCGAGATGACGACTTCGAGAGCAAATCCGGCAGTGATAACCTCGAAGGTGGGGGTTCGGGTGAAGACCAAGATCCCAATCAACGCCCCAGGAAGAAGCGCTACCATCGCCATACCCAGCATCAGATCCAAGAAATGGAAGCGTAAGGATGAAATCTTGGAAAAAAAAAAATCCAATTTAATATATCCTCTTCTAAATTTTCTTCATTCAGGTTTTACAATCTCTTCATCATTCTGGACTCTCTCTATTTTTTTTATTTTTTTTCAAACGGTAAGCTCCGTAGTTTTCAAGAAGAAAAACAACCCAATTGAGATCTCTCTATTTGGCTTTTGAATGTTTTGTCATTTTGGGTACATGTATCTTATAAAACAAGAGCCTGAAGGGTTGTTTTTTTTTTTTTTTTTTTTTTTTGAAAATGGAAAACAACCAATTTAAGATCTCTTCCAATATCTATTGATTATGGGGTTTTATTTAATCCATTTGAAATCTTTTCTTTTTCTTCAGATTTTTCAAGGAATGCCCACATCCAGATGACAAGCAAAGGAAAGAGCTGAGCCGTGAATTGGGGTTGGAGCCTCTGCAAGTCAAGTTTTGGTTCCAAAACAAGCGCACCCAAATGAAGGTAATGGCTAAAACGGTTGCATAGGCTGCATTGCAGCCGCTGACCGCGTTTTGCAGCATAAAGATTGGAGACAGGATCCAACGTTTGTCACCTTTCTTTCCTATACACGTGGCACCATGTATCCGGAAATATGTACTTCATCTATCCATGGCCCGGATATACTAGATCTGTACCGTTCACTTGGTGGCCCCCACATGGTTGGACCGTACCCCAAAAGTTCACAAGTCAGAAAATCTAGTACCATGATTTTAGGATTTCTCTGCGTTGACTGTGGGCTTTTTTTTACCTTTCTTCTGACTTTCTATTTGAACATCGTCAAAACTTCAATTTGTGGCTAAGATGGTCCTACTGATTTGATTGTGAGGTTACAACTTACAATCCACCCACATTGGGACCCAATACATATGCACGGGTGGCACAATTTACGGGATAGGGTATGTAAGAAAAATGAGGCCAACTGTATCCATTCTCCTTAGGAAACTTTTTTGAATTGGGAGTTATTTGATGCTCCGGCTGCGTGTGGCGCTTGATACTCAGGTACTCAGGAACTGGACACAACGCATAAATTAACTAACTCAAAATAAACGGACTAAAATATGCACTCACTGTCCTTAAATTATATACCAAAATTAAAAGGGTTGAACAATCCTATGAACTGTGATTTGTGGACACTTGCTTGTTGAAATAGGACTCTTGGATATTTTTCATTCCTAACCATCCAACAAATGTACACCAATCAGATAGATGATGTACTGAAAAAAGCGTGATCTTTAGCTTATGAAGCATCTAAACCTGGATCTATAATTTGGACTGTTTAATTTGAATTACTTATATTCCACGTGTGCAATTTCTGTATAATTTATAAGTGCCTACGTAGCATCCATCACGCTCTGCCAGAGTATCAAAGTTTTTCTCCTTTGAAACTTGGTTGCTTTGAATTTGAACTAGAGCAGTGCCTGGATATATTGTGGAGCATTTGCTTAGCTTTCTTTGCTAATTCTACTCTCTCTCTCTCTCTCTCTCTCTCTCTCTCGCCAGACCCAACATGAGCGCCATGAAAACAGCCAGCTGCGAGCCGAAAATGAAAAGCTCCGGACTGAAAACTATGCGATATAAAGAAGCTCTAGGCAATGCTTCATGCCCCAACTGTGGTGGCCCCACAGCCCTAGGTGAAATGTCATTCGACGAGCATCATCTGAGGATCGAGAATGCTCGTTTAAGGGAAGAGGTAAATGCATCATCTGATCATTATCTGATTGATTTTTAGGAGATTGTGTGGCCACTAATTTAAGTGTCCACTTGAATGGGTGTTCATGATTTTACTGTTCTAGATCGATAGGATTTCTGGGATTGCTGCGAAGTATGTCGGCAAGCCCATGGTACCGTATCCTCTAATCTCACCTTCCATTCCTCAACGTTCTTCACTTGATCTTGCGGTTGGGAATTTCGGGGTGCAGCCAGGAATTGGTGGGGAAATGTATGCTTCAGGCGATCTCCTTAGGTCGGTGTCAGGGCAGTCAGAGATAGAGAAGCCAATGGTCATCGAGCTGGCTGTTGCAGCAATGGAAGAGCTTATAAGAATGGCGCAGCTTGGAGAGCCCTTATGGCTGCCGGACCTCGATGGGTCTGCTGAGATTCTAAGTGAAGATGAGTATGTCCGAACATTTCCTAGGGGTATTGGACCGAAACCATTCGGGCTGAAATCAGAGGCTTCTCGTGAATCGGCGGTTGTGATCATGAATCATGTCAACCTGGTTGAGATCCTTATGGATGTGGTAAGCAATTTGATTTATATAACACTTAAGGTCAATGATTTTTCGTGTGATTATGGAGTGCTTAGTGAGAGTAATTCTTCTTTAAATTTGTTATGGGTACCAGAATCAATGGTCAAGCGTATTCTCTGGCATCGTCTCGAGGGCTATAACACTGGAAGTCCTATCAACTGGAGTAGCTGGGAACTATAATGGAGCCTTGCAAGTGGTAATTCTTTGATTCTACTTATCCCTCATATATTGAGAGATGGGAAACTTAATCTTCTTGAGCATGTACCTAGTTTTTAAGACAACGAAACATTTCTTTCAAAGGAGTCAAAATGCTTAAAACAGCCCCTTGGACGCATGAACTATTCCAAGTTCCAACTATTCATACAAATCAAACCATCATAGCTCTTGAGTTTTGAACCATAATCAGAAGTTTTAATATTCTAAATTCTTATGTGATCGCTCCTGCTTAAATGAGCACTTCGTGTTTTTATTTTATTTTATTTATTTAAGCTCAGGTAAGTCTAGCAGGGCCATGAGGAGAGGTGAATCTTTTTGTATAGATTTCGAGGGACTCAGTAATCCACCTCTTGTTTGGTGTATTTTTCATTTCTCATCTGATATACATCACTAGTGGCCCCGATCCACCCTTTACCAAAAGAAAAAAGCAGTTTAGCCGGCCACAGCCCAGGCGATAGATGTAGCTCTAGTGGGTCCAATGGCTAGTTGATTGCCATTACTAAATTGCTACCTTCAATTCCCAATCAACATACAGATTAAACACACACACACACACACACACACACACACACACACACACACACACACACACAAAAAAAAAAAACCTTATCAGTACTATGTTTCGTGCACATACATTGTGGGTACTTTAATGTGTGTCAATATACATTGTGGCTACTTAAGTCCATATTCTAATCTTATGATTTTTCAGATGTCAGCAGAATTCCAAGTCCCGTCCCCATTAGTACCCACTCGGGAGAGTTACTTTGTAAGGTACTGTAAACAGCATTCAGATGGAACATGGGCAGTTGTTGATGTTTCATTGGATAGTTTACGCCCTAGCCCTGTGTTGAGATGTCGAAGAAGACCATCAGGCTGTTTGATCCAAGAAATGCCAAATGGTTACTCGAAGGTAAGGAAGCATGGGTAAATGGTAACTCGAAATAATTCTTACTGTTAGTTTGATTTCAGTTAAGGTATCCTTCCTATTCTCTTTGTATTAATGCTGGTTATAATTTTGGTAGGTTATATGGGTGGAACATGTGGAAGTTGATGACAGAGCTGTTCACAGTATTTACAGACCGCTTGTTAACTCGGGTCTTGCATTTGGGGCAAGAAGATGGGTTGCCACTTTAGATCGACAGTGTGAGCGCCTTGCGAGTACCATGGCCAGTAACATTCCTGCTGGAGATGTTGGCGGTACCATTTCTTTCTCCTTAAGGCAGTGGTTGGATGCACAACTGAATTGAATTGCAAACTGTTGAGTTTAACCTAGAAGAAGTGACAAAAATTAATGTTCCCTATTCATAATCACGAATTAACGCCCAAAATATGAATTGTATTCATGATGACCACATTCTCATGCAGGAGATGCTGGTTGGAATGGTCTGTTTTCTCTTGAAGGCTGCATTTGGAAATTAAATTCCGCACATTCAGTTTTATCGGGAAGAAATGAGATAAATTAATAATGTTTCCCAGTTTTAATAGCGAGGGATTAGCCCTTGCATTGCAGTTGCATGTGTTTTGTTCAAGCCCAACTTGCAAGTAATGCTATTGTGGTTTGGAGCCCACTTGGCCATGACTGAAACCAATACAACTCAATGAGCTGGATATGACTTGGCTGCTGTGTTGCGTTGAGTTCTCTTTAAGAAAGAAATCAGAATGAGAAGAAAAGATGAAACATACACAAACCTACCTGTTTATGTATGTATTATTTTAATACATTCACCTGAAATATTGTTGAAGGTATCACATTGGGCCTTGTTGATAGAACTTTTCCTAATAGATCGGACCTCCCAGCTATAGTTCATAGCCTCTTAACCTCGGACAATGCATGGGATTGGGGCCATTAGGAGAGTGAAAATGTGACAGGGCTGGAGTCTAGTTGGTTTGGGTTGGCTTTGTCTGTAGAGTTTAGTTGGGCTTCTGTAAACGATAGGTGCGGTCCGATCTTTTTGTGGACCTACCCGAATGAGCTTGTATTTCTCTCTCCCTGTTAATAAAATTCATGGTGGGGCTCTCCCACCAGTTTTGAAAAAAAAAAAAAAAATGGTATCACATAGGGCCATTTTTTTCCCCCTAATGTCAATATCCACCATGTCTGCAAGGTAGAGTGGCACCCATGATTCCCTGGTGTTTTTTTTTTTTTTTTTTAAATCCTTATTGGATGATAATTAGTTGGTGAAGATAATCAGAACAGGTTCGGCTCAATGGTAGACAGACTATTTAAACACTGAGATCATGGGATCCAGTGTCCATGTGGTATGGGTGTGTGTTTGAGTTTGTGTGGTGTGGGTGTGGGTGTTAAAAAAAAAAAAGAATGTAATCAAAACTCAAGAGATTCATTAGACAAGTCACATAGTGCTGTGTAGGTGATTCCTTTCACAAAGGAGTTGACTCAACAAGTCTTTATACCGTCCCTACAACCTATCATGTCCATCAGTGTCTTTAAATCTGGATAGGCATCAGATGGTTGGACTGGGACCGGACTGGAACTGGCCTGCCAAAATGGATTGAGTCACCAAAATCCATTTCAGGTATTATATGGTTCAAACCATTTGGGATCAATGGTTCAACCATCCAGTTCAACTGATGAAACCCTCATTTTTTTTTTTTCTCATGATGCCATGCCGACTTCTATAGTTATTTGCATTGAATTTTTATTTGGTATTGTACAGTGATCACAAGTCAAGATGGAAGGAAGAGCATGCTGAAGCTTGCTGAGAGGATGGTGATTAGCTTTTGTGCTGGTGTTAGTGCTTCAACTGCACACACATGGACTACTCTATCAGGAAGTGGGGCTGAAGATGTTAGGGTCATGACTAGAAAGAGCATTGATGATCCTGGAAGGCCCCCTGGTATTGTTCTAAGTGCTGCAACTTCCTTCTGGCTTCCTGTTCCACCCAAGAGAGTATTCGATTTCCTTCGTGATGAGAATTCTAGAAATGAGGTAATCCAAAATTTCATTTCTTTTAGTTCTACTCCATTGAAATATTCATTAGGGTCTGTTTGGATGACACTGAAAAATGAGTTCATCACATTTAGGTAATGTATTAGCGATCATGATTGTTGATTATCAAGATAATTTTAATCCTTACCAAAAAGAAATTACCTAAAATGAGATGAACTATTTTTTAAGGGGTGCCCAAATAGGGCTTTGGTCTTCAATGTCTGAAGAGAAAATCTTCAATTTTGGTAGAGTGTGATGATCCGTTTATATGCAACCATTGAACTAATTGCATATATGAACTTGGAATAGGACTATCCAAAATTTGGGCCTCAATGTAGATGGGTAATAACCCACTGAATGGATGACTTGAAGCAGACGATTGATGGAAATCCAGTAGACTGTTCAAAAAAAATGGTTAATTGTCTAAATTTAACAGAATGTCCACTAATAAGAATCTATAATTATTTACTAAACCTGATTTTTGAATGGTTTGGATTTAGTTAGCTATATGCAGGATGCTTATGGTTTTATATGCTACCTGTATTATGAAACAGCTCTTCAAATAAAGAATCAGTGGGTATTTGGGAACAATTATTTGGCATCGTAGTTGGCATTTTTAGATGTTAGACATGCCAATGCCAATGTTTTAAAGACGCCTCACTTACATTCACTATAACAGTAACATACACAAAAGTGCCATTGGATAAACTGAAAAATAAGCTCTGAAATTAATTCAAGTTCTGAAAACTTAAAAGGGCAGAATTATATTGAAACAATTTTAGATATATTTTAATCAAAAGTGAAAAGAACTTCTAATGCACCACCACCTTCAGCATTCAGCATTAACTGAAGGGAGGGGAGCCGAAAGAAAGACCCATATTTCCAATGAAAATAAATTTAAGAACTTAATAAGTTAGATTTGCCAAACGCCTGAATTAGTGAAATCACTAAAATTATCAAATTTCAGTGATAAGTGCTGAAAATATGTTTTATCATACGCCGCGAAAGTGTTATTTTATACTTGCTACTATAATTTCTTATGCTACGTGTGACTATATTTGTAGTTCTTAAAAGACAATTTTCTTTCATTTGTTGCTCTTTCTTTCTTTTATTGAAACTAGGGTGCATTGCACATGTGAATGCGTGTGGAGAGAAGGAAGAGAGAGCTTGGAAAAGTTGAAAAACACTTAGGTACCTTGTGTAGGTACCTACTGAGGTTTCTTTTTGTAACGTAGGGTAAACGACTTAACATGCACAAAGTCAATGCTATCCATCAGGTAAATCACACCTTGTTTGGCCTTGATTCGAAAAATCAAGTTGAATTTTTTAACCAACGAAATTTTATTCACAAGGAGCATAAAACATCCCCGAGGATACATTTGGGCGGCCAGAAACACAAAAAACCTGCTACAGGCAGCCTATCATATACTAAGCAAAAAATCACTACAGGCCACTACAATTGAATTTTTTAACCTCTGAATTATTTGGTATGGCCCACCTAAGTCTTGGAATCCTACAATTTTGGGTAATTTTTTCATCATGATGAGGCTCATCAGATGAATGGATTGGATGGAACATAAAAAGCACAGCAGGCTCTGCATGGAACTAATGGTCGGTGTTCCTTCCCAACTATTTCCTATGGTGGGGCCTACCTGAGCTTTAGATGATCATGATTTTTGGCTTCAATGGTTAGATTGAGGTAGCATACCTGATGGACAGGGTGGATCTCATGGAAGTTCTCCCCACGTGACTTTTTGTTTGCGAAAGTAACCACGCCAGGTACCCTGTTGAGCCTTTGCTGAAATTGGGCTTTTGTGAGAGAGAAAGTCGGCACGAGTGTTAAGGTCATCGACTTCTTTTTATTTTCCAGTTTTTGGAAAACATAAACCTTTGATTGGCATTTCCAGGTGAAATATTAACTGCATGTTAAGCAGGCACATTTTTAAATTCCCAGAATGCTTATGATTTTATTTAAAATTTCTCTTCATATCCCTTAAACACAAAGTCATTTGCTGTTGGAAACTAATTGCTGGGGCAAAAATGTCCCCACTATTGGTGTTATAATATAGATAATGGTTAGGAGTAAATACGCTACATAATGGCAATTTTGTACTATCTCTTTATTTTTTTCAAAATGCTAGTTAATGGGACATTTTCTCCTGTAAGGGGCGTTTTCGGATTTCATTTCCATTTCCTTGCATTTTACTCTTCTCCAGAACACTCATTATAATGCGTGTCGCTGTTAAATAATGTCCGGGACCCTTGGCCATTATGTTTGCTTACTGGCAATTTAAAAACCTGATATAAATTAAATATATTGCATTAATTTGTTCCTGACCTGGATTATAAATTTCCAGGCCATTTTAAGCATGAGGCATTGTACAATGCTTGGCTCAAGGGTCTGTACAATCGCCTTGGGCATTCAATTTGTACAAGACGGGACCATCTTTCAGTGGTCCAAGCCATTAATAGGATATGAGTATGGTGTCTTTGACCACTGTATATTGGAGTGAAGATCCTAACCATAAGATTTTGGTGATTTCTTGGTTGAGTGTGGGATGTTGCTGCATTTTATTTTTTAACCTATCGGGCTCTGTCGATTGGCAAGTTATCTACCCGTACCATACAATCTACTAACTGGTATCAGTCCGTCAACCCCTTTATTGGTGCACTTTCAGTGGATCTAGACCATCCAGGTTACTGGACGACCTGGACCATGAACCATGGCCCAAAACTAGTAGTCTTGGAAAAGGATCCACATCGCCTATCTTTGGGTGGTAATGAAATTTAGAGCCAAGGTCCGAAATTGTCTTTAGACTGCCAGTCCACTTGAAATTGTTTACCTTTGGCCCTGTATGGTGGTCGATTGATCAATTGGCCATTGGTCCACGCACCTCAATAAGTGGAATTTTAAATGTTGCTGATTAGATTAGTTTACTCATCATCATAACTAACATTGTGGGTGCAATGACAGTGGGACATCCTGTCAAATGGTGGTGTTGTTCAAGAAATGGCCCACATTGCCAATGGCCGAGATCCAGGGAACTGCGTTTCTCTTTTGCGCGTAAATGTAAGTTCTCTCACCAAATTTTTTTTTAGCATGGACATATGTGCCAGATCTGGGCCATTCATCAGATAGCAGACCAGTGGGCATTCCTTGCTGAAAATAGACAGGTCCACTCAGCAGCTGGGCCACACATGTATGTTAAATATGGACTGTTGCTCCGTACGTAACATTTCTTTTCTTCTTCTGCTGTCTCTAGCTAGCATTTCACTTTTCTCATACACCTGTGGCTCGAGTGATGAGTGAGACGGATGGCCAGGCCATGTATCTGGTGGTCCACCTTATCAATGACCTTGGTCTACTGATTTTGAGGCATTGGCTCCCCATACTCGTATACGAATATATACAAATTCTTTTTCTTTTTTATATACTAACCCAGTAAGATGTTTCTTTCTCTTCTGATGAATTTAGAGCGCGAATTCAAACCAGAGCAACATGCTAATACTACAAGAGAGTTGCACTGACTCAACGGGCTCTTACGTAATTTATGCACCGGTCGACGTCGTTGCAATGAATGTGGTTCTCAACGGCGGCGATCCGGACTATGTTGCGCTTCTGCCTTCGGGATTTGCCATACTTCCTGAGGGGTCCACAATACATGGAGGAGTAAGTGGCGAGGTGGGGTCCGGTGGATCTCTCTTGACCGTCGCATTTCAGATCTTGGTCGATTCGGTGCCAACAGCAAAGCTATCGCTCGGATCGGTGGCGACAGTTAACAGTCTAATAGCTTGCACTGTGGATAGGATCAAGGCTGCGGTGACATGTGACAAGAATTCGGTCGTCTAACAGATGGGTAAGATGAAGGTTGTTAATATACTTTTTAGGGTTTAATAGTTCTTAGGGTTTTGATTTCTAAATTCTCTAAATGAAATTTTCCACAGTGGAAGTTGGTAGGCAAGGGTTCAAGGTAGGGTTAGGGTTTAGGGTTGAAAATGTACTCCTTGCATTAGGGTTGAGGGTTTAGGGAGAGTTTGTGGTTTCGAGTTAGAATGTAGGAAGAAATGGAAAAAGTACTTTATAGAGTTTTGCTAATTCCACATGCTCGTGGCAGTCGAATACATTGGGCGCACCTGTGTCAGATCTGAGTTCTCCATCTGGTGAGCTCCATGATTACATCTTCTAGCAAAAACATCCGGCCATATCACAACTCGGGTGGGCCACGGAATGTCCAAACAAATGAACGGATCAGAAATTATATGGTTTGTTAGGCATCAGATCTAAGCATTTTGTCCAACCTTAGGGAAAGCTCATATCTCACACACGGGTTTCATATGTGCACATCTGCCTGCGTGTGTAAATGTACGGCTCTACACTTGTGAAACTAGCAACCTCCTATTTTATATATTTCTAGACGTAGACGAGTACGGCTCAGATTTTTGTCCGAATCTGGACCGTTCATCCTGTTGCATCCCACCGTGGATGAATCAATTGTTCATAAATTCCTTGGGATGATCAAAATCGTTTAAATGGATGACTTTTTCCAGTAGAATGTGGACCGGTGATCACTTTCATTTTAATGGTCCATCGGTGGGCCTCCTGTTGCACATATCCCTAGAATCACTTCATTGGGTCAGTCTGTTGGGATATGACCCATGGTTCGGATATAATAGAATGTCACATGTGGATGGGCTTAAGAGTCACGGACGAGGAAAAAAAGGGTGACTTAGGGCCTTTTGGGTGTTGTGTGGACAGTCAATCCCTAGGGTCTAACGTAAGATTTCTACAGCCCCACTTGGTCAGGGTGCCCAGCCGGAGCCCTTACATGGCGCAACGGTTGGCCCATGGTCCCTCATTGAACGTTTAGGCTGTTCTAGGTCTTGTCCAACCGAGCCCATCAGGCAGGGGCTTTGCAAAATTTGATTACATCGGACTGACAAGAGTGGTCGTATTTTTTTCTTTAATTGTTTCCCTAATTTTTATATTTCCAGGGGCATGTTAGAATTAGCCTAGGGTTTCTTGGGAAATAATTAATTTTTGTTTCACTGATAAATTAGGTTTTATGGGAAGATTAGTCTAGGCTTGTAGAAGCTTACGATAGGCGGCCGGCCGGGGCATTTTGTCCCCCAGAAGCCCAAATATGTATCCGTTTAAATCCCTCTTGTGAATAAAATTCTCTATTTTCTCAAACATAAAAAATTTAAAGGATTTTTTATTTTATTTTATATTTTTTTTAAAGAAAAAGTTGGGGAATGGAATTCTTGCAGAAAAGAATGCCTAAAATATTCTTGTACAATGTTAAAAAAAAAAAAAAAAACCTTTAAAAAAATAAATAAATAATGAAAGCTAACCATAAAATGCTGATAAAACTTATTCTCATAACTTATAGAAAAAGGGACTTGTTAAGCTGAGAAATAAAAAATCCAGCAACCGTAATTTCTAACAAGTATTGTGCGTTGTTTCATTGATGATCCTACAAATGGCTCATGTGGATCACAGCTAAATCTTCGGATGGGTAGGGGAACCTAATGGAGGGGGCCATAGCTGGAAATAGAACTGATTAGCGACTCTTAATTCTTTAATCCAGGGCTAGAATAGATACTATTACTAGGCCACATGCAACTAGGTCCAACCTAATTCTGTAATCCATTTGATCTGATTTTTGAACTATGAACCCTGAATAGTAGGTCCAACCTAGTGAACGGTCCAGATCTCATTGCCGGGCTCAATCTTATCAGAAAATTGTAACTTTCCACCATATATTTGTGTAATTTCATTACCGCAATTCTTACACATGGTAGCATATTCAAGTGATTGATAAATGTAAACACTCAATTCCTGTGGCAGTGAAACAAAGGCTGAGGGTATTGGGCGAATGGGGAGTCAAGAACGCACCTCATGTGCTCCTTGCCACGTGGTGCTGGTTCTGACTAAGGAACGCAGTGTGCGCACTTCACCACCATGCAAGGGTTTGGTTCGGGTATTGACTTTCCTCACAAAAGATTGTAGCTGAGAATTCTTCTACCATGGCTTTAGAGACTCTCTTATTCTCCTTGACTTCTTGCTTCTCTCTCTCTCTCTCTCTCTCTCTCTCTCTACAATCTTCATTTTGCATGGTTTGGTTATTCAAGAGCTTTGCAATTAAGGGTTCTCTCATCTCCGCACATTATGATTTCGCATGATTTTTGTTAGGCAGCGTTTGGAAGTATCTGGAATCGAATTGGGGTGGAATATGTTGGTTTTGTGAGTTCATTTTGGATTTACTGCACATTTGAGTGCATTTGGAGTGGTAAAGAAAATCAATCAAATTGAGGAAAGTTGTTGTCTTACTTCTTCTAACCAGTGTGACAAATATGGCTGAGATATTGAATATCTTGTGATAATATCGCAAAAAATACACTAATCGATACTATCAAGATTTTCAAAATCTTGGCAAATTTTAAAATATTGCAATATTAACATATGGATTGAAAAACCTTTAGTAATTTGTTATATAAATATATATTATATATTTAAAGTTTAAATTTATTCATTAATATAAAATAAATATTTTTAAATGTTTTTTTTTCAGGCGAGATTTTCTTGATAATATCCAGGGAAAAACGAGAAAAACCTGAAAAACTGAATCTATCAAGAAATTTCGAGCCAAGAAATGGCTGAGTGATGGATTTGTTGCTATACTTGTGGCCCCAAGTGAGTTATTATACAATGCTTGTGCCCTGAAATTTGGAGAAATTAAAGGCAGAGATCAATTGAGATTGAATGTTTTCCCCTCTAACAATCATATCGTGGGATCCTCTATTTATGTAAGTAGTGATTTACAGACACATGTAAGATATATGGAATGGATGGTGGTTGTTTTTTTTTTTTTTTTTTTTTCACTATATGTTCCAGTAGTGAATCGTTGGTTTAACTGAACAACTACGTATGATAGATATACTTTTCTCTGTCTCAAGTCAATAAAGCTTCTCAATTGAAACATCTCCTATATGGAGAATTTACCAAAGCAAAGATTTTTTTGTTCTTTTTTGTTTTGTTTTGTTTCGAATGAACTACACCTAACAAACTTCTAGACCATAGCTTTTGTGTTTTCAGCTTTTTTACAGGAGTTTCAATGGTTCAATGATCCATACTATTGATATGACAGGCCTCGTCTGGATGGGCCATACACCAAATATCTGCCAGATTGAATGATCTTAACTACTAAAAATTTGGACCATGTTTGGTTCAATGTGAACTATTTTGGATTTTCCTTTTCCTTTTTTCTTTTTAACAGTAAACATCTTTTTATTGGGTCACATTATCAACAGTTTGGATCAAAGAACCATCAGCCCCATTTGTACAAACTAAAAGCCCAAATGGTTCTGTACAAACTTTTAGGCAAAAATTATAATCTTTTGCAATAACTTGCATGTAATGACATGAGAAATCATATGTTCCCTGTCAGTCATGATGATAGAACACCAACTTGGAGAGAGAGAGAGAGAGAGAGAGAGAGAGAGATTGATGTATACTAACATAAAATTAATAGCACACTAACATAAAATCACATTCTCCAACCCACAATATAGGATAACCTTGCTGCTAACATAACAAAACAAGCCTACCATATTCTCTTAAATCAATTAGCATCCACGGTGATTTTTCCTAGGGTTTTGCAATTAGTAGTGAATCCGTCTCCATGCATGTATTAGAGTTCTCTCACTCGTGCTAGATTGACAGCTTGCATGAGGGGAGTAATTGGAATAGCTGTTGGGGTAAGGCACTCTTGGTTGATGACTTTCCACGCCATGCATTGTTAGTTTTGGAATTTGGAAAAATAAGAAATTGCAAAGAATTCCTCATAAACTAATTACTTTGAGTGGAATAATAACTATACAACACAATAATAAAAAAGAACCGAATCACACAATTTAATAGTAATAAAAGCATGAGAATTGAGTCACATTATTTGCTATCTTAAAGATAGATTTGCTCTCACCGTACCATGCATAGGGTCACAGCTCGATTGTCTTTAGGACACAATAGCTCTTGATGAACGGTTTATTGCAAGTGCATTGTCGATCTAAACTCCATGAACAGGACTTGTTTTATGTTTTGCCCAAAGGAAAAGAAGAGAAAAAAAAAAAACATGGAAGGAAATTGGTTGTTGCGTATAAAATCAGAAAGGTTGTGCTGCGGGACGCTTAAATAACGGCAATGCTTGCTAAAAAAACCTAATAATGAAGGGACGCGGATTAGCTTGCTAAATAACGGAAATGCTTGCTAAAAAAACCTAATAATGAAGGGACGCGGATTAGCTACTGACAGGTTGAGTAGCGATCTAGCTACTGAAGTGACGTCACTAATTTCTGCGGGCCCCACCATGGTGTATGTGTTGTACCCACACTGTCCAACCATTTGGAGAGTTCATTTTAGGGCATGAGATAAAGAATGAGACAGATCCAAAGTTCAAGTGGACCCCACCAAAGAAAACTGTGGAGCTTGATCTCCTACAATTAAAATCTTCTTGGGGCCACAAAAGTTTTTGATCAAGCTGATATTTGTGTTCTCCCTTCTTCTATGTCTGTGTGAACTGATGAACAGGTTGGATCTTAAATAAACATCATAGGGGGCCCTAGGAAGGTTTCAACGGTTTTGTCACTGTCCCCACTGTTTTCTTTGGTGGGGTTCACTTGAAATTTAGATCTGTCTCATTCTTTAACACATGCCCTAAAATGATCTCTCCAAATGAATGGACGGTGTGGATACAACGCATACATCATGGTGGGGCTCACAGAAGTTGGTGACATCACTTCAGTAGCCAGATAGCTACTCAACATGTCAGTAGCTAATCCTCGTCCTGAATGGAAGGTTGGAGTCAATGTAATTTTTAAAGTTAAATTTCAATTCGAATTTGAAATTTGAAAGCCAAAAGTTGCGACTGCCGTAGGACTTGGTCAATCCGAGCTATGTGGTGAAAGGAGATGAGTTGAAAGAAAAAGAATTAATCCCCTTAAGAGATGTATTAAAGAAACTATAATCTTTAAATTTATATTTAAAAAATTGAGATTAAAAAAAAAAAAAAAAGACTTACAGGCAGAAGCCCAAGCCCACACGCCCTTGCCATGTCCACGGCAAGGCATGGCACGCACACGCCCATGTGGTAAATAAGGTGAACCCAGACAGGACCCAAGGTTTCCAGCTACATGTTTGCTCCACAAACCTAAGGAACAAGGATAATATGCATTTACATATTTTTGCACTCTCCTATCCGATTTTGGATAATGAGAATTCAATAAGAAAGTGCGACTCATCTACACTAAACACCAAAAGTCACTAAAGGAGAAAATCCATTAGAGAAGCCTTTTTTTTTTTTAATTAATTTTTTTCCCTAATAACCCCCTACAAATTTTAAATTAAAAATGCGCAAAACAATGAAAATGATTAGTGTAGATGTATCAGATTTGCTAGGAGGCAAATAAACTAAAGTTCAAAAGTAATTTTCTTTATCGACATTTTTAACATTCTTGCACATCACATTTCCTAACAAGTCTCAATCCTGGTAAAGTCTTCAAGGGATACATAGAATTTGGTGTGCACCATCTCTTTAAAATGCATTAGGCCGAGTTGTAGCACCTGGCGTGCGCGTGCAAATGCAAGTGTGGGTTTGTTTCGCACGTGAGTATGATGCAAGCCCAGTCACGTTTGTTTCGCACGTGGGTTGGGAGCTAAAGCTCACTTTGGGTGTATGTTAGCCACCCCCACGTTGGGTGTATAACGTGTGTGTTCATGTCCAACACTTATGTTTGGGGAAGGGAAAGAGCTTATAAAGCTCACTTCTGGAATGAGACTTGTCTTGAATATGCATGTGCCTGACATTAGAAAAAACTTGGTCTCTGTTTTGTAAAGAAAGAAAAAAAAAATATAAGGTGAAACTTGTGTTTGATTCAAAGAAGCTTATTATAGTAAAAAATTGAAACTTTGTAGGGAAGGGTTATTGTAATGATGAGTTGTTTATTTTAAATGATTTTTTTATTTTATGAAAGTAATATAAGGTCTTTAAGTTCTAGTTATATGATTGAGTCATTTAATCAATGGTATAACAGAATAGGACATGTGAATATAGCTTTTCTTTTTTAAACCTAAAGATATTTTTTCTCATTTGCTAAGCTAATAATCATTAAAACCACACCATTAGCCCACCATTTGCAAAATCAAGTTTTATCATCCACTAATGAAATAGATTTTAACAATCTCAAATTGAGAAAAAAAAGGAACAGAATTCCTAACGGCTAGCAACTTAGCTAAATATACTTGTCA
Source organism: Liriodendron chinense (assembly GCA_003013855.2). Taxonomy (NCBI): domain Eukaryota; kingdom Viridiplantae; phylum Streptophyta; class Magnoliopsida; order Magnoliales; family Magnoliaceae; genus Liriodendron; species Liriodendron chinense. The sequence goes on from PVNU02002353.1 coordinate 2,007,460, forward strand.
ACAGCCTGTTAACCCTGCTAGTTGAGTCCTTGTTTGTCAACCAGCAGGTCTCAGGTTCAAGACATACCACAGCACCTCTGGGTGCTTTTGGTCGGGCTGGTCGTGTTTGGGTTGGGTTATCTTCTGGTTCAGGCCCGGTCGGGTTCGGCCCGAGTCGTGTTAAAAAAAAATAATAAATAAATAAATAATAAAAAAAAACTTAGCTAAATATACTTCACTAATCAAAGAGTGAAAATATCGTGTCCTTGTCTCTCCCCTGTTCATCTTTCTTCCTCTCTTTAGCTGGAGGTGCCTTGGCTGCTGCTGCACCATCCATAGAGGCAACTACAGGAGCAACTCCTCCGCCTCCAATGAAAGCGCACAACCACAGCCTCCAATAATCACCTAGAAAATAGCTAAAGATGATATGATCATGAAAAATAAGGACCAAGCACTACCAAAAGAATAAGTAGAGAGAGCTGCTTAAATGAGCTTCCTTTGCAAGTCGAAGGTTGAAGATGTTAAAGCTCCGACTTCCTTAAAAGCTGCTTTTGTTTGAGAGTGATATGCGTTAGAGAATTGAAGCTTAGCTCTCAATTGCTTCTATAAAGAGCACCATAAGTAGCCCACAAACTTCGAATCACAGTTCGAAGTTATCGTCTTTGGTACCCCGTAAAGTTGCACAATTTCTTTAAAAAATATATTAGCGATATGTGTAGCGTCTATCATCTTTTTGCATGTAATAAAGTAGGCCATCTTTCAAAAATGGTTCATTATAACAGAAGTCGAATCTACTCCTCTTTGAGTCTCAGGAAGACTTGGAATGAAGTCCATAGAAATATCCACTAAAGACAGGACTGGAACGCGAAGCGGCGTATAAAGGCCAGTATTTTGCATATGACCTTTGAAAATTTGGTATTGACAATATCGTACTATGAACCATTCAATATCACGCTGCATATGGGGCCAGTAGTATTTTTCCTCCACCATAGACAATGTTTTATCCCTTCCAAAGTGTCCACCCAGTCTTCCTCCGTGTAGCTTAGATATGATCTTTTCTCGCATTAATCTTTTGGGAATGCATAGGCGTGAACCCTTAAATAGATATCCATCGTGTGAGATGAATTCACTCTTTAGATTTCAACCATCCACACACCTGTTAAGTACTTTACTAAAAACCGAGTCCTCTTTGTATTGTTCTTTTAATGCCTCGAATCTAGCAACCTCCATAGTGAGAGTTCCTAATAGAATCACTCTCCTACTCAAAGTATCCGCCGCTTTATTCTGATTTCCAACTTTACGACGTAAAAGAAGGTATATTCTTGTAGGAAAGTCATCCACTTCACATGACGAGGACTCAGCATGTTTTAGAATTTGAGATATCTCAACGCCTCATGGTTCGAGCATAAAATGAACTCCTAATAAATCAAGTAATGTCTCTAATGTCGTAATGCCTGAACCATTGTATAGAGCTCGAGATCGTACGTGGAGCAGTTTTTTCATGCATCATTAAGCTTCTCGCTAAAGAAAGTGATCTGACTTTCTTCCTTACTCAACATCACACCAATGCCAACATTTAAAGCATCACTTTCCACTTCAAAAATTTTTATTGAAGTTCAAAAGTGCAAAAACTAAAGTTTCTATTTTTTTTTGGCACCAAGTCTTCGATCTATCGCTTTAGTTAATTCGAGCTTGCCTTCTTACATGGAATTAGTGATAGGTGTCAATAGCCTATTATCCCAGTTGGTTGAGTCCTTGTTTGTCAACCAGCAGGTCTTAGGTTCGAGACATACCAACAGCACCTCTAGGTGCTTTCGGTCGGGCCGGGTCATGTTCGGCTCGGGTTATGTTTGGGTTCAGGCCGGGTCAGGTTCAGGCCAGGTCGTGTTAAAAAAAAATGCAATTGGTGATAGGTGCAATGATAGTGCTGAAATTCCAGATAAATTTTCAGTATAATGCCATTAAGCTATGCAAAAAAAACAACCTCCAAAAGGGTTCGTGGGGTGGGCCACTCTGCAATAGCCTTGATTTTCTTTTGATCATCCTTGATCCCTTCTACAGACATGATATTCCCCCAAAATATAACGCTATCGATAAGGAAGAAGCACTTTTTTAAGTTAACAAATAGTTACTCCCTGATCCGTAATACATCAAATATTTGTCATAAATAATCAAGATGAACAAATGCATCAACATTAAAAAAAAAAAAAAGAAGAAAAGAATATCATCAAAATATACAACCATTAACTTTCTCATAAAAGGGCGGAGTATCTCTGTCATCAGCCTCATGAAAGTGCTTGACGCATTTGAAAGGCCGAATGATATAATGAGCCACTAGTACAATCCATCTCGAGTCTTAAGTGTCATCTTCCATTTGTCCCTAGGTCAAATATGTATCTCCTCTATAGGCCAATCTTTGAAAAGACCTTTTCTCCATGCAACATGTCTAGCATATCATCGAAATGAGAAATAGGAAACTAGTACTTGATAATAATCCAGTTGATTGCACGACTGTCCATGCCCATCCTCCAAGATCCATCTTTTTAAGGGTTAATAATGCAGGATCAACACACGGTAACAACGAGATGGGCTAAGGCCAGGCCAAGCTCTATCCAAGCCCAGTCCGCATTGTTCAACTTAGGCCGAACTTGGCCTAGGCCAGGCTTGTGAGGAGCCAAAATAGACCAACAGATGCCTAGCCCAAAATTTTTATGTTGTGAGCCTGAGGATTGGTAGAGAGAGAGAGAGAGAGAGAGAGAGAGAGAGAGACATGAGTTGGAGAGTAATATGAGGAGTACATAAGTTTTTCTTTATAAATTGTGTATATTACAAAATTGCCCTTGCAAACCCTAATAGGCCAGGTCGGATTAAACTCTAGTTAAGCTTAGGACTGAAAGTCAAGCGGGTGGGTTAGGTTGGTGCTCAACCCCAACCCAACCCAGGATTCATATACCTCAACCCTAACCCAACCCAAGGTTCCTATACCTCAACCCTAACCCAACCCAACCCAACCCAACCCCAAGTTGGGAATTCTTAACCTAAGCCCAACTCAAGCGGGCTCGGACAGGTTGGTGGGGTTGATCGGGTTGTTACATAATAATATTTTTGTTATTAAATTAGTCTATTATATTTCAATACATGTTTTATTTATTTTTTATTTTTTCTGTACATATGGCTTTATTAATTATATATGTAGTTATTTATCCTAAAGAACTTCACTTTTTCTAAACAAACAAGCTAAAATATAAGACAACTACTCCTTTAACACTCAAGCATATCAAATTTCAAGCATTACAAGTTTACATAATGTAAACTCATAATTTTACTTAACTAAAGTATATGGGTCGAGCAATCCGAGCTCAACCTAAGCTTTATCGAGTTGGTGTTTGCATAGCCTTAGTCCGAGACCAAACCCGATACTTTCTGCCCGAACCCAACCTAATGTCGGGTCGGTCACGGATCGGTTGGGTTGAACTTGCCTGGCTTTCAGCCCTAATTGAGCTGGCAGGCAGATGAACACGGTCCAAATCTATCTTCAATGATTCTTCATTGAGAAATGTGCCTGAATTTTAATCCAAGCTTGTCCCTCATGCCCGATACTATAGCACAAGCTTCGCTCAAGGCAGGCCAGACCCGATAGCCTAACATGCCAACCCTACTCTTTGCCTGGAGCCCCATAAGGAGTATTACTTAAGATAACTCGCAACAAAGACTTTGTGTGCACGTGTGCTTGTAGCATTGATGACATAAACTCCTCTGTGCCTAGAGCCCCTACAATATGCGTATTGCTTTTTTTTTTTTTTTTTTCCAAGGCATGAACCCACAATGCGTATGTAGCCTAGAGCCCCCACAATGTGTATGTAGCAATGCCTATTGCTACATACATTGTTCAATAAAGGATTTGTGTGCCACCATGGTGATTGTGTAGAATCCACCTCCTACCTTTGTTCTAGTGGCTCATGCTACAACGTCATCTAAAAACAAGGATGGTCTAAAATTAAAGTGCACCACAACACAAAAAAGGGACGAGTTACCCGTTGTTGGAACCCTGAGGGTGCCCCTTCTCTCTTATTCTCTATGCACATGGCTTGCACTTTTCCTCTAAATTTATCTTTCTTTTTCTTTCCTCCTCCCTTTAGGGCTTGTTTGACACCATGGATTTGAGAGGAAGTGGATTCCATGATATGAATTCTCATCAATTCCAATTCTTATCAATTCTAGATTTTCTGTTTGGCAACCTATATTTGGAGAGAAGTCATACAAGAGGGAATGGACAGTGTGGATTTTAATCCCACCATATGCCCACCTATACTTTGGATTTTGATCCCACCATCCATCGATTTTTAAATCCATGCCGTTCATCCATCTTTATAGATCATTTTATGCCAGGATCCAAAAAGAAAGCAGATCCAATCTTAGGTGGACCATAAAACAGTAAAAAGTGGAGAATGACCTTTATGATGCACAAAAGTTTTAGATTAAATTGATATTTGTGTGGCCCCTTTCATCTAGGTCTTTATGACCTTATCAACAAGTTGGATGACAAATATACATCATGTTGGGTACCACGGTCAGGGACACATCACGTTGGGTCCCACGTTGGGAAGGATTTCTCATCAAATCCCACCTTTTTGGGAGGAATCAAAAGGAGCTGAAAAATGCCTTTTTGAATTCTCATGGATTCCTATAAAATCCACTCCCATCAAATCCTCTCTACCAAATAGAGAAAAGCAAATGATTTCTCATCTCTTTTCATCAAATCCATGGTGCCAAATGGGCCATTATATGTCTTGCCCTTTCTCTTCTTCTGGCATATTTGAACACGCATTACACGTTTCACATGGAAGCGAATTAGTTGTTACCCTGCTAATAGCTTAGCGAGTGTTACCCTAACTGTGTGGGGCCCACCTTGATGTGGTTTTTGTATATCTAAGTTGTCCATATGATTTTCCATCTCATTTTAGGATGCAATCCCAAATTATAAGAAGATCCAAATCTTAGGTGGACCATACCAATAGAAACAGTGATGAATAACCACTAAAAACCTTTTGTGGGCTACAAAAGTCTTGGATCAATGTGATCTTTCTAATTTCCTTCAAACGGGCGCGAATTAGGTGTTACCCCGGGAACAGCTTAGTGGGTGTTACCCCTACCGTATGGCCCACATGGATGATATTATGTATATCCACTCCGTCCATACGTTTATACAGCCCATTTTAGGACAAGGTTCCAAAAATTATGCAGATCCAAATATCAAGTGGACCATACCATTAGAAACAGTGTGATTGAGTGCCCCACCATTAAAAATTCCAAAGAGCCCATAGTAAGGTTTTTTTAATTTTTATTTTCAATCCAAGCTCTTGATAATGTCAATAAGGTCTTGATGAAAAGAAAATATAAATATCAGATTGATCCAAAACTTTTATGGCCCACAAAACGTTTTTAATGGTTATTCATCACTGTTTCTAGTGGTATGGTCTACCTAAGATTTGGATCTTCTTAAGGTTTTGGATCATATCCTAAAATGATATGAGAAAACAGATAGGCGGCATAGATATATAAAAAATACATCAATATGGGTCCCACATGGTAGGGGTAACACCCACTAAGGTGTTACCAGGGTAACATCTAATTCGCTCCCCCTTCAAACAGATCTTCTTGACATAATTAATAGGTTGGATTGTAAATAAACATTGAAAAACCTTAAGAGAAGCCCTTTGAAAATTTTAATGGTGAAGCACTCAATCACTACTGTTTCCTATGGTGTGGTCCACTTGAGATTTGGATATGTATAAGTTTTGGTACCCCATCCTAAAATGGTATGGAGAAACAGATGGACGGTGTGGATATATATAAAATCATCAAGGTGGGCCACATGGCAGGAATAACACGTACCCACTAAGCTTGCCTGGGTAATACCTAATTCACTCCTATTCCACATGGGCTTGGATCAGGTACTACGTACCCCCACCAGGACTCACGAGGAGACAGATGGGTACGTGGCATGCCATCATTGGCCGACGCAGCGGGCTCTGCACCCAGGTCTGAGCTCTGACCCGTTACATCCCACAAATACCAAGGCGCAGGGTCTGCTGCGTCGGCCAATGGCAACGCGCCACATACCCGTCCTTCTGCTCATGCGTCCTGGTGGGGGTAGTACCTGATCCGGGCTCGTCCTGATGGGGTTTTCCTCCTCAGTCACAGAGGAAAGAGAGTGTAACTTGGTGAGGTCGGGCTACCGAAATTCCATCAAATGAAGCAGTTTGCTACTGGACTGTTTTTACAACAGTCGGGCGCCCGAAATTCATTTTTTTTTCTCCTAAAGCTCGCTGGACTATTTTTGGCTTGGGCGGTTGCCCAACGGTCTGGTGACCGGGCGCCCGACCCTACGCGAACTGCTTAAATGCAATTTCCTAATACGATTATGTTTCATTCGGTTTCCTACTTAAGAGGTTCCAATCGTGGTTAGGGCATCCCATTAAGGTGTTTTCATGTCCAAGGTGAGAGAGAGAGAGAGAAAAGAGAAAGAGAGAAAGAGAAAAGAGAGAGAGGAAGCTTGTAGAAGGGAGAAGTTGCTTGAAAAAGAGTTCTTCTACGCAACCGTCATCTCAGCGCTTCTACGTCCTCGTGATTGGTGAGATCCTCCTATTTCTCATAGTTCTTCTGTTGTTTATTCATCCCTGCTTGGATGAAGAAGGTTTGATCCAAGCGGTGTGTGCTTATGATCAGTTGTAAACAATCTCTGAGATAGTGGATTGTTTATCTGGACTAGGTGTCGTGGTTTTTACCTCTTTCTAGGTAAAAACCTCGTGTCGTGAGATTGTTGATTTACTTTTTTATTATTACATTATCATAGTTCATAATTCTAGTGCATTTGGGGGCGAGATTCTAAAGTTTGTGTGAGACGCACCCAACACGTCCCACATCCTGTAATATTAGGGACAATGAGATGTACTTAATTTTAAGTGGCACCTAAACATGTCCCATTGTTGAAATGCTATCCAGCCCCACCAACCGTCGGTAGAAATTTTCCACACCAGCTTCTTGCATTCACCGAGTCATGTGAAGAGGATATTTACAAGTAGTCTCGCTTTCAACGTACGTTAGTGCCCCTCGTCCTCGCATATTGGACAGTCTTAACTTTTTCTACAAAGAAAAAGTAAGTATTTCGTGAGCAAACCAATTAGCCGAGTGGGTCCCACATACATGTGCCGCATGCGAAAGGAGAGGACGAGAGAAAATCTCCAAAAGTGCAGCACCTGTGAACAGTACCTATGGTCGGACCGGGTACGTCCATGAAGACGACAGCACCTAGGCATTGTCCAGTGAACAACGGACGCGGATTAGCTACTGAAAGGTTGAGTAGCGAATCTCACTACTACTGAAGTGACGTCACCATGGTCTGTCGGCCTCCGCATGATGTATCTGTTATATCCACACCGTTCATTCATTTGGAGAGATCATTCTATGGCATGACTCAAAGAACGAGGCAGATCTAGATCTCAAGCGGACCCCACCACAGAAAACAGTGGGGACAGTGACATCCACCATTGAAAACTTCTTAGAGGCCACAAAAGTTTTCGATCAAGCTGATATTTGTGTTTTCCCTTCCTCCATTGAACAGATTGGATTTCAAATAAAAATCATGGTGGGCCTAGGAAGTTTTCACCACTTTCCGAACTGTTTTCTGTGGTGGGTCCACTTGAGCTTTGGATCTAACTTATTCTTTGAGTCAGGCTCTAAACTGGTCTCTCCAAATGGATGGACGGTCTGGATACAACATATATACATCATGCTGGGCGCATAGAACATGGTGACGTCACTTCAGTAGGGTGATTGGCTACTTAACCTGTCAGTAGCTAATCCGCGTCCGTGAACAACTAGGTGGGAAAACAAGGACGCGGATCAGGTTGAGTAGCCATCTCGCTACTGAAGTGACGTCACCAACTTCTGTGGGCCCCACTGTAATGTATGTGTTGTATCCACACGGTTCATCCAGTTGGAGAGATCATTTTGGGGCATGATCGAAAGAATTAGGCAGATCCAAATCTCAAGTGGATCTCACCAAAGAAAAATGTGGGGATTGATCTCCTACCATTAAAAACTTCTTGGAGCCACAGAAGTTTTCCATCAAACTGATATTTTTGTTTTCCCTTCTTTCATGTCTGCGTGAACTTATGAACAGGCTGGATTTCAAATAAACATCATGGTGGGCCTTAAGAAGGTTTCCACGGATGTGTCATTGTCCGTATTATTTTCTTTGGTGGGTTCCAATTGAGCTTTGGATCTGCCTCAATCTTTGACTCATGCCATAAAATGATCTCTCCAAATGTATGGACGGTATAGATACAACACATACATCACGATGGGGCTCACAGAAGTTGGTGACGTCACTTTAGTGATGGCTACTCAACCTGTCAATGGCTAATCCGCGTCCGGAAAACAATGTCCTAGGCCTCTCAGCAGTATGGATTTTGACCAAAGTAGCCCTGTGGTATGGCAAATATCTTAAAAGTGTGGACTTTGTAATTACTTTCAAGGACAGCCCCCGACAACTTTTTCAAAATTACCCTCACTACCTTTTCTGTTCGGCCCCCCTTGTGATGGCGAGAGAGATTTGTATGGGGTAAACACTGTGAGGTCTACTATGGTGTTTATCAGAAATCCACGCCTTTCACATGTTTCGTAAAATTATTTTATAACGTGAGCTCAAAAATGAGCTAAATCCATAGCTCAAGTGGGCCACACAACAGAAAATAGTGGAGATCCTATGCCCACAATTGAAACATTCATAGGGTTGCAGAAGCTTTGGACCAGGCTAATATTTTTATTCTTTCAGTTCATCCTGATAGTAAGTACCTTATGAGCATTTGGACCACTTTATGAACAGTTTAGATTACATATAAACATCACAGTGGAGCCCAGAAAGGTTTGAATGGTAGGCAACCCCTTCCCAATGTTTGCATCCGTGTGGCCCACTTGAGTATCAGGTCTATCTAATTTTTTGTCTCATTGCTTAACATATCATCCAAAATAGATGGATGGAGTGGATTTCCCATTAACATCATGGTGGCCCCAATATAGCTTCCATGACATGACCTTCCTGCAAAAGGCTTTTCTTGAAATCCGCATCAACATGATGGGACGTGATGCATATTAGGTAGCGGGACCTGGCTAGAGAAGGATGGCCCTGTGGGGCCCACTGTGATGTATGTATTTTATCCCTGCCGTACATCCATTTAAAAAGTATATTTTAGGGCATGAGCAAAAAAATAAAGCATATCAAAAGCTCAAGTGGGCCATACCAAAAAAAGTAATGAGATTGAAAACCTACGATTAAAAATTTCTTAGGGCCATAAAATTTTTAGATGCAACTTAATTTTTTACCCATAACCTTAAATTAAATTCTGAATCCAATTGATGGAGTACATTCTAGGCATATCCCACTATGGGCCCCACAACCCTTAACACATCAAAACCTCGGCCTTTCACACATGACCATACCCTTAACTCATCACAATTCACACCTGTTCATACCCTTAACACATGACAACCTTGACCCTCTTCACAAGACAACCATGACCCAAACCCTCACAACCTCTACCCTCAACACATGACATCCACCACCCAAACCCCTTCCTTATCTTCCACATGACAACCATAACCATCCATGTCCACCTTAAACTCTTTTCGATTATCACTTTTCCCCATGACAACAACCACAACCATCTCTCTCTATTCACAACCAAAATTGGCTTCTATCTCTAACAAAATGCTATTTTGTAAAAATAAAAACAAAAAATTAATTCGAATTGTCTTCCACATGTTGTGGCTTCCATCTCTGAGAAATGTGGTCGTCGAAGGAAAAACAACACTCGTTTTAGGGCTGTAGAAGTTGGTGGTGGTGCACACACACCAAAGAATTTGATGCAGGTAACCGTACGCTGGAAAATGCAATCGAAGGGGGTGGTGGTAGGTCTTGAAGAAGAGTTGAAGGAAAACAACAAAGGAAGAAGAATGTCCGTACAAGCACTAGCCTCCAAGCAGGGGCAATATTTTAAAATGTTAATAAGCACACATGTTAATACTATATGCTGCGGGGAAAAGCTCTATGAGCCCCACCATTATCATGGATCCTGTAGAGTAGCACACAACATTCATTTTTTCTTGCCTTGTTCTTTTGGGCAGTTTGTTAAGAATGTTAATAATTTTGGATGAGTTAATTGAAGAACACATACCCCAATTCTTTAATACTTAGTAGAGAGTGATTTGAATTACCATGATACAAATAAATGTCAACAATATTATAAATGGGACTAATCCTCATTTTTGGGGTTATTCAAGCCGATTTGTACATAGATCGATCTTCTTAAGCATAAGGCATGAGTTGATCCTCTTGTTCTTCAATTTGTGATAAGTACTCATTGGAAATTACTCTTTTCACAAGTATGATATAACATAATCTTTTTCTTTGAACTTCAAGTGACGATGATGAACATCAACGACTTCTTTGTACTGAGTGTTTATACTTTTTAAGTTAACTTGAACTTATTTTTGGACCTCTTGGATATAGGTAATAAGTTCTTTGGCTTCTATATTACTCTTTTTCGAGTTAAGAGTGGGTACCCAATGCAAGACATGGTTCATATTTCTTTCATAAATCACTTCAAATTGAGTCTTTTAAGTAAATTGGCACTTAGTGTTGTATTAGATAAATTCGACTTGAGCCAAGACAAGATCTCATTTTCATAGGTGGTCACTTGCCAAATTTCATATTAGATCACCAAGAGATTGTTTGACAACTTCAATTTGGACGTCGATTTGTGAATGATAAGGACTTGAAAATTAGAGTTTAATACCCATGTGTTTCCATATAGTTCGCCAAAAGTAGCTCATAAACCGTGTCTTGGAAAACCATGGATTTCGACGATCACTTTAAAAAAAGATGTGAGCAATGTGTGAGGCATTGATAACACTCTTGCATGAGATAACAAGTGATATTTTAGAAAATCAATCAATTAACATGAAGGTACTGCTTATATCCTTAATACCCCTCTGCATGTATTAGTTGACACCGCGGCTATTACCTCCTTCATTTCATGTTCGTTAGTTAAGCGGTTATGGCCGATTAGCTAGACCACGAGTGTACCTAAAATTTTTGTCGTAACTGCCTCTAGGTCATACTCCAATACTTTAAAAGCTTGCATCCAATGCCTGATGATTATATGAGGAAAAGAGATACGCCTTAATCTGGTCGTTGCCAGTATATACCACTATGATGTCATTGTTGGGATGGACTAACCGAGCATTGTAGAAGTTGAAATAGATTGCTGGAGCCGAAGTATGATGGTTCTATTGGGAGGGAACTCCTTTACAATCCCCATCAGAATCATCCACAGGTATCGCGTTGAACTTTACGCCACCCGAGACATAAGATATTACGATGGCATGACAATTGATACAATGCCCATAGTGCAAGAATTCGACAATGTGTTCCACGCTATACCTGGACTCCCACCTCAGTGTGAAATCGATTTTACGATTGACCTCATGCCTGGCACGTCTCCAATTGCCCTGCCAGCCGTGTGAAATGGATGAATTGACATGTCAAAAAGACAAGTTGTTAGACCATAGGTTCATCCATCTAAGCATGTTGCCATGGGGGGCTCAAGTCCTTTTCATAAAGAAGAAGGATGGAATATTATGGTTATGCATATATTATTGAAAATTGAACAAGGTGACTATGAAAAACAAATATCCACTTCCTTGAATTGAGGACTTGTTCGATCAACTGAAGGGTGCCCGATATTTTTTGAAAATGGACCTGCGGTCCGAGTATCACCAACTGCCCATGTAACGCCCCAAAATTTAGACTCTCGTGGATGACACGATTGGCCAAATTTTTGAGTGTTTACTCATATATGTTAGGGTTGCGTTATCACACATTCACCCATAAACACATACATGTGTGGCATTCATATCATAACGACGGAAAATTAATGTTCTTATTCCATAACTTTCTACATCTAGATTCTCAATCAAATGTATGAAAAGAAATCATGTCCAAATCAATGTTTTAGCTAGTGTCCCTCTAAGAGACTTATTACATATAATCAAGGGAAATCAAAACTCTAATTATGAAATAAAAAAAAAAAAAACATCTTCATGCTACTTCGGCTTCGTCGTCTGCCATTTGCTGCCATGAGCCTTCATACTCCTCACCTTGTAAATCGGCCTCATCTACTGGATCGTTACCTGCAATGTCTGGAATGGTGTTTTAAAGACACCGTCCCAGAAGGATGTGAGTTGCTCGCGACAACTCAGTAAGGGGTCGCCCACCAAGAATAGTACAACAATATTTAAACACAAAGAGCATACCCAATTCAAAACACACATGAAAAATCTTGTTTTAATGCAATGCATGATATGCATGCTCTGGCTAAGGCACCCTGACTAATGAGACGGGACTTAATCCAACTCTTCTCACTAGTCACTAGTCACCAGAGTCCACGATGAAGCGGGTAATTCCACAACTTCATGTCAACAAACCCAGCCAATGGAGGTGATAGCAACCCACCACTCTACCATAAGCTAGCGCCGTAGCGCCCGCAGGGCTGACCCACCAAGTCGGGTCCCGTGCATGCATGATTAGTTTCATATTTATTTAAGTAGTTTAACATACAGTCAATTTAATGATGTTTAAGATCAACGGTCGCTCTTTACCCCATCCCACGGTTCATCATAACGTAGAATAGTCGTTTCCCTTCAACGGGGGCCAACCGTGAAAGGACGTACACATCATAGTCAAGACAAAGCACATGGCATGCAAATATCGACAATTTCTTAAGGATTCATCTCAAACATTCACTTTTAGATCCGTTGGCAACTGACCAACAATAAATTCATATGGCTTTGCCAAATTGTTCCATTCAACACAATCCTCATGGTTCAATCCTCTTTAACGTACAATTATATTACTTATGGGACAAAGAGCTTCCACTGATTAAACATCCGCATGAGTAATCCCGTATCACATAACACTCTATTCATCATACATACCATAAGCATATAAACATCATTTCTTAAGCATGAACTTCACATATATCTCATGTAGGCATGTATAATGTCATGATTTCACTTTCAAAACACACATCATACATTATGGTTCATATCAAATAAAAATTCAGCAAGAGTTTATTAAAGCATTCCATACATCAACTCATGTTCACATGGAAAGATTCAATAATCATAGATCACATATAACAACGTAGCAAAAACTCCATATATTATGCATAAGATGGTTAAATAAATTAATATTATTGTGGCTATACTTTGAAGGAAATCCTTACCTCTAATATTGGTAGATTCGAGATATTGTTAGAGTCGTGAAAATCCTCCTAAGTTCAACCCTAACATGTTTAACATAGATTACATGGTTAGGATCTCATCTTCACAAATGATCGCCTACGATTAGATCTCCATCTATGGTTAGAGAGTAGGGATAAATCTAGGAAATAGATGTGACTTACCACTTCTCAACAGCAGATCCAGAAAGAAAAGGAATAGCAACGTAGAAGCAACAACAAGAGAACGTGGGTTCTCCTCTCTCTCTCCTCCCACGATCTCTCTCTCTTTACTTTCGATTTCTCTCTCTTTCTCTCTACTGTCGATCTTTCTCTCTCTTTCTTAGGGTTTTCTATAGAGTAGAGGACGTCTGGGGGAGCCATATATGGAACCCCGAGATGCAACGTAAAATGGGGTTGGGAGATGCAACGTAAAATGGGATTGGTTTCCCAACGTAAAATGGGATTGGTTTCCTAATTGGAGAAGGAAAGTAGTGGGTCCTCCTCTAACGACCTATGTCTCATGTAGACCGTCCAAGAGGAAGGTAGGGTCCATAAGAAGTCGTGGTTTCAATCCCAGGCCCTCATGCAAAGGAACGGCCCTGATCTATATCATTTTTGAAAGCAATGGCTTTTAATGGTGAGAGTGTAGCGGGCCGTATGGATCGAGAAAAGTAGCAAAACTTTGGTGGCATGGGTTTTGGTGGAGTACAAAACAAATGAGCGGAATGGATCTGGTTGTGGGGCCCATCCTGGAGGACGGTGTGGGTCACCAATATGGCAACGGACGGACGTTGTAACAACTTCCGCCGAAGAAAAAGGAAGAGAAGAAGAAAAAACCTCTTTACGTAAGTTACGTACGGAACGTGCCTAACGCTCGGGCTTGACAGGTGGGGTCCACTATGATGGATCGAAGTTTTTTTGCTCCGTCCAAGAGGTCGGTGAGATGAAAATAACCGTTGACGTCAAATGTGGAACAATTCTGAGTTGAGGTGGGCCATTTATTGGCTATTTTCTGATCGGGACATTTGTACTATGATCTAAGGGCCGAAATTTGACATGTACGGTTATTTTGGGTCTAACAGAGTTCTCCTAAAGTTTCAGCCTAAACGGAACGTGGGAAATTAGTTTACTTAAAACGTGGGGTTTATTTAATGTCAAATAATTAAATAAATTGATAAATAAATAAATTTATACTAAAAATACGGGGTGTTACAGCCCATCAAAAAAGGAAGACATGTCGAAGACGACATTCAAGATAAGCTTTGGACACTATGAATTTCTCGTAATGCCTTTCAGCCTCACCACCACACCCGCGGTGTTCATGGATTTGATGAATCGGGTATTCAGGCCATATCTGTATTGTTGCGCCATAGTATTTATCGATGACATCTTAGTGTACTCTAAGAGCCACAAGGACCACGAGGAACACCTACGAGCAGTCTGAGACACCCTTAAGTAACACAAATTGTACGCTCACTACGACAAATGTGACTTTTGGAAGGAAGAAGTGAAATTTCTAGGGCACGTAGTTTCGGCTGATAGAATTGTGGTAGATTGTGCTAAAGTAGCGGCCGTGCAGGATTGGGGGTGGCTTGAATTGGTGACTGAGGTAAGAAGCTTCCTTGGGCTAGTGATTTACTATCGTTGGTTCATCAAGGACTTCTCCAAGATTGTGAAGCCACTACCCCAATTGACCTGCAAGGACATCAAGTTCACTTGGAACGAGAAGGTAGAGACTGCATTTCAAGAGCTTAAGGATAAACTAACCTCTGCTCCTGTCTTGGTCTTGCCCGAACAAGGCGTCAAATACATGGTATACATCGACAGGTTGTGAGTCGGGCTGGGATGCGTGCTAATGCAGAAGGATAAAGTAATCGCCTATGTATCCCGATAGGTACGGAAAGACGAGGAGAACTATCACAGGTACGACTTAGAGTTAGCTGCTATAATTTTTGCACTGAAGTTATGGAGACTATTTGTATGGGGAGGATTTTGAGCTCTTCTGTGACCACAAGAGCTTGAAATATATTTTCACCCAGTGTGATTTGAACTTGAGACAGAGACGTTGGATGGAAACACATAAGGATTTTAGCTTCAAAGTGTCTTACCACCCAGGTAAGGCCAATTTGGTAACCAATGCCCTGAGTCGTAAGAAGGCGTTGGAATTTGCAACTCCTCCTATGATGAAGGAATGGAGCATGGTGGAGTTCGTACGAGACTTTGAACTGAAACTTTCCATACAAGAACCATATGTCGGGATTGTCAAACAACCACTTTCTCTAAATTAAAGCTCGAACTGTTAAAGGATGGCGAATCAATGTATATCAAGGGACTCTAACAGGGATAGCCCATCTCTGGGTGGAGCAGGAGGTAGACTGTAAGATCATTGAGGGGTAAGAGTGGGAGGAGCCATTGCAAAGGAAAAAGAAATTGGTAGAGAAGGGGGACAAGTCTGAATGGCATGTTGGAAGTGACAGGGGCCTATGATTCTAAGGCCTCCTGTACGTTCCGAACATACAAGAGCCGAAGACCAAAGTCATGGACCTAGCTCATAAATCAAGCTAGGCAATGCACCTAGGAAGTACCAAAATGTACCAAAATATAAGAAGAAACTATTGGTGGGACAATATGAAGCCTGAGATCGCATATTCATGTCTCATGTGTCAACAAGTTAAAGCTGAGCATCGACGACCACCGGGGCTACTCTAATCTATGCCGGTAGTTGATTGGAAATGTGACTTTATCTCAATGGATCTTATTATAGGGCTACCTAAAACTAAGAAGGGTTATGACTCCATCTGGGTTATAGTGGACCAGCTGACCAAGTCTGCTCATTTCTTATCAGTGTGCTCCTTGTATAATGCAGAAGATCCTAAACAAATTATATATTAAGGATATCATGCGACTATACAGGGTACCTCGTAAGATCGTGTCGGACCAAAAAACCTGGTTCACATCGATCTTTTGGGCTCAAATTTAACAAGTCATGGGGGCAACGTTGAACTATAGCACATTATTCCACCCATAGAAGGATGGTCAAATAGAACGGATGGATCAAATACCAGAAGACATGTTGCGCGCCTATGCATTAGACTTCAAGGACAGCTGGGACGACTGTCACTCTGTTATGCTGAATTTACGTACAATAATAGCTACCAAGCAAGCATAAACAAGGCTCTGTATGAGGCTCTATATAGACTCCCCTGTCGAGCCCCACACTACTAGATAAAAATAGGAGAGAGAAGAATGATCGGTCTGGAATTGGTGCAACAAACATCCCAGAAAAAATTGACACCATTAGAAGGAGCCTGTAAAAGGCACAAAGCTACTAGAAAATCCATGCCGACAAGTGCAGCCAACCCTTGGAGTTCGAAGAAGGGGCACATGTATTTTCAAAGATTTCACTAATGAAGGGAATACTTCGTTTCGGCAAGAAGGGTAGGTTGGATATGTGCTACATTGGCCCCTACCAATTCTTAAATCAAGTGGGCAGTTGTGGCCTATCTCCTGGCATTAATTGCCGACCCTCTTGCGGGAGTGCACAATGTGTTCCACGTTTTGATGCTAAAGAAGTACGTACCAAATTCGTCATACATCATAAAGTGGGAGCAAGTTGAACTTCAGAAAAATGCATGCCACCTAGACAGGAAAAAATAAGGCCTCCACAACAAGGTCATCCCATTAGAGCCCGTTTAGTTGCAGAATCCAGGTTCTAGATAAAAATGAGATTTTACTATTGGAATTCAAAATTGCAGAAACTAAACAGGAAACCAGATTCGATATGGAACTTGCTGTTTGGTTGAAAATTGTGTAATCTAGATTATGTTCCAACCGTTGCTTGTGGCATGGCCCACTTGGGCTTTGGATCCTCCAGAGAACCTGACCCATTGCCTATTGTAGCCCCGCAAGACAAATGGCCGGGTTGGATGGAAATAAACATTATAGTGGGCCTTAGGAAACTTTTTATGGTGGACGTTCAATCAACATTATTTTCATGTGGTGTGGTCCACTTGAGATTTAGATCTGCCTCATCTTTTGTCTAATGCCCTTAATTGAGCTTTCAAAATGGATGGACCAAGTGGATATAAAACACATATGTTATAGATGCGCAATGCATATATGGAGGTGGGTGACGCTAACTTTCGCCTCTTTTCCATTCCATAGAAATAGTGTAGGGAACTGTTTCCACTGATCCCAGGTTCTAGTTAAATTAAGCTTCCGTGTGGAATCCTATTTGGATGGAACTTCTCACCAAACACACCAATTAAGCTGGGTGGGATGAAATGTTATGCTTGGATTTCTTGTATGATCAGTGCTGGAATTGTTTACTTCAATCTTTAATGCTAGGATATGTGCCCAGATTAGTTTGCATATATGCCTGTGATTTGTGCCATGTTATCGAATGATGCTTGTGGTGTGAAGTTGTTGTTTTGCTGAAATGTCTATTAGAATGTATGATGCAAATCTTGCTTTGTGCTTGATGGAACGATTAAATTTATCTATTACTTCATGTCATTATCATGATAAACTAAACCTGTCTTTGCATGCTACATGATTCAGCTTGCGCTGCATGGAATTCACCTTATGTTGCTCTATGAGACTGGTTCTATGTGTGGTCTAACCTGACAATTGAACAATACCTTGGGTGCGACTACTTGAGGTTGATCGCCTAGGGGTTGGGATGGTCAATTGGTGGTGGAATACGGGTGATCAGCTATGGTTTGAGGACCACACGGGCCATGCGCGCTTAAGGCCGGCCTTCTCGACTTTCTCTCCAATCAAATGTGCCGGCCTAATGCCAGGTTGGATGAATAGCGTTGTGCTACCTGATGCCATTCTATCAAATCCAAAGTATCTGCACTATAGTTGGAATGACCCACTTGTAATTGCATCGCGAATTGATCTCCAAATCTCATGAGTTGGGCATGGTGGTATGGGACCTATGTCTAAGCTGTCGGCCTATGCTGGGGTGACGAGCCTCTTCGTAGTGATCTTTGAGCACCCGTGGAGGTGACTAGCCTACCACATGACTATGGAAAGGGTGACGAGCCCTTTTTCGACTGAGTTAGACATGGCCAATGAGTCACAACCATACCAGGCCCTCAGATGAATAACCGGAGCATGGATCGAGGGGTTACTGGCGATGATAGGCATTCATAGCGCAGGGTCCAGATGATCCCAGATTGGCTTTGATGAGAAAGTGATGGTACGGTGGCTTTGCCAACCTGTTGTATGATAAACTGGACTAACTAATTACTTGGCTAATCATGCATGGTTCGACATGACATGTATTGTGTGCGGATGATGGGGTGACGAGTCCCCATTTACTGGCGGCTCGGGTCTATGCGGGTGATGTGGTGACAAGGCACTCATTGTTAGTTATTAGGCAAAATGATGATTGGGCATGCATTTGCACCTCATACACTTATGCATTAAGATATTAACAGCAGTTAGAGCTTTGTTTATGCCTGTTGTGGGTGACAACATGCATGTTTCATTACCTCCATTTTATTACATTTATACCTTGTGTAACTTAGAAAATAGAATCACTGAGTTAATCACTCACTCCGAGAATGGGACGGTGTTTTAAAACACTAACCAGATGATATGTTTGACACAGGTACACACGAGGCAGACTCGATAGAGGAGTACGAGGTAGTGGAGCTCAATGAGGACTCGCACTTCTAGTTCATAGATGACTAGGGTTAGAGGAGAGCCATGACAAATCTTCTAGGGAGCTGAGAGCCTTGATAGTGGCCCAGCTAGCTAGTGTAGTATGAGTATTTATTTTGGAGATAGGATGAAGTGTTAACTTATAGATGATTAAGTTTAATTGACATCCATACATCACATAATGTGGACCCAAGATGTCAGGAACCGAGGTCGTCCGCAGCCCCTAGCATCTGGGGTGTCACAAAAAAGCACCAAACCACATAACCATCTCTATTAAAACAGTTGCGTGAATGGCATGTGTTGTCGTTTTACATTAATAGGGGTTTGGTTCAAAACCGTTTGTCACCTGACTCCTGTGAACATACATTGTCTATTCTAAGGATCGATTTAAGTCTATTAGACATCGATATAATGCATAATCATTCCTTGCTAACCCGAAAGTCATTTTAATTTTAAAACATGTGAGGGATTATTGTATTTACGGTGTTTCAAAATAAATAAATAAAATCATTTTAATGATTTAAAATATTCCCTCCAAATATTTTTCAAAAAGTAACAAGGCTTTTGTCTTATAGTGTTATAAGTTTAGTCTCATATCAGATAGAAATGGAAAAATTATGGAGTTTATCGGAAGAGATTTTGGCATATGAATTAGGTCCCTTTCAGGGTGAATGCGAATTTGGTTTTTTTTTTTTTTTTTACGTGGGGGGGGGGGGGGGGGGGGGGGGGGGCAATATTGTGGCACGGTGTGATGTGGTGTGGTGCGTGAGTAAAGCCTAAATGGTTTTGTTGCTTTTTGCAATTCAACTTTTGTAACTATTCCAGAACATTTATTTGATTTGTATTTCGAACCAAAAGTCATCTCGTTTGAAAAACCCAACAACCATGTTTGTGGGCAGGGGCAACCATTGAAGTCTATAAAAAACTTTTCTGGTTAGTTTTTCATATGCATTCAGTTCTCTCTGCAATACAAATTTTTGCAACAACAGTTCTTTTGGTTTGTCTGGTTTTGTCTTCAAATTAATAACACAGAAGTGGTTGAGGTCTTCGTACATCGGGTGTTTCGGTGTGACAAGAAAACATTTGAGGGTATCTTGAACGTTAATTGTCCAGTATTTCTGTAGCCATATGAACAGCGTCCGAAGGAAGACAGATCAACTTCAAGCGAGTGATTTTTATCACGCCTCAAATCTAATAACTTTGTTCTATTTTTTTTTTACTCGAATTTTCATTTCTATTTTATCTTAATTTTAATTATTCTGAATTTCTATAATTACAAATTTATAGATCCAAAATTCCAACACAAAATCACCTTATGAATGGCTTGGATGATATAAACATCGGGATGGGCACTATGACTAAGCTTTCAACAGTAGGCATCTTCACCCCAATGTTTCATGCGTGTGGTCTACTTGAGCTTTGAATCTGTCTGAAACATGTTTGGGTCATGTCCAAAAATGGAGTGGTTAAATGGATGGACAGAGAGGGCGTAACATATGCATGTACCACGGTAGCTCCACAGAGAGCTCAGTGCTGCAGCAGGTTGGCATCCAAAGAGAAGTACCACAGCAATACTGTGGCACGGTGTGATGTGGTGTGGCGTGTGAGGAAAGCCTAAATGGTTTTGTTGCTTTTTGCAATTCAACTTTTGTAACTATTCCAGAACATTTATTTGATTTGTATTTCGAACCAAAAGTCATCTCGTTTGAAAAACCCAACAACCATGTTTGTGGGCAGGGGCAACCATTGAAGTCTATAAAAAACTTTTCTGGTTAGTTTTTCATATGCATTCAGTTCTCTCTGCAATACAAATTTTTGCAACAACAGTTCTTTTGGTTTGTCTGGTTTTGTCTTCAAATTAATAACACAGAAGTGGTTGAGGTCTTCGTACATCGAGTGTTTCGGTGTGACAAGAAAACATTTGAGGGTATCTTGACCGTTAATTGTCCAGTATTTCTGTAGCCCTATGAACAGCGTCCGAAGGAAGACAGATCAACTTCAAGCTGAGTGATTTTTATCACGCCTCAAATCTAATTACTTTGTTCTATTTTTTTTTTTACTCGAATTTTCATTTCTATTTTATCTTAATTTTAATTATTCTGAATTTCTATAATTACAAATTTATAGATCCAAAATTCCAACACAAAATCACCTTATGAATGGCTTGGATGATATAAACATCGGGATGGGCACTACGACTAAGCTTTCAACAGTAGGCATCTTCACCCCAATGTTTCATGCGTGTGGTCCACTTGAGCTCTGAATCTGTCTGAAACATGCTTGGGTCATGTCCTAAAATGAGTGGTTAAATGGATGGACAGAGAGGACGTAACACATGCATGTACCACGGTAGCTCCACAGAGAGCTCAGTGCTGCAGCAGGTCGGCATACTAAGAGAAGTACCACCAGATGAAAATCACGGGCGCGACTTGGGTGAGACGCCGGAACCATCGATGTGGGTGGCACCCTGAAACTAGGGCTTACCTGGATGTATTCTTTGTGGATCCATGCCTTCCATCTGTTTCTTCATATTATTTTAGGATGACAATCCCAAAAATGAAACAGATGCAAATTTTAGGTGGACCACACCTCAAGAAACAGTTATCATTCAACCGTGATCATTAAAAACTTCTTAGAGTCCACCAGTAATGTTTATTGACCATCCAATCTATTGATAAGGTCACGTAGACAGGGATGAAAGGAAAAAACAAATATCAGGTTGATAGAAAACTTTTGTGGCTCACAAAAGGTTTTTAACAGTCATTAACCAGTGTTTCTTATGTTGTAGTCCACCCAAAAATTTTATCTTCTTCATTTTTGATACTATAGTACAAAATAATCTGGCAAAGCAGATTAACGGCATGGATCTACAAGGAATACATCCAGGTGGGCCCTAGGGTTCAGGGTCCCACCCACATCGCTGGTTCCGGGGTCTCACCCAAGTCGCGCCCGAAAATCAGCTGCAATCGTTCATATGAGGGAACGTCCATTAAGTGCACCTGGCCCATCATGTGTTCCGTCTTTGGATTCTAAAACATAGGCTGACTCAATACAGATGGACCACAATATAGGGAATGAAGAATAACCATTGATAAAACCTTAAAATTGACGTTGTTGAGCTTACATAAGTTTTAGAGTATACTTATTTATTTTGGTACGTCTCTTCATTACCGCACACGTGAAACAATTTAATAGTGGCATAAAATGTGAAATCCTGAAGAGACAGGTTTGCACCCGTCCTTCTGGCCATATGTCTTAAGAGTGAGACATTTTAGATTGTCTTTATACCCAAATGACTCTTTAGGATCACCGTAAACAGACAGGGTGTTGTACCAGATGGACGGTGTGGATATCACCTACGTGTAAAGTCACTCCATCCAAGATAGCTGAATTGATGCTCTTTGCATGCTTCCCACGGTGGATGGCAACATTTTCAGCCACAAGTTTTTCGTGCTCCTCCGACCATGCGATGCTGGGAAGAGCAAGAGTCACGCCTTAAATGTGAGGCCAGTGGGTGGAAGTGGATAAATTGTCTAATGACCTGTGTTGATAATGGCTTGTGATAGGAGCCCATGGCCCAATAAATTCTCTCCACATGCACCTTATTTTATTACGATGGGTCATCAATGTTGACCCGTTCGCTAGGCCATCGGCATCCAAGGGTGTTCTGGCTGATGTGATAAGAGTGTGTCGTGGATTCGGACCGCAATTCAAGTGATACTTCCAGCGAGGTGCTGATCGGTCCCGTGTGTACACCCCACTATGATTCATGTGCTTTTTGTTAATTTTCCACCCATTATTCGGTGCGGATTGTGTGCTGCCCCCACCAGGACCTAGCCAGAGATGTCCATCCATTTTTTGGGCGTAGATTGGGTACTACCCTCCTCACTGTGATGGTCTTTATCCATACTGCTCATCCATATTAACAATCGTTTTATGGCATGAGCTCAAAATGGAGGCAGATTGAAGGCTCAAGTGGACCACACCACACGAGTTCGTGGGGATTGAATTCCTACCATTGAAAACTTCTCGGGTATCCACTCATGATGTTTATTTTTCGTCCAACTGGCTCGTAAGGTTAGATAAACCTAGATGAAGGGAAAACATAAATATCAGCTTGATCAAAGACTTCTTTGCCCCCTTGGAAATTTTCAACGGTAAGCATTCAATCTCCACCTCTTCCTATGGTGTGTCCCCCCTTGAGCCTTTGACCTTCCTCCTTTTTAGGCTCATGCCCTAAAATGATCTATTAAAATGGATGGACTGTGTGGATAGAAAATCTACATCCCGATCAGCCCCACAGAGTGACTAATAGGACCGTCCATCTCTAACAAAGTCCTGGTACGGAAAGTACCCAATCTGTGCTCACATTTTTCCTGCTCATATGAGGGAATGAACTAAAAACAAGGGAGATTCAATTCTCAGGTGAACCACATCACAAGAAATGGTGGCGATTGAATGCCCACCATTGAAAACTTCATAAGGCCTACGATAATATTTTTTGCCTTCTAACTTGTTGTTTAAGTCACATAGACATGGATGAAAGAAGAACTCAAGTATCAGCTTAATCCAAAACTTTTGTGGTCCCTAAGTAGTTTTGGTGAGCGTTCCATCACTATTATTTCTTGTGGTGTGGTCCACCCTTTTTATGCTCGTTTTGGCACACTTAAGTGGACTAATAAGATGCCGCCACATGTCGACATAGATCAAATGATTCAGAAGATGCCACATGGCAGTTGTGCCTCATGTGGTGTAGATGACTTCAAGATGATGAGTTAGAAACGTGCAACGGAGAGAGCATTAAAGGTTAGAATTCTATAAAAAATTACTTTCTCCAAAAAGCAAAAGTCTCATTAAAGCAAGACTCTCTCTCTCTCTCTCTCTCTCTCTCTCTCTCAACTCTAAAGCTTTGCTAAGGGCAAATGTCTACCGATGCTAAAGTCAAGTGACGTAAGGATCACAACTTTCTAATACGGGAGTCCAGAGAGGTAAGGACTTCTGTCAATGCATGTGAGAGTTTATTTCTTATACATGTGATTATGCATTATAGGTTACACTGATATGGAAAAATCATGGAGATTTACACAGCCGGTCACCCAAATCATTCACGATGTTGAAGACTACGCAAGGCCACCGCCTCCAAGAAGCCTATATAAACAACACTCCACGAAGATCTCCAGGCCTTACACCAATACAACCAAATAGCTCTTATTTATCCGTCCATCATGAATATTTATCTTTAGATTTATTTTAATTTAGCCCAACCCCTCATTGTTGTTCATAGTATGGGGCTTTAGTTTTTAGTTCTTAGTTTATCTCTCTACCATTCATCCATGGTATCTGGTTAGATCGCAAGGAAAATTGCTCAGTTTCGAACGAAAGAGTACTATTGGGCTTTCCTACTACGTACTAGGTAATTCTGTTGGTCATCTTAGTATGAAGTTTGGTCCTCACTACACAACAAATGGGTAGTCAATTCACAATCATCTCACCATGTGCTTGGTTTCAACCAAGACTATGAGCATGCTGTCACCTTATCAGCTATCTCGCTATGAAGTCCAATTTTGATCGAGCAATGAATAGATTGTTTACGATCCGCCCTCCATCAATCGTCTCGCTATGAGGCCCAGTTTAATCGAGCAATGGACAAACGATAATACCGCACATCACGACCATCCTTCTACAAATATTAGTCTTAATTGAGCAACGGACGAATTGTCGTTCCCCAAGTCGATCGTGAATGCCATTATTGTAATAATCATTAATAGAAGAACACTTTTGGCTGATAACTTCTTCTTCCATTATTTTTAATATTGTTGAACTTCGGTAGCAAAATCATGCTGAAAGAACGAGTCCTTAAGTCCGTATGTATAGACCCACGTCTATTGTCACAAGGCAAAAAGAACTCATTCAAAAGGTTTAACCTCTTATACCATTCCACAAATCACCTGAATCAAAGCGCAATATATGTGGCCGAGAGGACTAGATCCGGTGTCCAGTCTTCAATCTATCCATTTTGGTGTAGGGGTGTCAACAATTCGATTAATCCTTGAGTTAGGTAGGCTCTAGCACACCCATGCATCATACTCACACATGAACATCTAATCTAAGCCCTCGCTTACATGTGGTGAAACTTGATTGAAATGAGAGCAAAACACTCCCGATTTGGATATGCCTCATTTTTTCTCATACTCTAAAATGAACTAGCAAAATGGATGAATAGCCTAGATGAAACACATATATTATGGTGGGCCCACAAAACACAGACCAATATCGACCTTGGTACTGGGAGGAGTGATATATAGGTGGGCGCGAATTAGGTGTTACCCCGGGAACAATTTAGTGGGTGTTACCGCTATTGTATGGCCCACATGGATGATATTTTGTATATCCACGCTGTCCATCCATTTCTACATCCCATTTTAGGATGATGTTTCAAAAATTATGCAGATCCAAATCTCAAGTGGACCATACCCCTAGAAACAGTGTGATTGAGTGCTCCACCATTAAAAATTCCAAAGAACCCATTGTAAGGTTTCGGTAATGTTTATTTGCAATCCAGGCTCTTGATAATGTCAATATGGTCTTGATTAAGGGAAAATATAAAGACAAGATTGATCCAAAACTTTTCTGGCCCACAAAACATTTTTAATAGTTATTCATCACTGTTTCCAGTGGTATGGTCCACCTGAGATTTTGATCTTCTTAGGGTTGTGGATCAAATCCTAAAATGATATGAAAAAACAGATAGACCGCCTTGATGTATAAAAAATACATCAAGATGGGCTCCACACGGTTAGGGTAACACCCACTAAGCTGTTCCCGGGGTAACACCTAATTCGCGCCCTATAGAGGTAACCCCCGCCAATAGCTGAATCGCACCTAATGTCAGCGACTACTCTTCGCACATAGCTTGCATCGACGATGTGGACGGCTGGAAGAAAATGACCAGGAAGACCTCGTTTAACATGCACCATTGGTCGTCGGTCCTGATTGTTTGGTGTAATGTCTTATTCTAGGGTGAACCCAAGTCAAATTTGTGAAGCCCCGGTTATCTTAATCTAGGCATATTGCACGTGTGATATTCAATCAAGGGTTGATTTCCAGGAGATGTTTTCTCTAGAATATAATACTCACATGCTGTATTATTATGATAATTCAATAGGTAAAACATATTGGAATGGGAGCCTTTTCATCGACCCAAACCTTCCATATGGGAGAAATGAATAGCTAGAAAAATATGTGCAACATGACCTAGTTCAAAATGTACCATTGGCCCCTGGGCCTGCCCGAGGTGCAAGGGTCAACAAAAATATCTTGTGAAGGCTCAAATGCATCTCAACCTAGAGATTCCACATGCCGTGTTCAAGCAAGTCGCCATTTAAGGCTTGCGTGCTGTTGTTGTTGTTGTCTTTTTTTTTTTTTTTTTTTTGTTTGTTTGTTTGTTGGAGAGACCTCAAATTTTATTAGAGCAGCGGCCAAAAAAGACAACAACCCTGGCCTAAGGGACCTTTACCAACATATACCCACTCAAAGAGTACAAAGACCTCTTTACTTTCCTACTTTCCTTTTCTGATTGCCCCAATCCCAATGTTATCTAACGTAAGAAGACCCCTAATGTGCTTTGGGACCCCTAATTTAAGGCTTGCTAGTATACATCAGATATATTGCAACAAGACACATTTCGACCATGTGCATAGGCTTGGGATCCTTTTCAAGGCCAGACAGTCAAAAAGAGTGAAATGGACATGGCATACATTTTTTAAACGAGGTCTATTACAAAATGTGCCGTTGGCCCACAAGGCCTTGAGTGAAATGTCTTATTTATGGTCATGGATTAATACACGTGTTTTGTGTGTACACCTGACGAGCAATGTGATGTGTCTGGGATTATTTGCTGGCTTGGGATTCTTTTCAGTGACCCCAATTAGCTTTATGGTGGGCCTAACCGTGATGGGATACCTGTGAAAGCTCTCAAAATACAATATCTCAATCCTTTTGTTACTTTTTATTATTATTATTTTTTCTTTTAACACACATCCTACGTGGCACTCAAACCCATGATCTGAGTGTTGGAACGCGGTTGAACCCTTTTGTTATTAGGTTCATAGAAACCATATTAAAAAAGAAAGAGTACGGATCATTTTTCAGATATCCACCATCTGGGGTGAGGAAAATGATTTAAACGGTATGGATCATTGGAAATGTCCCCAGATCCAAAACCTACCCTAATGCAATAATAGGTCGTGATGTATTCTTGCGAAAATCTTTCCACGAAGGCTACCCTCCTTTCTAAAATCGTCATTACGAGATGGGCCCATGATTTGAACTGAACCATATTGTGAACTCTATGCGACAATCCAATGTACAAAAGTTAAACTCGATGGATTAATTTGACCAGAAATATCTCTAGATCAATTTAGAAAAATGAAAACAAAAATTCAGTGGCTTCCAGTCAACTTAAAATTCAATGGCTAAAATCATTACGGAATCTTGATTATGTGGCAATAGCTTCGCTACGGTAGTGATGGGAATATAGAGTGTTTGAGAAAAAAAAAAAAAAACAACGCCCTTTGTAGCTTGCCCACTCATTCGCCTATAAGAACCCGTCCCTAACCTGCCTTCTCAAGCAATCTCTCGCTCCTTCTCGACAAATCTCTCTCTCTCTCTCTCTCTCTCTCTCTCTCTCTCTCTCTCTGAGAATGGAACTTACTCATAGGATTCTACCCATTTCCAATTATCGTTCTCGTTTTCCTGGACTGAGAAAACCTACCTATATAAATTCCCAATGTCCTCCACCTTTCTCTACTATGTCTGGAATCTGCAGAAAGACATCTAGACATTGCATTCGAACTTCCCATGCTACTACCATGCCATATATATTTGAATCAGATGCTTCCCGAAATGAATCTTCCACAAAGACACTATGGGAGGAAGAGGTTGTCCCAGCTACCATTGGGAAGTTCGGGAGGTACGGAGGGAAGTACGTGCCCGAGACACTCATTAGTAGCTTGAGCCAGCTCGAAGATGAGTTCAACTCCATTATCGGAGATGCCCAATTTCAGGTTTGCTGTTAGACTGGCTTGATCCTTGATTATCTTAAGCCATGTTTGGATGCACAAGATTCTGTTTAGGCTAAATAAAAAGGAATTTTCTTTTTATATTTAAAATAGGAAATATTTCACTTGCAATTTTGCAACCTGTTGCGCATGCCATTAACCTATGTACATGATGACTTGTAGGAGGAGTTGGCAGCGATGCTGAGAGACTACGTCGGTAGAGAGACACCTCTATATTTCGCCGAAAGGCTAACCGAGTTCCACAAGAATGCCAATGGAGATGGGCCACTAATATATCTTAAGAGAGAGGATCTCAATCACACTGGGGCCCACAAGATTAACAATGCAATTGGACAGGCAATGCTTGCCAAGCGGATGGGGCGAAAACATGTTGTGGCAGCCACTGGAGCTGGGCAGCATGGCGTTGCAGTGGCTGCTGTGTGCGCCCGGTTCTCCTTGCAGTGTACGATATACATGGGTTCACTAGACATGGAGAAACAATCCTCCAATGTACTCTTGATGAAGCTACTAGGTGCTCAGGTATGTTATTTATATTATCGGCCTTGAGTTTGACCCATTTCCAGCCCGTTTATTAATTTGTGGTGATCGGGACCTTTTATCATGTGTTGGCCGGCCCACTTATGGATGAGGTAGAAAGTTCAGTCCCATCTATAACCATGGGCCTAATGGTCAGGCTCAAGCCCACACCAGGCTAGGCCTGCTCATTGATAGAGTGATACCAGGTTTTTAAAGATCATGTTTACAACAACCATTTATGTGCGTGTAGGTTGAAGGTGTTGAGGGAAGTTTTAAAGATGCAACTTCGGAAGCAATTCGGTCTTGGGTCGGTAACCTAGAGACGACTTTCTACTTGTTGGGGACCGTCGTGGGGCCCCACCCATGTCCAACCATGGTTCGTGAATTTCAAGCTGTGATTGGAAAAGAGACAAGGAGGCAGGCAATGGAGAAATGGGGTGCTAAACCGGATGTCCTGGTTGCTTGTGTTGGAAGTGGGTCGAATGCAATGGGCCTGTTTCATGAGTTTGTGGGAGACGATGATGTGAGGTTGATAGGTGTGGAGGCCGGTGGATTAGGGCTTGAAAGTGGGAAGCACTCTGCCACCTTGGCAAGAGGAGATGTGGGCGTTTATCATGGGGCCATGAGCTATTTACTACAAGATGATGAGGGCCAGATAATTGGGCCCCACTCCATTGGTGTAGGGTATGTATTCAAATACTTATTCCTTGTAATTTCAAACAAATATCTCTGATTGTATGGGGGGATCCTACTGTGCGCCTGGCAGACAG
This sequence comes from Liriodendron chinense, assembly GCA_003013855.2. Lineage (NCBI taxonomy): Eukaryota > Viridiplantae > Streptophyta > Magnoliopsida > Magnoliales > Magnoliaceae > Liriodendron > Liriodendron chinense. The sequence continues at coordinate 2,036,824 of PVNU02002353.1, forward strand.
CAAGCTGTATTGAGACCACCTTCTACTTGGCCCTGCCATGGATGGACAACAGTTCAGAGCCCATGCCAATCCTGGCCATCACTTTTTTTTTTTCTTTTTTTTCTTTTTATGCCAACTCTCTGCTATTCTTATTTTGCTACCGTCCATTTGAAGGCTACCTATTGGATGGCTGTGATCTACTTAGAATGGTTTTGGAGCTGAAGACCATGCACAGCAAGGCCTAATAGCTGCCCGGTTCCAATCCCACTTGGATCCTACCATGCTTATGGCAGTAGGAAGGTTGTAAGTTATTGTCTCACCTTCCTTCTGAGGTTAGCAGATTGAGGTCGGGGCCTCACTCAACACCGTTAAGGTGCTGACCTAGCATTGATTGATTGGGACAGGGACTGCAGTCTGTATACAAGAGGTTGTTAAGAGCATGTTAGAAAGTTGTACGGTTTAAGTTGTTATGTCTCTGACTTTGAAAGGAATTTGTCCAATTAAATCTCACCACACTATGACGCATGTGCCCATCCAACTCAAGAACCAAGCCCTGCATGGGAGCTGTCCTGTGGGGTTCCACGTTCTATCAAAGCCCTTTTTGTTGCAGCTTATATATCAAATAGTTATTATAGTCCCATCCAAAAAAAAAAAAAAAAAAACAGCCGGGCCAATGGTTTGAACTGCTTAGATTAAAGTCGAATTTGGCACTGGTTAAGTGTCTGATAAACATGATATATGTGTTTTTCTCAGGTTAGAGTACCCAGGAGTTGGACCAGAGCTCAGCTTTCTCAAAGACACCGGTCGCGCTGAGTTCTACACCGTCACCGATCAACAAGCTGTGGATGGTACGTTAATTAAAAAAAAATGGCAAATATAAAATTACCCGTCTGTGGGAACGACCTTTTGGTGATCCAAACCGTTCATGAGTGGTATGAACAGTGGACAGAGCTAACTTCCCCATCAGATGGTCCTAGTTGCTTGCTTCAATTTAAGTGTGGACTGTTAATTGTAATTGTTCATGTTCGTAGGATGGATTGGATCATCTGATTTGGAAGATATTGAGGAATGGCCCTGTGAATTCCACCAGATCAACGGATTAAATTACTGACTTGTACAATTAAAATATGCTAGGCCTATCTAAGATTTGTAGTCTAAAAAATCTGACCATTGGTTGTGTGTTTCTAATGCAGCATACAAACGGTTATGCCGACTAGAGGGTATAGTTCCAGCATTAGAGGCGTCCCACGCATTGGCATTTCTAGAGAGGCTCTGCCCTACCTTGGCCAACTGCACAAGGGTCGTCGTTACTTGCAGCGGCCGTGGAGACAAGGACGTTCCCACCATCTTCAAATTCAATCATGGTCTGGATGGAGAGATGGACACTTTATGAATCCTAGGGTTCTGATCTTCCCATAGCCTGTGCAAATAGGCTCAATCCAAACCATTGACCTGCTCTAAAAGTCTTCCTGACTTCAAGGTTACTGAAATGTTTTCAGGAGAGGATGATGTGTGTAGGAGCTATGATAAGCCCATACGTGTGTACAATGTCAGTTAATGCACACGCCACCACATATGCCAACATGGCAGACAGGCTAAATGTCCAAATCATGCATCAGGTAGACCTCACTGTTTAGATTTTAATGCCCAAATAAAATAGATGGTCCAACTCAGCAGGTGTGTGGCACCACGCATTAGAAATAAATGGACGGGTCAGAAATCTTTGAACTATTATTTTTCACAACCATTCATTTGTTCAGTTAATATGGCCTACCTGACTACCGTACCCATCTGATTGTTGGGACAGGCAGTCAGCATAGTCGTCCTCTTTTGGCTGATGGGTTGGCTCACCTGTCTGCCACACCAGTATCTTCAGTTGCCTGTGTGGCGCATCGTAACTGCTGGGCCTATCTATCTGATTTTTGGGATAAGAAACTACTGATGGTTGGTTTCTGCCTCTGTCTGCCAGGCTAGCATTTGTGATTGCGTCTGTTTGCTAACTAGTACGTGACTCTGGGTGATTGAAGGTCTGTTTCACGTGCAAACTGTGACTTGTACTAGCTAAGAAAGGGGAATGGATTGTTGTAGATGCTATTTAATTTAATATCTTCAACGAGTATACAAACCACATAATGCATAGTGTTTGAAAGGTCTGAGCTATATAAGCTTGTGAGATTACAAAACTTTATGTGACAATCATGCGGCTTAAATGACCACCTTGTCTTGGTGCTAACTGTGTTGTTCATTGAATTTTTGGTTATTTAATTTGACGAATTCCAAGTATGGTAATTACCATACATTCCAGTTTTGTCAGTGCCATCCATTTACTTGGATTGCATCCTGCCCCCGCCCGGATGCATTAAATGCTTAATGCGTCCATGCAGGGCTCCGTGGGGCCCACCATGATGTATGGGTTTTATCCACGCCATCTATCTATTTCTTCAAATCATTTTAAGGTATGAGTCTAAAAATTAGGCTGGTCCAATGCTCAACTGATGTAGAGCGGGCTGTAGTCTTTTTCATGGCTAAGATGGACCAGAGGAAGCACAATTGGAGATGAAAGTGATCAAGGCTGTCAGAATCGTAAAACCATCGTATCTCACAATTCGGGATGAGTTTCGAAACGTATAATATATGACTTTGGGTAGCTCGAGGCTCATGCTAGATTTGTGAGATTTAATCTGATCGACGGTCAAAAGTTTAATTTACTTTGATTTTTACTAAAAATAGTAAGTCATAGATCAAATATAACTTTTAATCCTTTGAGTGGTAGAAGTTGTGCCCAATGTGAAAAGTGCTTAGAAAAATTAAGAGAATAATGTGGTTGGGCCAAATTGAAAGCTTACTAATTTTGGCTGAAAACTAAGGAGTCTAATAGGACTAAAGGTCGTCTATAAATTCTTAGTTTATTATTTATAGTGAGTTACAATTTTAGGGTGTTTGAGTTGGAGTTTAACTCTAAAACTCCGTTCGAAGTTAGAATTTTTTATTTAAACAGTTGTAAGCTCGTTTTTCAGGATCAATCAATTTATTTTGAATTTTCTATGAATTATTCCTATTTTTTTTCTATTTTCCTCGTGGATTCTAGATAGTTCGGTTGAGAAATCTTGGAAGCCTTGTGTATTCAAGGTAGTTATCTAGTGAGGGAGATAATGATCAACCTTACCATGTCCTCGCATCATCAAGTAGACTACACCTTAGGAACCAGTGGCGATAATGAAACTCACCATTGAAACTTGCCTAGGGGTCATTGTAATGTTTATTTTCCATCCAACCAGTTCATGAGGTCATATAGACCTAGATGAAGGGAAAGCACAAATATCATATTTATCCAAAACTCCTGCCACTCGCAAAAGTTCTTAAAGATGGGAGTTCAATACCCACTGTGTGGTCCACTTGAGACTTGGATCTACCTCATCTTGGGTTCATATCCTAAAATTATTTGGAAAAATGGATGGACGACATAGACAAAAGGCGTCCATCATCATGGGCCCAACAGATCGGATTATCGCCAAGACGTTGGAGTTGGATTCCAAAATCCTCAGATGAATGTGGTGTCAACTGTAGTGGATGGACAACATCCAACCCTGTCATGGGTGCAGATGAGGACGACGGTACACTCCCCGCTCATGCCCCTGTGGGAGCATATATCAGGGAGTCATATTTTGTTGCTTTGCTTCGAACACTTGACCATCCGCTTTGATACCATTAGAAGATGGTGTATCAATATATGTTAAGGGACTTTAACACTGCAAAACTTAGGTGAGTTCATCCACGAGAATGTATATGCATTAAGAGCCTGTTTGGGCATCTGTATTAGATGGGTTCAGGTGGTATGGAATTTACATTGGGTCTCATGTCATTTCCATCTAGTGTTTGATAACAACGGTTAGATTTGAATTAATCTTGATATCATGTATCCCAATGCCAATGGTGAAATTTGCTAGATTTTCGGTGGATTTCAAAATCTACTACTGTTGTGGGCCCCACATTAACCCATGTGTTTGATCAATACCGTTCAACCATGCATGCCTTTTACACATGACAATCGAATTGCATATGTGCATAGATGACCAAAATTGCTATGAAAAATGATCCATTAATTACAATTCCATAGTCCGCCAAATGCAGAATTCACATAATACATTGTATTTGCTAGGGAAGGACTTGATCCAAAACATGGCAAAAGATGATGTTAATCCCATCTAACACCATTGTATTGCCGGACATGTAATTAATGTAGAATAAATGATGTCTATCCCATCTAATACTACTCCATCCCATGGAACACCACTGCCCAAACAGGCCCTAAGTGTTTGTACATTGCTCCGGGTGGTGTGTCCCACTTAGGGCCTGTCTGGATGCCACCAAATAAGTTACTTTTTCTACTTACAATAGTAAATAAGTAACTTATTTCAAATAAGTAAGTTTCGTTTATGATAATTAATAAGCAACTTTTTTAACTTAAAAATACATAATCACTTCAGCTAATATTTTTAGCTTTTTTACTTTTTTCACAAGTTGCTGAATAGAGTAACAGAAGACGTGAAAGAGAGTAAAATGATAAGAAAGTTGTTTACCATGTTATGGGCAGTGGATATTGAAGGTGGGCCCCACATGAACAGATAGTGCTGGTGTGCACAGTGGGTGCATGTGATGGGCAGTGGATATTGAAGGTGGGCCCCACATGAATAGACAGTGTTGGTGTCCGCGGTGGGTGCATGTGATGGGCAACGGGTATTGGAGGTGGGCCCCACATGAATAGACAGCGTTGGTGTGCACGGTGGGTGCATGTGATGGGCAGTGGATATTGAAGGTGGGCCCCACATGATGGATAATAACATTGATGGTTGGCCCTACTTGATAGATGACCAACATCAAAGGCAGGCCCTATATAATGAATGGTGCACATTAAAGGTTGGGCCATAATGATGAATTGCCCACATCCAAGGTGGGGCTTGCATGATGGCTGTCACATACAATGAATGGTCCACATCAAAGGTTGGCTCCACATTGAAGGTGGGGCCCACATGATGGACAGTTCACATCAAAGGTGGACTCCACATAATGGGCAATTAATAATGGTGGGCCCCACATGATGGATGATCCACATCAAGGTGGGCCCCACATGATGAACGGTCCACATCAAAGGTCGGGCTAATGAGAATGGTCCATTTCCAAGGCGGGCTCCTCGTGATGGACAACCCACATGGGAGGTGGGCCCAGATGATGGATGGTCCACGTCAAAGGTGGACACCACATGATGGGTGGCGGATATTGAACATGATGGAAAATAACATTGATGGTGGGCCACACATGATGGATGACCAACATCAAAGGTGGGCCCTACCTAATGAATGGTGCACATTAAAGATCCGACCATAATGGTAAATGACCCACATCCAAGGTGGGTCCCACATGATGGATGACCCACATTATTGGGGTTGGCCTCGCTTGATGGACAGTGGATGTGAGGGGGACCAAAAAGACTTGAGGGATGATTACTATTGATGTTGGAAACCAAACATGCTTAATTTTTTACTTTTTGGATGATAACTTTGTTTGCCAAATTTGCTTATCTTCTAATTAAGTAGAAACCAGGATAAGTTACTTATCAAATAAGTAGCTTATCTTAAGTAACTTAAAATCCAAACGGGCCCTTAACATTCTGCTTAATGATGTGCAGTATGAGTCGGTGGTCATTACTTTTCCTTTTAATTTTTTTTTTTCCAAGGTTGATGAGAAAAGTAAGAAATGACAACAAAAAGGTGGCATATACGTACAATCACTCCTTGGAGATGTGTAGGGACAAGAAATGTTGAGGGCCGGTTTGACAATGCTAGTTTAAGCTTTCCTAGGTAGTTTAAATTTTAGAACAACTTAGGGCTTGTCGGCTTGTCCCCCCCCCCCACGCGCGTACACACACTTTTACACTTAAAACTAATATAATCCACTCAGAAGGTGGGCCCAATATTAAAAACAGGTAGATGGGTAAGAAAATTTCAGCCAAGCGTTTTAGAACAGCACATCTATTTTGCAAACTGTTGTCTACTTGACTAGTGCATCAATCTAATTTTTTGGCTAAGGGCATTAATAGTGGTGCCTTGCTAATGGATGAATTGGACCTTCAACCAACGAGCCCTAATGAAAACATGAAGTGTGTACATGAGTTGTACTGAGAAGTGTGTGAACTTAGCAAATCTAATCCATGGAGAAACCTACATGGGCTGGCCTTCAACCCCGCCTTTAACCCAGCCTGCAATACTGCGGGGCCCTCCATGATGACCGTGTGAAACATTCCCTTCATCTGTTTCACAATATCTTGTTATGGTATATCAGAGGTGCACGACCCCTGTTTTCACACGAGAGAGCATTCACGGTAATATGCACAATTGAAATCTTCTTCTCTAGTATACATTTTCTACACAGTTTACATTTATACACTCATATGTATGAAGCTCGATCCCTCTCACCAATTGTTCACGCTGCTGGTTGGTCTAACCCCAAAGTCCTTTTTAGTAATGAAGTGAAAATAGAAAAGTCGAGTACTTTTCGTGACTGTCTTAATAGAATAGTGGCCCAATCTGTAACAACAGAATGGATGGACTTGACTTTTTGACAGGTTGGTGACAACTTGGATCTCTCATACACGTGCAATGTTGGCACATAAGGTGGTCGCTAGGTTAGCTTCCCTTATAAACATGTTTCGCCTTAGTAAAGCACTTTGAAATGTAGTCTTTTTGAAATATTGACAATTTTGTTAATGGCCTATTTGGAATATGGGAAAAGAAAAGAAGAGAATAGCCAATGGATGGCTTTTCCCATAATGGGAATTTTCACCATGTTTGAGTAATATAGGAAATATTAGATTTTAAAATGCATTCATTACTTGAAAACTACAATTAAATTCTCGTGCTTAAAATACGATGTGATTTTTATTTAGATTTTCATTTATCATGAAGACTAAGAGTACTGTAGGTAAAAAAGAGTGAATTAATATAAGTTGAAGGTTCTAAAGGATGAGGCGAAAAACGACATAGATGGAAGTAATAAGAAAAGATGATGGCCTAGGACCTAATTGAAGGTATAACATTAAGAAATAAAAAATAAAAAAGAAGAAGAAGAAGATGGTATAACCCTTGACACAGAGTAATGATGAAATAGGCTTTATGCGACGGGCCCAATTAATTAGAATTAAGCTTAGATGATAATGATGATCCAAACAAGAAATTTGAAATGGAATCTATGCTCAAGGATAATTTTGAGAAGTCATCATTGGATAAACATTATAGTTTTCTTTTCTTTTAAGCAGCATATACAAACAGGCCTATAAAAAAGCAGTCCCTATGGTTCATTTGGCCAACTTTGAAAATGGATTCCGTAGGTTCATTTTTGCACTTTGATGAATGCAATCAAGTAGAAAGAGTTTTAGGTTGAAAGAACTCCTCAGAAAAGTGCGTGCTCGGTTTCCTGCAGAAAAGCTAGTTTGTTGTTTATACCACAAGCCTTACCTAATAATGGCTAAGTTTCTATGAAATTTTACAAGGTTACAGCCATGTATTGTCTTTCATTCTCTTCCATCCAATATGAAAGTTTCATGAAATTACGATTCCATCACCCAAACAAGATAAAGAGATTTTCTTCAAATATTCTGTTTTAAGAAGGGCTACTTTCAACTTCTTGTTCCATGCATACAAGGAGCCATTGAATTGAACGTTTTTTCCACTAATAAAATATCAAGAGGATTTCAATAAAATACAACCTACATCTGTATATAGCACCCAAGACATTATTTTATTTTAAGCCATCACATTCACCAAAGTCATTAGGAGATACAAATGATGAGTTTTTGTTTTCCACCCGAATTAACCCATATTTTCAATCATGATTTGTCTCGTTTCTGCGGAAATAATTAGAGATGCATTTAACAAAGCTAAAACAACTAAGAAAACCATACGAAAACATGGCTAGACATCAGTGGCAGTTCACTCCTGTTTTCAAAGTAGTGGTGACACATCCATCATTAACATGGACAACGCGTATGATATCAGATCTGTTCAACTCATTGGTCAAAGTTCTGATGAAGCATTACCCGCTAAAATCACAGATCAAATGATGTTTTCAATCTGATCACATATCAATTTCCCATTTGATAGCCATAGAATGAACGGTTAGGATCATCTGATCAACAGGATATTCGGTCTATGCTCCATCCATGACGCATTGCACAATTTGAACAGTCTTGACTGTTGCACGCATGCGGCACATGTGTGCTGAATGACTCACCACCATTTTGAAAACGGTGGTGAAAAACATGGAAGTGCTGACCAACAAAGTTGCCTAAAGCCTCCCACCTGCACCTAAACTAAGAGAGAGATTCGGCATATTTTCCAAACGGACAAAATACTCCTTTTGGCCAAGGCATTCCCGATGGAGTTCGTTTTCGCCTCTGTCGCCACTCAGTAATAAGTGGCTACTCGTAAGCTGAGTGGTCGAATGATCAGAACCGTCCATGTTGCGGACTTTTTACTATACAGGCCACCTTAAGAAACATGCATTAATCAGATGATTTCGACCTACACTATGAGATGAGTAGATGAATTTTGATCAATGAAAATAAAAATTTCAAATGACTTGCATCGAACTCTAAAAATTAAAGGTTAGGATGCCTTTTGAAGAGTGGTTATGAGATAATAGCTTCTTTGATGTAGAGCAGGCACAGATCTATTCTTGGCGCAGCTTGATAGTAAGAAGTCAGAATAAAAGCGGACATAGTCCGTTAGATTCGGGTTTAGTCCTATATAAGGCATGACGTAATTGGATCCTAGGCATGTTCCGATAGAACAAATTCATTCCGGATAGGAAAAATTACGATTCGAAGTGTGAATCATAAATTGGCAATTATTTTTTATCCGGGTATTGTAAGTGGGTAGCGTCACTCTGTTTTGAGAGAAAACGCTTTTTCTAATTCAAAATCACAGTTTTAAGAAAAATTTATTATTTTTAGTAAGTTTTAATTCGGACATATCTCATTCATTTTAGAGTTTTAGTATATGCAATCTTCTTAAAATTTATTTTCAATCATACTAAGAATAATCCAACATCATTAAATTAGAACTTTCTATTTTTAGTAAAATTTACTATTTTGAATAAATTTTAATTTAGTTGAATTAGGACTCCTAATTAGGATTTTACTCTCTATATAAGTGATGTAATCAGACCATTATTATTAATTAATAAAATTCCAAAATTTCTTTTCTACTATGGATTAAACAATAACCATGTGGATTTAAAGTTTTGCAAACTTAAGGTAGACAGTGATGATCTTCTTCGTCACACCTTGCCCTGGGTCATTCATTCTTTGTGTGGTAAAGCGTTCAATTCACCACACCACCCAGCATGTGAGATACCAACTATGGCTAAGAACTGAATCTTGATCTGGCCAGACATTTGATAATCATGAGGTGGGCCACACCAGGTATGTGCCCAGGAGGTGCGGCTTGGCTGATGACCTGAACACAAAATGGTGTCAAAGCTCTGTGAGTCCTACCATGATGTATGTTTTTTATCCACACCATCCATCCATTTTTTCAGCTCGTTTTAAGGCATGAGACAAAAAATGAGGCAAATACAAAGCTCAAGTGGACCACACCTCAGGAAACAGTGAGGAGAATGATGTCCACTGTTGAAACCTTCTTAGGGCCCACAGTGATGTTTATTTGTTATCCAACCTCTTTATAAGATCACAAAGAGCTGATGGATGGAAATCAAACACAAATATCATCTTGATCTAAAACCTCAGTGGCCTCCAAAAAATTTCCTACGGTGATTGTTCAATCCCCACTCTTCCGTGTGGTGCGCTCTACTTGAATATTGGATCTGCCTCGTTTTTGGTCTCATGCCTAAAAATGAGCTGGAAAAATGGATGGACGGTGTGGTTAAAACACATACATAATGGTGGACCCACAGAGCTTTTACACAAGCTTGCTGGATGGTGTTTGGGTCATCAGCCAACCCGCGTCTGTGCCCCGGTCAGCACATCTTATAACGGAACCTGCCTAATTTTTAGGCCACGGCATTTGCAGTCTGGGACCCTCCTGATGAAAAGCCCATGTTGTTGGGCTTGGACGCCTCAAACCTTCTTGCATGAAGACCACCGACCGGTCGGCCGATCGATCGGGCAGTTTCCTTTTTGGACTTGGTTTCTTGCGCGGTTTTGCGCAAGGAGTTTCTAATTCTAGTTTTCTCCTATTTAAGGAGATGTAATCCGAGATTAGGGTTGCCGCCAGTGGCCGCCAGTGGGCCAAGGGATTGAGAGGGTTCTAGGGTAAGAGAAAGAGCTAGGGAGGAAGCTTGGAGTTCTCTGGGATGAGGGAAAGGGCTGTGTTTGTCCTTCTCATGTGAGAATTAGCTTCGAGTAGCTTGGGATTTCTCTTGTGGGCTGTGATCCAGGGTATTTCTTCTGTAATCTCTTGTAACTTCTAATTCATAGTGGATTGATGTCGCTTTGTGCCGTGGTTTTTTTACCCTTGAGGGGTTTTTCCATGTAAAAAATCGGTTTGCCTTCTTGTGTGTGATGATTTGCTTGTTGATTGCCATTGTGGTGTGCTCCTCGCCTGCTTTGATTGCTTCCGCTGCGGGGCTCCTAACCCCAACAAGTGGTATCAGAGATAAAAGTTGGGAAGGAGGCAGAGAGAATCTGAGACGAGACATCAATGAGATCTTCTAGCATGGGATTCGTTGTGGAGAAGGATTCCGTGAAAGAAAAATCGGTATCTATGGAAGAAGTAGAGCTGAGGAAGGTGGATCGGTACGCCAATTTCTCAATCAGGTTTATCGACTGCGATCGGGTTTGATCGGGAGCACTATTCATGGTGGAGCTGTGGGATTGGTAGCGGGATCCACGATTGCTTGTGTGTGGCATGCGCAAGGGCCACATGAGCGAGCGGGTGATGAGGTGCAAGTTTGAAGTGGATGAGGCATGAGAAGTGGTAGAGCTATGATGACAACGAAGTAGAGATGAAGATGGTGCGTGGCGAGATGTTGCATGAAGATTTGAGTCGTGGTGGAGTTTGTTGGCCTTGGACGCCTCAAACCTTCTTGCATGAATACCACCGACCAGTCGGCCGACCGGTCGGTCACGTTGGAGATGAAGAGAGCAAGTTGCTGGAGCCTTTTTGGGCCATCCAACCGGTCGGTCGACCGGTCAGGCAATTTCCTTTTTGGACTTAGTTTCTTGCGCAGTTTTGTTTAAGGAGTTTCTAATTCCGATTTTCTCCTATTTAAGGAGATGTAATCCGAGATTAGAGTTGCCGCCAGTGGCTGCCAATGGGCCAAGGGATTGAGAGGGTTCTAGGGTAAGAGAAAGAGCTAGGGAGGAAGCTTGGAGTTCTCTGGGATGAGGGAAAGGGCTGTGTTTGTCCTTCTTATGTGAGAATTAGCTTCGGGGTAGCTTGGGATTTCTCTTGTGGGCTGTGATCCAGGGTATTTCTTCTGTAATCTCTTGTAACTTCTGATTCATAGTGGATTGGTGTCGCTTTGTGCCGTGGTTTTTTACCCTTGAGGTGTTTTTCCACGAAAAAAATCGGTTTGCCTTCTTGTGTGTGATGATTTGCTTGTTGATTGCCATTGTGGTGTGTTCCTCACCTACTTTGATTGCTTCCGCTGCGGGGCTCCTAACCCCAACACATGTCTCACACCCACCAGCCCAAAGTAGGGTTGCATCTACTGCATTAAAAAATTCATCTCCATACGAGGTGTGTGTGGGACATACAGCTATGAACTTCCTTTCTAGCTAGCCTCTTCCTTACCCCGAATAGTAGCACTCGTTCTGTTATAAAGCCCCATCCCTCACCTGCCTTCTTTCTCTGTGAAAATGGAGATTACTCATAGAATTCTACCCATTTCCCATTATCGTTTGCATTTTTCTATACTGAGAAATCCTACCTATCTAAGGTCCCAATATCCTTCATCTTTGTCTACCATGCCCGAAATTTACAGCAATACATCTACACGTTGCCTTGGAACTTCCCATGATACAACAACGTCATACATATTAGATTCAGATGCTTCCAGAAATCAATCTTCTACGAAGACACTTTGGGAGAAAGAGACAGCCACGGCTACCAACGGGAAGTTTGGGAGGTATGGAGGGAAGTTTGTGCCGGAGACGCTCATCAGTTGCTTGTCCCAGCTTGAAGCTGAGCTCAACTCCATTGCCGGGGACCCATAATTTCAGGTTTGTTTTTAGAATGGCTTAGTCCTTGATTATCTTAAGCCGTGTTTGGATGCACAAGTGAACTGCATTGTGAAGATTCGGTTTTGTCGGTTTAAATTAAATAAATTGACCAATCTACATTATAATTACTAGTTTTGCAAGGAAGAAATCTCAAGTTGGAAGTGGTTTCTTTGAATTACAACACTCCAATTATCTTACACCTGTTTGAAGAGCACGGTTTCAAGACTCAGTGAATCAGATCGACTTGTTTGGTCCTCAGTTGACTCACAACTTAGCTGAGTCGATTTCAATTCTGACTCGTGGTGAGGACCAGAGACTCAGGTCCTGAGTTCATGGGCAACTCAATTGGAATAATGGAAATTCACTTGTGAGTTTTGGTTGCACGTGCCATTAACCTGTGTACATAATGACATGTAGGCGGAGTTGGCCACGATGCTGAGGGACTACGTCGGGAGAGAGACACCTCTATACTTTGCTGGAAGGCTCACTCAATACCACATGAATGCCAATGGAGATGGGCCACTTAGATATCTTAAGAGAGAGGACCTCAATCATAGTGGGGCCCACAAGATCAAAATGCCATTGGACAGGCAATGCTCGCCAAGCGTATGGGGCGAAATTGTGTCGTGGCAGCCACCGGAGCTGGGCAGCACGGCCTAGCGGTGGCCTCTGCATGTGCACGGCTCTCCTTGCAGTGTACAATATACATGGGCTTGCTAGACATGGAAAAACAATCCTCCAATGTACTCTTGATGAAGCTGCAAGGTGCTCAGGTATATTGTTTATATTTTGGACCTCGAGTCTAGCCCATATCCAGCCCTTTTACTAATTTGTGGTAAATTCGCCGTGAACCTGGTTCAAACCAGGTCTAAGAGAACATTAAGAACCTTTTATCATCTGTTGGCCCACTTACCATTGGGGTTGAAAGTCCAGTTCTGTCTATAATCATTGGGCCTGAGTCAGGCCCAAGCCCAGACCATGGTGGCCTTTCCTTTGATAGAGCTATTACAAGTTTTCAAAACGCATGTCTACAACAACTTCGTGTGTGTAGGTTAATGGTGTTGAAGGAAGTTTTAAAGATGCCACGTCGCAGCAATCTGCCATTGGGTTGAGAACCTAGCGACAACCTTCTACTTATTAGGGACTGTCGTGGGGCCCCACCCATGTCCAACCATGGTTCGTGAATTTCAAGCCGTGATTGGAAAAGAGACAAGGAGGCAGGCCATGGAGAAATGGGGTGGTAAACCAGATGTGCTTGTTGCATGTGTAGGAAGTGGGTCGAATGCGATAGGCCAATTTCATGATTTTGTGGGAGATGCTGATGTGAGGCTGATAGGTGTGGAGGCCGGTGGATTAGGCCTTGAAAGTGGTAGACATTCTGCAACATTGGCAAGAGGAGAGGTGGGCGTTTATCATGGGGCCATGAGCTATTTGCTGCAAGATGATGATGGCCAGATAATTGGCCCCTACTCCATTGGTGTAGGGTATGTGCTCAAATGCTTCTTTGTTGTAATTTCATACATGTGTGGCTAATACCTCTAAAATCTTTTAGAGGAATGATACAATACTTCTGGTCGCATGGGAGCTCCCACTATTTTTAGGCAACTCCCAAAAAATATTGGGGCCCATTGTTCGAACGGCCTAGATTGGATGCATATATGCCAAACTAATAATAATAATAATAATAATAATTCTAGTTCAGTTTTGCATTGTTTTAAGTGTTTGATAAACATGCTATACTTTTGTTAGCTTAGAGTACCCAGGAGTTGGACCAGAGCTTAGCTTTCTCAGAGACACAGGGTGCGCCGCTGTAGAGAGTTCTAAAGCGTAACAGATCAACAAGCTGTGGATGGTACGTTAATTTCAACAAGAGGACATATACAATGATCTGTCTATGGCGCCCACCTTTTGGTGATCCAAACCTTTCATAAGTGGGGACAACATGGTGGATGGGAACTAACCCTAACAGTTTCCCCCCATCAGATGGTCGTAATTGTTTCCTTTGATTTAAGTTTGGAGCGTTAGTTTTGATTGTTGATTTTCGTCAGATGAATGGGATCATCTGATTTAGAAGATATCGAGGAGTGGCCCATTAAGATGGTAAACTCCACCAGATCAATGGATTAAATTACTGAAAGTTGGTACTACTTGTGCTGTTAAAATATACTGGGACCAACAGAATATTAGGTTTCTTTCGACCTAGGATAATGTAATGCCTTTAAAAAAGAGGACCCACAGACCGGTATACTCAAGATTTCAGTTCCTGCAAGTAGGGCCATGGTTCGGTGTTCCAACTACTGGGCCCACAGCGAATGGATGATGTCCAAAAATCTCCTTCACAAGGAAAATTCCTAACCTTTTCGACTATGGCTTGCGAATCATAGTTTAAAACTCGGAAAAGCTTTATTCGACTTGACCAGATTCTCTAAGAATCTAGAAAAACTTGATCTGGTCACGACTCAGTCAAAACTTAAGAAAACTCGACTTGATTGGGCAAAACTTCATAAAAAGTTGATAAAACTGGACGTGACTTGGCATGTCGACATTGTTTTCATGGAACTTGGCTCAAGGCCTTGGGTTGATTCAAGCTTTCATGTTTTTTATACTACACTGCAAATGGATGGTCAAGAAGAAGACTATAATAATGGTCCACATTCAACTGAATAAAGTCCCAAGATCTATGGATAGGATTTGCTATCTAATAGATTTTGGGCCATGGTCCATCCATGGTGTTCTGAGTACTGAATCATGTTCCCCACTTGTCCATGCTGAAAACCTCTCTCTCACATATACATCTGATCTGGCCATTGGTTGCATATGTCTAATGCAGCATACAAACGGGTATGCCGACTAGAGGGAATAGTCCCACCACTAGAGGCGTCCCATGCATTGGCATTTCTAGAGAAGCTATGCCCTACATTGGCCAGTGGCACAAGGGTCGTCGTTACTTGCAGTGGTCGTGGAGACAAGGACATTCCCACCGTCTTCAAATGCAATCATGGTCTGAATGAAGGGATAGACACGTTACGAATTCTTGGTTTCTGAATTGCCAATAGTCTGTACGAATGGGCTCAATCCAAACCATTGACCTGCTCGGACCCACCACGCATGGGGCCGAATGGGCTCAATCCAAACCATTGACCTGCTCGGACCCACCAAGGATGGGGCCGCTCCAAAAGTCTTCTTAACTGCAAGGTTACTGGAACGTTTCCAAGGGAGTACGATGTCTGTAAGAGCTATGATAAGCCAACGTGTGTGAACAAGTCAGTTAATGCACATGCCACAATATATGCCAGCATGGTAGACTGGAAAATCTCCAAACCATGCATCAGGTGGACTTCACAGTGTATATTTTACTGCCCAAAGATAAAGGCGGTCCACTCAGCTATTGTGCCATGATATTAGAAATAAATGGAAGGGTTAGAAATCTTGGGACTATTGCTTTTCACAACCAGCATTTATTCAGTTACTGTGGTTCACAGGACGACTGAACCCATTTGATTGTTGGAACAGGCAATCTAACGTAGTGGTACTCTTTTCACTGATGGGTTAGCTATTGGGACGCAGATTTCCTGGGAAATGCTTTATGTGGGGGCCAACGTGATGTTTGTGAGAAATCCACTCCATTATTGAAATATTTGTAGCCCTACAGGAGTTTTGAACTAGGCTAATATTTTTTTTTTTCAGTTCATCCCAATAGGAATGACGTAATGAACAACATGGATTTGATATAAATATCACTATGGTCTCAATGTTGGGAATTTCCCCCACCCACCTTTTCCTATAGTGCAGCCCTTAGTCCGGGATCCAGCTCATTTTTGCTCAAATATCTTGAAATAAGCTCGCGAAACAGTCACAAACACCATGGGGAACTTCCTGCAAATGCTTTGGCGGGAAATCTCCGTCCTTGCTATTGCTCCTTATTTGTACCAAAAGCTGACAGATCAGATATATGGAGTTAGCCCAGTTAGCACGCCTAAGTTCCCAGAAGGCAGATAATATTTACGATTACCAACTTAGTAGATAAGGACGAGTATCCGTTATAAACACACGTTAGAAGCAAGTGACATTTTAAAACGCAGTAACTGCTCATTCCTATTAGAAGCATGTGAAGGTGTCAATAAATTGTAGAGGCAAATACAAAGAAACAATCAATCAATCTCAAAATCTTATACCCAAAATACAAACCTATACCAATACAATGCTGATGATGATTTTAGCATAGCTTCGTAGCTTAGTATTCCTCCACCATGCCTCACCCATGGATACTTAGCTTATGAGTAGCAACAGATTGTCCCTATGATCACCCATGAGTATCAATAGTACCCTTCTGTTTGTACCTGTGCATTGGACCTAAAGGAAGACTATAGCTTAGAATCTGCCTGCCTACACTCATATGTTGGGCCAACCGAAGTTGTAATTGTTAAAAAAGGGTGTTTTTTAAAACATTTTTAAAAGAAAAAAGGTGTTTGGTTTTTTGTCCTATATCGGATGGGAGAAAAGTTTTTACCTCTTTATAAGTAGGGTGTTGTGCACCTTACTTATTTATGGTAGAAGAGATGGAGAATGGTGGCTTGCGTTTCGCACTGGAACACCGCGCACGGGCTCGGTCTCGGGCTCGGGCACGGGCTAGGTGCGAGGGCGTGGGCACGTGATGCAGTGTGGCTGTAAAGGCGCTAGTGGCGCACTTGGCACTTCGCACGTGCTGGGTTCGGAACAGAGGAGGTACTGTGGGTGGGAGGTCTGACAGAGAGACTTCTCTGCTTTTTATAGAGAGCTGTAGGGCTAATTAGAGGGACCTGTGTAACTGCTCATACAGTAACGGTCCATACCATGCAGTAACAGCTGCATGTGGCTAGCCCAACAGTCAGAAACGGTAAGCCATTGAGTCTAAACAGCCAACATGCAGGTGCATAACTCTCACTTGCACAACAGTCAGAAACTGCCATAAACGGCTAGTTTCTCACAATAACCAGAAAACGGCTAGTGCCATTATGGCTCTGGACCAAAACTGCCAGCCACCTTTGTCTATATAAACCGGACATGTCTGGTTCATTCCAATAAAACAACAACAACAGCAATCACAACTTCGAATACTGAACCAGCACCCATCTTAGTCTTAGCCTCTCGGTTTGGTTGAAATAAACCAAACCACTTAGACCAGTGTAGTAATCTATTGCTGCCAGAAGAAGACTGTCATTCTTTTCTTTTTTTCTTTTTCTTTATCTGCCAGACTGTGTTACTGAGTTCCATAGTGGTTCCTTCGTTTCTTGCTGAACGCAGAACCACATAAGGCTCATTGTATCCTGGAAGCAATCCACCTGCAACCTATCAGCAGAATCAAAATTATATTGAGTAGGGGTGAATTACGCTTTAAGGACAGCGTGTTTTTCACGTGCTTCAGCCTGTCCCTTTTTTCTCGGTTTTTTTCAATTATTTATTTTTAAATATCAGAAAATTTTCAACAGTAATTTCTAGTATTGTATCACTCCGCTCATCAGCATGCAACTTCAAAAGCACTCTGCTGCTCTCCGCCTGGGTAGCCTTTGTGTTAACACATTACGATTCATCACATTTCGAAATCTGCATCCATCTCGTCCCAATTCTGCCTGTTTAATAATACAACTGCTGTGCCTTCACAAGTCCTTGATTGGCAAGGAAAAAAAGGGATCATTGGAGGGGAGCCCCAGCCTCCACAAATCATCTGGTTTAATAGACGAGCATAACATTGTTGGACGAATAGACGTGGTTCATTGAACCATAGACCGCTCTGTCTTAATGCCAGGGTCAGCGGTGAATCACGGTTTGGACCGGACCCACATCTGTCCTGGCACGCCCATGCACAGCAAAACCATGCATTCCGCGTGGCCGAAAACCACATCAACGCACCTGTATGTACCACACAAGTATTTGTGGTTGCCTGCACATTAACGTGACTCACCTAACTACTGGGACTTGTGTATCTGATTCTTGGGACAGGATGTTAATCGTAGATTGCCGAATCTACTCAATCAGGCCCACTTTACAGAAAAATCTTACACAGGAATCTACTGTGGTTCTATCCTAACTGAGGGGTTGGCTGCTTCTGCCAGGCTAGCATTTGTGGTTGGGCGTGTTAACCGACTTGGACGTTCCTCAAAGGTCTGTTTCATGAATAAACTGTGACTTGTACACGTGAAAATGATGCTAAGGAGTACAGGTTAGCATTTATGGCTTCGCGTGTTAACTGACTTGCACGTGCCTCTGGCTTATCAAAGGTCTGTTTCATGAACTGTGACTTGTACCCGTGAAAATAATGCTGAGTATGGATTCTTGTCATTAAGTACTATTTAAGGGCTAAAATGCTGTTGAGGGCCATAAAAGAGGCTATCAAATCAATTACACAACCTCAAGATCCATTCTATAGAGTTTGCAATGTGTTGGACTTTATTAGACTTTATTATATCTTCATCAAATAAATTCCATCCTCATAGAGTTTGTGATATGTTAAATTTTATCATATCCTTCAAAATATAGAATCTTAATCCATAAACATTACTTGTAACTTTATAAATGATCAGAATAGGTGTTACTCGTGCAACAACTTAGTGGGGGACACGGCTTAGGTGGATCGGTGGATCCCTGATTGTGGGGCCCAGTGTCATATATTTGCCTAACATCCATGCCACTGTTCATCCATTTTGAAAACTCATTTTAGGTCATGATCCAAAAAATGAAGCAGATTCAAATCTCAGGTGGACCACAATACACAAAACAGTAGTAATTGACCATTAAAAACCTATCATGGGCCACAAAAGTTTTGGATCAAGCATATATTTGTATGATCTCTTCATTCAGGTCTTTATGACCTTATAAACATGTTGGATGGAAAATAAACATTCCGGTAGCCCCCATGAAAATATTAATGGTGGGGATTCAACCACAACTGTTTCATATGGTGTGGTCTTCCTAAGATTTGGATTTGCTTAATTTTGTACATAATGTCATAAAATGAGCTGTGAAAATGGACGGACAGTGTGGATGTAATGTAGATACATCAAAGTGGGCTGCACAGTCAGGGATCCCACTGACCTCAGTAGATCCAAGGATCCACCAAACCGCGCCACCTAGTGGGTGTTGCCCTTATCCTTTGGGGCCCACTTTGATGAATGTTTTTTTTTTTTTTTTTTTTTTTTTTTTTATAATCAACATTGCCCATCCAGTTTTTGAGTTATTTTAGAAGGTTGTTTCAGAACTTAAGTAGATACAAATCTTTGGTGGACCATATCATTGGAAAAAGTGGTGAATGACCATTAAAAACTTCTTTGGAGGGCTACAAAAGTTTTGGATCAAGTTGACTTTTTGTATTTTCCCTTCATCCAGGTCTATTTGACCTTATCAACGGGTTGGGTGGCAACCGGACGTTATGGATCTGCTTAAGGTGGGCTTTGGGAAGTTTTTAATGGTGGGTGTTTATTCACCACTGTTTCTTGTGTTGTGGTCCACCTAAGATTAGGATCTACTTAATTTTTGGGACCACGTTCTAAAATAGGGTGGGAAAACGAATGGAGAAATAAAACACATCATCAAGGTGGGACCCACGAACATGTTAACACTGACTAAGGTGTTACCCCCACCTAATCGGCTCCCTTCGTAGAATATTTACAAGAGATTTTCATTAGTTAGGATTCCACATTTTGAAGGATAATGATAAAGTCCAACACATTACAACCTCCATTTTTTTTTTTTTTTTTTTTTTTTTTTTTTTGGAAAATGGTGAGACAGCCCACCAAAAAATTATTGAAAAAGGGCTAATTACATGCATGCTCATTTGGGTGGGCCCACAAAAAAAACCGGGCCACACCTATCATATACTCTAACCAAATCTGAGCACCCCCAGGCCGACCAGGCCACCAAAAAAACCAATCTGGGCACCCCCAAGCCCACCAGGCCACCAGCATATTACAACCTCTATCAGGATGGAACTGATTTGATGAAGAAATGATAAAGTTCATCACATTGGAAACTCTATCAAGATGTATCCCTCGGTTGTGTAGTTGATTTGATAGTCTCATTAATGTGAGCCTGTTAGTTTTCACCAATAATTACTAAGGTAATGTAAACAGAATTGTTAATGCATGGTCCATCATGCACATCTCGAGATTTAATAATTCATGATTATCAACCGAAATGTCTATGATTCTAATCAATTGATCCATTGGTCAATAATCTTTGTAATACTAAAGATGCAGATAAGAATTGGAATATACTAACCTGATTTTAGGGAATATCCTTTGGGTGGAAAGACTCCCTAATCCACTCCAGCCATGAACTCGATATGTTGGGGTTGGACTTAATGAATTGCCCCTCAACCATTGAGTTGAAGGTCTTTGAAGAGAATGGATCTCCCTAATCCACTCCAGCTTTTTGTGGTGTGGTCCACTTGAGCTTTGGATCTGCCTTATCTTCGGCTAACGTGCGCCCTAAAATGATCTCGAAAAATGAATGGGCAATGTGGATATAATGAATAGATCGTGGTGGGCCCACAGAACTTGGTGACAGTCAACACACCACCTGAGGTCGGTGGTGTGTGGCACACCGCACAATCCTCTCCACAATTGAAGTAAGGGAGGGATGCGTTCCTCCACTAGTCTACTTAAGCTATTCTTCAAGAACTGTGAGTGGGGTACCATGAGGTTTGTGTATTACATCCAACCTGTCATGCAAGATCACCTCACTGTGAAAGCTGTATGTTGCCAAAAATTAAGTTAATTCAGCCATAACGTGAGCCACTACTAAATTTGTAAGGTTATTGGATGGATGTCCACTGTTTTCTATAGTTTGGTCTACCCAGTAATTCCGTGAACCTGGCTTTTAGTGCATCCCATCAGCATGGCAAGGCTTATGCCCTGCACACGTTGGATGGCATATGATGATGTAGTAGGACCGATAAAAAAGTAATGATGCAACCATTGGAAAACCTCCAAAATTCAGAACCAGTACCGTCTAAAAACAGCAGCAGATCATGGGTCTTCACTCTGGTTGGATACTGCCGGGAAGATGTGGCGGGATTAGAACGTTGCTAGAGATGTGGCAACTGAATAACAGCTTTCAAACCAACGAGTGGGCTGGACATGTGTACGACGTGGTGAGATTTCATTGGATGATAGGCCTCCTTAGATGAGTATAGAGTCGGGTACCAAACTACGTTCAAATATGTGCGTTGGCCCAACTCTGAAAGGGCCTACCCTCCAATCAAATCCCACCACATGGTGCTTGTACTGAGCTTAGTATAGCAGGACAATACTGGGTCAAGTTCAGTAAGGGATTTTGATTTTCTAAATTCAATTATAATTGAGAGTACATATATAGTAGCGCAGGCGTAGATGTAGTGAGATTGATCATTGTCTCTCTCACAGATAAATATCTTGAATTCATAAGGCCTCTAGGACTCCTCAATCGGATTTCCTCGAATCTATGAGGAAAAACTCTCAAATTCACGATAAAAATGTAAAAACTCAAACTTTTATTAAGAATAACTAAAGATGAATGAATCATAACAAGTCTAAGTTACTATTTATAAAGTAAAATAACCCTACAAAACTCTAAAAACATAATAGAGAAGAATCCTAATCAATTAGAAAGAAATTTGAAAAAACGCGAAAATATGTCCTTGTGACAGTCCCGAGCTGTCGGGCGCCCGAAACTATCCAAAATTATCCAGATACTAAGTCTGAAATTCTGGCTGAATTTTGGGCGACCATCGGGAAACTGTCGGGCGCCTAATGATGAACAAAATTGTTCAGAGAGTTGCTGGTCCTCCTAGGGGAATTCTGGACGCCCAATTAAGTGTTGTCGGGCTCCCGGCGATACCGATAGTCCAAAA
Organism: Liriodendron chinense; assembly: GCA_003013855.2. NCBI lineage: Eukaryota > Viridiplantae > Streptophyta > Magnoliopsida > Magnoliales > Magnoliaceae > Liriodendron > Liriodendron chinense. The sequence goes on from PVNU02002353.1 coordinate 2,058,906, forward strand.
GTGTTGGGAATCCAGAATTCCTTATTTTTTGCCACTTTTCCTTGGATCTTTTTTTAGTCTATTTCCTCTAGAAACATGTTTGATCCTCTTCCTTCACCATGGGGGTCTTTCCTTAGATCAGACCCCTCCACTTCAAATAAACTTATCTTCAAGTTTCTCTTAAGATTTGATCCACAACACGATCGTAACTTCGGGGGTTGATGTTTCCTAGTTTTTCTTGGCTGTTACTCCATCTCATATAAGAGATAAGGTAATTCATCAACGTCACTTTCCATGAGCGCATCCTTTTTTATGCCAGCGTGCAACATCTTCCAATCTTCCACAATAAAAATCATCAAAGCATCATCTAAGATGCTCTTGGATTCTTGCAAAACTGGTTCCATAACCTTTGGAATGTCTATGGATCTCTGCAAAACCAGATCCACAATTTTTGAAACATTTATATGATCATCTTCTACTTGTTGCAGCACCAAATCAGCATTATGAATATGATTGGCCACCTATTCATCACCCTTTATTGACACTTCATATATGGGCGAAGGAAATGTTTCAATAAGGGATGGATCCGCATCCTCTGACACGAGACTTAGATGTTCTTCTTGAGACCTTTTATCTATGTCCAACACACATTCTTCAAATATATCGGCTAAATCCTGCACTTCCACAGAAAAATGCCCCTCCAATTTAAAAGTTTTTAGTAGGTTTTCTAATCTCGCAAGGACAATGTATGCGTTGTTGATGGGGTTGAAGACTTATGGCGACACCGGCACAACTAGATTTTCTTCGTTGCCTAGGAAATGGGCTAGCAATTGTCGTTTCATCCGCTGTCACGAGCGAATTAGTGGTTTCATCTCTTGCTTTCGATAGTACTGAATGTGTAACCACCAATCCCAAGCATCATCATTCAAGTGGTATGTTGCAATTGAAACTTTTCTCTCTTCAGGAATTTGCGTATAGTCGAAGCAGTACTCGATTTCAGAGAGTCATTCATCGATGCGATCTTGGCTAATGAAGATGGGAAGATCTATTGTCCTCTTGTAGGACTGATCCGCTCGATTCACCAAATCGTAAAATCCAGTGGATCTTGAAATCGGATTCCACTACGAATATGAAATTCTATGGCGTCCGCTACACGATCGAGGGAAGCTTGCAGCCCTTGCATAGCTTGCCGTCTCTCCTGTTCAAACTCTCTAAAAGCCGTCGTTGTTAGAGGTTGAGCCCTTAGATCTCCTTCTATGGGATTGTCGCCCATACGTTTGCAAAGAAACGTCGGCCCAAGGGGAATCCTCTCTCTGATACCAACTTGGCATGGGCATAGACGTGGTGAGATTGATCATCGTCTCTCTCACGGATAAATATCTTGAATCCACAAGGCCTCCGGGACTCTTTAACTGGACTTTCTTGAATCCACGGGGGGGAAACTCTTGAAGCCACGAGAAAAGAGTAAAAACTCAAAATTTTATTAAGAATAATCAAAGATGAATGAATCACAACAAGTTTAAACTACTATTTATAAAGTAAACTGACCCTAAAATAAAAAAAAAAATAAAAAAAAACTCTAAAAACTTAATAGAGAAGAATCCTAATCAATTTGGAAAGACATATAAAAAATCACAAAAATCTATCATGTGACAGTCCCGAGCTGTTAAGCACCCGACCTGAGCTGTCTAGAAAGTGTCGGGCACCCGAAACTGTCCAAAATTGTCTAGAGACTAAGTCTAAAATTTTAGTTGAATTTCAGACGACCGACAGTGCCGACGGTCTAGAAGTGTCGAGAATCCATCAGAAAGCCGTCAAGAATCTGAATTTTTTTATTTTCTACCACTTTTGCCTGAATTTTTTTTTCAATCCATTTCTTCCAAAAACGTGCTCGATCATCTTCCTTCACCATGGGGTTCTCTTCATAAATTACATAGATAATAATTATTTCCAATTGTAAATGGGGATTGTTTCCTAAGAGCACGTTGACGACCACCCTCTTTTGAAAACTTTTCTTGGTAACGTGGGGAGAAAAGCTTTAAAATTGTGGAGCCCACCATGATGTTTATGTCTCATCCATGCCAATATCCATCCCTTCCGGTCGATCATTGTAGGGAATGATCCGAAAAATGAGGTAGATTCAAATCTTAAGTGGGCCTCACCATAAGAAAGAGTGGGAATTGAATGCCTATTGTTGAAAACTTCTATGGGCCCAGAGGTTTTGGATCAAGCTGATATTTTTGTTTTCCCTTTGTCTATTGTATGACCTTATGAACATATTCAATGACAAATAGGACATAACTATGGCCCTAGAAAGGAAACAACTTTCAACGGTGAAAGGCTTAGGACTGCTTTTTTTCTGAAGTGTGGTCCACTTGTGTTTTAGATCTACCTAGGTTTTGGTCTCATGGCCTAAAATATACTGGTAAAACAGATGGACGGCATGGATAAGTCACATACATCATGGTGGGGCCCAAAAATTTAAATCAGTTCCAACAAAGTTTCATGGGGACCGATTTTCGTAGCCAATAAGGGTAATTCACGCTTCTACTGGCAGGACAATACCCAGTACAAGTCCTTCGCGAGATGTAGCTGCGACCCTCACCGCAAGTTGCTTCTGTCGGAAGCTAGGTGGGGCCCACCGTACTATTTCTGAGAAATCCACCTCGTCCATTCATTTTTCCAGCTCATGTTAGGATATGAACTCGATAATAAGGCAGATCCAAAATTAAAGACAGCACATAAAAAGGAAAAAAAGGTTGGGAGGAAAATGCACCGGTGAAACCTTCCAGGGTCCACCGTGATGTTCATACGCCATCCTCATTTCCACTAGGATGAACTAAAAACACAAAAATATTAACCTGATCCAAAACTTCCATGGCCCATGAATGTGTCAACTGTAGGCATTCAATCTCCACTTTTTCTTGTCGGGTAGCCCACTTGAATTCTTGATCCGCCTCATTTTTGAGCTCATGTCCTAACATGAGCGAGTAAAACATATAGATAGGGCGGATTTCAAACAAACATCACGGTGGGCCCCACCTAGCTTCCCACTGCTAGAAGGGGGTAGCAGGCAATCACGAATTGCTCATTTTCCTGTAAGTATTTTCTTACTCCATTTTCTACCAGCCATTGGATCCTTGTGTTCACTTTACTTGTGCCGGGATATGTTCTAGATAAACTTTTGCCCTTGGATTGATCAACGGTTTAGATCTGACAGAGGCCCTCACACTGTAAAACTTTGAAAAACGCATATTAAAAATAAAAAAAAAAAAGCAAATTATATCTATTTCAACTCCAAAATAAATAAAAATAAAAATAAAAATAAAAAATTTACAAAATAAGATGAGATAAATTTCCACTCTTGTGCCTAACCAAATTCATTAACTGGACATAATTTAATAATGATATTCATGTGAATGCTTACACCTTTGCCTGATGCTTCTGTAAGGCCACACGAAAACGCGTTGAAAAATCTACATTAAAATTACTCTATAGATGACGAAAAAAACATGGGAATTTAAAAATGGTGGGTGAACGAAGAGTACACACGTAGTATTTCGTAATGAATTTTTATATACTTTGGGCCTAATCTTACGCACCGACATGTAAATATATGCACGAGATATTCATTTTATTAAAGTAATAATAAAAGCACCGAAGTACCTCCAACTTAAAAATATTATACCTTCATCCAAACATATCAGAAGGGTGCGTATTGGGTTCTACCCCATCAGGGCCTAGCTAGTGGGGTCTATTGTGATATATGGATTTTATCTAAGCAGTCCATCCGTTTTGAAAGATCGTTTTAGGCTTGAACGGACCACAACATAGGAAGCAGTGGTGACAATGACCCCATCGTTGAAACCTTCCTGAGGCCCACTGTGATGTTTATTTGCCATCCAACTTGTTCATAAGCTCACATATACCTAGATGAAGGGAAAACATAAATATCAGGTTGATCCAAAACTTCTAGTGGTCCTCAAGAGGTTCTCAGCTAGGCATTCAATCCTCACTAATTCTTGTGGTGTGGTCCACCTGAGCATTTAATCTGCCTCATTTGTTTGGATCAACAACTAAAATTATCTTTCTAAATGGATGGACAGCGTGGATAAAAGACATACATCACAGTAGGCCTCACAGAGCCCAAACAGGACCACCTGTCTCTAGCTAGGTCATGGTGGGCGTAGTACCTAATTGCCGCCCATATCAGACTGATGGCAAACCGAAGGGCCGCAGATTGGTTAGTCACCCATCCATTTAGCCTCGGATTCTCATATTTAGTCACCCATCCACGCGGATTGGATTCTCAAATTAGATCTAGGATCTTTGCTCTTGCCTCTCTCTCTGTCCAGCGATGTCCACACCTCCGCCCTGCCCATCTAGCTGTCCAATAACATCCCCACCTTTGTGTTGTTTCTGGTTTAGCGTCTAACCATCCAGTAACGCCCCGCCTCAATGTCCAATCGTCTTACTATCTCAATGCCTAGCAAGCACCAGTCGTTTACCTGATCGTCCACTATTAAACTGCGCTAGCTGTCTGATTAGACAATCTCCAAGTTGCCATACAAGTAGTATTTCGTACATAGGGATTACACACATGTGCCTTAATTTAAGTAATTAAACGAGTTTTTTAATAAAGAAAAAATATTAGTAAAAAGGGGCATTTAAACAGGTTTAAAAATGTATTTCTTATCTCAACAACCAAGTGGTAAAGACTCTCAAAGTTGTAGAGTGGATTGAAGGATTGAAACATATTCTCACAATGAAATATCTCTTTGAAGGATTGAAACATATTCTCACAATGAAATATCTCTTTAGCAAAATCCGTCGATGGTTCAAAATTTAAAATCAAATTTAAATTTCAAGGAGAGATTGGATCAATCGGTTGCTTTTCTCTCTTTAAAAGAGAGAATGGAGGATTTCTCCTACACTATCAATAGAAAAGAGGTGAAAGAATTTAGGATTTTAGAGAAGGAAAGCCCTGACACATGCACACCCCACACCTAAAAGCTTGGATCATGTGTACTTGTAGAGGATTCAGGTCCGTGTATTAGGTTAACGCACGTGTTTTGTGAAAGCCCCACGTGGAAATCAACCTAACGAGTGCACATCAAGCGAGTCTCCATTTCTAGGAAGGCTACTCGTCCTTTGCATGGGTTCGTTCTGCCTCTGTCGCGACTAGGTCATAGCGTTTATCGCCACCAACTGGGGCCAGATTATGAGATGGTCCGATTATCTTAACCGTCCATTCTGTGGACTGTATGTTGTATGGTCAAACTTACGAAACATATGCTCAATGGACGAGTATGAAGAGTCCATTGGTTTGCATTCAAATCTAAAAATCAAAGGTTAGGATCATTACTGAAGAGAGCTTATGCAGTAGTAGCTTGTCTATGACCATGGTAAGAATATTGACGGTTCAAATAATCGGCCCATCTCATGATGTTGGCCCCAGTGGGTGGCGACACAAGCTGTTCCTGAGTCGCGACAGCGGCAGACCGAACCTAGGTCCTTTCTAGCGAGCCTCTTCCTTATCCAGAACAGTTGATCTCTTTCTCTTATAAGGCCCCGTCCCTCAACTGCCTTCTTATCAGCAGCACCCCGTCTCTCTCTCTCTCTCTCTCTCTCTCTCTCTCTCTCTCTCTCTCTCTCTCTCTCTCTCTCTCTGTGTTGTGTGTGTGAGAATGGACATTAATCATAGGATTTTACCTATTTCCCATTATCGTTTGCATTTTACTATACTGAGAAATCCTACCTATCAAAGGTCCCAATGTCCTCCACCTTTGTCTACCATGCCTCGAATCAGTAGCATTAATACATCTACACGTTGCATTCGAACTTCCCATGCTACTACAATGTCATGTAAATTTGACTCGGATGCTTCCAGAAACCAATCTTCCACGAAGACACTTAGAGAGAAAGAGGTGGCCCTGGCTACCATCGGGAAGTTTGGGAGGCATGGAGGGAAGTACGTGCCCGAGACACTCATCAGTTGCTTGTCTCAGCTAGAAGCCGAGTTCAATTCCATTGTCAGAGACACTGAATTTCAGGTTTGTTCTTAAACTGGCTTAGCCTTTGATTATCTTAAGCCGTGTTTGGATGCGCAAGTGAACTGAATTGCAAAGATATGGTTTTTCAGTTTAAACTAAATAAAATGACCAGTCTGCATGATATTTCCTAGTTTTTCAAGGAAGAACTCTCAAATTGGAGGTGGGTCCTCTGAATTCCAACACCCTTATTATCTTAGGCATGTTTGACTAGCTCAGTTTTAAGACTCGGTAACTTGAACCAACTCATTTGGTCCTGAGTTGAGTCACGACTCCTCTGAGTCAGTTTCAATTCTTACTCGTAGTGAGGACTAGATGCTCAGGTCCTTAGTTCATGGGCAAACACAATTGGAAAATTCGAAATGCACTTGCAAGTTATCAACTTTCTTTAGTTACACTTACCATTAGCCTGTGTACACCATGACATGTAGGCGGAGTTAGCAAAGACACTGAGGGACTACGTCGGGAGAGAGACGCCTCTGTACTTTGCTGAAAGGCTCACTGAATACCACAAGAATGCCAATGGAGATGGGCCACTGATATATCTTAAGAGAGAAGACCTCAATCATAGTGGGGCCCACAAGATCAACAATGCCATTGGACAGGTGATGCTCGCCAAGCGCATGGGGCGAAAGTGTGTTGTGGCGGCCACCGGAGCTGGGCAACACGGCCTGGCAGTGGCTTGTGCATGTGCGCGGCTCTCCTTGCAGTGTACAATATACATGGGTTCTCTAGACATGGAAAAACAATCTTCCAATGTACTCTTGATGAAGCTGCTAGGTGCTCAGGTATGTTATTTAAAATTTGGGCCTTGAGTCTGGCCCATTTATATTAATTTCAGGTAACCGGGGGTGAACCTGGTTCAAATCAGTCCTAAAAATAATTACCAACCTTTTATCATGTTGGCCCACTCACCTATGGGGTTGAACGTCCGGTCTCAACCATAACCATGGGCCTAATGGTCAGGGCCAAGCCCAGAGCACGGTGGCCTTGCCCATTGATAGAGCTATTCCAGTTTTAAAACACCATGTTTCCAACAACCTTGTGTGTGTAGGTAAAGGGCGTTGAAGGAAGTTTTAAAGATGCCACGTCGCAAGCAATCCGTGATTGGGTCGAGAACCTAGAGACAACCTTCTACTTATTGGGGACCGTCGTGGGGCCCCACCCATGTCCAACCATGGTTCGTGAATTTCAAGCCGTGATTGGCAAAGAGACAAGGAAACAGGCAATGGAGAAATGGGGTGGTAAACCAGATGTTCTGGTTGCATGTGTTGGAAGTGGATCGAATGCAATGGGCCTATTTCATGAGTTTGTGGGAGATGACGATGTGAGGTTGATAGGTGTGGAGGCCGGTGGATTAGGGCTTGAAAGTGGTAAACATTCTGCAACCTTGGCAAGAGGAGAGGTAGGCGTTTATCATGGGGCCATGAGCTACTTGCTACAAGATGATAATGGACAGATAATTGGGCCCCACTCCATTGGTGTAGGGTATGTATTCAAATGCTTTTTTGTTGTAATTTCATACATATTGGCTAACCACTCTAATACGAATGATACAATACCTCTGGTCCTATGGGAGGTGGGGCCCATTGTTCCAACGGCTTAGATTGGAAGATCTATGCCATAAAGAAAAACTAATAATTCTAATATCAATTTTGCATTAAGTGTCTGATAAACATGTTATACTTATGTTAGGTTAGAGTACCCAGGAGTTGGACCAGAGCTTAGCTTTCTCAAGGACACAGGACGCGCCGAGTTCTACAGCGTCACAGATCAACAAGCTGTGGACGGTAAGTTAATTTGAACAGGAGATATACAATGATCTGTCTGTTGGGCCCACCTTTTTGATGATCCAAACCGTTCAACAAGAGGAGGCATACAATGATCTCTCTCTCTCTCTCTCTCTCTCTCTCTCTCTCTCTCATATCTGATCTGATCATTGGTTGCATGTGTCTAATGCATCTAATGCAGCATACAAACGGTTATGTCGACTAGAGGGTATAGTTCCAGCCTTAGAGGCGTCCCATGCATTGGCATTTCTGGAGAGGCTCTGCCCTAGCTTGGCCAACGGCACAAGGGTCGTCGTTACTTGCAGCGGTCGTGGAGACAAGGACGTTCCAACTATCTTCAAATTCAATCATGGTCTGAATGATGAGATGGACACCTTACGAATTGTAGGGTTCTGATTAGTCTGTACAAATGGGCTCACTCCAAACCATTGACGTACTCGGATCCACCAGCATGTCAAACACGAGAAATATCCAAGTCATCCATCAGGTTGAGGTGGACCTGACAGTCTAGATGCTACTGCCCAAACATAAAGGTGGTCCAACCACACATTCGTTAAATTAGTTGTGAGTTGTGACCCACCTGCTTTTTTCCTTTAATTGTGACGAGTACTGGAAGAATAGAATGCTTATGAAACACGTTCCATTTGTGCACATGCAATACAACACAAGCGGAGATTCAACTGTTGAAAACTTATGGCGACCACAGAAATTTTGGATCTAGATGATATTTATCTATGTGATCTTATCAACAAGTTGGATGCCCGGAAAACATCACTATGGGCCTTAGGAAGGTTTCAGCGGTGGACATCATTATCCCCACTATTTCATGTGGTGTGATCCACTTGAGCTTCGGATATGCTTCAATTTTGGATTCGTGAACTAAAATGAGCTCGAAAAATGGATGGACGGTGTGGATGAAACACAAACATAACAGTGGGTCTCACAGGGTCCTGACGCCACATATCCATAAAATACAATATAATGGTGGCACTACACGCACTTGGGATTACCAAACTTAAGGTGACAACCATCGCTAGTTGAATGACCACCTTATGTCTTAATGTACAGGAGGTTTGCTAATTCCACATGTGTGTAGAGCGGTACACATGTGTGGGCACATGTCAAATATGAAACAAATGCGAAATCCAAGCTTTTCATAACGTTGGAACTAATTATTAGATCATCTACATAAAAAATCACACCGAATTTTACTCTTCAGGTAAGCCGGTGTACAAAATGAATCGAAGGTTAAAAAATGTCTAACCATTCATTTGTTTTGATAAACTGTCCAACTTGAAGTGTAAAATGGCCTGAATTTTTTTGCCAGACGATATAAATAGTGTAGCTCACTTGCTGGATAGCTCATATCTCACACACGTGTCACATTTTGACACATGCACGTTGTGTTGATGAGGAGAGCTCCCATAGCGTGATTGGAATTGGCAAACCTTTGTTTTAATACGAAAGGTTGTTCATTGAATTTTATTTATTTATTTACTTCTTTTTTTAAGCGAGAGGGAGCTAGAAAATGACATGGAAAAGGTGGTGCTTGCTTAGAAACATGCCGAGCGGATTTGTATGGACAAAAAATGCTAAAGGTGATTCATGTCAGAATCATTAATCATTTTAATGGATAGAAGTCTTATTTTTCGTTCGAAGGAACGTTTGGGAATGTTAGGTGCATTTGAATTTTCAGCCGTCCATTTCAGAATGAACGATTGGGATTTACATTGATTTAGTTGAAGTGGAACCCCATGAAACTAGGTGATACTGGCCAAGTATGTACTAGACAAGTATTTAATCACTTCCAAAAACACTTTACTTTTTCGCTTTAATTTCCGTCCTCACCTCTCTTTCCTATCTCCCCCTACGGTGGCCCCACCAAAACCGTCCATCAAGATTTGGACATGATGTGCAGCGCTGCATCTGGATGGCATTCAGAGATCGTCTCCATTCATCAAGTAGTACGCGGAGAACATGCTATGGAAATGAAAAATAACAATAAGGATTAGCAGATAATACCTGTATAAGAAAAAATGGACCATTTGAGAAAGGTCCAACGGTTCAAATTCAACGCAAAAGTGTGGCTCACTAGAAGAATATGGGCCCACCTTTTCTTTCCCTGTTTCCTACATCCCATTTAAAGGCTACTGAACAGATGGCTGTGATCATCGGCTTAGTAATTTGGTTTTGGATATGTCGTCTATATGTCCACATCAAGGCCCATTAGGTAGGCACCTCCCATCCACCCAAAGGGATTGTGGGTGGCATTGGAGGGTTTTGGAAGTTGAAGGTTTCGCAGGCTGTGAAGGCCCACCGTTGTTACGGATGGGCCTTAACACCACAGGCATGCATATGGATTCATGTGATACTATTACGAGATTATTTGTGCTTTCTATTTTCCATATGTATTGTGTTAACTAATTATTTTATGCATTGGAAATCATATTTATTCACATTTTATTACAGCTTGTACACTTTATAGGAAGCAAATTACCTGCAACCCTTGTTAGAAGGAGCTTGGCGTGATGTCCATGAGACGTCCATTTTGTACATCTGTTTTGCCTGCTCATCTTGAGACATGAAGCAAAAAATGAGGTAGATAAAAAACTCAACTGGGCCACACAAAATGAAACAGTGGGGATGGGAAATGATCACCATCAAAAACCTTCCTGTGGTATACCATAATTTTTGTATGCCATCCAAACCAATTGTAAGGGATTACCATTAGGATTAAGGGAAAAGGAAAACATCTTCCTGATCAGAAACTTATCACAAAAGGTTTCAATGGTGGGCCTTCAATCCCACTATTTTTTGTGGTGTGGCACACTTGAGTTTTGAATCTTCCTGAATTTTGAGCTCGTGAACCAATATCCGATGGTGCAATGGATGGATGAAGTGGATATATAACACATACATCATGGTTGGCTACATAGAGCTTTTGCTTACAACGCTCCCTATAAGAGGCTTGCCGGAAGTGGCCTGAGGTGGCTTGACAAGCCTTCAATTTGAAAACTATTGATTTCAAAATTTCCTCCAGAAGGGGCCAAAATAGGAGGGAAACTTTAGCCACACACCTTGGAGGAGAATGAGGGATCATATGATGTATGTAGCCCAAATCTTTCAATGATGTACATGGGTTTTCAATATCGAAAAGTGGGACCCATAATCCATTAATCTAGACAAATATGAGGCTGTATCCCACTGTTGGTGGACTCAGGCTCAAGAATATCCCTTTAAGGACAATATTAACCCTTCAATTTATGGCCTCCAAATAGATGATTTAGAAAAGCAAGATAGAAAAGTTTTAATATTGATGGATAGAGTATTCCAATCTGAAAGATTTTTGGGCATTCTCCATCCATGGTGTGGACCATTAGATTGAATCACTAAACCATGGCTATATTTTAATATAGATATGCAAAACAGTTCACCTTTTTCTAGTCATTTCCTCACTGAAAATGACATTTAGGTTGGCCAAAAACAATACCATGAATTATGGATGAGAGAAAACTAGGGTTCATATATCATAAAATTCTATCAGCAATATTTCTAATTGCATACTTGATCTAATACATTGGGTATGCAAATAGTATTGTCTCAAAGGAAAGCGACTACATAGCCTATCTAATAGTTGGTACTACTTACCTAAACCAATTTAGCATTACTAGCACATTACATCAACAAACAGAAGTATCACTCCTGCATTCATAAAACATCTTCAATTTAATTATTAGCATCTACTGGGTGCCCAAGAAGGTAAAAATATTAGTCAATGACTACATGTCCAACTAAGCTTTTCATTCAAGTGTACTTTGTTTCAACCCAAAGAACGGAAGCATCGCCTCCAGTTATTCATTATGTGTTGCGCCGCTGCCCATCCGATCAATCTCATTTCTTCTTGGGTTCCCAGTGCCTCGTAAACATAGTTGTTAGTTCAAACTCATTTAGATGCATGAGGTTGTCTGATGCACAAGTGAATTGAATCATGAAACAAAAACATATGAAACCTCACAGGCATTTATCGAGAAGGTATCAAGTCCGATGGGTAGTACTATAATTTAAGGTCTACCCAGTGAATAACTTTCAATGTATAGTGTGCCTGAGACATCCAACCCTCCCAGTATGTTGGCCCCACCAGAGAGATCACTATGTGAAAAAAACAGTCTCATCCACTTATCAGATGCGCTGTCCAACCATTGATAAGTAACAAAATACAAGTGGGGTCCATTCGATGAATGGATGTGGCCGGTTTTTGTTATAGGCAATCCTCATGATGTGGAAAACCTATTGGAAAGGTTGTATATGGTACGCACATGAAAGCTTGGAAGTAATCTACTAGGTGGATGGTAACTAATGGTCCAACTGGTTGGACTAAAAAAGATGGGCATGCATATCTATAACAAGCAAAAGTTGTGCTGAAATTGGAATTATGTTACTATCAAGCCCAGTTCAAATGTAATGTAACTGAATTGTGGAGCTTAGTCCCTCGATATGACACGACCAGTTGTACGTGTACGTCCAACTAGTTGGTCTGTAGGGGTCACAATGGTGTTTGTATGATACCATACATATCCAAAAAGACTATCCAACCATGAAAATGGGACACCCAAAAGTCAGGTGGATCCAACTATCAATTGAGGCATACGATAGAAAACTATGAACAACCATCCAGAAAAGTTCACATTCATGTGGAACGCATCTAATGGCTGGATCAATCTGATTTTTGGGCCATCCCATTTTCATGGTGGGACAACCTTGCAGGAGAGGTGAGGCATCATACAAACACCTTAGTGCAACCCATGCATGTGCCAACTAGTAGGACATACAATTAATTCTATTTGGGCTTTTCTCATTATTAAAATTAAAATAATCTTGATAGCCCATAATTTTTATAAGCTATGATCTCTAATATATAATAGTACTGTTTTCTAAATTAGGATATGGCAGTTCCGACCAAACTTTCTATGAACGAAGTGTACGATCAAGCGGGCCCCACATGGGGGTGAGCCCAACCCAAAGGTCTTCCTCAGCAGATTATCCAAGCCAAATAGGAAATTATTAGGGATGGTTGGCCTCGGCTGTGGGGCCCGCCCAAATGAACAACTTGGATCACCAAATGCACCACATGTACAATTATCAAGTTGGCACGCTACAGTTTTGGTGCCCACAAGAATCTGTACGTGTACCTCGCCTCCCCATTCAATAAATTATTTGTCTTTTCAAATAATAAAAAAAAAAAAAAAAAGAATCCATTACAACACCCGTTTTACAAGGGCCCGCTATATTGTACATTTGATCTCTCCGTCCACCCAAGTTCTATCCTTATTATAGCCCTGAAGCAAAAACAGCCGGTTTCAAGACTCAGATAGCCCACGCCACAGGGAACAATGGGGATGGAATGCCAACCATAGATTTTGTGTGTGGGCTAGCATGGAGTGTAAATAACCAGGATAAAGCGAAGCTGCAAAATCAGCCTGATTCAGAACTAAGAAGGCCAGCAGGTAAACTTCTAGGATAAATTTTGCATCGTTATCATTCGTGTGGCCCATCTAAGTTTTCTATCCCTTAATATTTTGTATTCACGGTTCAAATAATGTTTGTCACTTGATGAACGGATTAGGTTTACATATATAATATGGTGGGCCCAATTGAGTAGATTTGCATTTTGAGACGATTCTCGTCTGCGCACATGAAGTGCTAAGACTGAACGGGCGAGAGTAATCTCAGGTAGAGTCATCTGATACTCGACGAATGTCAATACTACACATGTCAACTGTACACGTTGTTGGGAAATGGGCAATCAGCCCCGCAGCGGAAGCGTGAGCAGAGCAATCAAAGGAGGAACAAATACGACGCAATCAACCAAACAAATCAACACACCCAAGAAGCAATCCGAATTTAACATGAAAAAACCATCACACCATTGTGCCATACCAGTTTGTACCACAGCTTGTTGTTTTGGTTTAGGTGCATCGGCCTAAGAAACCTCCAGTTTGATAACTATCAAACTCGAAACTTCCTCAAATTGGGCCAAAATATGAGTGAAACTTTAGCCACACACCTTGGAGGAAAATGAGGAGGTACTATATGATACTTGTTACCCAAATTTTTTAACGTTGTGCATGACTTTTCAATTTCAAAAAACTGGAACCATAGTCTGCTAATCTAGACCACTGTTATGCTATATCCCACCGTTGATGGACTCTGGCTCGAAAATATCCCTTTAAGGACAATATTAGCCCCTCAATTTATGGCCTCCAAATAGACGATTTAGAGAAGAAAAGCAAACAAAAAAAAAAAAGTCAAAATAGTATTTATGATAGAGTATTCCAATCTGAAAGCTTTTTGGCATTCTCCATCCATGGTGGGACTCAATGGACCATTAGTTTGAATTACCAAACCATGACTACTATTGTGCAACAACAGATATCCAAAATAGCTCACCATTCCTAGTCCCTTACTCACAAAAAAGGACTTTTGGGTCGGCCAAACAACACCATGAATTATCAATCAGATAGAATTTGGATTTCACATGTTATAGGATTTTATCAACAATATTCAAATTACATACCAAGATTTAATCCGTAGTAGATGCAAATACTGTCTTAAAAGAAAGCATCCGTGGTGGGAGTGCGGATTGTCTGTGCCGAAAGCATGCAGAAATTGTTCTCATTAGTCCATGTCACAAAACACACCATTTTTTCCTCCCCAATCAATTCCGTGCTACACAACACAATTTTTAACATGTGAAGCTTCTTTGAGCCCCACCATGATTTATGTGTTAAATCCACACCGTCCATCAATTTTTCCAAGTGACTATAGAGCATAAGCCCAAAAATGAGGCACATCCAAAGCTCAAATAGACCACACCATAGAAAGTGACAGGGATTGAACGACTACCACTGAAACCTATCTAGCGTCCACCGTGAGGCTTTTTTTTGCCATCTAACATCTTCAACCTATCTTAAAAAAGTGACTACATAGCCTCCTTAATAGTTCGGCACTGCTTTTCTAAACCAATTTACCATTATCTCAACAAACAAAATGTCGAGTTAAGTTTGGTGCAAGATAATATAAGCGTTTAGATAGAGGTTTAATCGTTTACAAACAAAATGTCCAGTTAAGCTTGGCACAAAAGAATATAAGTGTTTATCATTGTACAAGCACATTATATCAACAAACAAAAGTATCACTCCTCCATTCATACATCTTCAATTTTGGTGCAAAAGAATGGAAATAAAATATAACTCAATGTCTCCACGTCCAATTAAGTTTTTCATTCAAATGTCCTTAATTTCAAACCTAACAAATGATGCATAACCATCACTTATTCATTAATTGTCTTTTTCATCTGCCTGTCTGATCAATCTCCTTTCTCTGGACTCTTGTTTGCTGTAAACATAGTTTTAGTTTTCATAGTCATTTAGATACATGATGTTGCATATAGATACACAAGTGGAATTGAATGGTGAAACAAAAAAAAATGAAATCTCATAATTATTTGTAGAGTCCAACTGGTTGGACTATAATTTATGGTCCACCCAACGAATAACTTCAAATGTTTCATATGCGTGAGACATATCCAATCCTTCCCGTAGGTTGGCCCCACCATGAAGATCACCGTGTCAAATATCAGCCTAAATATCCTCTTATCAGACGGGCCACATGATTGAAAACAATGTCCAGCCATAGATAAACAATAGAATACAAGTGTGGTCTAGTTGATGAGCAGATGTGGCGGATTTTTGTTATAGGCATTAATCATCATGATGCGAAAACCTACTGGAAAGGTTGGTGTGGCGCGCAAGTAAAAGGTTGGAAGTTATCTATTGTGTGGATAGTAACTTATGGTCCAACTGGTTTAACTTAAGAGTGTAAGCATATCTATAATAACTAAAAAATAGTGCTCAAATTGCAATTGTGTTCCTCTTGATAGAAATATACAAATGCAGAGAGACTTCTTGGTTGTCACTTAAAAAATGAGTTCATCTCAATTAATTAGCTGTCAAGTCATTATGTATTAATGTTTTGGTAATTACTAAAAATAATCTGAATAGGCCCATGATTTATATAAACTATGATCTCTAATACATAATAACTATTTGATAAGGGTGTGGTTGTGAGGGGTCCACCTTTCTATGAACTATATACATGAGGCCCATGTGTGAAGCCCAAGCCCAACTAGAGGTGGCAATGGGTAGGGTCAGGGTCAGGGTTCGGTTTAGGTCGGTTTAAGTTCGGGTCGGGTCATTTCCACCTCAACCCTAACCCAACCCAAATTGAATTCGAGTTCGATTTTCCCAACCATTACCCAATCCAAATTAAACCAATCGGGTCAGGTTAACCCGCATTTTAATGATCAACTAACTAATTTGTAGATCAAACTAGATGCATAAATATTGCATATAACATTAGCATTCAATTGAAAACCAAATCATTTATGTTTAATAGGTACGTAAGTGCCTATATATAATATTAAAAAAAATTAGAGTATTTCTATTATGCCAATATTGAAAGAGAAAAATAAATGGATAGAAGAGTGCATATTTAAAGCATACATCTTTAAGTATCAACGTTGTTAGAGTGATGGGATGATGCTTCAAACATATCGATGCTTATCGCCTCATCAATATCATCATCAATCACATTAACTGTTTTAAAAAATCAAAATAATTTATTTCATACAGTAACAAAATATCAAATAGAATTAATGTTTTCATGCACTAACAAAATATCAAACAATAATTTATTTCATGCACTTTTTGAAATTGACATTTAATATTTCATCTGAACCATCCAATTAATATCCAGCAATTTTATTTTTATCTTTTGACCATTGGATCAAATCAACAAGGGCATTTGATATTTAATTTTTTAAATAATTAAATTATGGACACAATTATTGAAATGGAACCATTTGATCCTTTCATTTTAACCGTCTAATAAAAACCTATCAACAATCAAATAAATATAACCATTAAGATAATTTTATTAATTTGTTTTATGGACCATTAGCTACCATGTCAGTTCTCCGATAAATGACACTAGAAAAAAAAAATCTTATGATATTTTAGTTCTACATATCATAAAATGTGATCATTGGTGTGCACATGTTTATTAAATTGACAGACATGTGAACTGTTCCCAGCAGGGTGTGTGAGAAAAAAAAACTATGTATTATTTAACTAATAAGAAAATCAATATATAATAGTTTACCTATACCCTCTATGATTCGGGTCGGATTGGGTCAAGTCACCTTTAACCCTAAATCGACCCATAAAAATCCAAGTCAGGTCGGGTTATCTCAAAAAATGAATTCGAGTCAAATTTTCCAACCCTAAACTAGAAAAAACTGGGTCGGGTCGGGTCGAATTTTGCCAGATCTAAGCCCAACCCTACCATCTTCCTTACTGGATTATCCAAGCCAAATAGGAGATTCTTGGGATGGATGCAGATTGCGTGCTAAGCAGCATACGGATAGTGTACCGAATAAACTCTATGGGGCCCACCAGGATGTACGTGTCATATCCACACCGTCCATTCATTTCACTAGCTCATGTTATCCCTAATTAAAGCATATCCAAAGTCAAGTGGGCCACACAACAAGAAACGGTCGGGATAATGACACCCACCGTTGAAACCTTCCTTTTGCCCACAGTGATGTTTATTTGTCGTCCAACTTGTTCATAATGTTTAATATGCATGGATGAAGGGAAAGCATAAATATCACCTTGATCCAAAACTTTGGTGGTCCCCTAAAATTTTTCAATGGTAGGTGTTAAATTCCCACAGTTTCATGTGGTGTGGCCCACTTGAGCTTTGGATATACTTCAATTTTGGTCTCATGGTAGGTGTTAAATTCCCACAGTTTCATGTGGTGTGGCCCACTTGAGCTTTGTATATACTTCAATTTTGGTCTCGTGCCCTATAACCATATGATAAAATGGATGGACAGCGTGGATAAGATACATACATCATGGAGGGTCTTATAGAGTTTACTCAGTACGCAATCCTCTCTCATTAAGGATGTTGCATCCACCGTGGGGCATGCCCAAATGAACAAGTTGGATCACCTATACAATTATTGAGCTGGCACACTACAATTTTGGTGCATACAAGAAGCCAGAGTCAAGATGTGAAAAAACCCAAGCTCTGTCGGCCCTGCCATGTTTTATGTGTAACCCCTTTGCCATCAAATTTTATCTTCTATTACAAAATAAATAAATAAATTTATCTTCTATTACAAGCCTTGGAGCAAAAACTTAGCTAGATTAGTAGTTAGATGTTGTGGAAACACCCGCACGCAATTGATAAATCAAAACCACGAAAGAAAAGGCCAAACAAAATAAGCCAATAATAGGGAAAACAAGGGACGAGAGAAATTTAGCTGGTTCAGTAATATCCCTATGTCTACGGCCAGTAGTCTAAAGATTCCTTTTTCATTAAAATATAAAAAAAATATATATACAAGACTTAAATCTCTCCAACTCTTTCTCGGTAGGAGAAACACTAATCAAGAATATCTCAGGAGTAGATGAATGAAATAGAATGGATACCCCTCTCCTTATAGAGACAACCACATGGAGAGCATAAAACTATATAAGGCTAGTTCTAGAATGGATACCCTCTCCATACAATACTCTCCTTATATAGACAACCACAAGAGAGCATAAAACCAAGTCTAAGAGGGGAAGATGTCTCCTATTAGAATACACATAATTAAAATCACCAAAAGGGAACAACGGGGATGGAATGCCAACCATAAGTTTGTATCTGTGCCAGCATGGTATGTTTCATCAAACCCTTTAATGCCAAACAAATTGTATGTATGCCAGCACGGTATCTTTTATCAAACCCCTTAATCAAGTGTAATTCACCAGGATAAAGTGAAGAGATAAAAAATCAGCCTGATTCATAACCGAGGAAGGTCACACCAAGTATGAACATAAAGGTTTTAGGATAAATTTTACATCCCTCCTAATGTTGTGGCCCATTTCAGTTTTCTATCCATTGATATTATATAAGTTCAAATAATATTTAAAACTTGACGAACGGAGTAGATTTACATATGTGATATGGTAGGCCCCACGAAGTATGGGTGCTCTGTGCAGACTTGGTTTGGCTGGTGTCAAAGCTCTGGGGGCCCCGCCATGATGTCTGTGTTTAATCCACACCGTACATCCATTTTGCCAGCTCATTTGAGGGCATGAGCCCATAAATGAGGTAGATCGAAAGCTCAAGTAGATCACACCATGAGAAACAGTGGAGATTAAACACTTACCGTTGGAAACTTCTTGGGGCAGCAAAAGTTTTGGATCAAGCTAATATTTGTACTTTCCCTTCATCAAGGTCTGTGTGACCTTATGAACAGGTTGGATGACAAATAAACATCATTGTGAGCCCTAAGAAGGTTTCAACTGTTGATATCATGTACCTCATTGTTTTTCCTCGGGCCCTAAAATGAGCTGACAAAATGGATGGACAACATTGATAAAAACATATACATCATATGGGCCAATAGAACTTTGACACCTAGCTGGCTGGTGTTTGGGTCACCAGCCAAACTACGCCCATTCTACGTGGCCTAAAACAGGTGCCTTAGTCTAGACCTGGCAAAATTGAACCGAACCCGCTAACCTAACCCGACCCAACTCAATTTTTTTCAGTTTAGGGTTGGAAAATTTGACCCGAATTCATTTTTTGAGTTGACCCAACCTAACCCGGATTTTTATGGGTCAGGTTAGGGTTAAAGGTGACTCGACCCAACCCGAATCATATACGGGTTAGTAACTATTATATATTGATTTTCTTATTAGTTAAATAATATATTTTTTTTTCTCACACCTGCTGGTAAAGGTCCACATGCTGGTAAAGGTCCACATGTCTGTCAATTTAATAAACATGTGCACACCAATGATCACATTTTATGACATGTAGAGCTAAAATATCATGAGATTTTTTTTTAATTTTATTTCTGGTGCTCATTTTTTGGATAACTAAAATGGTAGCTAATGGTTCATAAAATCAATTAATAAAATTATCTTAACTGGTTATATTTATTTGATTGTTGATAGGAATTTATTGGATAGTTAAAATGAAAAGATCAAATAGTTCCATTTCAATAATTGTGTCCATAATTTAACTATTTAAAAAATTATATATCAAATGGACCTTGTTGATTTGATCCAATGGTCAAAAAATAAAAATAGAATTGCGAGACATTAATTGGATAGGTTCAGCTGAAATATTAAATGGCAATTTCAAAAAGTGTATGAAATAAATTATTATTTGATATTTTGTTAGTGCATGAAATAAATTATTATTTTTCTTTTTCAAAACAGATAATCTAATTGATGATGATATTGATGAGGCAGTAAGCATCAATGTGTTTAAAGCATCATCCCATCACTCTAATGGTGTTAATGCTTAAAGAGGTATGCTTTAAATCTGCACTTCATTCTATCCATTTATTTTTCTCTTTCAGCATTTGCATAATAGAAATACTCTATAAAAAAAAAGCCATATTTTTTTTTTATATTACCTATTAAACATAGATGGTTTGATTTTCAATTGAATGCTAGTGTTATATGCACCTAGTTTAATTTATAAATTAGTTAGTTGATCATTAAAATGCGGGTCAACTCGACCCGACCTGGTTTAATTTGGGTTAGGTAAGGGTTGGGAAAATCCAACCTCAATTCAATTTGGGTTGGGTTAGGGTTGAGGTGGAAACGACCCGACCCGACCTGAACCCAACTTGACCCGTCCCATTGCCACCTCTACCTTAGTCTAATCTGATCTGCCACAAGAAATGTGATGTCTGAAGACTGAACGAGGCAGAGTTAGAATAACCAGAAGCAGAGCTTACATGATATTCCGGTGAACGTCAATAGTAAAGTCGTGAATTTTACATGTGTATGGCACACATATAACTCAAACTGAACTGTCCAAACCCCTGGGAAGCCAGAAAACCAGAATGATTGGATGTTCAAACGGTTGTCTGTCGAATTTGGAATCTGGAATTGAGACTATTTTTCGTTGGTCATCAATCATGTGTTCACCAACCGGCCTGTGGCCCATGTAAAATATAGGCGTTTTAAACATCCTGGTTAAATGTATGCTACTTGTAAAGCTTATGAATGCATGTATATGAATCTCTATATTCTGCGAGAGTATTGAATTTTTCTCATTAATAAAAACAGAAAAGTTGCTGACCTGAAGCAGCTTTTTGAAACCGCATCGCAGCCCGTTTTACTTATCCATGTCCCCTGATAATACGCCCCGGATTATTTGACCTGAAACACAGAAAACCAATCGTGTCACTCACCATTTACCTAGGATCTGATTTCTAGGCCCAATCCTAGTCCTATGTAATTCAAACTAAGCCTACTCAAAACCGTTAGTACGCCCTGCCAAATAGAGGTGTCAACAGGGCAGTTTGGCCCAACGGGTACCCAGGTGGGTGTAGCTAAAACAATATTGCTGTATGTTTGGATATTTGTTGAGCTGATTAATAATTGGACCGGCCGGGTGTTGGTAGAACCTCAATCAACACCTGAGCCTGTTTATGTTTGACGCAAGGAAGATGTGGTGAGGTCAGTCACCATTTTCCTCAAACGGCAAATACCTAGAATCCACAAAGCGCTCTTGAATCCACAAGAAAAATCTCGAATCCACAAGACAAATTCGATAAAAATTGAAGCTTTATTGAATAATAATAAAGATTAAATAAAAAACGAGTTTAAGCATCCTTATATAACCCTAAACAAAAATCCTAAAAACGTATTCAAGTGAGTCCTAATCCAAATAGGAAAGAAAATGAAAAAAAACGTACAATTCTTCGTCATTCGTTGATCTATGTCGACTCAGTCTGGTTGGCCAGTAGAAAGTGCACAAAATAGTTCAGAAACCAATCTGAAAATTCTAGGGAAATTTTGGCACAATCTCAATTAATCGACCAGATCTATCGACTGGTCGAGATGGGTTGACCAACCTATCAATTAGTCGATCTACGGTGAGTTTTGGCCAATTTCTTTTAAGATTTTTTTGGTCCATTTGTGATAAGAATGTGCTTGACCCACGATTTACATTAGACCCCTCCACTTGAAAAAAAAAAAAAAAAAATCATCCTAAAGTTCTTCTTCAAACTTGGTTCACGATACGTGTTCAACTTTGGGGCCGACATTTATTAGCCTCTTCTCTGTACTCTGCAATAGGCGTCTCTGACTTCTCCATAGGGGTGAACACAATTGCCTTGAACTCTTGCAACCCTGGCTTTACATCTTTTGGGATGTTCACTGACTCCACATCCGCTTCCTTTTCAACTATGCCACTACCATTCCTATCTCCTCAAGAGTCTTTAGCGAAATCTTGTATGGTTGGGAGAGACTACCTCTCTACTTTACAAGATCTGGGATGTTCATTCGGTTCCATAGGGGTAAGTGTAATTTTGCGGTTATCCTTAACGAAAATGTAAACATTGTCTCATCATCTATAGTGACATCATGGTCTGATTGCCATGGTCTACCGAGTAACATGTAACACATTTCCATATCTATTGCGTTAGATATTACTTAATCATGATAGTATTTACCAATAGAAAAGGAAATACAACATTGTTCAGTTGCCTTTATCTCATAACCTTCTTGATTCATCCAATCATGTACGGAGAGAGTCATTTTTCTGTCTTTAATTTCAACTTCCCCACTATAATCTTCGACACGATATTCTCACATCTCCCATTAACTATGATCATATCACAGACTTTTTTGTTCACAATGCACTTTGTTCGAAAGATGTTGTGTCGTTGTGGATTGATCTCCTTATTTGGTATGTACAACAACCTCCTTATGACCAAGGACTGATGCTGATCTTTAAGAGTCCATGTGTCTCCTCCTCCTTCATCATCGGTGTGCTCAACACCATCAATCTCTAAATCATTCTCTACATCTTTCTGCACCTCTATCGTTAATGGCTAGGTGAGCCACTTGCCACTGAGGACACGCGTTTGATATATAGGTGACCCGGCTAGCCACATTGGGAAGGCCACGCCAGGTAAGCTTAATGGTTTTAGTATAATTTTACATTGCTCCCATTTGTGTTGCTCATCTCTGCTTTCTATCCACTGATATTTTGTATGGACGGCTCAAATAATGTTTATCACCTAATGGACAGAGCAGATTTACATATACAATACGGTGGCCCCAGGAGATGTGATGTCTGAAGACTGAACAAAGCAGAGTAAGAATCACCGGAAGTAGAGTATTTGATACTCCGGCGAATGTCAATACTACACTCGTGAATTGTACACGTGGCACACATATAACTCAGACTGAACTGTCCAAACCATCGAAAATCAAAATATCAGAATGATTGGATGGTCTTAGCTTCTTATTAATGGACACTTGGTTGTCCAATCCAGAATGTGGAATGGCGACTGTTTTTCATTGTTCGTCAATCATGTGTCCACCAATCAGCTTGTGGCCACAAGTTTTCGGACATCAAAAAAAAAAAAAAAAAGAAGCTTGTGGCCCATCTAAAATATAGGACTTTCGGACATCCCGGTTACATGTGTGCTACTTTTAAAGCCTGCAAGTGCATGTGTATGAATCAGGTTAACCTGCCAGCATATCGAATTCTTCGCACTAATAAAAACAGAGAAGTTGCTGACCTCTTAAAGGGACGTGGATTAGCTACTGACAGATTGAGTAGCCAATCTTGCTACTGAAGTGACGTAATTATGGTCTGTGGGCCTCCGCAAGATGTATCTGTTGTATCTACACCGTTCATTCATTTAGAGAGATCATTTTAAGATATGACTCAAAAATGAGGGAGATCCAGATCTCAAGTGAACCCCACCACAGAAAACAGTGGGAACAGTGACATCCACCATTGAAAACTTCTTAGGGCCACAAGTTTTCGATCAAGCTAATATTTGTCTTCCCTTCCTTCATGTCTTTGTGAATTTATGAACAAGTTGGATCTAAAATAAAAATCATGGTGGGCCTAAGAAGTTTTCAACGGTGGATGTCATTGTCCCTATTGTTTTCTGTGGTGGGTTCACTTGAGCTTTGGATCTGCCTCATTCTTCCTTTCATGCTCTAAAATGGTCTCTCCAAATGGATGAAAGGTGTGGATACAATGTATACATCATTCTGAGGCCCACATAACATGGTGACGTCACTTCATTAGCGAGATACGCTGCTCAACCTGTCAGTAGCTAATCCGCGTCCCTCTTTAAAGGCCATCACTGCTTTAATGGATGCAATCAAATCATAACGTGGCCTGAAACCCAAAAACCAATCATGTCACTGACCATTCACCTAGGTTGTAATTTCTAAGCCCAAGAACTAGCCCATTTCTATTCCAATGTAACTGAAATTAAGCCCAATCTAAACCTTTATTTCACCCGACCAAACAGGGTGTCAACGGGCTGGCTGGGCCTACCTAAGCTAGGTCCCACATTGGCCTAAGCATGGGTGTAGCTAAATAGGTGTTGCTATGGGTTTGGCTATTTGGCTGGGTGTGGGTATAACCTCTCACACCCGAACCTATTTATTCATGTGTCTGTGCATATATTGAGTTCTCATCAAATTGTCCCAGCCATCCAATTGCCACAATGGATTCCACCTCAATTTTTAAACTCACAGATGGTCTAAATCAGGATTTGACATATACACATGATCTACATAAAATTAAATATTTTAGTTAGCTTGTATTATTTAAAATAAATAAATAAATGTGCACATGATATCCAAAAGGGCACGTCAACACCTTTATGGGCATAGTTATGAGAATCCATTTCAGTACCCATGTATAGGTGTCTGTACAGGTATGGGTGCAATACCCATTAATACAAGTATTTTCAAAACACAGTTAAAAGTAAAAGTTTTTAAAATTTAATTTTAAATTTTATAGTCCTGTATATGATACCTATTAAGTGATTCTCAAATTTCTAAAAAAGAAAAACAATTCATGTGACTAGGATTTAGCTAATTAGTGCATTTGAGAAACTGCCTTTTATCAATGTTATTCTTTCAAACAAAAGGCCTCGCCTCGATCTATTGTAGATGAAGGAGAGGATGAGAACCACATATCAGCCCTTGCAGGAGGACCAACTGATTGAGGAAGGAGAGATGAAAATATCTCCTTTTTCCTCTATTTCTTTGTTTGCAAACTCTGAAGATGGGTTTTCTCTTTTTATTTAAGACTTTTCTCTCTCTAGAGTAAGATCTTTTATATAAGGAGGAATTAGGATTTTAATAGACTATCACCCTACAGTCTTCCACATTCTTCATTACATTGGAAGTCTGTGATCGATCCTACTTTATCTTAATAACCCATCTACCATAGGTCTAATGTCTATATAGATCAAGTGAAGAACCCGTTGATCTAAACCATCATATCATCGTAAATGCAATCAAAATTATTTTAACGGTTAAAAATAAAAGTTTAGTAATAACAATTGTAAAACTTATAAGAACTTGTGAAAGGAAAAATCACTTGATGAACAATGGGTCTAGCATTGGGTCTCACAAAAAAATCATTGATGAACATTTAATTTCTAAGATCTATGTCATAAGTTCCTAGAAAATCAGTGGATCTTTTGTTGGCTAATATGAGTCTCAACAACCTTAATAGATGTGCAAAGCATACTTTTGCTAACCACATGATGATCTCGTAAATTGAACCGAAGCATATATAATAAAGACCTATATTTCTCACATGTCCTTAAGTTTAAAGATTATTTCACTTGGTACATCCTCAAATGGATCATAGTCCGGGCATAATAAGCCTTTAGTCTAGAGACTTGATTATAATCCACAAATGCAAGTGCCCAACATATTTAAACCAAGAAGTTATATATATGGCACACTCGCACTTCTATGTAGGGTAAGGAAAATGTATATTGACTCGCCGTCATACATGATGGTGGAGGCCTTCTAACTTGAGTCATCATTAGCTTCCCTTCACAAGATGGCCATATGAAAAGTAATAATCAAAAGTTTCTCCTGTGACCTTTTAGGTGGTCATGGTACAATAGGGCACCGGTGTCTCTAGCCCAAAATTCTCACCTTGTCATTGGTCATTGTATCCATATTTCTCCCTTGTCAATAACCTTTAATGACAACTCATCACATTTTTGAAATAGTGGTCCCCATACATGTTCTAAACATGAACATTAAACGAGTGTTGCTAAAAATCACAATAATCATCATAATTTTAAATACTGGCTAATAAGAAATGTGTTAGCTGACTTATATTATAAAAGAAAATTTACAAGAAAAATAAAAATACATATTTTATTATTTACTTAATCCTTAAATGAAAGAAGAACTAGTAATCAATACAATAATATGATACATAATATTTTTCAATATTTTTTACATTTAAAAATTCACGCTAACACGTTAGATAAACCAATCATTTTTGGGGCCCACCTTTTTGGTGATCCAAACAGTTCAACAAGAGGAGGCATACAATGATATCTCTCTCTCTCTCTCTCTCTCTCTCTCTCTCTTATATCTGATCTGATCATTGGTTGCATGTGTCTAATGCAGCATACAAACGGTTATGTCGACTAGAGGGTATAGTTCCAGCCTTAGAGGCGTCCCATGCATTGGCATTTCTGGAGAGGCTCTGCCCTAGCTTGGCCAACGGCACAAGGGTCGTCGTTACTTGCAGCGGTCGTGGAGACAAGGACGTTCCAACTATCTTCAAATTCAATCATGGTCTGAATGATGAGATGGACACCTTATGAATTGTAGGGTTCTGATCTGCCGATAGTCTGTACAAATGGGCTCAATCTAAACCATTGACGTACTCGGATCCACCACACATGGGGAATTGCAAGGTTACGGGATATTTTCAGGGGAGATTTTCTAGGAGGATAATGTTTCTAGAAGCTTGTCTAGGCCCACACGCGTCCAACCCGTTAATGAACACGCTACCAATGCCAGCATGTCAAACACGAGAAATATCCAAGTCATCCATCAGGTTGAGGTGGACCTGACAGTGTAGATGCTACTGCCCAAACATAAAGGAACGCGGATTGGCTAGTGACCCAACACCAGCCAGGGGGCTGATGTCAAAGCTGTGTGGGCCCCACCATGATGTATGTGTTTTATCCACGCTGTCCATCCATTTTTCCACCTCATTTTAGGTCATGTGCCCAAAAATGAAGCAGATCCAAATCTCAGGTGGACAACACCACTGAAAACAGTGGGAATTGAACGTCCACCGTTGAAAACTTCTTGGAGGCCACAGAAGTTTTGGATCAAGCTGATATTTGTGTTTTCACTTCATCCAGGTCTGTGTGACCTTATCAACAGGTTGGATGGCAAATAAACATCACGGTGAGCCCTGGAAAGTTTTTAATGGTGGACATTCAATCAACACTGTTTTCCTGTGGTGTAGTCCACCTGAGATTTGGATCTCCCTCATTTTTGGGCCCATGCCCTAAAATGAGGTGGAAAAATGGATAGACATTGTGGATAAAACACATTCATCATGGTGGGGCCCACACAATTTTGACACCAGCCCCGGGCGGGTCACTAGCCAATCCGCGTCCAACATAAAGGGGTCCAACCACACATTCGTTAAATTAGTTGTGAGTTGTGACCCACCCGTTTTTGGGCGCGGATTGCCTCCTTTCGCAGGCATCTTCTGCACAAGGAAGCTGGGTGGGGCTAACCGTGAGGTTTGTGCGAAATCTATGCCGATTCAACTGTTTTGTGAGATCATTTTAGGCGTTGCGGCCAAAATCCAACGAGATCCAAGACTTAAGTGGGCCGAAAACAAGACAATTGAACTTCCACAGTTGAAATATGCGTGGGGCCATAGAAGTTTCAAATCAAGACAATATTGGTGTTTGGAATGACATTATGAACGGTATGGATGGCATATAAACATCACTGTGGACCCCATGGAGGTTTCAACGGTAAGAATTTCACTACACACCTTTTGCTTTGGTGCAGCCCACTTGAGTTTTGGATCCCGTGTTCATTTTTTGTCGCAACGCTTAAAATGATCTCACAAAACGGTTGGATGGCATAGATTTCTCACAAACCTCACGGTGGGCCTTTCGCAGGCAATCCCCTCCCCTCTTAATTGTGGCAACTACTGAATGCTTATCAAACACGTTCCATTTTTGCACATGCAATACAACACAAGCTGGGATTCAACCGTTGAAAACTTATGGGGGCCACAGATATTTTGGATCAAGATGATATTTGTTTGTGTGATCTTATCAACAAAATGGATGCCCAAAAAACCATCACTATGGGCCTTAGGAAGGTTTCAGCGGTGGACATCATTATCCCCACTGTTTCCTGTGGTGTGGTCCACTTGAACTTCGGATATGCTTCAATTTTGGGTTCATGAACTAAAATGAGCTGGAAAAATGGATGGACTGTGTGGATGAAACACATACATCACAGTGGGTACACAGATTTCCTGCGAAAGCCTTGTGCAGGAAGTTCGATGCGCTGGTAACCTAGGCGGGGCTGACTGTTTTTGAGAAATCCACCCGTCCATCCCTTTTGTGAACTCAATTTAGGACATTAGACCAAAAATAATCCGGATCCAAGACTCAAGTGGGTCGAAAATGTGAGGATTGAATGTCCACAGTTGAAATATTCGTGGGGCCACATAAGTTTTAAATCAGGCTAATATTTGTGTTTTCAGTTCATCCCAGTAGGAATGACTTTATGAACGGTATTGATGGCATATAAACTGTGAACCCAGGAAGGTTTCAACAGTAAGAATTTCCCTACCCATCTTTTGCTTTAGTGCGGCCCACTTGAGTCTTTGGATCCGGTTTATTTTTGGTAGAAAGTCCTAAAATGAGCTCAAAAAGCAGATGGACAGTGTGGATTTCTCAAAAACATCACAGTGGGCCCCACCTAGGTTCCGAGCACAGGAACTTCCTTCGCGAGGCTTCCGCAGGAATCCGCGTCTTCACAGTGTATAAAAGAGTCCGGATCCTCTGTTGAAAACAAGCAGAGAAATCCTGCTCGTCACTACTCTGATTGGTCCAGCTCAGCTTGACTGTGTCAGAATTGAGCTGCTCTGAAACAGTCAAGATGATCTGAACCAATCAGAGCAGCAGCAGCAGAGGTTCTCTGCTCGTTTTCAATGGAGGATCCGGATTCAAAGTTAAAAGATCTAAATAGCATAGCTGACTTGCTGGATAGCTCATATCCCACACACATGTCACATTTTGGAACATGCACCTTGTGTGGATGAGGACAGCTACCATCGCGCGATCGGAATTAGCCAACCTCTGTTTTAATACGAAAGGACGCTATTTATTGAATTTTGTTTATTTATTTTTATTAAGCCAAAGCAAGCTAGAAAATGACATGGAAAAGGTAGTGCTTGCCTAGAAACATGCCCAGCGGATGTGTATGGACAAAAAATGCTAAAGGTGATTCACGCGAGAATTATTAATCGTTTGATGGGTAGAAGTCTCTGTTGGGGAATTGATTACATACGTCTAAACGTTTGGTAATGTTAGGTGTATTTGAATTTTCAGCCGTCCATTTCAGAATGGACGATTGGGATCTAGATTGATTTAGTTAAAGTGGAACCCGATGAAACTAGTTTATACTGGCCAAAGTATGTACTTGATAAGTGTTTAATCCCTTCCAAAAACACTCTCTCTCTCTCTCTCTCTCTCTCTCTCTCTCTCTCTCTCCCTCCCTGCTGTGGCCCACCAAAATCGTCGACCAAGATTTGGACATGATGCGCAGCCCTGCATCTCGAGGCATTCAGCGATCCTCTCCCCTCATCAGGTAGTACACACTGTGAACATGCTACGAAAAAAAAAAAAAAGTATAAATGGTGTTGGGTGCGTTTCACACAAACCTTCGGATCTCGCCCCCCAATACACTAGAATTATGGACTATGCTAATGCAATAATCAAGAATAAACATCAACCACACGAACACAAGGAGTTTTTCCGTGAAAAACCCTCAAAAGAGGCAGATCAACAATCCACTATCTCAGGGAACTGTTACAACCGATCACAAGCACACACCGCTTGGATCAAACTTCTTCACCCACGCAGGGATGGATAAACAACAAGAGAATAGTAAAGGAGGAGCGATCTCACCGATCCCGAGGACGTAGAAGCGCTGAGACGACCGTTGCGCAGAAGAATCCCTCTTCAAGCAACTTCTCCCTTCTACAAGCTTCCTCTATCTCTCTCTTCTCTTTCTCTCTTCCTCCTTTTCTCTCTTTCTCACCTTGGACGTGTTAGCAACCCAATGGGATATCCTAATCCCGTTTTAGAATGCTTAAGTAAAAAAAACGGAGCAATTAGAGCCAAATATGGAAACTGCGTACAAGCAGTTCGCGCTGGGTCGGGCGCCCGGCCATGCCCAAAAACCTCCAACGAGAAACACATTGGAAAACTCCAATTTCGGGCGCCCGGACCAACATGGTCGGGCGCCCGGCCAAGTCATCGGGCGTCCGGTCACTTTGACCGTCGGGCGCCCGGCTGTCGTCAGAACAGTCCAGCAGCATTGCTGCCCTTCTGATGAAATTTCGGTCGCCCGGCCCCAATTTGGTCCGAGCGCCCGGCCACACAAAGAGGAGGAAATCCCATCAAATGGATCAGCAGATAATACTTGTATAAGAAAAATGGACCATTCAGAAAAGGTCCAATGGTTCAAAATCAATGCAAAAGTGTGGCTACCTAGAAGAATATACAAGCCAGAAGTTTGGCCTTTGGCCTGTTTGCAGTGTGCCCTAACTAACAAGTGGCCCCAAGTGTTTCTTATGATGGTGGACCTTACATTTTCCTCCTTCCATCTAGAGGAGTACTATCAAACGGGATAGCTGTCCACATTACAGTGGTAGCAGTGCCATAAATACAAAAGTAATGATTATGTATTTACCCTGATTTATCATGGCAATTAAAAATTCAAACACCCACTAAAACGCCCTAAACTTGAAGAGGGCTAGGATTAGGTTGCCCAATTAATCACTGAACCAAGCAACTATTCAACCAAGTGCAGTAGTAATACCATATATATGTTCTGTTCTCTGGTCAGAAATACACTCAGATGTGGGTCAATGTGTCAAGCAAAATCACTAATCAAACCATACAATTGATCCGGCACATACCTTGAGCCATGAGGATTAATTGTTAGGCTCTTCTCGAATGTTGGATCATCCCTATCTCTTTAGCCTGTACCATCACAAGTCTTGATTTCATCCTCTTGCAAAGCCTTCTGCCTAGTTCTCACTTTTACCTGGAGTGTTAAGGATGGGAGTACAACACATTTTTTAGCATACGAAGAGGTCCAAGGATCTTACACTTATTTATTGAGTCGGGTTCTCCTGACCCATCATGAAAATCAGAATTTGCCTTTTAGAGCCCGTTGGGATACCATCAAAAGTTACTTTATATATTTATTTAAGAGCTAAGTATATTATTCACAAAATGGGGCTATACACACTGGAACATTCGGGCTGCCCGATTGCCCAAAACAATGCCTTGGGCCGCCTATCGTAAACACAGTACTATGGCCTACAGCTAAAGCTACCGACGTGTTGAACTTTCTCTGATTGTGCCTAAACCGACCCAAGGTAGAAAGATTAAACCCCGGATGGGGCCAGGCACTGAGGATTCCCCTTCGAAGACCCTCCACCGCTGAGTTAGGCTTCCTAATTTACCACCAAAAGTTACTTTTTCTACCTACAGCAGTATATAGCAGTATATAAGTAACTTTTTAGAAATAGGTTAGTTTGGATTAAGATCAATTATAAGTAACTTTTTTACTTAAAGGTACTTAATCACTTTATATTAATAAGTAGAAACCAAGATAAGTTACTTGAGGCATAAGTAGCTTAAGTATGATCCAAACACCCCCTTAGATTTCAACTTTCAAAACAAAAAACCACGCATGTGTTCTTGTGGCCCCATAATGGGGCATACAACTCCAATTGCAACAGTCAACCAGAATCCGGCCAAATATTGGACCGATGAATCACAGTACATGTGCCAAAGTAGCAGCTCAGTCATTTTGATAAGATCAGCAATGAACATGCCATGGCCTATATATTTTGCCAATCTGCTCGTTAGGTGGACCACACTTGCATGATGGCAATGTGTGGAGACAAAGAATGTTATGAAGTTCATGGATTTAGCGTACATATACGGTAAACTATGCAACGAGATTAGCTTGGACTGGAGAACAAAAAATGGTCACGTACATATCCATCAGCCACAGCCCAAATCTCACACAATGTAGGGCCATTTGGATGCCACCAAATAAGCTACTTTTTTCTACTTACAGCAGCAGATAAGTAACTTATTTCAAATAAGTTTGGTTTATGATTAGTAATAAGTAACTTTATACTTAAAAATTCATGATCACTTTCGTGTTTTTTTTTTTTTTTTTTTTTTTCTTTTTATTATTATAGCTTTTTTACCTTTCAGAAGTTGCTGAAGAGCAGAGTGGGGAGACAAGAGGAAAAGTTGGCATTTTGTTTACCATGCATTTCAATATTAGTTACTTGGAAATGTTTCAACTTTGAGATTCATTATCTCCGCTGATTCCTAGATTAGGGTCCACATGCTGGACCTCAAGAGACTCACAACAGTGGGTCTCACTAGGGATCTGGTTCCGCTCCATTTTTTAACTCATACTTTAATAAGGTTGGCCAAACAAATGGACGGGCAGATAGAACATGTACATCAATGGGTCCCACCCACTGGATGAACGGCGTGGATGTGAGATATATACATCACAGTGGGTCTCACCCACTGGATGGACAACATGGGTCTAAGAGATATGCCATCATGGGTTGCAGGGAGGTTTCTAAGGTAGGCATATCCCCACCATTTTTGGTGGTGGGGTCTACATCATTTTAGGAACAAGCTAATCTCTGTGCATTCCTTGCATCCAGGTCTCATGTGCCTAATCAATAGGGCGGAGGCAATTAGACATCATGGTGGGCCACCTAATCTGGTTCAATAGTGGACAACGTCCACTATCCAAACAGTGGGGTCCACGACAGCTAGATCAAGTGGATATTTGTGGTTTACTTTCATCTTAGTCTATGCAACCACATGAGCAGGCTGTATAGTAGGTAAACATCAAGGCGAGCCCCACATGAATGGACATGTTGTATAGTAGGTAAACATTAAGATCACATTCTCTCTCTCTCTCTCTCTCTCTCTCTCTCTCTCTCTCTCTCTCCCCTAAACATTGCAACCCCTCCCACAAGAAAGCGGGGTAGATCTCAAGTGAAAGTGAGGATAATGACACCCACCATTGAAACCTTCTTAGGGTCACATCACCACCCACAGTCGAAACCTTCTTAGGGCCACACCACACATCGCTGGTTCTTGATGCAGGTCTTCTGCAAAAGATTTTTGTAGGGAGTTATTGTGCTGGGCAGTTAGGTGGGGCCGACCGTGATGTTTGTGAGTAATCCACCCTGTCCATCTGTTTTGCGAGCTCATTTTAGGACATACGAACAAAAATCAGCCGGATCCAAGACTCAAGTGGGCTACAAGAGAGGAGAAACGAAATGAAATGCTTAGCATCTTGGGCTACACCTTGATGCTTATATGTCATCCCACCGGGATGAACTACAAAAATAAAAAAAAAACTAATCATGATAGAAATTTTGTGGCAATACAAGTATTTCAATGGTGGTAGTTCAATCCCCATTGTTTCCTCTCGTGTGGCCCACTCTAGTCTTGGGTCAAGCCTATTTTTTGTCGCATGTCCTAAAATGAACTCAAAAAAAAAAGAAATGGACAGGGTGGATTTCTCTCACAAACATCATGTTGGGCCCCATCTAACTCCCTTGCCTGGAATTCCTGGCAAAGCATTTCCTAGCAAATCTGCCTCCATTGGTTCCGGTCGTAGCCAAGTGCTGCTCCACTGGCACCACTTTCCTGCATTGGAGTTTCAAAAGATGTGGGTCCCATCATGATGTATGTGGTACATCCATATCATTCATCCATTTTGCAAGGTCATTTTAAGTCATGGTTCAAATATGAGGTAGATCCAAATCTCAAGTAGAACACACCATAGGAAATTTAAAGGATTAAACACCTACATTTGATAATTAACTTCTTGGGGTCCAAACACGTTGGATGGAGAAAAAGAATTATAATGAACCCTTAATTAGGCCCACGTTACCTAATCTACAGGTTGGATAGAAAAAAGAAGAAGAAGAAGAAGAAAATAATTACAGTGGGCCATACCATTTTTTAATAGGAGGATTTAATTGCAACCCTTAATTCTTATTGGTTTATATGAGATTTGGTTTTTTTTTCATTTCTGTACTCATGCTCTAAAATCATGATCAAAGAAGGATAGACGGCGTGGTTAAGCAAACACATCATTATGGGGCCTACAGCCTAGTCCCACATGACAGTGGATTTCGCGAGTCTTGCACAAGGACTAAAAGATTTAAAAGGGCATGGTTGTGTTTTTGGAATACAAATGGAGATCTTTGACTGCTGTTAGTCAAGGTAGAATGAGTGGCTTTTTGACCTTATTTCAAAACCATAAGGGTTTTGGAAAATAGTTTAAAAGTACATTTTTTTATTTTTATTTTTTGGAATTCAACTAAAACCTAAGCATCTACACCGCATTGTTTGCTTTTTTCTTCTGTTTTTTTAGTTACATTTTTTTATTCTCTATTTTTCACAATGGAAGAAAAGGGATTCCCAATATGATGATATCTTTTTTCATTCATTTTTTTTAATTTTCAATCTTTATTTTTTATTTCTTCAATTTTTATCAATTTATTTTATAACAAAATAATAACAATTGTTGTTTATTGTTCACCAACCTGGTTGACCCACCGAACCCCAAGTGGACTAAGACCCGGCGACCAAGTCTTAAGTAGAGTCCTGAATGGGAAACTATCACCGTCCGAATTGGAGAAACCAAACCCACGAGAACCGAAGAATTTTGACACTCCGGAAGAGTGCTATGTTCATCAGATTCACGTCCAGGCACCGCAAGTTAGATCCAGGGGCGACAATGGCTCGAGTTTGGGCCGGCCAGGCTTGGCTTAGGCATGACCGGACACTTCAGACCCAAGGTCCGAGCCTCACATGGGCTTATCATAGCAGGCCCTAGCCTGACCCAAATAATTTGCTTGGGCCCAGCACTGACCCAATCCAACCCGGGCTGACTGGAAAATTGATAAAACCACTGTCTCCCTTGCAATTTCCCTATATATAATTTATTAATCACGTACTGGGCCACTCATGCACAATGAAATAAACACTTTCGAGTAATAAAACCAATGGTCTACCTAACTAAGAATTAGAATGAGATATTTGTATGATATAAAATGTGCATATAAAGTCGGATTAGGTTAGGCTAAAATGACTTGAGCCCAGGCATGCATGAGTGGAAGGTCTAAGCCCAGTCCATGGGCCCAGCTACTATATATGTCAAAGTCGATTCCACAAGCCAAGCTTAGTATACCAAGCCCAGCACAAAGCTGGGTCCCGGTCCCATAGCCACCCTTGGTTAGATCCAGTGAAGCCACCTTGCACCTGGCAGAAATTGAGTATTTTTTATTTTTTATTTTTAGAAAATGCGATAGAGCCTATATTTTGATTGAATTTCTTAAAAAAGCATACTTTTGAACTCTTTTCTAAAACCCGCGTAAAGTTTTCAAATATGGTCAAAATAACACTCACTCGGACTTTCGCTAATGGAAGTGATGTAATTCCATTTGTCATATTTCAAAAAGACCCTTATGCCCTTCTTTGTTGTGCAAAGGTCATCGAATCCACTTCAACAGAGGACTACCTCATGGGCATCGTAATGATGTATTTGTTTAATCTCCAAACGGAATAATGATTTGAGAGCACGAGCCTAAAAAATAAGATCCAAATCTCAAGTGAACTCCACGAGAATTAATGTTGGCAATTAAATTCCACCGTTAAAAATTGATAGGGCTCAATATAATATTCCTTTTTGTCATCCAACTTGTTCATTAAATGACATGGACCTAAATTAAGGGCCCTACTAAAATCTTGTTTTGCCGTTGTACTTGTTTGGTTCTAAATAATTTACCAAGGGTAGGTGTTTATTTCCTTTCATTACTATGATGTGGTCCACCTGAGATTTGGATCTACTCATATTTGGTCACATGTCCTAAAATGAGCACGCAAAATAAGTAGACGGGTGGATTACTCAAAAGACGTCACAATGGGCCTTACCAACTTCCCCGCGCAAAAACTTCGTGCCAAAGGTTTTCCACGGAAAACAGCTCCAAAAACAGCCGATTGAGACTCCATACGCTTTTATCGTAATGTGTATACTTGATTGGGCCCATTCTAAATGTATGTGGTTCATCCATGCCATCCATCCATTTTTCCTCTCATTTCAAGGGTTAAACCCAAATTTGAAGCATATCCAAATCTCAAGTAGACCATAGCACAGGAAACAATGGGAATAATGATTTCCACAGTTGAAACCTCCCTAGGCTCCACAATGATGTTTACTTGTCATCTAACCTGTTCACAAGATCCCACAGATAGGGATGAAGAGAAAACTCAAATATCAGCTTGATCCAAAACTTCTATGGCCTACAATTTTCAATGGTAGATGCTCAATTCACACTGTTTTTGTGGTGTGGTCCACTTGAGCTATGGATATGCTTCATTTTTATACTCAAGCTATAAACTTATCTGGTAAAATGGATGGACGATAAAATACATGAATAACTGTGGGCCCCACAGAGTTTACCTGGTACGCTTAGAGTACCGGGTTACTCAGCATGCGATCCCTTCCTGAAGGGAGCTGAAGGGAGCCGATTAGCTAAAGCTTAAAGGGTGTTACCCTAACCGTCTGGGTCCAGCTTGATATATTTTCTATATTTCCACACCGTCTATAGTTTTTTTCATCTTGTTTTAGTCCGTTATCCGAAATCATAAGAATATCCAAATCTCAGGTGGACTACACCGATAGAAACAGTAATGAATAACCATTAAAAACTTTTTAGGGGCTACGTAAAGTTTAGATCAATCTTATATTTCTAATTTTGGATTGCAAATAAACATTACCAAAACCTTACAATGGGACATTTGGAATTTTTAATGGTGAGGCGCGATCAACATTGTTTCCTATGGTGTGGTCCACCTGATATTTGAATATTTATAATATTTTGTATACGATCTAAAATGGACCGGAGAAACAGATGAACAGTATGGATATACAAAACAATCATCAACATGACCATAAGGCAGGGGTAACACCCATGAAATTGTTACCGGGTTAAATACCTATCCGTTTCCCTCCGGAACCGGTGCTGATTAGTTACTTCCCAACGAACTTAGCAAGAGATGGACGGTCCTGTCAAGGGCTCTATGCGGCCCAACATGATGTATATGTTTTATCCATGCCGTTCATCAATTTTGATGGATCATTTTAGGGGACGAGCCAAGAAAAGAGACAGATTAAAGGCTCAAGTGGACCATACCACAGGAAGCAGTGGGATTGAAAATTGACCATTGAAAACTTCCTTAGGGGCACAAAAGTTTTGGATCAAGCTGATATTTATGATTTCCCTTCGTACAGGTCTATGTAACCTTATGAACAGGATCACAGTGGGCCTTAGAAAGTTTTCAACATCCTCACACCTTCTTATGTTGTGGTCCACTTGGGCCTTCAATCTGCCTCCCTTTTGGGCACATGCCCTAAAATGATCTGTCAAAATGGATGAACGGCGTGGATTAAACATCTACATCATGGTGAGCCCAACAAATCCCTTAACAAGACCTTCAGTCCCTAGCTTAGTCCTGATGATAATACCCAAACAGCACCTTTTCGAATCAGCCTAGCTTGTTACCGATGGTAATCCCCTTTCGAATTTTAGGGTAAGCGTTTTTATTTTATTTTTAGAATTCAACCAAGCTATAGGTGCTTATATGGCATTGTCTCTTTTTTTTTAGTTGAGGTGTATTAAGACAACTATATACTTTGTCCTACCGCGAATGGGACATAGTTCCAAAACCACACTAGTGAGATGATCCTAATCACATTGGCCCACTTTTTCTTTCCCTGTTGACTATCTTCTACTCCTGTTTACGAACCCACTTGAAGTCTACTGATCGGATGGCTGCGATCATAGGCTTAGTTTGGATTTAGATATGGAGTGTATTCATAGCAAGGCGCACTAAGTAGCACCTCCGCTCAACCTTTTTACTCGGAAACAGTGGTGATTGCACTCCCACCATTTAAAATTTATTGAGGGCCACGAAAGTATTTTTTATCAAGCTGATACTTGTGTTTTCCATTCACCCAGGTCTAGGTTACCTATTCAAAGGGTTGGATGGCAAATAAACATTACAATGGGCCTTAGTAAGTTTTAATGCTGGCTGTTCGATCACCACTATTTTCTCATGGCATGGTACATCTTAGATTTGGATCTACTCGAAAACTAGATGGACAGCATGGACAATTGGTGGGGCCTACTGGACTTTTCCAGCACTGAGATCTCGGTACCGGAGGGGCCACCACCGAATCCATTCCGGTATCTAAATGATGTGACCCACCTGATGGACGGCTTCAATCATTCAAAGCGAACTTTTTTGTTCTTTTATTTTTTTTCAATGGTAGGTATTAAATCCCCACTATTTCATGAGGTGTGGTTCACTAGATCTTTGGATCTGCATGAGTTTTGGGACATGCCCTAAGATGAGCTGGAAAAATGGATGGACGGTGTGGATGAAACACATACATCATGGCAGGGCCTACAGAGTTTACTCAATACGCAATCCCCTCTCTCTCTCTCTACACATTGCAACTGCCACTGCCCCTAGTATATATTACTTATTCTAGCAACGGAACCAGGTTTGCTAATCCACAGGCACTTAAGAGAGGCCATTTTACATACCACACGTGTCAATGGACCACATATATGTGCGATCTCATCTATCTACAGGTTGGCCCAACCGATTAAGTGCCCTTGTTTGACTTGGACCTGACTCAAAATCAAGCTCCAAACCGGTTCATCTAGGTCCAGTTCCAGTTCCTCAAAAATGACATGTTCCAACCCAATAATGTGCCATGGCCCAATGAGTGAACCCTTGAAATTAGCTTCAACAACTCATTGAAGCACAACCCTCTTAGATTAGAGTGCCAAATGGTGGCCCAGCCCTATAGGGCTAGGTATTGGCATCTAAAGAGTGCTGGACTTGTGCTTGAAATCTGAGCCCATTGTCCAGACCGACACCAATGGTTGATGGCGCAGCCCAGATTTTTGGCCCGATCCAATAATCAGTTGGGTCGTAGTTATATAGAAGGATAGACGATATGAAGACACTTGTGAGGTTTCCATTCATCTGTGGTTAAAGAAACTTCTTAGGTATGGGATCATATTTCTATCGTGTCCAATCCAAACCATTTATATGATGGGACATGTTCGGAGGGATCAAGATCCCACAAAAAAATCTTAGATATGGACTTATTTCAAATCTTAGATCATGTCCTTCCTTTCTTTATAGGACCACTCTGAATGGCCAGTACTATAGGTTCAGGAGGCCCAGGACCAGTGCTAAGCCTTTTTTACCAATTAGGGCCAAGGCTTGGGCGATTAGGGCTGGCCAATACCAACCCCGGCTGGACCTTAGCTGGGCCCATTGCCACCCCCATCATGAATGGGATTCCTTGGTATCTGCATAGCTACAAGGAATCAGGTGGGCCTATGTCTTACCACCATCGGATCTGGTGGGACCCATCTCTCACCCCCATCATGATCTTATGGGTATTTTTTAATCCTCCAGAAATGGTGCAACCAGCGGACCTTTGGGTAATCTAAGTCGTTGATTTGGTTGGCATCATCATGCTTGCGCCTCGCCCCCTGATAGAAAATCCTGGCTCCGCCCCTGGATGTGATTCCTTGTATATCTTAAAAAAATTACTTTGATCGGGAGATTCTTTCCATGCTATATATCAATGTGGCCCTGAGCTTTTACTAGTTACAATACATTATACACATGGGGCCACCTTTTGATAATCCTAACCGTTCGTTTAGTGCATCCAACGGTGGATTGATTGCAGTTGTCCCTTTCTATTGGATGGCTGTGATCATCTGATAGCACAGACACCAAAGTATTGATCATATCATGATGAGCTTTACCGTATCAATTGCCTCGATTACCCAAAACTGGGTCCCACCTGTAGCAATCGTGGAATGCATCGTGTATTTGATAAGAGTCTAGATCCTCTGTTGGCTTGTAT
Organism: Liriodendron chinense; assembly: GCA_003013855.2. Taxonomy (NCBI): domain Eukaryota; kingdom Viridiplantae; phylum Streptophyta; class Magnoliopsida; order Magnoliales; family Magnoliaceae; genus Liriodendron; species Liriodendron chinense. The sequence goes on from PVNU02002353.1 coordinate 2,098,965, forward strand.
CCATAGCAAGGCGCACTAAGGAGGCACCTCCGCTCAACCTTTGTTTCTGCCGTATGGGTCACACGCGATCAATGGTCGTAATATCACATTAGAACTTGGGCCCCACCAATGGAAATGAGATTTATACTTTGCCATTCCCACTATCAAAGGGTGCTGCAACACGCCAGGTTCCACCACTTTCTCGACCTACTTCACATGAGCCACACGTGGCATCCTGGATCGCGCGTGTGGGTATGAGCTCTGCGAATGCTCGCGTTGCGGGATTGCATGTGCATGGCGCGTGGACTCTATATTGTGCGCGATGTGCACCGACACTCATTATTAACTAGTAAATAAGGAATCGGATTGCGTCCCCCCAGCGATGTGGGTGGGACCCTGAACCTAGGGCCCACCTGGATGTATTCGTTGTAGATCCATGCCGTCCATCTGTTTCTTCATATTATTTTAGGATGCAGTTCCAAAAATCATATATCCTATAGAAGAGATTTTTGGGCACCATCTCAATCGGATGCAGCAGACCAGTTATCCATACCACCCAAAGATTGGCTCTACTCATAGAAAACCACGCAAGGTCTAGGCCTTCGATCGTGAATTGTGGCACGTTGGTTGGGCCATCAAGTCCACTGAACGGATGGGGCCCCACCTGAGCTGACTGCAGATGGGTTTCAATCCAACCACCTGCCCACAAAAAATATCGAAGTGGAAAGGAGAAAAAACCAAAAAAGGAGCATTGAGAGGGGCAGTTGCATTCCCCCATTACTCAACATCAACTACACACATTTTTATTCATTGATGGCTGGTTATAAACACAAAAGAATCTTATTTGTCGTTAGTTCCAAAACCATACTAGTGAGATGATCCTAATCACATTGGCCCACTTTTTCTTTCCCTGTTGACTATCTTCTATTCCTGTTTACGATCACCTACTTGAAGTCTACTGATCGGATGGCTGCGATCATAGGCTTAGTTTGGATTTAGATTTGGAGTGTATCCATAGCAAGGCGCACTAAGTAGGCACCTTCGCTCGGGAGCGGATTGCCGGTGACCATGGGCACAGAGATATTTCTGTGCCTGGGGCTGTGTGGGGTCCACAGAGATGTCCGTGATAAATCCATGCTGTCCATCTGTTTTTAAAGGCCACAATAGGACAGAATTATAAAAATTAGTAGATTCAAAACTCAGGTGGGCCACACCAACAAAACAGTGGGAACAGTCACGTCCATCCTTGAAACCTTCCTGGAGCTGACTATGATATTTATATGCCATCCAAACCGTTCATAGAATTATTACCAGTATAATTAACTGTAGGAACAAATTTAATACTGATACAAAACTTCTGTCACCACCAAGCGTTCCATCCCCACTGTTTCATGTGGTATGGAGCACCTGAATCTTGGATCTGCCTAACTTTTAGAATCCTGTCCTATTGTGGCCTTTCAAAACAGATGGACGGAGTGGATTTGTCACAGACAATCTCTATGGCCCCCACGCAGCCCCAGGCACAGAGATATCTCTCTGCCCGGGGTCACAGGCAATCCAATCTCCCTCCGCTCAACCTTTGTTTCTGCGGTATGGCAGTAGGTAGGTTGTATGGAAGTAGTCATACACCCGCTGTATTTATCATCTTCCATACCTTTACGTCATTTTAATTACCACTAGCCGATTAGCGGCACAACTAATTAATATTCAGTTACTTTTTTGTTTTCAAATATATTGACCTAGAACGCTCGCGGACACATTCATGGTGAGGATCAATCGGAAAAAGGATCCCAAGCTCAAGAAGAATAAGCAGAGTTTCAACAAGGGGTCTCGGTCTTGAAATCCATCAGTGGTGAAATTCCACGCTACTGATAGCACCAGTGGGTGCGGGTGTGTTGCGTGATTGACTGGGTAGATGGGTTGCAATACTGACAAAAAAAATAACAAAAAAAACAAAAAACAAAACAAAAAAGCTCAAGAAGAATCAACAATCGACAGTCTAGTTCCACTCGCATAGCATCCTTGTCAACCGGTTGACCACAATCAAACCCCTACCAAAATTGTTGGAATTTAACTCATACTCTCTAGAGAAATTTTGGCAATTTTGACCGATTGATGAGTCTGGTTGATCGATCAAAAACTGCCTCGAATTACGCAAAAAGTGAATGAACTCTTTGGATAGTTTTTTTGCCATTTCGACCGATTGTGTCGACCTTGATCGATTGTGTCGACCCGTCGACACTTAACTTTAATTGGTCGGGTCGACACTTAACTTTGATTGGTCAATGGAATCAATAGGTCGACGAGTTCTGCAGTTTTACGCAGTTTTCTGTTTATTTCTATTTTCGTCTATGACTCTTTCTAATTCATAATTAAGGTTTGCTCTAGAGTATTTAATGTTGTTTAAGACAATTATTAGGGTTAACTTTTCTATTATTCAATACAATTTTGACTTTTGTCATCTTTTTCTGTCTCATGGATTCTAGATTCCCCTCGTGGATACGAGGAAGTTCTGTTGAGAATTCCAGAGAGCCTTGCAGATTCAATGTAGTTATCTCGTGAGGAAGACGGTGATCGACCTCACTGTGTTCATCCCTACGTCAAGTGGTATCGGAGCGAGGACTTCTCTCGGATCGTAGGCAACTAACGAAGGTGTGGACAACAATCCCATGGGCGGTGATCCAGGGATTCTCTATCTAGTGGAAAGGATCAAATCCTTCTAGCGAGAGAGTCGATTAGCTATGTAAGGGCTGTAGGAAACCCTCAACCATATTGCGGAGGCGCTAATTCTGCACCGTGTTCAAGGCAACATTCAGCTTCCCATGATCATTGTACAATGCAATCAAGTTGCTCATAGAGCGCTTCCAATGACGAATTGCAGGGTTGCACCAAACAAATCAAGCTCCAGCAACAAGGAAGTCAGCGATGTACTTGCCTGGCAACTCATGTGTGGAGATGATGGAATAGATCGAGCAAAATGAGAATACAGAATCAAGGCCGATCTTCCAAGTTTTAACAGCCAATTGCACATTGAAGAGTTTCTGGACTGGCTGGCGGAAGTTGAACATTTTTTCGACTATATGGATGTGCCAGATGAGAGGAAGGTGAAGCTTGTTGCCTACAAGGTAAAAGGCGGTGGTTCAGTATGGTGGGAGCAATTACAGCTTGCGCGAACCCAACAAATGAAGGTGTTCATTCGATCATGACAGCGGATGAAGCGTCTCTTACGAGCGCGGTTCTTACCCAACGACTACGTTTAGGTGTTGTTGCAACAATACCAGAATTTCCGACAAGGAAGTTGGCCAGTGCTAGAATATACCAAGGAGTTCCAATGATTATCAGCACAAAACGATTTTTTAAAGATCAAATCTCATTTGGTTGCTCAGTTCATCAGTGGTTTAAGATTGCCAATGCAGAACCGAGCTCAAATGCATCCAATCTGGACGGTAGATGAAACAGTTCGGTTGTCCACGAGGGTTGAAACCCAACTTGAGAGGGCCAACATTTGGACCTACCATTTGAAGCGGGCGGGCTCCCTCAGTAGGTCCGACATAGAGCACCACGTTGGCAAAGGGGAAGAAATCAGTAGGAGAGTGCCCTTAGCCTACTACGGTCGTAAACCGTGAAATAGGGAGTGGCCCATCTAAGTCCCCAACAAGCAGTAGCAATGATAAGCAGAATTTTGAATCCTTATGGTGGACCAATACCAAATCATTGTTTTAGGTGTGGTAAGCGGAGTTTTTTTTTTTAATACACTTTCTTAATACCCTGCAGCCCACTAAACAAAGTTTTGCGGCACAGATCTAACGAAGAACTGCCAATGAAAACTGTGAATACATCACTGGGAGGAGGTGGAGTTGCATTATCTAGGCATATTTACTGAAAATTTTCCATGTTCGTACATAGCTCAGAACTAATTTGGCAGTGTAGAGGTGGTTTGGTTGACACGTGCGGAATCTGTTTTTAGGTGGCTATGACTCGTTTGTTTTCTTCATTTTGTGAATGAGGATTAGAAGTTATATGATAGGTGAGGCCGCTGTTTTTTTTAGCCCGCCACATCCTTTTCTTTGTATTAACGAAGCTGCACGTGGTGTGCTCCCCCTCTCTGAAAAAAAGAAAAAAAAAAAAAAAAAAGAAAGAAAAAAAGACTCATGCATGGTTTGGTGATCTAGACCATTGGTCCATTGGACCTCACTAAAGACGCCATGCCGAAAAATCTCCTTGAAGGCAAAACCATAACCTTTCAATCGATGGGAAAATAGACGGTCAAAGAACAGAAATGAAGCAATGATCGGCATTCAACTGAATACAGTCTCAATATCTTCCGGTCTGATAGATTTTTGGGGAATGGCCCATCCATGGATGTTCCAGCTGGTCAATGACCGAATCATGATCCCCACATGTCCAAAAGGAGAAGCCGAGTATGACGTGATTAGGGTTGGCAAGAGGAAGCTTCCCATGAAGTCGAGCTGTGTGGGCCCCAATGTGATATTTGAGGAACATCCATTCCATCAATCAATGGTGCTGGCCAAAATATTAGGCCAATCCATGACTTAGGTGGGCCACACCACAGACAACAGTTGAGAGTGAGTGCCCACCCATTAAAATCTTCCGGATCGTACATAGGGCCCACTGAGATGTGGTTTTGACATCTCATCCATAAATCGTGTGTACCAATTGGATGAGGGGTCAGACCAAATTTTAAGCCATTTCAAAACTTAGGTGGGCCCCACCAAGTACTTTTAAATGTTTTAGGCATGATTTTCCATGTTTTCAGATGGTATGGCCCACGTGAGTTTCAGATATGGCTATTTTTGGCACATCCCACGACCTAAAGGAGACCTACCAAATGCACGGTGTGGATTTACATCACACATCATGGTGGGCCCACAGAGCTCGACCTCGTAGTACCATTCCCTGTATATAGAAGACCACATTTGAGATGCACGCTACAAATGAAAATCAGCCCTCAATTAAAGGAATCTTATTTTGTCTTATCAATCCTGTATCATTCGAAGTTGTAATCAAGGCGTACCATCTCGGTCAATAATAGTATAGGGCACTGACTTTATCATTGAAGGACAACCCATTCCATTACATCTTTCTTTTGATTTTCTTTAAAACCATGTTTGTGTTAACTAATTATTTTATGCATTGGAAACCATATTTATGCACATTTTATTACAGCTTGTAGTCTGTAGGAGCCAAATTACCGCAACCCTTGTTAATGTGAGCGTGCCACGGTGTCCATGAAACATCCACTCTGTTGATTAGTTTTACCAGCTCATCTTGGAACATGATCCCAAAGAGGCAAATCCAAAATTCAATGGGGCTACACTGTACAGTAAATAGTGGATATGGAAAAAGACCACCACTGAAACCTTCCTTCAGCCTACCATAATGTTTATATGCCATCTAACAAAAGTGACTCCCATTAGGATGAAGGGAACAGGAAAATATCATTCTAATCCAACACTTTTGTAGGCCTTAAGAAAGTTCTAATGATGTGCATTCAATCCCGTTACTTTTTGTATAGTGCGGTCTATTTTTTATTTTATTTTTCTGAAAAAGGTAGGAGCACACCACCTGTAACTTTATTAATTGAATAATAATAGTTAATAAAAAAATCTCTCCAAATCTTAATGTGGGTGCCACAAAAAGAACAGGCCTCACCTATCATATAAAGTACCCTAACGTCTTAATTACGTCTAGAGGCTTGCCTGAGTGGTGTGGTCCACTTGAGTTTTGAGTCTACCTGATTTTTGTGCTCATGTACCAATATGAAACGGTGCAATGGATGGATGAAGTGGATATAACACCAACATCATGGTAGGCCCTGTCGTAATTTTGCTTACACGGTTCCTGTAAGAGGGGTTGTAGAAACTTTGCATGAGGTCAGCTCGAATCCCACACCACTGTGCCATACTGGTTTGTCCCACAGCATGTTTTGCTTTAGGTGTGTTAGCCTAGCTAACCACCAAATTGAAAACCATTGATCTCAAAATTTCCTTAGAAAGTGGCCAAAATATGAGTAAACAATATGTAGTCTAAATGTGATGTAGTGAGGAAACCCCTCCATCGAGGCAAGGCTAGGGCCAGGAAGAGGACCTAAGAGTGGGCCCGGAAGGACTTGAGATTGGACCAAGAAAATGGCCGAGTAATCTAGGAAAAGGCGACAAAAGACCTTGCCGACCGGTTGGAGACCCCCCCCCCCCCCCCCCCCCCCCCCCCCCCGACGACCTGTCGTTTGACTGGTCGGAATTGGTCCAGGGGCCTCCAGAACTCTCTGGACTGTTTCGCACACAGACCGACCGATCGACTCTCAACTCCGATCGGTCGGTCGACCGGTCGACAGACGCACAGTTATGCACGCGAACTTTCCGTTTTAGATAATTTTCTTTACAATTTTTTTAACTAGTTTCCTTTTGCAATTAGGACACCTAGACTACGTAGATTAGGGTTTCCTTTACTATTTAATGTTGCTTGGAATTCGTTTTAGACATCTTTGATACATTTTGAACAAAAAAAACTTAGAGTTTTCTCTTGTTTGCTCGTGGATTCGAGTCGTTCTTCATGGATTCGAGATATCCCGTTGTGGATTTGATGAAGACAGGTTGAGGAGTCACTGTAGATCCGAGATTCGGATTAGTTATCCCCGTGAGAGAGACGTTGCTTGATCTCACCACTTCTACCCTCACCAAATTGGTATCAGAGCGAGGTTCTTTATCGGTGATGGCATCTAGCCAGAATCGTGGTAGCAATTCCGCTAATGGTGATCAGGGGATCCAGTACTTGGCAGAGAGAATGGAACTCCTCCAGAAATTGGTTGAGACATCAATGCAAGGAGTACAAGAATCAGATCGCTGCGACTTTGGCCCAATAGCAAGTTCCAGTGGGTGCTCAATCGCCCGCGGTAGAGGTTCGGAACATTCCAGCAATCCATCCGGCCCTCCTGACAGCGAATAGACGATGAGATCATGCAAATTCGGATGGCAGCGACGACGACGTATAAAACATCCTTGCCAGGCCTCAAGCGCATGGTAATGATCGTGGATATCGACACAAATATAACTATAGAGGTAAGGGAGAACTTCTCACGTTCAATGGCTTGCTTAAAATAAAGGAATTTTTGAATTGGCTAGCAGAAGTAGAGATTTTTTTTTATTATATGGAAGTTTCGAAGGATCGAAAGGTTAAACTTATTGCGTACAAGTTGAAGTCGGGTGCTTCGGCATGGTGGGAGCAATTACAACTCTCCCGCACCCAGCAAAATAAGTTGTCAATCCGGTCATGGCCTTGAATGCGACAACTCCTTCGATCGCGCTTCCTACCTCGTGACTATGAGCAGGTCCTATTCCAGAAGTACCACAATTTCCATCAAGGCAATCGGACCATTGAAGACTACGCGGCAGAATTCAGTAGGTTGGCTACACGAAACAATCTCTTAAAAACCGATGCCCAACAAACTACAAGATTTGTTGGCGACCTCCAACTCACAATACAGGACCGGGTATAGTTAATGTCGGTCTGGATAGTGGTAGAAGCTGTGGAGCGAGCTACCCATGTAGAGACCCAACTCCATAAGTTGCATGTACATTCCTATCCCTCGATTCATGCCCTTATAATGGACCCCACACAGAATTCATTTACATCCAAGGGAAATGAACCCGTTGTTAAGCGTGTTCAGCCCCATGTTGGCCACCAAACTACACTAGGTAGTGGCCCAACAAAGCCGCAATGTTCAGCCATTGTGCCTAACCCAAGTAAGATTTCAAATCCTTACGGCCGACCATTGTTACAAATGTGGACAGTTAGGCCACCTGTCCAACATATGCCCTCAATGGCCCACAGCTAATATGGTCGTCTCCGCAGAAGATGCACCAGCTGAACTAGAAATTAATGTTGATGCCAAACAAGTTGATGAAGATGAAGAAGGAACTGATTGGATCTTAGGAGATCAGGGTGTATCCTTAGTCGTATAGCTGCAGCCACCTACACGTGTTGAACCGTCCAATCCCCAGTGACATAGTCTCTTCCACACTAGCTGCACAGTGGAAGGAAAAGTTTGTACCGTGATCATCGACGGTGGCAGTTGTGAGAACATAATATTGCATACCATAGTTGAGAAACTGAAAATCAAAACCACACCGCATCCCTCACCATATGCGATTGGCTGGATTCAGAAAAGCATTACGATGGTGGTCAAGGAACAGTGTCTCATCTCACTTTCGATCGGCAAATCCTACAGGGACCGAGTTTTATGCGATGTCGTCGATATGGACGCATGCCACAAGATATTCAGATGCACGTGGCAATATGATCGAGATGCCATGCATAAAAGTCGTGACAACACCATCACATTCTTCAAGGATGGGAGGAAGGTCACCCTCACTCCAGCAGTACCGCGTGAAAACCAAGGAACCAAAGGAGATTGGCAATCTCTCATTGTCTTAAGCAACAATACAGCAAGGCAACGTGGACGAAAACAAAACTTAAGGTTGAGTTTCTTTCAAGAGAGGGTGACTGATATAGTGAGGGAACCCCTCGATCGAGGCAAGGCTAGGGCCAGGAAGAGGACCCAGGAGTGAGCTTGGAAGGACCCGAGATCGGACCAAGAAAAGGGCTGAGTAAGCCAGGAAAATGAGGCAAAAGACCCAGCCGACCGGTTGGACCCCCTTGACGACCGGTTGGAATTGGTCTAGGGGCCTCCAGAACTCTCTGAACTGTTTCGCGCCCAGACCGACCGGTCGACTCTCAACTCCGACCGGTTGATAGACGCACAGTTGTGCGCGTGAACTTTCCATTTTGGATAATTTTCTTTGCGATTTTTTATTTAATTAGTTTCATTTTACAATTAAGACACTTAGGCTACGTAGATTAGAGTTTCCCTTACTATTTAATTTTGTTTGGAATTCGTTTTAGACATCTTTGATATAATTTAAATAAAAAAAACTTAAAGTTTTCTCTTGTTTACTCGTGGATTCGAGTCGTTCTTCATGGATTTAAAGATAAGGTCTAGTGGATTTGAGTCGTTCTTCGTAGATTCGAAGAGAAGGTCTCGTGGATTCGAGATATCCCGTCATGGATTTGACGAAGACAGATTGTAGAGTCTCTGTAGATCCAAGATTCGGATTAGTTATCCTTGTGAGAGAGAGAGATGTTGCTCGATCTCACCACTTCTGTCTGCACTAAAATGTTTTAGCGATGTACATGGGTTTTCAATTTCGAAAAAGTGGGACCCATAGTTTGGTAGTATCCCACTGTTGATGGATTCTGGCTCAAAAATATCCTTTGAGGACAATATTAACCCTTCTATTTATGGCCTCAAAATACATGATTTCGAGGAGGAGGAGAACAACAACAACAACAACAAAAATAAAAATGAATAAAATAAAATAAAATTTGAAAAGTCTTAATATCGATCAATAGGGTATTCCAATCTAAAAGATTATTGGGCTTTCTCCGTCCATGGTGGGACTTGGCGAACTATTCGGTTTAAATCACCAAACGATGGCTAGTATTATTATGTTACTACAGACATGCAAAACAGTTCACCTTTTCAAGTAATTTGCTCGCTAAAAAAAGGACTTTTAGGTCAGCAAAACAACACCATAAATTATCAATGAGAGGGAATATGGATTTCATATAACATAGAATTGGATCGACAATATTCCAATTACACACTAGAATTTAATCCATATTGGATCCAAATATTGTCTCAAAGGAAAGCAACTGTCTGACCTCCTTAATAGTTGGACCTACTTTCCATTACCAACTTACCATTACTAGCACATTACATCAACTAACAAAAGTACCACTCCTGTGTCCATACATCTTCTTCAATTTATTAGTGTCCACATAGTACCACAGAAAGTAAAAACATTATTCAGTCTAATTAAGCATTTCATTAAAATGTCCTTAATTTCAACTCCTAAGAAATGAAGCATCACCACCAGCTGTTATTTATTGCCTCTCTCCTCTTCCTTAGAAGCCTGTAAAATATAGTTTTAGCTTTCATAGTCATTTAGAGGTCACGAGTAGAGATAAGTGGCGAATTGAATCGTGAAACAAAAACAAACGAAATCTCATAAGAATTTATAGATATGGTCTCAAGCCTAACCGGTTAGACCATAATTTATGGTTCACCAGGGAATAACTTTCAATGTGTCATGTGCATCAGATATCCAACCCTCCTGGTAGGTTGTCCCCGCCATGAATATGACCTTGTGAAAAAAATCAGTCTCATCCACTAAACATGTGGGCCACACTATTATAAACAATGTCAACCCATTGATAAATAATAAAATAGAAGTGTGGTCCAGTCAATGAATGGATATAAGTTGGGTGTGTGAACTAACCCAAAAAAAAAAAAAAAAAAAAATGACACACTACAATTTTGGTGTGCACAAGAAACCAGAATCCAGCTTGTTAGAGCCTGGAGGAAAAACTCAGCCAGATCGACAGCTCAGGTAGCCCACGCGGCAGGGAACAACTGGGAAGGAATGCCAACCATTGGTTTGCGTGTGGGCCAGCATGGTGTATCTTTCATCGAATCCATTAATCAGGCGTAACTCACCAGGATGAAGTGAAGATAAAAAATGAGCAACTCAGGGAGGCCATGCCAGGTAAACTTAATGCTTTTAGTAAAATTTTACATTGCTCCCATTTGTGTTGCTCATCTATGCTTTCTATCCACTGACATTTTGTATGGACGGTTCAAATAATGTTTATCACCTAATGGACGGAGCAGATTTACATATAGAATATGGTGGCCACATAAAGCTTGGATGGGCATCTTAAAACAAATGCTTTAAGGGTTCTAGTTCGCGCACAGGAGAATGTCAATACTACACTCGTGAATTGTACACGTGGCACACATATAACTCAGACTGAACTGTAGTCTAAACCATCCAAAACCAAAATATCAGAATGATTGTATGGTCTTAGCTTCTTATTAATGGACACTTGGTTGTCCAATCTGAAATATGGAATGGCGACTGTTTTTCATTGTTCGTCAATCATGTGTCCACCAATCAGCTTGTGGCCCATCTAAAATATAGGTGTTTCGAACATCCCGGTTACATGTGTGCTACTTTTAAAGCCTGCAAGTGCATGTGTATGAATCATCTTAACCTGCCAGAGTATCGAATTTTTAACAGTAATAAAAACAGAGAAGTTGCTGACCGCTTAAAGCCCATCGCCGCTTTAATAGATGCAATCAAAACATTCCACGGGTCATAACGTAGCCTGAAAATAAATAAATAAAATCATGTTACTGACCACTCGCCTAGGGTCTCATTTCTAAGACCAAGAGCTGGCCCATTTCTAGTCCTATGTAACTGAAATTAAGCCCAATCAAAACATTTATTTCACCCGGCCAAACAGGGTGTCAACGGGCTGGCTGGGCCTACCTAAGCTAGGTCCCACATTGGCCGAGCATGATTGTAGCTAAACAGGTGTTGCTATGGGTTTGGGTATTTGGCTGGGTGTGGGTATAACGGCACCTGAACCTATTTATTCATGTGTCTGTGCATATATTGAGTTCTCATCAAAATGTCCCAGCCATCCAATCTCCACACGGATTCCACCTCAATTTTTAAACTCACAGATGATCTAAATCAGGATTTGACATATACACATGATCTACATAAAATTAAATATTTTAGTTAGCTTGTATTATTTAAAAATAAATAAATAAATGTGCACATGATATCTGAATGGGCACGTCAACACCTTTATGGGCATAGTTATGAGAATCCATTTCAGTACCTAATATAGGTGTCTGTACAAGTATGGGTGCAATACCGATTAATACATGTATTTTCGAAACATAGTGAAAAATAAAACTTTTTAAAATTTAATTTTAAATTTTATAGTCCTATGGATCCCTATTAAGTGATTCTTAAATTTCTAAAAAAGAAAAACAATTCATGTGACTAGGATTTACCTAATTAGTGCATTCAAGAAACTGACTTTTATCAATGTTATTCTTTCAACCAAAAGGGCTTGCCGCAATCTATTGTAGATGAAGGAGAGGATGAGAACCACATATCAGCCCTTGGCAGAGGACCAAGTAAGATTCCCAAAGCTATCTACACAGTAGAGCTCATATGTGTCAAATGTGTGATGTGATTGAAGAACTTTTTTCCTCTCTTTCTTTGTTTGCACACTTTGAAGATGTGCTCTCTTTTTATTTAGGACTTCTATCCCCCTAGAATAAGATCTTTATATGAGGAGGAATTAGGATTTTAGGAGACTAATTATAATAGTCTATCACCCTACTGTCTTCCACGTTTATCATTACATTAGAAGTCTGTGATTGATCCTGCCTTGTCTTAATAACCCATATTTGTTTCAATCCTCCACTATTATAGCCATCTACCATAGACCTAATGGTCATATAGATCAAGTGAAGAACCCGCAGATCTAAACCATCATATCATCATAAATGCAATCAAAATTATTTTTACTGGTTAAACATACAGGTTTAGCAATTAAAAACAATTGTAAAACTTGTAAGACCTTGTGAAAGGAAAAATCACTTGATGAACATTGGGTCATTGGGTCTAGCAGAAAAATCACTGATGAACATTTAATTTCTAAGATCTATGTCATAAGTTCCTAGAAAATTAGTGGATCTTTTGTTGGCTGATATGAGTCTCAACAACCTTAATAAATGTGCAAAGCTACACCTACTTTTGTTGACCACATGATGATCTCGTAAATTGAGCCGAAGCATATATAATCAAGACCTGCATTTCTCACACGCTTTAAGTTTAAAGATTATCTCACTTGGTACATCCTCAAATGGATTATAGTCTAGGCATGATAACCCTTTGGTCTAGAGACTTGACCACCACAAATGCAAGTGCCCAACATGTTTAAACCAAGAGCCTACATGGCACACTCGCACTTCTATGTAAGGTAAGGAAAATGCATATTAACTCATCGTCATATGTGATGGTGGAGGCCTTCTATCTTGAGTCATCATTAGTTTCCTTTCACAAGATGACCATATAAAAAGTAATAATCATAAGTTTGTCTTATGACCTTTTAGGTGGTCATGGTACAATAGGGTACTGAGATCTCTAGCCCAAAATTCTCCCGTCATTGATCGTTGTATCCATAATTCTCCCTTGGCAATAACCTTTAATGACAACTCATCACATTTTTGAAATAGTGATCCGTACGTGTTCTGAACATGAACATTAAACGAGTGTTTTTAAAAATCACAATAACCATCATAATTTTAAATACTGGCTAATAATAAATGCATTAGCTGACTTATATTAGAAAAGAAAATTTACAAGAAAAATAAAAATACATATTTTATTATTTACTTAATCCTTAAACGAAAGAAGAACTAGTAATCAATACAATAATATGATACATAATATTTTTCAATATTTTTTACATTTAAAAATTCATGCTAACACGTTAGATAAACCAATCATTTTCAGCCTATACAATACGTATCTTAGCTTATGTCAATGGCCATTGACATGGATAACAATACATGTAATTTGAACTATGATGACTATATATACAGAAAATGGTTAGGGAGTCCAAACTCAAAACACAGAATAGGAAGGTTGGGATCATCCAATCTCTGTGATTTTCATCCTATGATCCTAAAAGGTTCAAGATCCGGATGATTGAGATTTTCCTCCATGTGTGTTATACTAATTAATATTGTTTTCTTTTTTTCTTCAAAAAGGTGAGAGCGCACCTTCCATAATTTTGTTGATTCAGCAAGAGCTGCCATACTGTAACGCCCCGAAATTTCGACTCTCGTAAACAAGATGGGTCGAGCTTTCGAGTGTTAACTCATGTGTGTCAAGGTTACGTTTCCACACACTTACTTGTAATTTCATACATTCATGGCATACATAACATAATGATGGAAATTTAAGTTCTTATTCCATAAATATTCTATTCTAAGTTCTAAATCAACGTAATAAAACATGTTTAACCAAACATTCCACTTATTATCTCCATGAGAGACTTATTACATGTTCAAAGGAAAATAGATCTACTTTAATAAAGAGACTAGGCGAAGCATCTTCATGTCATTTCAGCCTAATCGTCTGCCATTTGCTGCTATGAGCCTTCGAACACATCGTCACAGTATTCGATTCCTTTACTGGATCTCCACCTGGATTATCTGAGATGTGGTTGGATAGCGTTAAACGCTATCATAGTGGAAAATATTCTCTCCAAGACAATCAAGAATAATAATAACGTTACAGAGTAAACGCAAGCAGGATATTATCATTTAATCAAATCAAAACAACCAAGTAAAAATCTTTATTAATGCTATTCATGGAATGCATGCTCTGACTAAGGCATCCTGGCTAGAATCACAATACATGAAGTGGGAGATTCCCTGTTACGACTTCATGCTAGCCACTAGTCATCAGAGGTTCTTGGGACGTACAAACCCATAGTTTTGCCCGACCACGTGAGAAACGGGACGCTCATAGCCCAAATCTACATGTGACAGTGTACCGGAGAAGTAGGACACTCTAGCATATTCTCAATTCCGTACACCCACATGGAGCCAAGTGAATGCATGACTTTGTTTCCCCTTTTATTAAGTATTTTACATACAACCATTTTTAGCAACTCACTGGACACTATGAGGGAGTCGCAAGCGACCCAGCATAGGCCGACAGCTCGAGCTTAATGTCCATGGCACCAACCCCGACTCATGAGAATTTATATACCATTAATGTCTACTCATTGTCCCGTTTTATGATTTCATCATGTCCCAAAAAGCCAATGTTGTACATCATGACCAAATTCATTAAAATACTCATGTAATGTAGATGGCTCCAATCAAGCATCATGCACATGTAAGGATCCATTGACAAATAATCACTTCATTCTCTCAGTTAAGTCAAGAGATATTCTTCCATCATGGACACCTCTCATGGGTTCCATCTCTCTACATCGAATAATTTTATCAACTTAAGGACAAAGAGTATACAATAATGGGATGTCTATATGATGATCTTATACACATATTTCATATATATCACAATATGAAAAACCAATGTTACTTGTAACACATAAACTAAGAAAATAAGGGCATAGATTTCACAAAGATAAATAACATAAATACACATGCTTCTTAGTAAAAAATCTAAACAAGGAATCACATCATTATATAATGATATTCATTACAAATCCTACATTAAACTTCATGTTATATGGATCAACAATTCAAAAGAAAATAACTTCACATGCCACAAAAGAAACTTATGATAATCGTGATATTATTAATGAAAGGCTTGAAGAAAAATCCTCACCTTAGAGATCGATTGATTTGGAAGTTGTAAATGCTAAGCATGTCACTGTAACAACCAAACAAACTCTCTCTCTCTCTCTCTCTCTCTCTCTCTTTCTTTTTCTCTCTCTCTAAATTCGTGCATTAGGGCTCCCTTGTTGACAGAAGGCTTCATTTAGGTTAAGAGGGTCAGATTTTAGGGTTAGCAGAGGATAACACAGCTACATGTGCGTGGTTGAGATAGAAAGTAGTTTAAAGCGAGATTTCAGGTCGGATTTGAAAAGCGTATACACAACGAATGGAAAGGAGGTTTTGGACATGATCGGACGGTCAGCGTGAAGTTTTAAGGAAAGAGATGGGATGAAAATAAAAAATTGCAAACGGACGGTTTATCTGACAATCCGACACCTAGGATGGGTTTAGATTAGTCCATTTAGGTAAGTGGGGTCCACAAATCGAAGCTCTATAGCCATTTAATATGTCTTTTACACATGAGAAGATTCTAAAGAAAAATCTTCAAAAACTTAGAAATCTCGGTTTTAGAGAAGATTCTCTACGATGGTTAGCTTGAAGGGATCTTAAGGATCCTCTAGAAACATCCCTAGCTTCCCATGTAAAGAGGATTCCCGGATTGAAAGTTCTAATATTTCAACGGTAGATTTGGAAGGAGAGATTGGGCCGAATACGAGATGGAATGAAGAGATTTTTAGTAAGAGGGGGTTTTGATGTACTACAAAGAGGATGAATGGTTCAGATCTGCAAAAGGGTGTCCACATAGTGGACAATAAGGATGGCAGCGGTGGCAGCAAGTGAAGAAAAAAATAGAATTTTCTTATTTGGGTTGTGTCGTGTGGTGCACCGTGCATTAAACGTGCATGTGACGCATGTGAGCCCCACTATGATATATATATATATATATATATATATATATATATATATATATATATATATATATATATGAAATTCACTCCATCTATCAGGTGAGTCTCATGATTTTAGGTGTTGACACAAAAATTGGGACAGATCCGAGATCGGGTGGCCCACTTATGATCCATTTTCTAATTAGGGCATTTGTAGGATGATCGGAGGGCTGGAATTCGACGTGTACGGCTAAAATGTGCCCAAAAGCTTAAGTCCACGGTTTTGCATGAAAGTGATCGTTAGAAACTATAATACTTAAAAATAACATCTTAACTTAAGATTAACTAATGGCATTTTCGTAATTATCTGAAAAGTACGTGATTTTTAAAATCTGATCTTTCTACGACATTTATGGGATCATTCTAAGCAAATTTTGTAAAGGGTATCCTATTGGATCTCCTACGGATGGTCCGTTATTCTCAAATCAATGATAAATGTACGATAATTAATCAAAATAAAATTAAAATTTTTTTAAATAAATTCGGAAAAAATCCGGGGCATTACACGTACTGATTATAGTTCAAAAACTTGAAAACTCATCTCAACTTAGTGTTCACCTGGAACAAACCGACCCAAAGACTCACTTAATTCGATTTTATATTTAGTAGCTATAATAAGAGGTGTCTAGATTAGTAATACATGTTTAAAATAGTATTAGTATACAGTAGTTCCCAATTTGCAACATGGTGCCTGACTAGTGAGCCACAGCCAGTAATCGAGGTTAGGGTGGCAATGGACACTGGGTATTGGAATCTGCGAGAGATCGAAATTCATATTGGCCTTTGTTATCCATTTTCTTTCTTTATGGTTTTGTGGCTTGGTGGCGGATTTTTTTGTTTATTTGTTTGTTTCTTTTTTTTTTACTTCTTTTTTTTTTCTGACTCTGCTTGAATAGTTTTTGTAATGTACAGGAAGAGTTAATCCTTGTCGTAGGGGTAAGGTTGCTGTCCCTGCCCACTCAATGTGTCTGTGAATTTTTTTTTCTCGTCAATGCACTGAAGGTGGTATGCTCCTACCTGTTGCTTAGAAAAATGGTGTGTGACAAGGTGGTAAGAATATTCGTCATCTCTCACTAATTTGCACTTTTCAATAAAATACCATTTCATAGAGTGACTTGGTTCGAGTCAAGCCGAGTGTGTTAAGTCGACCTAGCTGTCGTCTTGATGAGTCGAAACTGAGTCCCACACTACATCATGGCATGTGACAATGACAAATATAGAGAAATGCTAAATTTTGCATAGCAACAAATGTCCATATTCAGAGCACGTGGAAGAAACCTAGCTCAAAATCTAAAAAGATAATTATGCAATAATTATTATTATTATTTATGATTGATCTGGTCATCTTTGGACTAATGGGGTTTAGTGAAACCAGTGACCTAGTCCTGGGTTGCAAACTGTGATAGTCAACATCCACATGGGTTTGCAAATTGTGATAGCCCGCCAGAATGCCTCCGTTGGCGAGCCATATGTAGAGCTGGACACGAACTGAATTTAACCGTTTGGATCGACTCGGTAAAACCCTATTTGAACAGAAAGTCTTATTGTTTGAACTTTGTTCGAATACACATGGTGTGTTCGAAAAAAAATTCAATTCAATTTCAAACACAGTCCTGTTCGACTCGACTCGAACTCGAACTCGACTCGAATATTGATTGACTCGACTCGACTTGTTCGTTCGACTTGATTATATATATATATATATATATATATATATATATATATATATATATATATATATATATATATATATATATATATATAGAGAGAGAGAGAGAGAGAGAGAGAGAGAGAGAGAGAGAGAGAGAGAGAGAGAGAGAGAGAGAGAGAAGGGTGTATGACAAATAAACATAACTGTGAGCCCCGGAAGGTTTCAATGGTGGACATCATTCTCCTCACTATTTCCTATGGTGTGGTCCATTTGAGTTTTGTATCTGCCTCATTTCTTATTTGATGTCTTTAAATAAGCTGTACAAATGGATGGACAGAGTGGATAAAGCAAATACATCATGGTGAGACATACAGAACAAAAAAATCGGTATTTAGTATTCAGTAGTAGAAAAAATATTTTAAAGCGAAAAAAGCGAAATTGTTCGAACTCATAAAAATTGTTCGAAATCCATATGTTCGAACATATGGATTTCGAACAATTTTTATGAGTTCGAACAGAGCCATCTTGTTCGAACACACCCACTCAAGCAGCTGAACAATCCGATCTGGTCTATGTTCGACTCGGATCGGATCGTTGTCCACCTCTAGCCGTATGCAGTGAGAGTCACAAGTACGGCAACGAGGGGGGTTTGCATCTATACGTGTAGTGTGGTGGTTGGGCCTACCCACCCTATTTGTCCCATGATCTATGAGTCTATTAGAGCTACCCACTTTAATCAATTAGCCAAGATTTTCACCGGATCTAAATCACTAGTGCTCGATCTAGTAGTATTTTTACGAGGATTCTATATCTATCGCTGTAGGATTCCTATACAAGATCACTGCAGCTCCTCTTCGGGCAGCTGTAGGACGTACTGGACGTCTGCTTATAGGTGGTAGGGTATGGTGGGTGGTCACGTCTGCAAGTTAGACTAATTAATCGATATAATTATCACTCTGGTGCCTTCTATCGCAGGCCCGCCTGTGAGAGCAAATGGATTCGGTGGCCCAGGTCAACCCCACCATGATGTTTATGTAAAATCCATCCCAACCACCAGGTGCATCACCCCATAGTTTGGCAAAGGGCCCAAATATCAGCTCCATATGTGATTCAAGTGGACCATAAGATCCTCCAAACTGTTTCTATTAGTGTGGCCCACATGAATCATGGATGGGTATGATTTTTGTGCCACAAATCTAAAATTTCGTATAGAATCTAATGGTTTGAAGTGGATTTTATACAATTATCACGGTGGGACTATATTAATATCAAAGGTAGATGTCTCTCTCCCAACTATTTCTCTTGGTGTGGCCTGCTAGAGGCACAGGTGAGCATGATTCTTTGTCTCTAGTTCTAATATGGAACTAAATATCTAATAGTTGGAGTGAATCTTCATAAACAGCAGTGGTGGGCCCGTCAAAATCAAGAGCCCTGTACTTTCTACTTTTATTTTCTTCTAAATCATCTTTATCTACACACTGGGAGAGGAGGCCATGACTTGATTTTTTGCAGGGCCCACCATAATGTGTATGCCAAATCTACTCCAACCATTAGATGCATAATCCTAATTTAGACCCATTTTCAAAAGATAAGGCATACTTGTGATTTAGTTGGCCACACCAAAGAAAATAGTTAAGAGAGAAATGTAGTGTTGATTTTACATGGCCCATTGTGATGGTTATAAAAGCACACTCTAACCATTAGATGCCACACCAAAAGTTAATTTTGGGGCCTAAAAATAAACCCCATTAGTGATTCATGTGGGCCATACTTACGGAAAGCATTTGGAGTGTAATGTCGTCTGTACACTGTTTCTAATCATGTGGTGATCCACCTGAATAATCGACGGGGTGTTTCTTGTTCCGTTAGCCTAACATGAGGTGACACGCAGGGTGGTTGGGGTGGATTTTACATAGATATCACAATGGGGCCTACCAAAGTAGCCCACCTATTTGCTGGGAAGCCAACCCAACAGGCGGGAAGGAAATGTAACGGAAGGCGGACGACTGATAATTATATCCTATTAAAGAGGTAGCATTTAAAAATCATTTTTGCAAAAGGTAGCGAAATGTAAATTACTAGTTAAAAAGTTACGGAATGTAAGTTATTTGTAAAATTCCCATAATTAAATAAATGCAAAAACTAGAGATCGCTATCTACGGAATGGATAAGAAGATTGGTAAAATGACATGCCTTGAAATATGTCGTGGAAGCGTGGTTTGGCAATTTCATCTGCCCATTCCAAAGCCTCAAACCATTCAGGTACTCCTTGTATTCTCTGAAGCGACGATGCGCTGTTCGATCCCAAAGCAAGCCTCTTTAGACTGGAACACCGATGCACGAGGAACTGTAGCAACGATCGGAACTCAAGCAAAACTTCACCCTCGCAGAAGCTCCTCAGCTTTGGCATGTTCACTAGATGTATGCTCTGTAGGCGAGGGAATGCTGAAGTATCTACTTCTCCCCCATACGCGATTATCACCTCTATTTCACTGCAGCCATCAACTGTGATCACTTTCAGTTGTTCGAGCGCTCGAACTAGCCTCCATGATAAGAGATTCTTCAAGCCATGGCAATGCCCCACCGTCAGAACCTCTAGATCCTGAAATAGGGGAGGTGGTAGAGCTTTCACTGGGGAGGTCAGATTTCCATCCTCTTCCGGGGCTATCTTCTGCATTGTCTGGCAACCCATAATCTCGAGCTCCGTTATTGATGGTGCATTGCTCGGCCACAAAGGAAGCCTCCTGGATGGAAGAATTGATTCTCCTGTCATGTACTGAAGTGATGGTGCATTGCTCGGCCCCAAAGGAAGCCTCCTGGATGGAAGAATTGATTCTCCTGTCATGTACTGAAGTGATGGTGCATTGCTCGGCCCCAAAGGAAGATTCTTCAGACTGGAACAACGAAGCACATGGATTGTAAGCAAGGATTGCAACTCAAGTAAAACTTCACCCTCACAAAAGCTCCTCAGCTTTGGCATGTCCTTTAGATATATGCTATGTAGGCGAGGGAATGCTGAAGTATCTACTTTTCCCCCATGCCCGATGATCACCTCCATTTCATTGCAGTCTTCAACTTTGAGCTCTTTCAACTGCTCGAGCGCTCCAGCTAGCCTCCATGATAAGAAATTCTTCAAGGCAATGCAATGCCTCACCTCGAGGAACTGTAGATTTGCAAATGCGGGAATCAGATCTTTTCCTGGGGAGGCCAGATCTCCATCCTCATCTGGGACTATCTTCACCATTTTCTGGCAAAATTCAATCCGAATCTCCTCTATTTTCGCACTCTGTAGCAGACAGGACGGAAGAAACAGATACGCCCAGCTGTAAAGACTTAGGAATCTTAAATCCTTGGGCGCAGGCGGCAACCCATCATTGAACATTTTCTCCACTTCACAGTGTTTAGAACCTCCCAGCTCTAGAAGCTCAGATCTTTCAATAAGAAACTTGACCCAACTCGAAACGGGCTTCGATATATCGAGCTGCATGCTTCTCATATTCTTGGTGTACCGCCTTCTATTCTCGGTAGCGCTTGTAACGCAGAATCTTGATAAGTTTGTCCATGAAAAGGAGGTTTCTTGTGAAAAGCATTCCGCATTTTTTACATGGATGTCCAGCATCGTCAAGCGATCCAAGGACACTACCTCTGCTAAGCTAGCATTACTTCCAACTCCCGTTCCTTCAACCTCCCACGCGCTGAAGCTATTTTTCATGTTCAATTCTTCCAAGCATCGCAATCTCCGTACCACGTTTGGCGGTAATCTTTTCAGAGAGAAGGTATTCGATAGATCCAAGAGCTTTAGATTTGACAATCTTCCGGCTTCTTCAGGCAATTCCCTGATATTCGTTCCACCGAGGCAAAGTATTTCCAGCTTCTCCATTTCTCCCAGTAGAGATACATCTGTTAAATTCCTGCATCCAGTGAGGACAAGTGCCCGCAGAGTTGTCACGCATGGGAGCGACGAAATGGCTGTGTAACTTAGATCTAGAACTACCAGGCTTTCCATCCCTCGGAAGAAACTATCCGGGATTTTCTCCAGATAACCGTTATGCTGGAGCAATAGGGTCAAGAGATTTGGGCAATCTGGCTCCGCGGGCAGCGTGCTAATCCCATTTGCAATCAACGAAATCCTCTTACACTCGTTCAGCTTCTCCTTCCTCGGCCAATCTCCCGTATCCACACCTGCTTTGACAAGGAAACCATTCTCATCTTTTGATGCGATTGATCTGGTCACATCTCTTATACAATCATGCATTTCTACACACCTTTCTTGATAGCTATCTAACAGCAAGCAACGGGCCTTAAGCTTGTCGATCAAGCTGTGCACTCTCTCCCTTGCTTCCTTCAGAGTTTCCACGTCGACAAAGAAGTCTTCACCAAATCCATATCTCATCAACGTTTCTATGTCAATATAGGAGCCTTCAGGGAACAGACAGCAGAACAAGAAGAATAATTTGATCTCATTGTTTTCCAAGAACTCGTAGCTCAGTTGCAAACCTGGGAAAATCTCTCCAACCATGCTGCCTTTTCTCAGTCTTGTCAATGCATCCGCCCACACCGTCTTGTCCTTAGGCCGCAATGCAGTTCCGACCGCTGCAATTAGTAGAGGGATACCACCGCATTCTTTTACTATGTCTTTCCCATATTCCTCCAAAATAGAAGAATCAACACCACTGCCTATCGTCCTTTCGAAGAGTTCCGACGATTCCATTTCCTTTAGGAACCCGACCTCAATCATTGCCTGGCTCCCATGCATATTGCAGACATCTGTGTCTCGCGTCGTCAGCATGATTTTGCAACCCTTGCGGTTGGGTCCGCATGGGATCCCAATCTCGACTAGGTCCAGCTTTTTCCATACATTGTCCAGTATTACCAGTGTTTTGGTGCCCTGCAACCTCTCCAACAGTTCACCTTTTCTCGCTGCTTGGCTGCCTTCATTGAGCTTCAGGCCTAGCTGGCCTGCAATCTCTGCCTGAATCTTTGGTGGCTTTGGTTCCAAACTAACTTCTACCATTACAACGTCATCGTATAACCCTTTGCTTTTAACTAGTTTGCCCATCTCTTTCATCAGGGTGGTTTTGCCTACTCCACCTATACCGTAGACCCCGATGGTCCCGATTGCATCATTTTTCAGTGCCTCCATGATCTCTTCAACAGCTGCTTCTCTAGATTCGAAAGCTACGTAATCCTCCCCGGCAAGCATGGAGTCTGTGCTTGGACGACGAGGACAGGACGACACACTGCGAAAACTTCTCCCTCTACTTTGGAGCTCTTTGACGTCGTTCATCTTTTGTTTTGCTTCTTTACCCAAATGGTAGCGAACCCAACAGTTAGGAAGCCACCCGCTGAAGCATCCCGCACTCCCTTGAACTCCATTTACCAATCTCCCCACATCCTCTTTGACTTCTTCTACACTCTTCAGCCACGCTTCCACATCAGCCATGACCTCTTCGTTTCTCCGACAAGCTTCATCCACCAGCCTTATCACATCACCTCTAATGTTCTTCAAATTTTCAACTTCAATTTTGAAGTTGTCGACATGGCTCTCGTAGTGAACAAGATAATCACCATGTTCCATCGCTGGTTCAAATACAACCTTTCCTATTTGCAGAACACATCCAAAGATCCCCGAGGCCATGGCGTTTTGAGGAGACCTGAAAAGTTGTAGCTATAAATTATCAATACAACAACTCCAAGGGTCAGTTTGGCCAGGGCATCCCGCGTAATTGGAATTAAGTGCAATGCTGATTTTGGCCGGCCCCATTCCCACCGCGTAGGATTGGCTGCGCCAAAGTGCCAATTTCCTCTGCATAATTGCAATTAGCAGTTTTTCAGTTTTTTTTTTTTTCCTCCAGAACTTTAGTAATTGTACTACGCAGAGGAAATCAGGACTTGAGGTGACAAATCAGACGTGGAGGGCATCGGCCTGCACGATTACCCAATTGTGTAGAATCTCCTGTAAACCGACCCTAAATGATATATGTTGGGTATTTTATACTGAATCTACCTTATTAGTTATACGTCGAGCCAAAGTGGATCCACCTGCAATGACCATCGATCGTTGGAGAAGACTGACCCACCATGGACTGCACATGACATGACCCCAGTATCACTTTGATGGGGTGATCATGGTCATTCAAACGAGGTCCTGCAAAATGAATGAATAGAAAGACCATTGTTAATCTTACAGTCCATTGTGCATGCCTTTCAGTGTATGGCCGTGATTGTCTCATCGTGGTTTTCTTATTATCTGCAATCTAAGATAAATAGTCCAACGGTAGTTGTTCATTTGTGGATACACTTGACTTAAATTTATTTATTTATTATTATTTTTTTAACAGAAATACTACCATTAAAGAAGAGAACCAATTCAACCACACAAGGGGAAGGCTCCACACCTGGCAGCCGCATCTAACAAAAGCTCAAATTTAAACACAAAAACCCGATCCCACCTCTAAGCAAACTGATGCCTTAGCCTGCTGGATCCCCCACCTGCACGAACAAGAGAGATGAGGCCCCTGATCAGCCCAAGGAGGATGCTCTGTGCAGTCATGTCCCAAGAGCTATGTTTTTTTGAACCACAGTGAGGTATGGAAAAGAAAGAAGAAATAAAAAAAGAAAAAGAGTAGGCATCTACTGGGGTCACTTTCTCTAACATAGAGTGAACAACTTAACGTGCATGAAATCGGCTCTGTCCATCAGGTGCATTACTACTCATTTAACTCAGATCACAAAAATCCGGCTTGATTCAACACTCTGGTGGGCCTTCCATAAAGTATACCTAAAAATTTTAAATTCACGTGTAGGGCCCACGTGAGTTTTGAAATACCGTGATTTTTAATTATCTTTCATACTGATGAGGAAAATCACATATGTATGAATTGGATGGCTTATAAACACCCGCACATAAATAAGGCTTGTGTCCCATCCCAACTTTTTCCTAGGGTGTGCCCTACCTCAGTCCTGTATGGCCATATTTTTGGCTCGAAAGTGTACATAAGGCAGTGTGGGCGACCGACGGTTTGGATCTCATGAAAAGTCTGCCCAAGTGGCTCTCGGTGTGGAAGATAACTAGCAATGAGATATGCTCTCACGGCTCAATAATCATAGGGTTAGACCTCTTTATGAAGCCGAATCTACTGCAATGCCTGGAGATTTAAGCTTAACCTACAATGCAATGTGGCCTACCGTGATGTTTGCATGGCATCTAGTCATATTCTCCTTAGCCTGCAAAAATCAGACCAATGTGAAACTCAGGAACGATTTTGGCAGTACATTCATCCTATGTAGCGCATCTTCTGAACGTGGAGGATTGTTGTTTCACACCCAAAAGGCTAACATGTTAGGTGGAGTTACCCCAAGATATATGATGACAAACTCCACCCCGGCCCCCTCCCGACTAACGTCGGACAAACCATCAATTCTCCTCCCCATAGCAGAACCTGGGGTGTGCAACATGCATGCATGGGGGCCTCTCCCTCCTGCTCGCATGGGCCTAGGGCATGGACCGGACGGATAACCTATGTTTTGATACCACTGTTGTGTCACACCCAAAAGGCTAACCTGTTAGGTGGAGTTACTCCAGGATATATGAAGACAAATTATTGTTGGGATCGTCTTCGATTGATCTTGGACACTAGGGGGTGTCAGGCGCCCGATGAGCTTGGCTCGGGGGCCCAAAATTGGCGCAAAATAGCTTCTGGAGTCTGGACTCCTGGATCTGTTTTTGGGGTTGTAAGGGGCCTGATGACTATTGCAAGGGGGCCCAACGATCGGGCGCTCGACAGCTTTTGTAGGGGGCCCAAAATTCCCATGGATTTATGCTGGAACTCTCTAGATAGATTTTTGATCTGTCGAGCGCCCAACTGTGGTCTAGTCGAGCGCCCGATGGTGTATAGACTGTTAAGTCGGTGACATGATTTTGTGCGGAATTTGTTTATAATTGCATTTTTTTTCCTATTTAAAGGGGTGTAATGCGAGATTAGGGTTGCCGCCAAAGGGGCCAAGGTATCCTAGAGGGATAGAGAGAGTTATAGAGCAAAGAGAAAGAGCTAGGAGAAATGCTTGGAGTTCTCGAGGATGAGGGAAAGGACTGGGTTTGACCTTCTCATGTGAGAATTAGCTTTGTTAGCTTGGGATTTCTCTTATGGGCTATGATCTGAGTAGGTATTCTTCTGTAATCTCTTGTAACTTCTAATTGATCATAATGGATTGTTCACTTTATATTGTGGTTTTTTACCATGTGAGGGGTTTTTCATATGCTTCTAATTCGATGTTAAATTGAAAACATATTGCTTTTTGTATGTGTTGATTTGCTTAGTTGATTGTCATTGTGTGATTGTTTCTCGTTTGATTTCTCGCTTTCTACGCAATGGGGCCAATTGCTTATATCCTAGCACGGATGGCATATGCAAAGAACGGTGGGTCACACAAAATTGGGAAGGTGTTAATGGTGGGCTTCTTGGTCCCAAATATTCCTTATGTTGTGGCCCACCTGAGTTTTGGATTGGCTTGATTTTTTGTTGCCAATGAGAAGATGTGGGACACACATTGTGGATGGATTGCATTTCATGCGCAAATTACTTAGCCATTTGATCATTAGCCTTTAATATGGACGGTCAACATCATTTTGAAAATATAATTCTAATCAACAATTTAATCCATTAAGAATCATCATGGATTATGGTTGTACAAAATCACTTTATTTTAACCATCCCATCCATGTCATAGAAAAGGATTACCTATTGAAAATAACGTTAAAAATTAGAGAGAAAAAGACAGAAGGAGCATGCGAGGTGTCTTAGTGCTTGCCCTTGCTCAGTTCCTTCAATCAACCATAGGATCTACTATCTTCCTCTGTCGAATCCACCTTTACTCATGATCAGATGTAAGAAATGCTTCTTACCTTCCAATTAAGCCATCTAGTAATAATTTTTATGAGTCTTACATTCGGTTATGAAATTGGAGTTTTTACCAAAACCCTAAAATTACTAGGTACCTAGAGATTGAGAAATCCCTCTTCTAAGGTGCAGACCATTCCTTTTAAATTTCCTTTTATTAACCCTTGATAATGTTGGATAATAATTTTTTGTTATTGTTCGGATTTCATATGCTATTTGTGCTTGAATTGCTTTATTATTGTAACCCTAATGTTACTTATTGTTAGTAGTGTTGAGTGTCAAATATTGCATATTTATCATCAATTTTGCATTGTTTTCATGATGCTTTCATTGATAAATCATACTAATTAGGTATTTTTTCATGTTTGGAAAGTCCAAGAGTGATTATTGAGGATTCAAGCTAAAGAAGGAAAACGAAACCTAAGAGAATGTATCATAGAAAAGCTTGGAACCAGAAGAACAAAATTGTCAATTTCAGCATAGTTCGGTTGATCGAGCTAGGGTTTGATCGATCGATGTCATTCTTGATCACACAGTCGAGTGACCAATCATTTTATCAGAATTTGAATTTTTGAAGCCAAATCTCGCTGGACTATTTTTGTCAGGTTCGATCGATCGAGGACCAAGTGTCAGTCAATTGAAACTCATCTAATTTTTTAAGTTTACTCGCTATGCAGTTTTGGAGATCTTCGAGCACTCGAGACTGCAAGTTCAGTCGAATGATGGATTGCTTGATGCTTCTCGATCAACTAACGGAGAGATTGATAGTGCGGTGGAATTTTTGCACAATTTTATGGAAAGTTTGTGGAAGTGCATAACTTTGTTGCCTAATTTTGTCAAAACTTCCTAAGTCGGTGCAAGGACAGTTCTAAGCTATATTTAAGAGGCTTTAAGCTCAGTTTTTTAAGAGAACCAAGCAAGGAGAGAGAAGAATGAGGGAGCAGTAGTTCTACTTTGGAATTTTCTACTTTTCTAGTTTATTTTTATATATTTCTGTATTGATTTTAGTTCAATCATGTTAATGGTTGGATAATCTATTAACTAGGGCTAAGAGGTGAAGCTTGTAGTCATTCTACAATGTTTAAGTTTGTTTGATTCATGTACTTTGGTTTAAATAGCAGGTCTCAACTTTGAAACGCTGAGGAGGCACATTAACCCCACTAGTGGATGGGTTCATTATGTGACTAACCATATGGGTGCGTTGCGCAGCTAACATGGTGGGTGCATTGTTGCATGACTAACAAAAAAAGTACTTTGGTTTAAACAATAAAATCTAATTTATTAGTTTGAATAAAAGCGATAGTTTTAGTTTAATTGTTAGATCCATTGCTAATTATAATTACTTTGGATGCTTTCGATTTTATGAGATTGATTATTTGGAATTTATGAGAGTATTAATATGTGGAAACCTTGGATTCATTGTGATTCCAAGTTACGATGAATGCTTTGTGACTTTTACATGATTAACTACTTTGTTCTTCAATAATAACCGATCAATTGTAGTTCATATCCTTGTTGCCTTTTGAATTATGGTTTAACTAAATTTATTTTCTGATTAGATAGAATAAGACTTCGATTCCAATTGAGTTATTGATATTGAATTGATGAACTTAGCATTGCCTATTAATTACAAGTGGATCATCAACACCTTAGTTGTTTTTTATTGATTGTTTTTTCTACTTTAATTTTGCTGGATTGAAAACCTAGATTCAAATTTTCAATTACTTTCTAGTTTTAATTTAGATCTAGAGTATTGAAATTGTTGCTTATACATAATCCCCATGGATGATCTCAGGGGGCGTTTGGCATCTCTACAAATAAGAGTTTATTGGCTTGTTTATAAAATAAAAAGCTTTTTAACTGTTTGGTAAAAGTCTAATTAGAGTGCTTATTTGTTTAGAAAGTAGTAAATAAGCTTAGATTTTATAAGTTGGTCGGAGGGGTTACTTTTTTAAACGAAGTTTATGTAGCTTAAGCAGGTAAACATTTTGGATTAACTTTTGGACAAGTTTGTCCTTAAACTTTTTAAGTAACTCCCATCTTACACTCTTCTCTTCTTTTTACAATCTCTTCGAGGTAGGCCCGCATGATGAACGACCCATATTGAAGGTGGGCCCCACATGGTGAATGGTCCACATCAAAGATGGGCCCACATAATGCACGATCACATCAAAGGTGAGCCCCGCATTATGGATGGCCTACACCCAAGTGTGGCCCCACGTGATGGACGATCCACATTAAGCACACCCTACCTGATGGATGGTCCACGTCAAAGGTGGGTACATGATGGACGATGGACATTGAATGTGAGACCACATGGAAGGTTGGCATTAAAGTGGGCCCATATGATGAATGACCCAAATTGAAGGTTGGACCCCACATGATGGACAATCTACAACAAAGGTGGGACCTACATGATGGATGGTGGACATCAAAGGTGGGACCCTCATGATGGACTATCCATATCAAGTGGGCCCCACATGATAGATGGTCAACAACAAAGGTGGCCCCACATGATGGATGGTCAACATCAAAGGTGGGCCTCTCATGATGAACGAATCATATTGAATGTGGGCCCCACATCAAGGTGGGCCTACATAATGTACGGTTCACATCGAAGTTGGGCCCCACATGATAGATGTCCTGCATAAAAGTGTGGCCCAACATGACAAAACATGTACATCAAGTGGGTCCCATTTGATGGGCAGCCCACATTAAAGGTGGGACCTACATGATGAATGATGATCATTGAAAGTGGGCCCAAATGATGGTTGGTTGACATCAAAGGTGGGGGCCCCTCACAATGTATGCTCCAATCAAGGTGGGCCCACATAATGGATGGAGTGAGCTTCACATGATGGATGACCCACATCCAATTAAGTGTGGCCCCTCATAATGGACAGTCCACATCCAAGGTCTCACATGATGGATGACCCATATCCAAAGTGGGCCACATGATGGATGATCCACATAGAAGGTGTGCCCCACATGATGAATGGTGGATATCAAAAGTAGGGCCCCACATGATGGACAATCCACTTTGAAGGTAGGGCCCTACACTAGACACATCAAATGTGGACTCCATGTGATGGGTGATGGGTAGTGGACATTGAGGGATCCCATATAAAGGACAATTATCATTGATGGTGGGCATCACATGATGGATGACCTACATCAAGGTGGGCCCCTAATGATGAATGGTCCACATCCAAGACGGGCCTTGTAAAATGGACGACCCACTTTGAAAGTTTGGCTCACATAATGGATGGTCCACATCAAACGTGGGCTCCATATGATGATTGATCTACATATAATGTTTGATATAATGGATGGTCCAAATGTCTTAAAATATGAAGATTGGTAGTCATCCACTCTTTTAACATTTGGTGCATGGTTCATCTATGGTGAAATCCACCAAAATAACCATATGAATTTCTCTTATAATAAAGTTATTGTAATCTTTAAAAATGACGTCAACTATCCTTTAAAAAGTTCTTATTTGAAGGTTTTACTAAACATGCTTATTTCAAATAAGAGTTTTTTTTTTACATGAAAAAGAGATTTTACCGAACAAGCTTATTTAAAACAAGAGCTAGAACTAAAAGAGCTTATTAGAGTACCAAAGGACCTTATTTAAAACAAGAGCTAAAACAAAAAAGAGCTTATTGGAGTAGCTCTTATTGAATTAGAGTAGAGATGTCAAACAAGCCGTCGGTCTTATAAATTATTACTACATCGTAGTCCTACACTTGGGGTTGTTAAATAAGTTTTTGGCGTTGCTTCTCGAAGATTTGGTTTAGGTTCATGCAACTCCACGAAGGGATTTCTTCACAAGCTATAAGTAAGGCAGCTACGGTACAATGAAGTTGGGGAACTCTGGCATATCCCAGATTGTGAGAGTTGGTGATATTTATGTAAGGACCGATGTTGGTTGTACATTGGTTCTAAAAGATGTGAGACATATTCCAGACATTCGCCACAACTTGATGTCGACGGGAAGGTTGGATGTAGCCGGCTATGAGAGTTGGTTTGTTAGTGGGCACTGCAAGCTCATCAAGAGTTCAATGATCGCAAGCAAGAGGGAAGATGTGTTACACCCTATACAAGACATGTGTCAGCATATGCAAGGGTGAGTTGAACGCAGCAGAAGGATTTAGTGACAGACATGTGGCACAGATGGCTCGACCACATGAGCGAGAAAGAGCTTTAGCTACTAGTAAAGAAGCATCCTCCTTTCAGAGTTGGCAGGTACACCTCTTAAAACCTGTATTGATTGCTTATCAGGAAAACAATATAGAGTTTCATTTGTAAAGACTGCTTCTCATGTTAAGAAAATGCATGCATTAGATTTGGTTTATTCTGATGTTTGTGGTCTTATGAGGACAAAATCCTTGAGTAGGGCATTATATTTTGTCACATTTATAGATGATGCATCTAGGAGGGTTTGGGTTTATGCTTTAAAATCCAAGGACGAGGTCTTTGGTATGTTTAAAATATTTCATGCCATGGTCGAGAGAGAGAGCAGGTAGATCATTGAAGTGCATCCGCACTAACATTATTGGTGGTGAATACATTGGGGCTTTTCATGAGTATTGTAAGTCCCTAGGTATACGGCATGAACAGATGGTGCCTAAGACCACCCAACACAATGGTGTATCTGAACGAATAAACTGCACCTCTGTAGAGAGAATCAGATGCATGTTATCCCATGCGAAGTTGCCCAAGATGTTCTGGGGAGAAGCAATGCACACGGCAGTGTATTTGATAAACAGGTCCCCATCAGCCCCGTTGAATGGAGAAGCACCTGAGAAGGTGTAGACTAGACATGATCATTCGTACAGTCATCTCAGGGTGTTTGGATGCAGGGCATCCGTTCACGTACTAATGGACGAGACGTCTAAGCTCGATACTGAAGATCAGGCAGTGTGTGTTCTTAGGGTACGGTGATGAGAAATTTGGCTTTAGGTTGTGGGACCCAACCGAGAAGAAGCTCGTCAGGAGCAAAGATGTGGTTTTCATTGAAGATTAGTATATAGAAGACATTGGAAAGCCAGAGAAGACCCAGCCCAGTTCAGGTGAGCTGGAAGATATAAATCATATCACTCCTCTTGTGGTGCCTGATGACGAGGGGAGTACAGCAAGGTGTAGAGGACGAGGGAATTCCTACAGAAGATGAACCGAAGGAGCAGCCGCCACATGATCCACCTATTATGCCACAGGTGAGGAGGACATCTAGGGACAGACACCCGTCCAAGAAGTACTCGCCGCATGAGTACATTATGCTTAGTGATGGGGGAGAGCCAAAAGATTATTTTGATGCCCTAGCCGACCAGCATAAGGGGGAGTGGTTCAAAGCTATGCAAGAGGAGATGGAATCCTTGCATAATAACCACACCTATGATATGGTGAAATTGCCTAAGGGCAAGAAAGCTCTGAACAACAAGTGGGTGTTCAGAAAGAAGATTGAGCAGAAGAATTCACAAATAAGGTTCAAGGCCAGACTCGTGGTGAAAGGTTTTGGTCACAGGAAAGGTATAGACTTCAATGAGATATTCTCATCATTGGTGAAGATGACGTCCATACGGATGTTGCTTGGGTTGGCGGCTAGCATAGATCTGGAGATAGAGTAGTTAGATGTTAAAACTGCTTTCCTCCATGGTGACCTGGAAGATGAAATCTATATGCGTCAACCAGAGGGGTTCGAAGTCAAGGGCAAGGAGCATGTGGTGTGTAGGCTTAGGAAGAGCTTGTATGAGTTGAAACAAGCTCCGAGGCAATGGTATAAGAAGTTCAACTCGTTCATGTTGAAACATGGGTATGATAGAACGGAGTCGGACCACTGTGTGTTCACTCGTAGATTCTCAGATGGTGATTTCTTAGTTCTGCTATTGTATGTTGATGACATGCTCATCATGGGAAAAGACATTAAGAAGATTGACATGCTGAAACAGGAGTTGGGTAAGTCATTTGCTATGAAAGACTTGGGCCCGGCTAGACAGATCCTAGGAATGGAGATAACCCGTGACAGAAGCAGCAGAAAGCTTTGATTATCAGAGGAGCGGTATATTGAGAAAGTCCAAGAGCAGTTCAATATGAATGCAGCGAAGCCAATTAATACTCTACCAGATGGTCACTTCAAATCGAGCGACAAGCAATGTCCCAAGACGGAGGCAAAGGTGGATGAGATGCAGAAGATACCCTACGCCTCGGTGGTAGGAAGTTTGATGTATGCTATGGTGTGTACGCACACAGACATAGCATATGCGGTTGGTGTTGTCAGTCGGTATCTTGTCAATCCTGGCAAAGAACATTGGGCAGCGGTGAGGTGGATACAACGGTATCTGAGGGGCTCTTCCAGGTTGAGCCTATGCTATGGTGACAAAACTCGTGTTAAAGAGTTACACAGATGCAGATATAGCAGGTGACATAAACTTCAGGAAGTCTACATCAAGGTTCATGTTCACCTTTGTAGGTGGAGCAGTCTCTTAGCAAAGCAAGCTATAGAAGGTTGTAGCGTTGTCCACGACTAGAGGTCGAGTACATTGCAGTCACAGAAGCATGCAAGGAAATGCTTTGGATGAAGAGGTTCCTACATGGAACTTAGCCTGAAGCAGGAGAAGCATGTGGTCTATTGTGATAGCCAAAGTGCGATACACTTGAGCAAGAATCCAAGTCAGTCATTCCAAGTCGAAGCACATAAAGATTCGATATCACTGGATCAGGGATAGTTTAAAACAAAAGGTGTTACAGCTTGAGAAGGTCCACACAGGACGATAACGGGTCAGACATGATAACGAAAGCTTTACTCAAGAGCAAATTTGAGGCTTGTAGAAGCCGGGCTGGCTTGAAGATGGTGAACTCCTCCTGAGTCGGAAAGGGAGAGATTTGTTGGAGTTTTCCTCCTTAATGGACCAGAGGAGAGAGGGTGAATTTTGGTGTCTGACCGGCCAGTGCCCCCTGGCCGGCAAGTCAGACAATATGGCTGGAAAGATGAAAATCTCTAGATAAATTTTGTATAGTCCAGCCAGTCTTCCGACCGGCCGGAGGTCCTAGCCAACCCGGCCAGCAGACAGATCGGATATATGAATTTTGTCACTGCAATCTCTATGGAGTGTTTTTTGTATATCCGGCCGGCCGGAGGTGTGCGCAGACTGCTACATGCAGTTTCTTAATTGGATTACAACTTTTACTAAACTCTATAGAAATGGCTCTAATCCAGGATTTAGGAGGCTAACTCGATATACTACACATTCAAGGTGAGAGAATGAGGAAAAAAGAGAAAGAGAGGAAGCTTGTTGGAAGAGGAGACTTTGCGTGAAGGTAATTCATGGTGCAACGACGTCTCGACTCTTCAACGTCCTCGTGCTCGGTGAGATCTCTCAGTTTCTATTTCCCTTATTTTTTATCCATCCCTGTGTGGGTGAAGAAGGTTAGATCTAAGCAGGTTGTGCTTGTGATCGAGGTTGTAAACGATTGTCTTGATAGTGGATTATTTGTCTGGACGAGGTCCCGTGGTTTTTACCTCTTTAAGGATTTTCCTGGTAAATATTTCTTGCGTCGTGTGGTTGGTGATTTACTTTAGATTATTGCATTATCATATCCCATAATTCTAGTGGTTTGGGGGGCGAGATCCTAAGGTTTTGTGAAACGCACCCAACACAATGCTTCTCATCCCTTAGAAGAAACTATCCGGGATTTCCTTCAGCCAATCTTTATCTTGGAGCAATAGGGTCAAGAGATTTGACCTACCTGGCCCACGTCTAGCTCTTTAATCTCATTTTTAATCATTGAAATCCTCTTCCAGTTATTTAGCCTCTCTCTCCCTACCCAATCTCTCATATTCATATTTGTTTTTACGAGAAATCCGTTATCAGCTCTTGATGCAATTGATCTGGCCATATCTCTAACAAAATCATGCATTTTATATGCCTTTTCGAATAGCCATCCAACAGCAAGCAACAAGCCTTAAGTTTGGTGATCATGTAGTGCATTCTCTCCCTTGCTTCTTCTAGAGTCTCCACATCATTAAATAACTCCTCAGCAAATCCATATCTCATCAACGTTTCTATCTCTATCTAGCTCCCGTTCACATTGCATACATCTGCGTCTCGCGTCGTCAGCATGATTTTGCAACCGTCGCGATCGTTTCCACATGGGACCCCAATCTCAACTAGGTTCAAGTTTTCCCATACGTTGTCCAGTATTACCAGTGTTTTGCTGCTCTGCAACCTCTCCAACAGAGCACCCTTTCTCACCACTTGGCTTTATCCTTTGAGCTCCAGTCGTAGCTGGCCAGCAATCTTGTCTCGGATCTTTATTGAGTCTGGATTCGGACCAACTTCCAACATTACAACGTCATCATATAGCCCTGTGTTTTTCACTTGTTTGCTGATCTCTTTCACCAGGGTGGTCTTGCCTATCCACCCATACTGTAGACCCTGATGGTCCTGATTACGTCATCTTTTAGAGCATTCATGATCTCTTCAACAGTTGCTTCTCTATATGCAAAAGCTATGTAATCCCCACCGGCAAGCATGGAATCTATGCTTGGATGAGCATGATCACCTAACACACTGCTTAAATACTTCCTCCCTATATTTTGGAGCTCATTAACATGGTTCATCCTTTGTTTGGCTTGGTTACCAAATTGTAGTGAGAGTAACAATTAGGGATGACACCCGCTGAAGCATCCCTCACTCCCTTGGACTCCATTTTCCAATATTATCCCATGAGCTTCAACTAGTTCTACTTTATCTAACCATTCTTCTACATCATCAAATCTCCATCTTCTTCGATGAGCTGCATCCATCCGCTCTTGTACATCATCTCTTATGATCCTCAAACTCTCAAGTTCAGCTTTAAAGTTATCCACGTTCCTCTTGTAGTGAACAAGCCCACCAACAAGGTACTTCACAAATATAAAGGTAAGACTTCCATTAGGTGGGCCACTACATGATCATCGGTTTAGATCATGACCGTTGGATTATTCAAATTGAGCGATTCAGTGGGCCCCACTATAGTTGTGATCATTACAAATAGGTTTGGGGCGGGACGCTTGGACCAGTGTTCCTTATATGCGGTTATTAAGCCGGATATGGAAACCTATGGTGTGGAGACCCTAGAGGAGAGAAATGTGATGGGTAAGCTTCTTTGGCCCACTACTCTATAAATTCATGTCTTGATCCCCTCACCAACACATGAAAGAAAACCATAGTCCCATTGAGAGGTTCTCCTAAAGGTGTAAGGTGCGGAAGACTAAGAGCTCTTCTTGGCAACATGACGGCATCAGGAATGTCTTCCCTATCAGATATGCTTTTAATATTATAGTATGGAATCTCTATTGTTAATGCATAGATAATCCTATCATTCCGCAATATAAGATTAACAGTTGGTATCAGAGCCAACTATGCATCAATTGTGGTGGATTCGTGAATCCCTCGTCTTGGAGATGGGATTTTGAATACCCGTTCAGTCAGGTGATTTGGGTCTTCTCAGTAGAGGATTTCCACTTTGGGATCTATCATCGGACTGGTATGGCATTGTGACTGTCGCACACTTGCCCTTGGAGATGGCGTTTGGTGCTATAGCCATGATTTCTTTTAACACAAGGCAGCCTTGGCCGTCCAACCTCATGCAACAAGACGGATGCCCTATTTTAAGATCCAGTTAAAAAAATGGCCTAGGGTTTCTAAAACGCTAGATCTATTGGAATCGTTAAAGCCAATTGGAAATCCCAGCCGTCCATGGAGATCGAACGGCTATGGATATCAACAACAGCAATCACCGCCCATAGCCGCTAGTTGTTTCCAGCCATTAGCGCTGATTAAGACAATCTGTAACCTGCCGACAATCATGGTCGGCTAATGCAAAATTTCTACCCATAGAAACCACATTTGCCACCCTGTTTCAAAGTGCCGACAACCATGGAGGAAACCCGATCTTCGATCGATGACTCCATCGTTCTCTATGGCATTAGATGCAACTTGAATGCCTCCATTAATGGAGGTCTTCTTCTATGGCAGCCGGACTTGGAACGATGAGGATGTCGGCACCTATAGAGATTAGGGGCAGTGGTAGAATTTTTATGGCTAAGGTTTCGGCAGTAGAAGATGGTGGTGGTGCCAGTATTTCGCCCAAAGGAGAAATCGTGATGATACGCTGGGCTCTTGCCAAAATTAGATGATTATGGCCCATCATCATTCTGGGTCATTTGATTAAAGGTCCAAATCAATCAAATGTATATACATGCATAATGTTTATGGTTTTGTTTATTAATGTAAGTTTTATGCTTTGAATGTCCAGCTATGACGGTTTCCAACATTCCAACCCAATTCAATTCCATACCTTTACTTACTAGGTCTAACTATTCAAAATGGAAGTTGTCCATTGAAATAGTCCTAGGTGCATGGACTTGGACCTGGCCTTGGAGGAAGTAGAGCCTCCCATTCCATCTGACTCCAGTTCGGAATCAGAAAATGCTCATTACAAGGCCTAGACCAAGTCAAATAAGATGTATCTCAAGATCATAAAGAACTCAATTTCTAAGACCATGCAGGGTGTCATGTCAGACACCAAGAAAGCTAAAGATTTCTTGACTGAAAATAGGAAAACGATTTGAAAAATCAGATAAAGCTGAGCTGAGTTCACTTCTACATAAGCTGACTCAAGCCACCTATAACAGTCAAGGAAATATTAGGGAGTACATTGGTGGATTATCTGATGTAGTGGCTAAAATCTGCGCATTGGGCCTTAAGATTGAGGATGAACTCTTAATTTTCTTTGTTTTGAACTCCCTCCCTCCATAGTTCGGTCAATTTCAAATCAGCTATAACACTCAAAAGGAAAAGTGGACATTGAAAGACCTGATATCTCAGTGCGTTCAGGAGGAAGAGAGACTCAGAAGGTCGAGCAAGACACAAAGTGCGCACCTAGTGACATTTGGTCAATGACGAAAAGGTAATAAGAAAAGGAAACGCATTTGAGGAAAACGTTCTACGGGTCTTGCGGGTGGCAATCAGCCTAACTCTGGAAGAATATCTAAGAAGAAAAAGAAGGGTCCTAATGATGGCTGCTTCTTCTGCAATAAGCCTGGTCATCAGAAGAAGGATTGTGAAGGATTTAAAGAATGACTCGTTTCTAAGGGTCAGAATCATATTTTAGCCTGTTTTGAATCAAATTTAGCTAATGTGTCCACAAACTCCTAGTGGATAAATTCTGGTGCAACATTCACATATGTAATTCCATGCAAGATATGCTCCAAAGCCAGACGCCAACTGATGCAGAGATATCAGTCTATATGGGGAACGGCATTAGAGTAAACGTGGAAGCTACTGGAGTTTGTAGGCGTAGGTTATCGTCTGGATACTTTCTTGATCTGGTAGATACTGTTTATGTGCCTTCTATAAGGCGCAATTTGGTTTTCATTTCTCGTTTAGACAAGTATGATTACGAGTTTAAATTTACAAATAGAAAATTAAGTATTTGCTATGATTCAGCTGTGATTAGGTTTTGGCACTTTAGTTAATAACCTTTATCAGCTAGATTTGAATGTTTCACATATATACATTGTTAACTCCCCACATGGAAACACTAAAGGCATCAAACAAAGTTTAGACTGTGAAAATTCCTCCATGCTATGGCACAGGCGATTAGGCCACATCCCTTGTGAGAGATTGGAAAAGCTTGTGCATGAAGGAATTCTTCACTCCCTGGACTTCTCAGACTTTGGAGTTTGTATTGATTGTATTAAAGGTAAACAGACTAGCATAAGGAAAAATGGTGCCACTAAGAGTGTAGGACTCTTAGAAGTGATTCATACAAACATCTGCAGACCGTTCCCTACAACATCCTCGAATGGGCAGAAGTATTTTACACTTTTATAGATAACTACTCTCGGTTATCGGTACTTATACCTTATTAACGAAAAATCAGATGCCCTGGATACATTTAAGATCTATAAGGCTGAAGTCGAAAATCAACTTGACAGAAAGATCAAAGTCGTTAAATCCGACCGTGGTGATGAGTACTACGGAAGGTATGACAAATCTAGGCGTAATCCAGGTCCATTCGCTAGATACCTGCAAGATTATGGCATCGTCGCCCAATACACCATGTCTGGTACTCCAAAGCAGAATGGTGTGGCGGAGAGGCGTAATCGCACCCTAAAGGACATGGTGCGATCTATGATTTGTAATTCAACGTTGTCAGAATCTTTGTGGAGTGATGCGTTGAAAACGGCTGTGCACATCCTTAATAGGGTCTCAAGTAAGGCTATAATGAAAACTCCATATGAATTGTGGACAGAGCAAAAGCCTAGTCTATGAGATTTTTAGTATAGAGTTATCTTGCAGAAGCCAAACCGTATAACCCCCATGAAAGAAAACTTGACCCTATAACCGTTAGTTATTTTTTTACTGGATACCTAGAAAGATCAAAAGGATTTAGATTTTATTATCCATCATATTCCATGAGAGTCATTAAGACTGTGAATATTAGGTTTATTGAGAACACTGAAGATAGTGGGAGCATGAACTTGAGAAATATTGTATTTGAGGAAGAGCGGATTGTGATTCTCACCACAATCATTTAAAGTAGCATGGTTGTCTATCCAGCAGTGGACCTTGAGATCCCTATGGATGACCATGTAGAGCCTCAAATACAACCCACTGATGAGGAAATGGAAAACCCAATTCAGAATAATGAGCCATTAAGAGGATCACATAAAGAGACAAGATTTGCAATACCAGACGATTATATCGTCTATTTCAAGAGCATGAGTTTGACATTAGGGTTGAAAAGGATCATATGTCCCTTTCACAAGTCGAACAAAGTGCGAATTCTTCTCATTAGTTCGATGCCATGAAAGATGAATTAAAATCTATGAAGGACAACAAAATTTGGGACTTTGTTGAATTACCTGAAGGGATAAGGCCAATTGGTTGTAAGTGGGTGTTTAAAACCAAACGAGACTCTAAGGGCAATATCGAAAGGTATAAAGCCAGGCTAGTTACAAAGGGTTTCACTCAGTGTTAGGGCATTGACTTTAAGGAGACTTTCTCACCTGTATCTAAAAAAGACTCATTTAGTATAATTATGGCTCTTGTGGCTCATATGTATTTGCAGCTACATCAAATGGACGTGAAAACTGCGTTCCTCAATGGAGATCTAATGGAGAACGTATATATGTTGCAGGCAGAAGGTTTTAAAGCCAAAGGCTTAGAACATCTGGTCTGCAAACTTAAGAAATCCATTTGTAGGTTGAAATAGGCATCTCGACAGTAGTACCTAAAGTTTCATGAAGTCGTTTCCTTATATGGTTTCATTGAAAGCACTACAAATGAGTGCATATATGTGAAAATCAGTGAGAGTAAGTTTATCATTTTGGTCTTATATGTTAACGACATTTTATTGGCCAGTAGTGATATTGGATTGTTGCGTGAGACTAAGAAATTTCTATCTTAAAATTTTGAGATGAAAGATCTTGGTGATACCTCCTTTGTCATTGGCATTCAGATTAATCAGGACAGATCACGTAGATTACTTGGCCTGTCGCAGAGGTGAGAAGACCTAAAAAAGGACAAGATGAAGGTTATTCCGTGTGCGTCAACAGTAGGGAGCATTATGTATGCTGATTCGTCACACTTCGGAAATATTAAATGTTGTATTGACTACCACGATTCAGTATCAATGGTCTTGATGGACCGGATCTGACAAGCGTTGCTAATAGTTATCCAACGGCATTGTTTTGAAAATCAGTAGGGCGCCCATTAGGAACTTTTGAAACAAATGCGTTCTATAAAATATTTTTCACAAAATAAAATAAAATGTTTTGTTTTAGAGATCAGTGTAGCCCAAGTGGGGAAAATGTAAGATTCCATTAGGTGGGGCCACACATGATCATCGGTTTACATCA
This sequence comes from Liriodendron chinense, assembly GCA_003013855.2. NCBI lineage: Eukaryota > Viridiplantae > Streptophyta > Magnoliopsida > Magnoliales > Magnoliaceae > Liriodendron > Liriodendron chinense. Next base: position 2,139,616 of record PVNU02002353.1, read on the forward strand.
CGACCATTGGATTATTCAGATGGAGCAATTTAGTGGGCCCCACTATAGTTGTGATCATTACAAATAAGTTTGGGGCGGGACGCTTAGACCGTGTTCCCTGTATGCGGTTATTAAGCCAGATATGGAAACCTACACTGTGGAGACCCAAGAGGAGAGAAGTGTGATGGGTAAGCTTCTCTGGCCTTCTACTCTATAAATTTATATCTTGGTCCCCTCACCAACACATGAGAGAAAACCCTAGTCCCATTGAGAGGTTCTCCTAAAGGTGTAAGGTGCGGAAAACCAAGAGCTCTTCTCGGCAACACGACGGCATCAGGAATGTCTTCCCTTTCAGGTATGCCTTTAAGATTATAGTATGAAATCTCCATTGTTGATGCATAGACAATCCTATTATTCCGCAATACAAGATTAATAATAAATACATCTTTTCCTATTTGCCAAACAACTCCAATGATCTCCACAGCCATGGCGTTTTGGAGGGGCACTGAAAAGGTGCGTAGATATAAAATATCAGTACAACAACTCCAAGGGTCCGTCAGGCAAGGGCATCCCGCGTGGTTGGGATTTAGTCCAATCTTGATTTTTGCATGTCCCATACACTCTACGTAGGATTGGCCACGCCCCAAAGTGTCACTTTCCTTCTATTAAATGCAATAATTAGCACTATTTCAGGGATTTTTTTTCTATAACGTCAGTAATTGCACTTATGCATAAGAAAACTACAATTGAGGGTGGCAAATGAAATCTGATGTGGAGGGTATGGGTCTACCAAAATCAGGATTATACTTAATCTCAATTTTGTACGATCCCCTGCCCAAACCAACCCTAAATGATGTTGGGCATTTTATATTAAATCTACCTTATTAGTTATACGTGGGGACAAAGTGGATCCCCTTTGATGACCATGGATCATTGAAATTGGAGAAGACTGAACCACCATGGATTGGATTGCACATGCCCAATATCACCTTGATGGGGTGATCATGGCCATTCAACCGAGGGCCTGCAAAGTGAGTGAATAGAAAGATCACTTTAACAGTCCATTATGCATTGTGCATGCCATCCATTGATTAATTGTTGTGATAATTTCATCATGGATTTCTTATTTGTAGTCTAAGATTGATCATCCAACAGTCGTTGATCATTGGAGGGCACACTTGTCTTTTGTACCGTAATAAGGAACGGAAAAAATTGTGGAAAACACTAACGTGTCACTTTCTCTAACAAGAGGAAACAACTTAACATGCTTGAAATCCACCCTGCTCATCAGTTGCATCACCTGTTATAGGATATTCCGAGCTGGGACCTCACCCACAAACCACAGGAAGCCCATTCCTCATCGCCTAGGCTCGGCCACTCTAGTCTCTACCGCTCAGGCCTCAACCACCCGCGGTCATCCTCAAACCGACTGACCACCCAAAGTTGGTCCAAGACACTTGCGGAAGGTTCAGATATGCCCTGATCTACTACATTTTTCCAGAAAGATTTCCTTGATACGATCAAGGGAGAGAATCTTTACTCTACCAGAACTCCAACATATCCTAGCAGGATCCATCTCTCCAAACTGCCTCCAAGCCCTTATAAATACAGCTTGGACCTACACCTCAAGTTAAGGAATTACTTAGGCCTGAAAACCCTAATCTTCCTTGTACTTAGACCTAACTTAGCCATCGGAGGGTTTCCCGCCGCACCACAGCACCTCCCCCCTGCTTTCCCTTTCTCTTTCTTTAGATGATCACTAATAAAAAGTTCATAGGGTCCACTATAATGTTTATTTTCCAACTAACCTGTTGATTAGGTCAGACACACTTGGAAGAAGGGAAAACACAAATATCAACTTCATTCGAAACATTTATGGCCCCTAAAAAGATTTTAATGGTTGGCGTTTAATCACCACTATTTTATGTGATGTGGTCCATGTGTGACATTTGGATATGCCTCATTTCTTTTACTCATGCCTTAAAATGATTTAGGAAAATGGACAAATGGAGTAGATAAAACACATACATCATGTTGCGTCCCACGGAGCACCGTCTAGGAAGTTCCTACAATGGGATGTTGGGTGGGGCCTACCGTGATGTTTGTGATAAATCCATCTCGTTCATTTATTTTTTGAGCTCATTTTGGGACATGTGACCAAAAATGATGCGGATCCAAAATTGCAGTGGGCTACATGAAAGGAAATAGTGGGGATTCAACTACCACTATTTTCCCCTATTTTCCCTCTCCTGTGGCCTACTTGAGTTTTGGATCTGTCTAATTTTTTATCTTAAAATCAGCCCACAAAACATAGTGACAGGGTGGACTACTCGACCGGGCTGTAGTGCAGGTCGGAGTCAATCTCAATGGGTCGAAGTGGGGTCTGAGTAGGTCCAGAGTTTGATAGCCTAATGGAATATCTTTACAAGTGGATATTGACCCACCCTAAGTTCAAAAGAAACTTTCGGTGTGCGTTTGACAGGGTTGCAATGGAGGTCCAAGTGGGTGGATGAGGGTCAGAGTGGGTCTATGTGGTCGTAGTGGGGTCTAAGTTGGTTTGAATACTTCGTATCCTAATGGAATGTCTTTTCAAGTGGATATCGACCCACCCTAAATTCAATGGAGGCATTTGACGTGCGATCGGCAGGGCTGCAGTGGAGGTCGAAGTGGGTCGGTGTAGGGTCTGAGTCAATCTAAAGTCTTTCCCTAATGGAACATTTACAAGTGAATATAGTGGTGTTCAACAAGGCTATAGTGGAAGTCGAAGTGGGTCAGTGTGGAGTCGGAGTGGGTTCAGAGTCTTAGCCTAATTGAAAAATTGTTCAAGTGGATATCGACTCAACTTAAAGCTAAACATGAGCCAAGCTAGTTTGGTTAGCTCGCTCGACTCAGTTCGAAGGTTGGGTTCGAACCAAGCCGATCCATTTTCCAAGCTTGAAAGGATTTTCAAGCCGAGCTCGAGCTAATGCAAGCTCGATTTGGCTCAGCTCGAGAGCTCGATTGCAGATCGATTCAGCTCAAATCGGTTGGAACTCAGCAAGACTAGTTCAAAAGGTATGTTGTTTAGTTCCACATCGGAAGAGGGCAAAAGAAATGAGAGGTCAAACTCTCTATTAAGGCAAGTGGGGGTGACAATGGGCTTTGGGTTGCCTTTGAGCCCGAATATTAAACAGTTTCAGGCAGGGCTTTTGGGTTGGACCTATTTAAACTTTTATTTTTTCTAGGCTCGAACTCGGCTCAAAAGCTCGGTCGAGCTAACTCGATCATGTCAGTCCAGCTCGAAGGTCGAGCCGAGCCGAACAAGAGTTAGGGTGGTCATTGAACGAGCCTAGCTCGAACAGGGCAAAGCTCGGCTTGACTCGGCTCATGTACAACTCTAACCCAGCCTAAGTTTAGTGAAGGTGATCGACGCGTGTTTAATTATGGGACTACAGTGGAGGTCGGAGTGGATCGGTGTGGGTCGAAGTGGGTCTGGAGACTTATTACCCTAATGGATGTCTTTTTAAATGGATATCTGTTGAGCTCTTAATTGTGCATATTCTAACCCCAATTCATCACTCATCATACACGGTTTACACAATTAAAGGACCATTCTAATGCATGATTTGTAATTATAGGAACAAGATAGAGATTTCACTGATTCAAGGCTAAATGAGGCTCCTTACAAGCATTGAAGACCATAGGATGATGGTTGAAGAAGGACCAAAGAAAGCCAAGGCAAGGAGAGAAGAGAAAAGAAGAAAGAAATAAATAAATAAAGGAGAAAGAGGGCTAGACCGGTCGGCTGACCGGTCAGCCAAAGACGCCCGACCGGTCAAGACCGGTCGGCCACCCCCTTGGATGCACTCTACAAGATGGACAGCTTGGTCCGACCGGTCATGACCGGTCGGCTATACACGGTGGAACAAGCTCAGCTTGGTCCGACCGATCATGACCGGTCGGCCATTACTGCTGGACTAATGCAAGTGAAGTCCGACCGGTCATGACCGGTCGGCCATGCGTAAAAACGGCTGTTTTTATTTTGAGATTCCGAAATCTTCTGCGCAAGTGCGTAGTTTTATGCAAAATTTGGAATTCTCTTGCGTATTGGACTCCTCCAAGCTATAAATGGACATCTTCCCTTCATACCAATGGATGCTAGGACGTGGGGATTGCTTGGGAGACGGATTCTACTTCGGATTTCTAGTTTTCTTCCTGTTTTAGTTATTTTTTATGTTTTTAGAGGCTTCTAGTTCAAGGATGTTAGAGATGAACTAAAACCTCTTAGCTAGGGCTAAGAGGTGAAGCTTTTGATTCGTTTTTGATGGATTAATGCAACCTAGGTTTCCTTTCATGTTTTAATTGATGAATTTTAGTTCTAAATGAGTTTGAATCAAGTACTATGTTGACTTTTACTTTGATCTCTTGATGACTCCGGGCTCATGTGATTCTTAGTGATCCTCACTTAGTATCTTAGCTTTTGAGCATTGTTCATGCTTGTGTAGTGCATTGATCTACCATTGACTCCGAGCATGGTAGACGCTTTGATTGCCTTGTATGCAATGGCCTGATTTTCATGTGGGAACTCATGCAACTAAAATTCTTATCTTTTGTAGTAATCTGAAATAGTTGTTTATTGATTGATTTTGATTTAATTAGAGTTCTAATCATGAGTTGTAATCAGGTCTAGTGACAGGATTTGGTGAAAACTATGGTTGTGAATCTCAACTAGATTGGAAAGAGGCTTGGCCTACACAATTGAGTGTGCCCAAGGCTTGAGCATGGTTGTGGGAATCAAATCAGTTAATAAGCACTTGTTTTGGATAATTGTTGATTGAACCGCTCTATATTCCAATCGGATAGAGATATGAATTCGATTCCAATTGAGTTATGTGAGACCTAGTTGTGTTGATGCATTGAAACCTATCAAAAGTGGATCCTTGGCGCTCTAGTGCCTTTTTTAGATTGAAATTACCTTAACAATTCACTGTTTAAACTCAATTCATTGTTTTCCAGTTTTAGTTCTTAATAGGATCTTAATTACTAGTTGTTTTGGACAAATTCTGAGGATACCCATACATAAATCTCTGTGGGAACGATACTCGGTCTTTCCGAATTATTACTACTTCGCAACCCTACACTTGGGGAGTGAACAAGTTTTTGGCGCCGTTGCCGGGGATCTCTATGCGGTATTCTTAGAATTTTCTGAAATAATTTTTAGTTGAGATTGTGTTAAGATAGGTTTAGGATTTGTTTTGTTTTCTAGGATAGGTTGTGCCTCTAAATACTAACTTGCTTTGTTTTGATTTTTTGCAGGATTCTAACATAGGTCTAATCCAGGAATTTTTAGGAAGTTGAAGAAGAAGAAGGCATCTTAAGTCACGAATCAGGTTTTATTGTCCTAACCTTACTCTTCTTCTTCTCCTACTCATTCCTATCATATTCATCTCTTCTAGAGTGGGTGGAGACTCCTTTTGGATCTCTGAAAGGTAGGCCTTGTGCCACCTGGATTCCTATTGGTCTGCTCTGCCGCCTTGGATCATCTTGTGCTCAGAGATTTCTTTTATCAACCTATTCCTCTTTCTTCTTTTTCTGTACTTTTTCTCAAAAGACTCAAAGAGTGGGTGGGGAGTTCTTTGAACCCCTATTGTCCAGGAGAAATCGGTCTCTATCCTTGCTTCTGGCTTAGCCATTGCAAGACACCTTGTGCTTAAGTCTTATAGAGGAGTAAAGGAAAGAAGGAAGAATTCTTTTTCCTTTTTGTTCATTCTTTTTGGTTTTGCATGCCACATTGGGCTCAGACTTATAATAACCGACTTATAAGGGACGGAGTAATTGTTGAAGGGATTGATAGAGAGCCTCGTGCTAGGAACCGTCAAAATTTTCTTGAAATTACTAGAGAGATGGCTAAAAATCAACCAAATCAAGGGGTTAATCAAAATCCAGCCCCAAACCTTACTGAATTGGATGAGAATGAAGTGGGGGATGTACCTCAACCTAAAACTTTACGTGACTATTTACAACCAGCTAGGACGATTACTCCCTCTTGCATAATTTTCCCTCACAATGTGGGAAATATTGATTTTAAACCAGGGTTGATCCAACTTCTTCCTAGATTCCATGGACTCGACTCTGAGAGTGCGTATCTACATATTAAGGAATTTGAAGAAGTCATTGCCACAATAAACTATGACAATGTGACCAAGGATACAATAAAACTTAAATTATTCCCTTTTTCCTTGAAAGAGAAGGCCAAATCATGGCTACATTCCTTAAGGCCGAGGACTATTGGGACATGGGCTGAGATGACTAGGGAGTTTCTAAAAAAATTCTTCCCTACTCATCAAACCAATGCACTAAGAAGGGCCATAATGAACTTTGCCCAAAAAGAAGAAGAGACATTTTTCCAATGTTGGGAAAGGTATAATGAGCTATTAAACGCATGCCCACATCATGGCTATGAACGGTGGAGGTTGATTAGTTTCTTCTATGATGGATTAAACTCAACCATGCGCCAATTTGTAGAGATGATGTGCAATGGGGAGTTCATGAATAAGGAAACAGAGGAGGCTTGGGATTATTTTGATATGTTGGCTGAAAATACACAAGCATGGGATACATCTAAGCCAACAAGTTCAAAACAGCCCCAAACTAAGAAAAAGGGAGAAATTTATGTTTTAGATGAGCAAGATGATCTAGGTTCTAGAGTGGCTAAACTCACACGAAAGGTCGAAGAGATGGAACTAAAAAAAGTGGACACAACCCAACAAAAGGGGACTGTTGAAACTATTTGTGGTATTTATGCTTCCAATGTGCATCAAACGCAAGGGAAGGGATTCTTCCAGCCCAACCCATACCAAATCCAAAAACACAATGCGAAATAAGCGTGCCTAGTTCTTCTAACCAACACATGGAACATGCTAAGGCCATCACCACTCTTAGAAGTGGGAAAATTATTGAAAAATCTGATCCGATGAAGGTTTCACCACCTAATGATCTGGTATCTTCCAAAGAGAATGATGGACCTAGCACCGCCATGAATGAAAAAGAGCCATTGAAAGAATATAGGCCCGTTGCTCCATTCCCCCAACGCTTGATTCCAGCCAAACCTCAAGATAAATATCAGAAATTTTTAGAGGTTTTCAAGCAAGTCAAAATCAACATCCCATTGTTGGATGCCATTAAACAAATACCGTCATATGCAAAAATTTTAAAAGACCTTTGCACGGTTAAAAGAAAAATACATGTGCAAAAGAAGGCATTTTTGACAGAGAATGTAAGTGCCATTATCAACCACGGGATGCCCAAGAAATACAAAGATCCCGGTTGTCCAACAATATCTTGTGTGATTGGAGACTACCGGGTGAAACATGCTTTACTCGATCTAGGGGCAAGTGTAAACTTAATCCCCTTTTCGGTCTATGAACAATTGGGTTTAGGTGAATTAAAACCCACCAAAACCACATTACAACTTGCTGACCGATCGATTCGTATTCCGAGAGGGGTGATTGAGGACGTTCTTGTCCAAGTTGACAAAGTTTACTACTCGGTCGACTTTATTGTCTTGGACACGCAACCCATGGTTAATATTGGCCCCCAAATTCCTGTCATACTTGGCCGTCCATTCCTAGCTACATTAAACGCTATCATAAATTGTAGGAGTGGGGTCATCCAAATGTCTTTTGGCAATATGACGATTGAGTTGAATGCTTTCAATATTGACAACCAACAAGAGGATGAGGATGAGGAGGTCCACGAAATAAACATGATCAATTCTATCGTGGATGATGAGTCCCTCTCACCTTTTTACTCCGGTCCCTTAGACGAAGAAGTGACTCACTCCCTTGATGAGAACGATAATATGATAAGGGATATGGTCACACTTTTTGAGTCGGTATCGGCATATGACATTAGCTGAGAGAAGGATGTGGAAACAACACCTTTTTGTGCTGAGAAATCAATTTATATTTCCACACCTTTGTGGATCATGCATACCGAACTCCACCAACCCTGGGATGATCCATACTTGCAATATCAATGCCCAGGAAAATCTGAATGGAGACATATTTTTTCTGATAAATATGATGATGTCTCCTCGTATACATGTGGTGAAAACATTAAGAAACCTGCTGAAATTCCTTTTTGGGATTTTGAGTGGCTCATCTCGATCATTCACACAAATGTACATTGTAAAGCAGGATATTGGATGACGTTACTGCGAAACCTTTTGATCCATCTAATGATTCTGCTTGACTTTATGCTTTTGGATGAGTTGTTGGGATTAACCTCCTAGTCTGACGGAGGATAAATTGCTAGAATGCTTTCCCATTAGGATTTGCTTTGATAGTTGATTTAGTTGTGAAGTAATCCATCTCCGAAAGCTGATCTTGCCATGAAATATATGCTTCAGGTGATATCTCTCTTTCTCACTCTCCTTTGTTTTATGTCATTGATCTCATGTCATGCATATTTTATTACATTGAGGACAATGTGAAGTTTTGGTTGGGGGGTGAGAGATTCATTTGATGAATCTGCTAGCTTTTATGACATTTCGAGCAATGATGTAGAAATTTTTCGATTTTTCTAAATTTCAAAATTCTTTTGGAAAACATTGATTCTATACATTTGAGACAGCATGAGTATAAGAAGAGGAGATACGAAGTGAGGGATGTTGCAAGCTTTGAACTTCTCTTAATATAATGGTTTTATATGTGAATTCACCTATTTTTATGATTGATAGAAAATTTGAACACCTTTTGCACCTAGTTCACATTACACAATTTTCATGATTTGAAAGGATTATGTGATTTGTGGATTAACTAGACCGTGATTGAAGGTATTGAGAAACCAAGCCGGGGTACTTTGTCCATCCTTGTCCATGGGAAAATAACGAAAGATATGGATTTCTAAAAATCCTATCTAATATAAAAGAAAAAGGAAAGGAAGGATGAAATTGGGAATGATGGAAAATGGTGGAAAATTCCGATTAGGGCTACCTACTACCAACCGGGGGATGGTCTACCCGTAACCAAAGTCGGAAATGGGACGTAGTGTGAAAGTCGTCGGAAGGACGGTAAGGCAAATTCCTGTCATAGGCTTGTTGTTGCTCTATACACCTTGAGATCTATAGTTTAGTTGATCTATGAAGAAGATAATCCCGGAAACTCATAAGATGAACCTTCACTATGCACATTAGGTTGAATTTGTTCAAGTTCTTCTATTTGTCAATCAATCAGCGGGAATTTCATATAAACACTTATTATGTTCTGAGAGTTTAAGGTTTCAACCTTTATCACCAAATTTCTCTGATTTTTACGCTTGTGTGTCTTGGAATGTATAGAAGAATAGTTTCTAGAGGAGAGTTGGGCTTTGGAGAATGAAACTTGTTTCACGCATGTTTTGCTCGGGACTAGCAAAATGCTAGTTGGGGGGTGTGTTGAGCTCTTAATTGTGCATATTCTAACCCCAATTCATCACTCATCATGCATGGTTTACACAATTAAAGGACCATTCTAATACATGATTTGTAATTATAGAAACAAGATGGAGATTTCACTGATTCAAGGCTAAATGAGGCTCCTTACAAGCATTGAAGACCATAGGATGAAGGTTGAAGAAGGACCAAAGAAAGCCAAGGCAAGGAGAGAAGAGAAAAGAAGAAAGAAATAAAGAAATAAAGGAGAAAGAGGGCTAGACCGGTCGGCTGACCGGTCAGCCAAAGACGCCCGACCGGTCAAGACCGGTCGGCCACCCCCTTGGATGCACTCTACAAGATGGACAGCTTGGTCCGACTGGTCATGACCGGTCGGCTATACACGGTGGAACAAGCTCAGCTTGGTCCGACCAGTTATGACCAGTCAGCCATTGCTGCTGGACTAATGCAAGTAAGTCCGACCAGTCATGACCGGTCGGCCATGCGTAAAAATGGCTGTTTCTATTTTGGGATTTCGAAATCTTCTGCGCAAGTGCGTAGTTTTACGCAAAATTTGGAATTCTCTTGCGTATTGGACTCCTCCAAGCTATAAAAGGACGTCTTCCCTTCATACCAATGGATGCTAGGACGTGGGGATTTCTTGGAAGACGGATTCTACTTCGGATTTCTAGTTTTCTTCCTGTTTTAGTTATTTTTTATGTTTTTAGAGGCTTCTAGTTCAAGGATGTTAGAGATGAACTAAAACCTCTTAGCTAGGGCTAAGAGGTAAAGCTTTTGATTCGTTTTTGATGGATTAATGCAACCTAGGTTTCCTTTCATGTTTTAATTGATGAATTTTAGTTCTAAATGAGTTTGAATCAAGTACTATGTTGACTTTTACTTTGATCTCTTGATGACTCCGGGCTCATGTGATTCTTAGTGATCCTCACTTAGTATCTTAGCTTTTGAGCATTGTTCATGCTTGTGTAGTGCATTGATCTACCATTGACTCCGGGCATGGTAGACGCTTTGATTGCCTTGTATGCAATGGCCTGATTTTCATGTGGGAACTCATGCAACTAAAATTCTTATCTTTTGTAGTAATATGAAATAGTTGTTTATTGATTGATTTTGATTTAATTAGAGTTCTAATCATGAGATGTAATCAGGTCTAGTGACAGGATTTGGTGAAAACTATGGTTGTGAATCTCAACTAGATTGGAAAGAGGCTTGGCCTATACAATTGAGTGTGCCCAAGGCCTGAGCATGGTTGTGGGAATCAAATCAGTTAATAAGCACTTGTTTTGGATAATTGTTGATTGAACCGCTCTATATTCCAATCGGATAGAGATATGAATTCGATTCCGATTGAGTTATGTGAGACCTAGTTGTGTTGATGCATTGAAACCTATCAAAAGTGGATCCTTGGCGCTCTAGTGCCTTTTTTTAGATTGAAATTACCTTAACAATTCACTGTTTAAACTCAATTCATTGTTTTCCAGTTTTAGTTCTTAATAGGATCTTAATTACTAGTTGTTTTGGACAAATTCTGAGGATACCCATACATAAATCTTTGTGGGAACGATACTCGGTCTTTCCGAATTATTACTACTTCGCAACCCTACACTTGGGGAGTGAACAATATCGACCCAACTTAAGTTTGGTGAAGGCCTTCGACGTATGTTTAATGGAGCTATAGTGCAAGTCAATGTGTCTGATCCCTACAATCTAAAGCTAGCATTAAAATTTAAATCATGAATCGTACAGATATGCTGGCATAAAAAGAATTTTCCTTATGTTTCTTTCATAGATAGTTATATATTCCTTTAAAAAAAAAAACAAAACAAAACATGATATAAAGATTGATTCCGATGGTAAAAAATAAACACCCAACAAAAAATATATATTCATCTCTTCAGGTTACGTCACTTAAACCAAGGGCAATTTTACAAATCACCTAACTAGATAACAACCTCAACCCACTGCTCAAGCAAGTATCGCTCCCTTTATGTCAACTCTTCAACCATCTGATTAAAGCAATCTCTTTCTCTCTGTAGGTATGGAAGCACCCTAAATAATAAAGAAAAGGTCGCTGTGTCAACTAAAAACATGTTTGAAGTTGGGAATCAAGTAGCAGGGAATCAAGTAGCAAGCTCATCTCTACAAGTACGCTCGAGTTATTCTTCTACTAGACGAGCTTTTCAGCAATGACACTTCAAAATGAAATAGACCAGACCGTGTCTACATCTAACCCAGAAGGTGGAGTTTCTACTAGTTTTGGCATTTGGTTTCCAACAAACCTCTGCCAAAGGAGTGCATATTAGACACCCTACAAAAAACGAGATTAAAACTATTCTTCGACTTCAGTTAAGCTCCAATCAAAAGAATCCATACGGCTTGACACTCAACGTACGACCTTATAGTTGGACAAGGTACGGCTTAGGCAAAGTTATGGAAGTAACCAATGGGCTGGATCACCAAATTGAGGGGACCCCAACCCATTTTCGTCCAAAATCGTCAAGATCTCTAGAAACTCAAACATACATAATGTTGACAAAGCCACCCCTAGTTAACCTAAAAGGCCTTCAAAAGATGGGGGGTATAGCTTAGGAAGTCCTTCAATGTGACCCAAAAATGATCAGCGGAACAGATTGACGAACAGTGGCTCAATTAGCTTGATCTTGACCACTTGCCCAAGGGTACTTGTAACTCACAAAGTGATCAGAGGCAGATTTTTCTTACTCAAATGGTACCAAGTGTCTATAAAAGGCTAGATGAAAGGATTCTTGGTACCTCTCGGAGAGAACCACTGGATCAAATCAGTCGACACCAAAACATGTAAGTAATAGTATCAACGGTGAGCACCCTATCTTCAAAAAACCCTAGGAGCGCCGAATGCATAAAGTTCTATCACATAAAAGGCACTTCAAAATAATATCCCTTAAAGGACCGGTAGAATAAAGTGTTATGTAATTACATCAACTATACTGAAAGCCTGGAATGAAAGTAAAGCAGTAAGCCAAAAATGACCCTTAAAAGGTCATATCATTTGACTTGTATAACCTATTTAAAGGCCACTGTTGTTAGCCATTGGAGGAGGCACAAGGGAGAGATAGGGGAGGGGTGTGAGAAGGTAAATAAGTTGCTAGAAATCCTTCAAGGTTGGTTGTGGGTCACGCTAAGCCTAATCATATCTTCCAACGCGCTGTCACCTACTTTAAAGCTACATGTTTCATATTTTTTCTGATTTTCTATCATCTCTGAAAAAGATTTGACTACATCGTTACTCTACCTAACTAAAAACATTAATTTTTCAAAGCTAAAGAAGATGTTGAAGTTAAAAGAGTAGGTTCAGAATCGGGGACATCCGACTATCTCTTTTTATAAAAAAGGGTGTCGTGTCTCTCCTTTTATTTTCCACATGTCAAAACAACTTACATTTCAATCCACACATCATAGACATATCGGAAACACACACTCACTTTCTTTTATCTTCTATTCTACAATACTCCATTTTGTCATTTTGTTTTTTACTTTATTTTGCTTACCCGGAGTCTTAAACTCTGTGAAGCATGGCTAGATGCGATAATTCGAAAACTCTACTAAATTTCTTTAAAAAAATCTTAAAAACCCATTGTAGACACCCCACCTAAGGCTACAAGGCTGGTTATGATAACTGAATGAATGGAGGTCCATACCCCCAAACCCTATATCCAAAACCAATCAAACTCACCCTTGCAAGCTCTACTCCATAGCCCAACTCAAACCTGAACCCAGTCAACTCACCCCTAAACATCAGCCCTGAAAAACCATCCATAGAAAAAATCAATACAAAATTTCCATGAAAAATCAACTTGGTGAGTCAACCTGCTAAGTCAAATCACCGGGTCAACTCACTGGATCAGCCCAGTCCTTACACCCAGTCGACTCACCTTGTCAAACCCATCTTTCAAAACCAGTTAACTCACCTGGTTCCGAGCCACAGCTTTGGAGCAGCTCCGAACCTCGAACCTGAGGCTTTCTTGCTTCAGGTTCAGAGGTCGTACACTCCGAAGCTGGAGCAAAGTGGCCATACAGGCGACCCTCAGAGGGCCGCCCGAACCTATTTATGAGAGCTTCCACTTCTCACAGCTATAAATACCCCCTCCCCTTCTCATTTCCATCATTGATTAGCTTCGAGTCCTCATCTGTGAAAAGCGACTCATCTCCACCCCTTTAGCCCATTTCCTTCACCAAGGAAAGCCTGAGTGAGTGAAGAGTCTAGCCTTGGTCCAGCCTAGCCTGACCCTGGTCCAAGCCTCTCAAGCTACCCAAGTCCCGATCTTAACCACTCGAAGTTAACCCTTGTGATACCTCTGTCCATCTAGCTACTCTTACACCAGCAGTCATTTCATTTGCATCTAGTATAAGTGCAACATTTATTATTCTTCCAACCTCCCTGTTTATCATTCCACTACAAACACTTGATCAGGTCTTAGTGTATGCTCTGAGGCTTGCCGATTCGCCCGGAACTTACTCATCAGAAACTCTGGCTGATCAAACACATAGCACGCATCTCGCCCATCAGAAACTCTTACTATTCAGACCCATATTCATGCATCATATCATTCATGAGAATGTACGAGGAATAATTCAGACTTTCAAGTATTAGTTCGATTCTGTGAAGTAAAGACCGTACTTCGGTATGGGCAGAGTGAGTGCCTAACACCTTCCCACCCTGTAACCGTGATCTCTTACCTCGAATCTCTAACCATATATCAAAAAGAGTCATTTTAGATGAAGGAATCTTCGGATTCCCTTCTCTAACGTTTCTACGGGGTCTAGCCGACTGTAGATTCGAAGTAACTAGCTAGCGGCGTCTTTGGTCTTATACGAACTCATCCAAATATACCCGGGTTAACTCAACGATAATATGACAACCGAAAAAGCCATCGAGAAAGAGGCGAGCCAGTGGCAAACGGTGATTCGCACAACCCATTTTCGAAAGGGAGGGTCGGGAGCACGAAAAGGTGAGCATTCATAGAATGGCGACTCCACTGGGGATATAATAGTCCCACTAGTCGTGATTCAACTTGAAAAATAGAATCTCTCTTGTACTTGAAAGTCAATAGTCCTCTTACATCCTCATTTGCATAGCATTTCATCCATAAACAAAAAATAGAAAATCCCAAAACTAAAAAAAAAGTAGAATATATTCCTCACCATTACACCTCCTCGGGCTCAACGTCCTCGGAAACAGCTTCCTTACCACAGCATAATCCGTACCAGAGCTCAGCAAGCCATGTCAGACCATGAAGAGGAAGGTCACCTCTTCCCTATCATTAACGTGACCGAAGCGCAACTTCCAACGCAACCACAAATTGAGAACACACCAATCATGCAAGAATTGGCATAAGGAATGAGAGTAATGCAAAAAAATGTTTTTACAATTCATGCAAGCACAAGTTACAGTAGACAGCAATCTAGTTGGCCCAGTTTAGCAACCTCAACAACCATCAAAGGCCCTCTCGACCTCCAGTTCAACCCAACCACAACCGCTAGGGATTACTCAGGACTTTCAATACCCTCCTAATAAAGGCCTTCAATCAGAACAACCCTCAACCTCAAGGTGTTTCTTCCAATATCCTCCGACAAATGGGAGTCATTTTCAGTCACATCCCGCAACACGGACTCCCAACCAATTCCAACATCCTTTCCCTAATGAGAGTTCCAATCAATTTCAACATGCTCATGTGGTCGGGGTTTCTCTGCACTCTCTTTTTTAGCCTCTATCCAACAAAGTCCCTATAATGGGAGTAATTACTAGGCCCAACCTCCTTCAAACAGGAATCATAGGAGCATTAATGACACCAATTATTACGAAAGGAGGCCAGCTCAAGCCTGGCAAGGGGCAGGATCTCCCTCATCTGGTCCCTTCGAAATAGAGCAATTCTGAGAACAAATACAAGAGATGAAGAGGAAGTTGCAGAAGCAACAAGGGTTGGATCTTCCATCCACTAAGTTCATGGACCTGTGTCCATTTACCAATGCAATGGTACCTCAAGGCTTTCAGGTAGCAAAATTTAAAAGATATGATGGGACAGGGTGTCCTGTAGACCACCTACGAGCTTTTTGTGGAGAGCTTGATGTCGTGGTGGGCAATGATGGAGCACTCATCCGCCTGTTTCAAAAATCTCTGAAGGGCGATGACCTAGACTGATATACATCATTGGATTGTCATTGCATCAAGACGTGCGAACAGTTTTCCCAGGCTTTCGTTGACAGATTCGCACATAATCTTAACTCAGCACCTAGAAGGGCGGATCTTGCAACCTTAAGGCAGGGGAATGATGAGTCATTATCAGCTTACATTGGACAGTGGCGGGCAATGGCCACTAGAATGAAGTCACACATCGACGATGAGGAGAAAATCTCCATGATCATCCACTCAACAAATTCGAGTATCTCTAGATACCTTGTCTCATATCCGTATGCCAACTTTACCCAAATCATCCGCGCCAGGGAACAAGTCGAAACTGGAATAAGAGTTGAGATGATCTCCCCTTAGTGGCCTCAGCAGGCCTCTCCAGTACAACCGATAGTGGAAGGCGAGCCTACTGGATATGAGAGCGATAACGATAGTGTTCCCATCTCCCATCCAAAGAAAGAAGACGATCTTATCGCCTCTGCTGAAGACATACTATTCCTCCCTCAGCATGGCAACTGCAACAGCAAGCAACAGCTGAGATGAGACCCATAATGCCCTAATCTAGATTGGCAAGGGGGACCCCTAACCAATCCAATTTCAAAACCCCTCATCTTGCAAGGGGCATCTCCAGTCGGTCTAGTCTCCGCAATTCAAGGGGCACCTCCTGCCTATCCAGTTTTCATCAGCCAAGAAGAGCTTCCTCTCCAATTTATTCGTGCCATCGACTCTAATTCAGAGTTCAAGCCTCTCATCCTGTAAGGGGCACCCCCGGTTATTTCAATCCTAGAGTCTCTCATCCCGCAAGGTGCACCCTTAGTTATTTCAATCCCAAAGCCCATCATTATGCAAGGGGCGCCCATTTCTAACCATGGGCATAATCAGCCCATCTCAGTCAACCAAGAGGACAACCTCCCAAGCGCAGCATCAACAAACCATGGGCATGGTCTGCTTAGTTTGAGCCAGGGGCAAATCCTACCCATCTCAGCATCAATCAATCAAGGGCACAACCTTCCTGTCTCAGTAATAGCCAGTTAGGGGCACAACTTGCTCACTCCAGCTTACCAGGGGCAAAGCCTATCCATCTCTCCATCAAGTAATCAGGGGCACAACTTGCCCGTCGCACCTGTCTATTCGGCTTCTACTTCAACCATCATCCTCTAAGAAGAAGGCCCTTCCTTGGACAGCATGCAACATGCCCTAGCAGAATTGGGCTCCAGCTTCAATTATGTGGCCACTATCGAGGAGGTCGAAGGGGAGATTGATGTCCAGATTTTGATCGGTCCAAAAACATCAACCATCACTCTTCAGGTCTTAGACATATCAGCTTTATTCCATCTCCTTCCCGATCGGACCTAGTTTCACAGAATCGGTGTCATCTATTTAAATCTTCACCAAAGGGTCAAGCACATCTTTAGAGATAGGGCGATCACCATCATCATCGATCCCAAACAAATTCTCATGGTAGATGTATCCAACCTTCGAGAGTCTACCATCTCAGCCATGAATGTACAACGCTCTAACGGGGAGGTCTCATACCAAAGTCTCGAGTTTCACATTACAAATTACTTCCCTCACACATGTCTCATTGGATCAAGCTACGTCTTCCTTCCTGTCAAGCGTCAAACCTTCTACTAGCAGCTCGAATATCAAGACTCGACCCGAATCAAGGGAGTTCAAGAGAATGTTAATAGAGGAAGACTGCGATATCAACCTACTCTGATTAGGAAACCAAAGCGCAGAAGTATCAGAAGAAGACAAGGTCATCAAGAAGAAGGGAATCCCTGCATCTACACACCAATCCAGTTTATCAATGCAGGGATTATCTACCCTGATGATGGGCTGGATTCCACCTTTGATGATAAAGCGAGCAGATTGAGTCTGATAGAGTTGCATAAAGGAGACGCAAGCAAGGGGCAGAAATTTCACTCGATGGACTGGACCACAGTCCTGATCCCACCTCATCCAGATGAACCCAAAGAGATACAATACACCGAGGATGAGCCAGGAGAAATTGCATCCGACACTTACTTGGAGCCCAATTCTAGATCTATTATGACATTTCGGCACGATGATGAGAGTTGGCCTACTGATCTTTTTGGCCCTGCCTCCTAAGGGAAAGGAGTGTAGGGCAGTAGCAGGTCTGTAGGCCCATGGAGGCACAATAAAAGTTGATAGTGCTCGGCTCCCCGGGCCAAATCAGGCAACCCCAGGTTCGCATCGCCGTCATGCTCGGGGTTCTAAAAAAAATCAGAAGATTTAAAAATTCAAAACAATGAATAGTTCAAAAAAATTCTTAAAATTTCACAAAATCTAAAAGTTCAAAAAATTCGGATATTGACAAAATTCCAACAAAAAAAACAGAAAATCTTTCAAAGCCAAAAAAAAATCTTCCGATAAAATGCCAAGTCTCTTCATCAAAGCACTTGAGTATGAAGTTAACTCATATGATTATGATCTAAAGTTAGACTTCAAACTTAAAGGTTTGGACAAAGCCAAATGATGAAAAAATGATGAGCTGACTCCCAAACTAACAGGGTCTCCTCAAAAGTTAGAACCAAAAGCCCATGTCATCTCGAAAATTTTCAAATTTGTAAACCTAGGATCTCTTGAGACCCTTAAGGAAATGCGTATTGAGAATCCTTGTCCCTGGAAGATAAGCAGAGAATGATCGAATTTTTGAAGTCATGACTTCCCAATCTTCCATCCTATGAAAACTTGCCCAAACTCAATCAAAGGCTTATCGATAAAGCTTGAAAGTAAGCCTATCAAGAAGATGCCAACAAGACTATGCTTGCATTCCATGCTGGAGTATGCGACTTAATGAATCATTGGAGAAACCTTGCTGCTCGTTGAAGACAAGATTGTTGCCAACTATAGACACCCCACCTTCGGCTACAATGTTGGTAGAGATAGCTGAATGAATGGAGGACCATACCCCCAAAGCCCATTTCCAAACCCAGCCAAACTCACCCTCGTAAGCCCTAATCCATAACCCAGCTCAAGTCTGAACCCAGTCAACTCACCCCTAAACATCAGCCAGAAAAACCACTTATAAGAAAAATCAGTCAAAAAAATCCCAAAAAAGTCTAACTTGGCGAGTCAACCCGCTGAGTCAAATCACCGAGTCAACTCACCGGGTCAATCCTGCTCATGCACCCAATCAACTCGCCGTGTCAACCCATCTTTCAAACCCAGTCAACTCACCTAGTTCCAAGTCACAGCTTCGGAGTAGGTCCGAACCTCGAACCTCGGGCTTTTCTGCTTCAGGTTCTGAGAACGTATGCTCCGAAGCTGGAGCAGAGAGGTCGTACGGGTGGCCCACAGGGTGCCGCCCAAGCATATTTACAACAGCTGTCACTGCTCACAGCTATAAATACCCCTTCTCCGCTTCACATTCAGCATCCCTCAAGTCTCAGAAAAATCCCATAAGTTCCGAGTTCATCTCCCCCTTTTAATCCATTCCTCCACCAAGGAGAGCCCGAGTGAGAAGAGCCTAGCCCTGGTCCAGCCCAGTATGACCCTGGTCCAAGTCTCCCAAGCTACCCAAGTCTTAATCTAGCCACTCGAAGTAAACCCTTGCGACACCTCCATCCATCCAGCTACTTTCTACTAGCATCATCTCATTCGCATCTAGCATAAGTACAACATTTACTTTTCTTCCAACCCCCCTGCTTATCATATCACTGCAAACACTTTGATTATTCAAATACACAGCATGCATCCCGCATAAAGCGCCTGTCAGTTCGAGCGTATGCTCTGGGCTTGCCTGTTAATGAAAACATGCCCATCAGAAACTCTTATTATTCAGACCTGCATTCATGCATCATATCATTCATAAGAGTGTACGAGGATTAAATTAGACTTTCAAGTATTAGTTCGATTCTGTGAAGTAGAGACCATACTTCGGTACGGGCAGTGTGTGGTGTTTAACATCTTCTCACCCTGTATCTATGATCCCTTACCTTGAATCTCAGGCCGCAGATCAAAAGGAGTCATTTTAGAGGAAAGAATCTTCGGATCCCCTTCTCTAACGTTTCTACGGGGTCTAGCCGACTGTAGATTCGAAGTAACTGGCTAGTGGCGACTCTGGTCTTATACAAACTCATCCAACATATCCAGCTTAACACAACAACCAAGAAAAAGCCCTCAAGAACGAGGTGAGCCAGTGGCACAAATGGCGATTCGCTCGCACACACCCCCTTTTCCGAAAGGAAGGGAACATTCGGGAGCGCAGAGAGGCGAGCATCCACACCAACATGTCAGAAAGTACTTCAAGTGTCAGCAGCATGCACACTGGATCCATGTGTGTGCTTTGAAACTCTACGACCAAACAATACTCCAACTATTCCCTGTACGAGGTATCTACATCAACAGAAAGATCGACTCGGCAACGTCTAGCGGTCATGGGCACATAGTTATAGCAGTCGATTACTTCACGAAGTGGAATGAGGTAACATTTTGATCTTGCTTGACAAATCTCATAAAGAACGACATCATCAGTTTATAAGGTCCCAACATGCTATCAACATTGGTAATGAGACGTCCTTCAGAATCTAAGGATGGAGGAGTTCCTCGAGAAGCTTAAAATTAGAACACAAATCTACAAGTTGAAGTCAAAATCATGTCAACGCGAGTGCTAATGAAGAATAAAGCCGAAGAAAGAAAAGTTATATTAGGTTTGCAACAAGCATCGCCGCATCTATCAGACTCAAGGGGCAAGGCCCGATGATCAGAGAAGTTCTCCTAGGAGGCGCCTTCTAACTCACCAACATGAGAGAGGTGGATCTTCCTGAGCTAATCAACACCGATAATGTGAAAAACTTTCACAGGTAAGCCAATCCAACCTTATCAAAAGTTACATTAGTAGAGCTAAAGTAAAGAGGTCAAGGCTTAGACCTCTGAGAAATCCTTCCCATCCACCAATAAGTGTTTCAAATAAAGGGTTTAAAAGCCCAAGAAAAAGAAAGAGAAAAAAAGGGAATAGAGGAAAACAAAAGGGAAAAGAAAGAAAAAAATATGGGTTAAAAAAAAAGAGCACGCAACCCAAGAAAAGAAGAAAGGTCAACCTAAGAAACACATTTATCCATCTATCCATCTACCTCAAAAGGGTCTATTGCTAAGGCCAACAGCTCTGCCATTGTAACTTAAGATAAAGGCCAAAAGGCTGCCATCGGCCGGCAACGATGGATTCCCAACCTCTAGCCGTCGTGTTTATCCCAAAAAAAAAGAAAAGAAAAAATGGTGTGTTTAAACAAAAAGGGCGGAGTGAAAACCTAAAAGGGCGCTCTGAGTAAAAATAGTGGGCATATAGAGGACTTGGTGAAAATCTGATAGGGTGCTAAGAGTAAAAACAACAAGGGCTGGGCAAGATCAAATACCTGGGACGTGGTGAAAATTCGAAAGGGTGCCACAGGCAAAAATGACGGGCAAACTAAACGCGGTAAAAACCCGAAAGGGCGTTACGAGTAATAATGGCTAAGAAAAGAAAAAGAGGGGGAAAAGGTTTATAAAAGATTCGGGCGACATGAAGATTCAATGGAAGCAAGGATAGCGACCATGAATCGAGAATTCTTTTAAGTTCTACCTAAACTCTAGGGGAAGGATACCATTACGTACTACTTTAAGGGATCAGGAACCTTAGTGAACGATTGGAAAGCAGAGTATGACATCCAGTTGAGTCAAATATTCTGATTCCTACATGTAAAAGCACAAGTCCAAATCATGCACAGACGAACAAGCACTTAGAACAAATTTTTATTTCATGGCATAATTTACATACATATATATATTTTTTTAGAGGATGCTTATTCTAGTCAATTAATGGGGTACCTTCCGTGAGTGTTTTTCTCCTAGTCATCTTCCCCAAAAGGTAAGTATCTCTCCCCCTGCTCTAATACTTCAATCTTTTTGCTAAAAGTGTTTTCTCTCCTCACAGGTACCAGAAGGCAATACAAGATCAACCCATGGTCATCCATCATGGCCCCATCTCCACCATCCATTACTTGAGAGAATACAAAATAAGGAAAAGACAAAGGAATGAGAAAAGATAAAGAGAATGGTGGAACCTTGGTTGGAATCGAAAACGGTTGAAGGGAATACGAGAGACAAGAATAGGGAGCAGATAAGAATGTCCGAGCCGGGACCAGCCCCGACCGCACAAGAGAGGAGGTCTGGGGGACGCCCGTATGGACACCCTCCCTCTCTCTCCGTGAGATTGGCTTTGCAGCCCATGGTAGGTGAGACTGTCAATCCACCCCAGCAAATGGCCCCCCAGGGGCCGCTTGTACCTTCGATTCACCCCAAATTTGGACAGAGGCTGATCCAGACCGTCTAAAGCATTCCCCGTAAGTCAAATCATGAAGAGCTACATTTAAAATGGGTCTGATCAGCCCCAAAAGGACAAAAGTTAATTAAGTGGGGTCCACAAGCGATCCAGACCGTTCAAAAGCTGAACCATCATGATCTGAACCATTAAAGAGCTTCCTCAAGCAACCAATCTCCAAGATCAAGAGTCCAATCATCAAGATCCAACTTCCAAGTATGAGAATAGAAGTACAAGAGGGCCTACATGGCCCATTCAAGCAATCCGGACCACTCAAATCATAATCAGCCTCGTCAAAAGCCAAACATAGCAAGGTAAGTATGCCTGTCTAATAAAAACCAACATCGATCTCAACCATTCGAGCTGAGATCCGATGATCTAGACCTTTTGAAAAATAAAAAAATTTCAAAAACAAAACCTGGGTCCAAAGACCTTAAACTACGTCGGAATCAAGATCCTGATGGATTTTTAATAAAAACCATCATCGATCTTGACCGTCCAAATCAGGATCCGATGACTCAGGACATTTTTCAAAATCACAAAAATACATTTGTAGTCATACCCCCAGACTTTGGTCCGAAGACCTTAAACTACGTCGAGATCAAAATCCCTAGAGATTTTCAAAAAAAACCAGTATTAATCCCGATTGCTTGTGTTGGGATCTAACAACTTGGAACATCTCGAAAAATCATCAAAAAAATATTTCTTGCAATCATGTATATATTTTCGGTCCAAAGACCCTAAACTACGCTGTGATTAACTTCTCGGGAAACTTTTCTACTTTCAAACAAAAACCGGCATCGACGTTGATTGCTCGGATAAAGGTCCGATAGTCCGGATTGTTTCAAAAATCACAAAAATAATGTATTTTCAGCATGTACATATTTTCGTTCTGAAGACCTTAAACTACGTTGGGATTAACTTCTCGGGGTACTATTCCTACTTTCAACAAAACATCGGCCTCAATCTCGGCCCTTCAAGTCGAGGTTTGATAACCTAGATCATTTCAAAAACACCAAAAATATTTTAAGCTTTCCATAAAAGCCAGTACCAATCTCTACCATTCGAGTCAGGGTCTGGAACTTTCTCAAAACAAACAAAAAGATTCAAAGTTGATTTTAATTGCACAAATCTATCCTCAGCAGTCTGAAGACTTAAAATTATGCTGGGATTAACTTCTCGGGGCTTTCTTTCCCAACCTGTTCCGAACATAGCCGACACTTGATCGTACGGGTGTCCGGAGTTCTCGAAACAGGTAAGGGCCAAGGTGGGCAAAACCCCGCGATCCTGTTCGTGTTGAACGCATTGTGGTAGACGACCTTGATTTGGAAGTCAATGTTGAATCTGACGGATGTTCCCTATTCCTAAAACTCATGAAGGGGATTAAGGCAGTTGGGAGGTAAAGCACACCCTCACGGAATTATGAGCATCACAAGACCCCAAACTGGATTGATAAAGGAAAATGTCAGGATGTGGCTCATTTTGTGGCTGAAGGAGTCCGTTGAACGATACATGGTCTATGTGCATTACACAAGAGGAATAGGCAACTTTGTGGGTGTATTAACTGAAAACCCTCAAAATTCCCTCATCTAAAGATGTAAAACTATGTTACTTAATTGTGTAAGATTCATTTTGCTCATTGACGTAAAATGGATTGGGTGCCTAACCAGTAGTAAAAGCTAGGAGTGGATGAAAATTCCATACCATTCCCTATATTTCAGAAAATCCAACAAAACGCCAAAACATTGTAAAATCAGCTTTCAAAATTAAAAATATTTCCCTTGTTTTCAATAACACCATTCTCTATCCTGACCGTTCAGGTAAATATTTGTATCATTACTTGTAAAAATCACAAAAATTATCACTATCCCCAACAAGGCACTTTTCAGGAGTCTCGAACTCAACTCACCCACTTCATAGTTTGGGATGACATATCTGATCGCCCGCAAATTGGAATCTTGACCAAAACTGGCAACCAAACACCATCCCAACCACATCCATTCTCCAGAAGAGTATCTTGAGGTTACAACCTAGAGTACCTCCTTCATCCATTCCCAGCAGAAATACAGCAGCATATTGGGACAATGGACCTGATCAACCACGGGTCGAGATCTTGACCAACCTGCTGACTAAAAACCCCCACTAAAAAGAAAATATCCAGGGGAGCAAAACCCCACAAGCAATAAGCTCAAAGTTCTCTACATCACCAGCAAAAGCAAAATCATTGAACGTTAAGAAAGTGAGCCAAGTCATGCATCCATAACCAAATACGCATCCATATGCGTCAGCATTCATCACATCGATCATCATATTTACTTGTTTTCAAAATAAAAAGTCGGTTAGCCAAAGACCCCATAGACATCCCTAGTGGAGGCGTGCGCCAGCCAGATTTTCTTTTCAAAAAAGATAAAACAAAAACATATTATATATATATATTCCCATTTACAAATAAAAACCTCACGGAGTATCACTTCCCAGAGTGGGTATCTTTTCAAAATCCAAAAATATTTTCTCAGTAGAGTGTTCGACCTCCAAGACGCTAAGAGATCTTTCATATCTCTGGGTAGGAGCCAATGCGAAATCAAATAAGATCTGATGTCTCGTGGTTTCCCCAAAGACCATCAGATCCAATGTACTCAAAGTACGGTCGAACTGAACTCCAGTGTCAGTGCGGTCGTAACAAATGCCAAGATACGAAAAAGATGAAAGTCAAAAGGCTCGGTCAAAGAAAACATCTGAACGGTGGAAACGATGAATTGTAACCCAAGTATCAAAACCAGAAGATTGGGTGGAAAAAGTTTACCCGCACATACCTAGGAGTGGATGCCTGAAGTACCTTGACTGGGTCCAAGTCGGCATAGTGGATCTCCCGTAAAACTACATGGACGTAGGGCAACTAACCACTTTGACAGTCAAGCAAAACAAGTACTCCTGGAGTGATCTAGGAAAGCAACGAACAATCAATCACAGGGTCACTAACCTCGTAAGACTACATGGACACAGAGGCTCTACTGTACCTTTCCGATGTTAATACCGATCGGGAATGGAAGGGTTGTGATTGGGTACCCAAGTTGCAGCTCATGCAGAGACAATCGCAATGTTTTCTCTAAATTCACGCGGTATGTGCGAGTTATTTATTTCCAGACAATCAACTGACTCTAATACAAAGGCAAGCAAAGATTTCAGACTACGATCTATGAATGACCGAGTCAAAAGTGGGGTGTCTACTTCGCTTTGGCATTCGGTTGCATGCAACCTCTGCCAAAGAGGGGCATCTATAAACACCCCACCTTCGGCTACAAGGCTGGTTAAGATAGCTGAATGAATGGAGGTCCATAACCTAAACCCTACATCCAAAACCAGCCAAACTCACCATTGCAAGCCCCACTCCATAGCCCAACTCAAACCTGAACCCAGTCAATTCACCTCTAAACATCAGCCAGAAAAACCATCCATAGAAAAAATCAATAAAAAATTCCCTAAAAAGTCAACTTGGTGAGTCAACTCGCGGAGTCAAATCACCGAGTCAACTCACTAGGTCAACCCAGTCCTTGCACCCAGTCGACTCACCTTGTCAAACCCATCTTTCAAAACCAGTCAACTCACCTGATTCCGAGCTATAACTTTAGAGCAGCTCCGAACCTCGAACTTGAGGCTTTCTTGTTTTAGGTTCAGAGGCCGTATGCTCCGAAGCTGAAGCAAAGTGGCCGTACGGGTGGCCCTTTGAGGGCCACTCGAACCTATTTACAAGAGCTTCCACTTCTCGCAGCTATAAATACCCCCTCCCCTTCTCATTTCCATCATCGATCAACTTTGAATCCTCCTCTGTGAGAAGCGACTCATCTCCACTCCTTTAACCCATTTCCTCCACCAAGGAGAGCCCGAGTGAGTGAAGAGTCTGGCCCTGGTCCAGCCCAGCCTGACCTTGGTCCAAGCCTCTCAAGCTACCCAAGTCTCGATCTTAACCACTCGAAGTTAACCCTGCGATACCTCCGTCCATCTAGCTACTCTTACACCAGCATCATCTCATTCGCATCTAGCATAAGTGCAACATTTATTATTCTTTCAACCTCCTACTTATCATTCCACTACAAACACTTGATCAGGTCTTAGCATATGCTCTGAGGCTTGCCGGTTCGCTCGAAACTTACTCATCAGAAACTCTGGCCGATCAAACACACAGCATGCATCTCACATAAAGCACCTTTCAGTTCAAGCATATGCTCTGGGCTTGCCTGTCTGATCAGAACCTGCCCATCAGAAACTCTTACTATTCAGACCCATATTCATGCATCATATCATTCATGAGAATGTACAAGGAATAATTCAAACTTTCAAGTATTAGTTCGATTCTGTGAAGTAAATATCATACTTCGGTACGGGCAGAGTGGGTACCTAACACCTTCCCACCTTGTAACCATGATTCCTTACCTCGAATCTCTGACCGCAGATCAAAAAGAGTCATTTTAGAAGAAGGAATCTTCAGATTCCCTTCTCTAACATTTCTACAGGGTCTAGCTGACTGTAAATTTGAAGTAACTGGCCAGTGGCATCTCTGGTCTTATACGAACTCATCCAAACATACCTAGGTTAACTCAACGATAATACGACAACTAAAAAAGCCCTCGAGAAAGAGGCGAGCCAATGGTAAACGGCGATTCGCACAACCCGTTTTTGAAAGGGAGGGTCGGGAGTACGGAAAGGCGAGTGTCCACACCCATAAAGTAAAGACCACACATCCCACGGGCAGAATAGGGTTCCTAACCCCTTCTTTTTCGTAACCAAGGCCTTTACTCAAAATCTACAGTCGTAAACCAACCGCAAAAGTCACTTGAATTGGGGAATCTTACAATCCCCTAACCCTTAAGTGATTCTAGCATTTCAGGCCAGTCGTAGATTCTAAAGCTTCATTTGGATAGTGGTCACTCCAAGTTAAATATGCATTTATATCTTAGTCAACCCCACATTAAAATTAAACCAAACCAGAACAAACCGAGAAGAAAACTAAGTTAAGGCATGTCATATCTTTGCACGTCGGTGCATTCACAACGCCAAAACATAATTCCGAACAAAAAAGTAGGCCGATCAAATCGTTTGATGGGTTCAAGTACTAAGCGTGGATGTTTTGGTGGTGTAAGTTATTTTTTTATGGTGTGGCCTACCAAGTGATGGGATCCACCAAATTTTATATTCATCTCATCGTCATGGTAGGTTGCTTCTGTTAAAGACCTTGAATGCCATATGCATGCCAATAAGCCCCATAATTCTTACTTCAAGGCTTTCTACGTAGAAAAAATAAATAACTAAGGCAGTTTCACAATTCCCCGCCTCCAAAAGCATCACAGTGTGGAGACATTATTTCAGAAAGGGATTTTGACTGTATAAGCCCCTTAGTATGGCTAATTTCCCCGCCTGTTCATGGGCTACAACGAATTCCTGAAGTGACCCCTGGCAATTTTTTAATTTTTCTTTGGACAAAAATACCCCTGCCCTTGAGCCCTGTGCATGGAAGTAATAATAACGGGAGTGGGCATAGGTGAGATGGATGGAGGGTGTCTTGTAGTAGGGCCCATTATGAGTAACATTGTTGATTCACACCATCCTTCCCTTTCACAAGCTAATTATAATACATAATGGTAAAATTCGGTACATGAATTGGATCACACCACAAGAAACAGGGTAATTTGTCTAAGACTGTCAAAAATTTATTGATGGCCACAAACCGTTGGGATAAGTATGATATTTGTTTATTCCCTTTCATCCATATATTTGTATTACTATGAATGGGTTGGATGACATATAAACATCACTGGGGGCCCCACAAAACATAGTATGTACCGTACTCAGTTAGCTGTAAGTGTAGACTAAAAAACGAAAGCTTTTATAAAAGTTTAAACGTACAGTTACGTGTTTCTGATCAAATTTTTTTTATTCATTCGATTAAGCGGCCCATCTAATGGTAGATCAAATCCATTCATAATATCCATGGCCTAGGATTTTGTCAAGATTGTGTTAGATTCATAATATTTCAAGGCATTGGTTGCCCACAATGATGAAAAGGGCTAAACAATTTCTGAAACAATACATTCTTCTTTATTGTATTATGGGTAACCTGATTAGAAGATGTCGGTCATTTTCTGGACAGTTACATTCCTTGGAATTTTGAAGAAAATGAATGAGTGAATTCGACACATACCTCATGGTAGGCCCCACAAACGGTGTCCAAAGTCCCATCACCAACACATGACAACCTTAATCCTTGGAGTACATGACAACCACGACCCTTAACATATGACAACCTCGACCGTGACAACCTCGACCTGACAATCTCGACCCTTAACACATGACAATTACCTCAACCCTGAAAATATTAACCTAACAACCTCAAACATTAACACAATGACAACCTCGACCCTGACAACATCGACCCTTAACACATGACAACCTCGATTGTTAACATGGTTTCTTGGTGTGCGACCCACTTAGGTTTTGGATCTATCTCATTTTTGGCCCACTTACTAATAGGACCTGCTGAATTGGAAGAATGGTTTGATGCCCCCTCAAAATTACAGTGGGTCCCATAGGACCTTGCACGGATTATGGTACATGGGAACGTGGCTTCAGGTTGGTGCTATGTGGGCTCATCATGATGGGTATCTTTTATCCATGCCATCCATCCATTTCTCGAGATTATTTTAGGGCATGAGCCTAAAAATGAGTCAAATCCAAATCTCTGGTGGACCACATTGAAGGAAACAGTAGTGATTGAATCTATGGTTAAATAACTACAGAAAAATCTATGGTTAAATTACTACTATTTTCTGCACTATGGTCCATTTGAGATTTGGATCTGCTTCATTTCCTAGATCGTGCACTAAAATGAGTTTTCAATACAGATGCACCGCGTAGATGTAGTCACATATATCAAGGTGGGCCCTATAGTGAGGGGTCCCATGCACCTCGGTGGATCCGATGTCTCACCTAATCCACTCCCACACGTCCACACAAATTCGTTGGAAGCGGATTAGCTGTTACACGGGTAACATGTTAGCGGGTGTCACCCTAACCGTGCAGGGCCTACCGTGATGTATTTGTTATATATCTACACCGTCCATCTGTTTTTCCATACAACGACGCTATCCCAAATCATAAGAATATCTAAATCTTAGGTGGACCATACAAATAGAAACAGTGGCCCTTTTGAATTTTTAATGATGAGGCACTCAATCACCACTATTTCCTGTGGTATGGCTCACCTGAGATTTGGATCTACATTATTTTTGGTACACCGTCCTAAAATGGGCCGGAGAAAAGAATGGATGGCGTGGATATACAACACATCATCAAGGTGGTCCCAATGGTAGGGTAACACCCACTAAGCTGTTAATAGAGTAGCACCGGACTCGGATTAGCTTAGTGACAAGTTGAGTAGCGAGACTCGCTATTAAACTGACATCACCCTTTTGGGCTCCACCATGATGTACGCGGTGTATCGACACCGTCCATCCACTTGGAGAGATCAATTTAGGGTATGATCCAAAGAATGAGGGCGATCCAAAGATCGAGTGGACCCCCCCACAGAAAACGGTGGGGAGAGTGACACCCACCGTTGAAACCTTCCTACCGTCCATTGTGATGTTTATTTAAGATCCAACCTGTTCATAAGTTAAACACAAACATGAACTAAGGGAAAACACGAATATCAACTTTATTGAAAACTTCTGTGGCCCCTTGGAGTTTTTAATGGTAGGCATTACCAGCTCTTGATCTGAGTCATTCTTTGCATAATGCCCTAAAATGATCTCTCCAAATGGATGGACAGCATGGATACAACACATACATGATAGTGGGTCCCACAAAACTTGGTGACGTCAATTCAGTAGCGAGTCTGGTTACTAACCTAACCCGCGTCCGGTAGCACCTAATCCGCTCTCAATTTCCCTGGACTTGGCAGGAAATTCGCGGATTGCATTGGTGTGCCACAGCAAGTGATCGTCACTAAGTTATGTGGGTCCCACCATGACATATGTGTTATATCAAACTGTCCATCGATTTTTTGAGATCATTTTAGTGCATGAGACTAAAAAAGAGGCAAATCCAATTATCAAGTGGACCACACCATAATAAAACCATGGTGATTGAACATTCAACATAAAAAACTTCCTACTATCCATTGTAATGTTCATTTACCATCCAACTTGTTGATCAAGTCACACAGATGATGAAGGGAAAACACAAATATCATCGTTGACCAGAGCCTTTTGTGAGCCCAAGAAGATTTCAATGATAAGGTCAAGGTGGTCATGTGTTAAGGGGTAAAGTTATGTTTTTACTGTCAAGGTTATTATGTATTAAGGGTCAAGGTTGTTAGGTATTAAAGGTAGCTGTTGTCATGTATTAAGGATCAAGGTTATCATACATGTATTGGTGATGGGCTTTGGACATTGTCTGTGGGGGCCACCACAGGATATGTGTCGAATCCACTCCGTCCATCCTCTCCGAAAATTATGAGGAATGTCATTTTCAAAAGAATGACTAACATCTTCTGATCAAATTACCCACAATACAATAAAGAAAAATGTATTGTTTCAAAAACTTTTTAGTCTTTTTCATCATTGTGGGCGACCAATGGTTTGAAACATCGTGAACCCAACATAATCTCAATAAAATCCTAGCTCACGGACATTATGAATAGATTGGATCTAACATTAGATGGGCCACTTAATCAAATGAATAAAAATTTTGCATCAGGAAACGTAACTGTCTAAGCTTTGGTCTACTTAATCAAATGAATAAAAATTTTGCATCAGGAAACGTAACTATCTAAGCTTTGGTCCACTTAATTAAATTGATAAAAAAATTTGTGTCAAAAAACATAATTGTCTAAGCTTAGGATGAAAGCTTTTGTTTTTTTGTCCACGCTTGCAACTAACTGAATACGGTAAACACTATGTTCTGTGGGGCACATAGTGATGTTTATACGTCATCCAACTCATTCATAATAAAACAGATACATGGGTGAAAGGGAAAAAATAAATATCATATTTATCCAAACGATTTATGGCCACTAATAAATTTTCAACTGTCTCAGACAAATCACCATGTTTCTTGTGGTGTGATCCATTTCATGTACCGAATTTCACCATTATCTATTATAATTAGCTCGGGAAAGGGAAGAACAGTGTCGATCAACAACGTGACTCATAGTGAGCCCCACTACAAGACATCCTCCATCTATCTCACAGACGCCTAATCCCATCATTATTACTTGTGGGGCACAGGATCAAGGGTGGTGGTATTTTTATCTAAAGAAAAATTAAAAAATTGTCAGGAAGCCACTTCACGAATTAGTTCTAGACCATGAACAGGCAGTGAAATTAGCCGTACCGAGGAGCTTGTACGGTCAAAATCCCTTCAGTAAAATACGTAGCAAGGAGTCTTGAAATTATCAAGTCTCACTGGGTCTCAATCGAATTTTCCAGCCGACTCAGCTTGGACAATCTTTGAATTGAGTAAGAGTTTCGAGTTGTCGAACTATGGGTTCAACAAACTTCTCGCCAGCTAGATGGTCCAACAATAATCATCTGATCGATAACCTTTAATATGGACGGTTAAGATTTTTGTGAAAAAAGGTCTGACCTACAATTTGATCCATCTATTCGTAAGGATCATCAGTGATGGATTCTAAAAAGATTTTTGTGAAAAGAAAAGGTCTAACCTACAATTTGATCCATCTATTTTTAGGGATCATCAGTGATGATGATGATGATTCTAAAAAGATTTTTGTGAAAAAAAAAAAAAAAAAGGTCTAACCTACAATTTGATCCATCTATTTGTATGGATCATCAGTGATGATGATTCTAAAAGGATTTTTGTGAAAAAAGGTCTAACCTACAATTTGATCCATCTATTTGTATGGATCATCAGTGATTATGATTCTAAATAATCACTCTACGCAGACAATCCTAATCATCCCATCCATGTCTTGGAAAAGGATGGGTACAAAAACCAAGTCAAAATCAAGGATGGATTGTATCATCTGATCGGTGAGATTTTCGTGTGGAAGTAGTGTTCTAAGCTTAAATGGAAATCGATGGGACTATCCAGGTGCCAATGAAACTAGGGAAGAAAGAGTATGTCTATGTACCTTCTCTTGAAATAAATCTTCGGAAATAGCCTCTCCCAAGAACACCGAGCACAGCAGTTGTAGCGACTCTACATGAATACAAAGAACCCTTTGAAGTTGGAACCTCTCTCTCTCTCTCTCTCTCTCTCTCTCTCTCTCTCCGGGTGGAAACAATAACAATGAATCTAAGCTGGGACGGGTAATTTTCACGGTTTAAATTTGCCTCTCTACACGACAAGCGAGTAATTTCTGAGCGTCTGTGTATCATCCATCTCACTCCGCCGGAGCATTGAAGCATTTGTCTTTCTTGTGGTGTTAATTGAGAGGCCGGATCCTTCTTGTGTTTTTTATGAGGTGCCTCAGGTGGCGTTTGAGAGGGTGGATCCTCTGCAGCGTATGTAAAATAAAGCTCTACTTTGATTGTGGTGGGGCCATCAAGGTGCATGTATGGCATCCAGCCCGTCCGTCCGGAAGATTTACCAACCATGAATATAGGACATCGCAAAAATCAGATCAATCCAACAATTATGCTGGCGAGCACATGAATTTGGAGGTTTCGGAGTACTGGCTGGCAATTGTTTTCATGGTGTGGCCCACATAATAATTGTATTGGCATTATATTCTGTAAATCCCATCACCATTAAGAGGTTCACTTGATGTGTGGGTTAGATGGCATAAAAATAATATGGTGGTCCACACCATAGAAAACAATGGATGACTACTGAAAAACCTTGGATTTGCATGGTTGATCACTTGATGGCTGGATCATCCTAATGATAATTGAGACTTTCCAATTTCATGGTAGGGAACATATTTGGACGGATTAGATTCCACAAAAACATCAAGGTGGGCCAATCTCAAAAGTTGTAGGTCGTAGCCAAGGGTCGACTGAGTGAAAGGCAATCCTCTCCGACCACGCGCGTGGGGCCAACTCGTCGCGTGCATGGCATCCACTCTCTCCATGTTGTGAGCCCCTTCATGTTATCCTTGAAGAATAACACAAGAAGAAAAAAAAAAAATTCCTTGACGGCCAAAATTCAGGCTGATCTAAAACTCTGATAGGCCAGGTCATGTAAAATCATGCCAAAAACCACTAAAATCACATGATGTGTTTCAGCTAAGTTTCAAAATGGCCTAAGTTTTTTAAATGTATGTTCATTCTGGTAGAGACTCTCTTATGAATGGATCAAGATACCACGTAAAAAAGTCAGTGGCCCCACATAATCTGTAAAGTTTTAGTGGTGGGCATCCTCATCCAAACTGATCCTGCGCTGTACCACACCTATACTTTGGATGAGTTCTGAGTTCTCTCTCGCTGTATACATACAGTGAAATGCTGACCTGCGCAGCAGAACTCACGAGTGAGAGTTTGGAGAACTCATCTCACATGATATTAGAATAAAATCTGAACCGTCCACATGATGTGGCACCCCACAAACCCCTAATGCCCAATTTTCACCCTGATCCAAAAACTCTGTTGGCTCATAGAAAAAGGAAATAGTTTCCTCCCTCGATTTTACATCTTCCTTGTCTAAGGCCACAAAAGTTTTGGATCAGGGTGAAGGTGGGCCCTGGGGTTTCATGGGGTTCCTCATCACATGGACCGTTCAAATTTCTAGCCCAAGACACGTGTGCAAAGCTGCGCCTGAGTGTGCATGTAATCTACATCACTAATATTCCATCCCATTGTCATCCAGAATTAGGTTGTAGCTAGGTGGGCCCACCGTCCGTGATGTTTATGTGAAATCCACCCTGACCACCAGTTGCTTTACCCCATGTTAACCTAGGGCCCAAAAATTAGCCCTATTTGTGATTAAGATGGACCAAACAATTGAAAACAATACACTGGGCAATGCGCACACTTTCAACTATTTCCCTTAGTGTGAAACATGAATCATAATGGGCCTGATTTGTGGGGCCCCAGTCATAAAATTTTGTATGGCGTCTAATTAATGGCATGAAGTGGATTTCATAAAATGATCATGGTGGGTCCTGTGAAATTCAAAGGTGAATGTCTCTCTCTCTAAAGGGTTTTCTTTGGTGTGGCCTGCCAGAATCATAAATCAACATGAATTTTTTTCCTGGACCTAATATGGGATTGCACATCTAATGGTTAGAGTGG
Organism: Liriodendron chinense; assembly: GCA_003013855.2. Classification (NCBI taxonomy): domain Eukaryota; kingdom Viridiplantae; phylum Streptophyta; class Magnoliopsida; order Magnoliales; family Magnoliaceae; genus Liriodendron; species Liriodendron chinense. The sequence goes on from PVNU02002353.1 coordinate 2,173,743, forward strand.
ACTTTACATACACATCTTGGTGGCCCTACCAAAAATCAAGAGCCAGCATCCCCTCCCAACCATTTAAACATATAGATTTATATTTAAAAAATTCAATTTACCCTTGATTTTTCACAGGGCCTGTTATGGCTGGGTAATTCCGAGCATGTCCTCAAATGATGATGTGGAACATCCACAACTGTTGATACGAGGTCCACTCAAGGTAGGTGATAAGATACGACAGCAAAACACACCCTCGGTTGTAATCAGTAGCCAATAAGGCACGAGGCCTCAGGGTCAGTATTGGGCAGTGGTTAGCTTCCTAAAGTGACAGATTAGGATTCCATTCTAGAACATCTCCTCAGTATATTGGAGAATTTTACAGAGCAGGTACCGCCTCTGGGCATTCCTAGCATTCTTAGCATTTGACAGACCATACGACCTCAGTCTCTGAGAGTCTCAGTTTAAAGGCACAACGCTTGTCAGAGAATGTCTATTTCTCCCGAGCAGCCAAAACTACAGACCCTTAATACTCGGCATATACCACGTATGCTATGCGGAGTTGAGATAACTATGATCGCCGGGATTCGCAGGATCTTAAGCTTGTTATCATGGAGTTATCCTAGTCAGGAAAGATCATCTGGACAAGATATCATCCAGATACTTATCCTAATATGAAACAAACACATACATCGCCGGCTTATCCTGAATGGCCTACTAGCTCTCATTATCTATAAAAGGACCTTACTACACTCTCTCTCTCGATGTACGCAACTTTTGATACAATCAACAAGTCATTGAAATTTCTTAAATCCCTTGACTAACTTAAGCATCAGAGGGTCCTTAGCTGGCACTGTGTCATTGTGGTTACAGGTCCCAGATCTACGCCATCCATCAGGAGGCTTGTTGCCCATTGGTTATGATCTAGGAGGCCTACCGCCTGATATCTGTATTCTCATCTCTATCATCTGTTGACAGTTTTCAGCATCAACAGGGCCCACCACATGTATGTGAGATCCACTCTGACCAGTAGATATGTAATCTCATGTTAGGCACAAGGCAAAAAAAGGGAGGCCTAACCTGTGGTCTAGGCGGGCTATGCTAGAGTAAACAGTTAGGAAGAGAAACGTCCAATTTTGATTTTTATATGGCCCACCGTGATGATTATATGAAATCAACTCCATCTATTCATTGTCACACCAAAATTTAGCCTTAGGTCTCAAAAAATCACGTCCATCGTTAATTTAGGTGGGCGACACCAAAGGAAATATTTTGGAGGGAGAGTGTTGCCCAATACATTCTTCCCCATCTGAGGTACAACTGAATCATGAATTCGGGTGAGTTTTGGATCCTAGACCTAATATGGGATGAAGCACTTAGTGATCAAGGCGATTTCAAATAAACATTACGGTGGGGCTTACCCTAGCTGTCTACCCATTCCCTAGCACTATAGCCATTAAAAAATCTATAAGAAGGTACTGGGATCATAATAACATAGGTTAATGGAGTAGCTTTCTTAAAAAGCCATGGGGACATAAATTCTATATTATTGAAGTAAAGTTTTTTTTGGTAAAAATCACTTCTTTTGTAGTTCAATCAACATGAGACCACACATGTTAACAAATGGTCCGTATTCGGTCAAATGTGTGCGGTTAGGATAGTGTCGGGACGTGCTAGCCGTACTCAAGTTTAAATGAATGCTTGCAACTCTAGGTTTCAAATTAGTTGTAGGATTAGACTTGTAAAGGTTGACCTGACTATCTAGCCACCAATATGCAACGATCAGGAGATTTGGAAGGGGAAGGTTAGTCCTTTCGAATGAAATCTTTTTGTCTTAAGCTAAAGACTTTTTTTCAATGATTATTGTGAGCCTCAAGTTTCTCACTAATATAGTAATTGATTAAAAGAATTAAAAATAAATGTTAATCCCTTATTTTACTTATTTATAATGAAGATTAGTACAATTAGCGGGAAAATAAAAGATAAATACATGGGATTGCCCGTATAGACAAATAATCGAGATAGATGATCAGTAGGATGTGATCAGGGTGATCTTCCAAGTATGGACTTGGTTGATCCGTATCTGACAATGGATCCTCAAAGGTTATGGGATCAAGTTGTATCTCAATGAAACACAAATTCCTTATCATATCCCTTAATTTTCTTCTAATTTTGGAGAAATTGACTTCTTAAATCTTTGTAATCGCCATGAAATCATCGATCGTGTCTCTAGAAAGTTTTTTATTTTAGCATGATTGTGTGAGATAGCCTTACTGATCATATTTGGATTGCAATGTGCTTCCTATCTGGGTGGGTCTTTATAAGCATGTCGAGCACACTGCTCAACCACAGTGTTGCTCATGTGAGAGCTACCTATCCTTAATTAATCATAGTGTCTCTTCTATAAACGTGCATGTAGCATTAAGACATTCTACTTTTGGTAGGTGACGTGTCGCCTAAGGATATGGTGTAAAAGATATCCTTGAGGCACGAATTAAATTTCTTCCGTCATTTTTGCATAGTGTCATCACGTGGCATTATGTCATTAGTCCACATGGACATGCTAGGAAAGGTGTAAACACCTTCCATTTTTCCTTAAATTAATGTGGTCTATTAATCATGGTGGGCCTGACACAGAATACTTGTGGGGAAAGAAGATTTTGTAATAGTTGTAAAGGAGTAAATTGCGACTTGCCCAACCTAGTTGGACTCAATCAAGCAAGGTCTCTATGGAGCCCACCATGATGTTTGGGTTCTATCCACACCATTCGTCCATTTTTTTTTTTCAATCTTTTAGTGAATGAATCCTAAAAATGAGACAAATCCAAGGCCCAAGTGAACCACAACACAGAGCAGTGATAATAACGTCCACTAGTGAAGCCCTACTAGGGCCCACTATGATGTTTATTTACCATACTACCTATTCATAATGTCTATATGAAGGGAAAACACAAGTATTAGTTTGATCCAAAACTTTTGCTTCTCCCAAAAAGCTTTTAATGGAGGGAATTTAATTCCACATAGCCCCTGCCTAGACCAGGACGCATGTCGCTTGCACCAATTCGTCTTTTATTAATCTTCTATGTCATTCTCGATTGTAAAAGGAATCTTCTGTTGGGGTTAGGAGCCCCGCAGCAGAAGCAATCAAAGCAGACGAGGAACACACCTCAATAGCAATCATATAAGCAAATCAACACATACAAGAGGCAATCCGAATTTTACGTGGAAAAACCCCTCATGGGTAAAAAAACCACAGCACAAAGCAACACCAATCCACTATGATCTCAGATGTTATAAAAGATAAAAGAAACAAAACTCGAATCACAGCCCACAAGAGAAATTCCAAGATAACAAAGTTAATTCTCACATGAGAAGGACAAACATAGCCCTTTTCCTCAACCCAGAGAACTCCAAGCTTCCTCTTAGCTCTTTCTCTTGCCCTAGAACTCTCTCAATCCATCTAGGAAACCTTGGCCCATTTGCGGCAACCCGAATATCGGATTATATTTCCTTAAATAGGAAAAATCGAAATTAGAAACTCCTTGCGCAACAAACCACGCAACAAACCAAGTCCAATTAGGATACTGCTGACCGGTCGGATGGCCCAAAAACATTCCAACGTTTGCACTGTTTTGATTCAACGCAACCGGCCGGCCAGTCAGTTGTCTTCATGTGTAGATATTAAGGCATCCAATCCCAACATCTTCCTCATTTTTTATTAATCTCTTATGTCATTGTAAAAGGAAATCTTTCATTAATCCTTCATGTCATTGTAAAAGGAACCTTCCTCATCTTTTATTAATCTTTTATGTCATTGTAAAAGAACCTTCCTCATCTTTTATTAATCCTTGGTATCATCGCAAAGAGAACGGATTAGGTGTGCCCCGTGCTCACCCAAGATGGTGCGGCCCTTACCACCTTGATGCATTTAATCTTTATCCATGCCATCCATGCGTTTTTTATATCATTCCAGCGTGAGCCAAAAAAATAAAGCAGATCCAATTCTCATGTGGACCATGCCATAGGAAACAGTGGTGATTGTCCATTAATGGGTGAGAAAAGTTTTGAACCGGGCTTATATTTGTTTTTTCTCTCTGTCCTGTTAGACCCTATCAACAGGTCGGATAGCAAATAAAGGTTATGGAAAAATTACAGTGGTCTCTATGAAGTTTTTAATGGTGGAGCATTAATCACCATTTTTTCCTGTATTATGGTCCAATTGAGATTTGAATATGCAAAAAGGATGGACAGTGTGGATACAAAATAAATACAATCAAGGTGTACCACGCCATACAAAATAAATGCATCAACATGTACCAGGCCCCACTTAATCCGCTCACCATGCATTGTAAAAGCCTGCAGATATTGGACCCTCATTGCTGTGCCCCGGCCATAGGAAGTTGTAGTAGTCCCAAGCTAAATCCACTACATCCATTAGTTTCTCAAGCTCACGGTAGGATGGAAGACCAAAATCAACCAGATCCAAAACTCAGGTGGACCACGCCAAATGAAACAGTAGATATTGATTGCATGCCCATCGTTGAAAACTAAATTTTGGATCAGGATGATATTTTTTCGCACAATGTGTCCCAGTGGTAATAACCTTATGAATGTTTTAGGTGGCATATAAATACCATGATTGGCTCAAGGAAGGTTTCAATGGTGCACTTTTTCATTCTCACTATTTCTTTGTCATGTGGTTCACCCAAATCTTGTATCTTTCTGATTCTTGGACCTCTATCCTGTTGTGTGTTTGAGAAACTGATGGACACAGTAGATTTCTCACGAGGTTCAGGCAATTGTCATCCGCTGAAACGCATGGTAATGGATGCATATTGCGTGCGACCAATCTAGGTGGGCCCACTGATGTTTGTAGGAAATCCACCCCGTCTGTTCATTTTGCCAGCTCATGTTAGGACGGGAACCCAAAAACGAGCATGATCCAAAACTGTTTTGGTTCGGGCTAATATGTTTGTGTTTTCAGTTCATCTCAGTCAGAATGACCTTATGGACGGTGAGATGGCATATAAACGTTACAGTGAACCCTGGTAGGGTTTCAACCGTAAGCATTTCCCAACGATTCCCTTAAAAAAAAAAAAAAAACATTTCCCAACGAACTTTTGCGTGTGGTGTGGCCCGCTGGAATGAATCTGCCTCATTTTTAGGCTCATGTCAAAGCATTAGCATTCAAAACGGTTGAACGGGTGGATTAAAACCTGCAAGTGCCCCTGGTATTACATGCACATTTTGGTTATGCTTCTTTTCACTTCCCATTTCTCATATGCCTGCGGCCCACCTGACAAGTGGAGCCACCGGATTCATAGGCTAAGACGTCTTTAGGCGAGAGCAGAGGGCAGATGTGCTAGTTCCTTTGAATTGGTGCATAAGCAGCTACAGTCCTTTGATAAGGAACCAACAGCCTGTCCACTCTTGATGGATTAAGACTCGAACGAGTTTAGCACCATCTTGAAATGGTAGTAGATCATCCTCCTCACATGTGGTGCCCATGTTCAACCATCCAGACCATTCAAATTGTGGGTCCCATTGTGGATGGATCATGTCTCTTAAATCATACTAATCAAGCAATGCTTACCATCCATTTAGTGTCTCTCAAGTGAATGGTTAAAAATTAATATAGTGGATGCTTAGGAAAAATCAGATGATATTATCTTTTCAGCCTAATATAGTGGATGGTCTGGAATTTTGTACAACTATGCCATATCTAATATAGATAAAAAGTTATAACTAATTTTCAGATTTTGGGTAACTAAAGTAAGAGTCAAGCTAAGAGGAATTATTTAAACCTCGTTTGGATGCTCGAAAGTCAGGTCACAGGAAAGTGAGGATCCTCAAAGTCTACGCCCAGGATTTTCTAGAGGAGTTATAAAGTACTCTGGCGGCATATGACTGCTTGATACGCAGGCACTTGAAATGGTACATGCAGAATATATCAACTCAAATTAAGCAGATTAAATTATGGAAACCACTGTTTTTATGTTAAATTCTGAAATAAGATCTTTTCGACAGTCCTGTCCTCTAATTGGTGGACACTTGTATTTTGAATTGAGATCCTTGGATGTTTTTAATTTTTGACCGTCCAATAAATGTCCATCAATCTAATAAGATGAGTCAAAATAATTTTGGTTCATGATGCATCCGAGATGGTTACATTTTGGATGATCTATTTTGAACTACTTGCATTACACGTATACAATTATTCAGTAATTTCTAATTGCTCGTGTATCATCCATCACACTGCTGTATTTCTCTTTGTACATTACATAAAATTGTGCAGAACCCTGCATCCAAACTTCCCTTAAGTACATATCAAGAGCTATCCTTTAGCTTTTTCTAGGTCATTTATACAACAGCCAGTATCTCATTTGTCGGTGAAGAAACACAACCTCAAAGTAATGATCAAATCAGCATGTCCTCATCAATTCAGGGCTGTCAAACGGGTATACAGCAGACCTGACCCACCGTTAATGGGTCGAGGTCAAGTTTTGGAACTGTTAAAATAGGTCAGGTTTGGGCTGAGTCCAAGTGCCCAGTTAGTTTCAGTTACATATATATTGATTGATTGATTAATTAATATTGTAACAAAATGAGGTTTGCTAAGCCACGATTCATGTAAGAGAGTCCATTTACACACCACATACCACCCATGTGTCAAAGTGGCACATGTATGTGCAATCTAATTCATCCATTAACAATGTGAATGCTCTCATTTGATCCATGACCCAATACAAACCGAACTAATGACCTAGGTCCAAAGACCCTGTTGGTATCGAACCTCAATCAGGTCTGCATGAAATAAAAAAAATTAAAAAAATATAAAAAAGCGAGACCTAGGCCTGGTAAGACCCGATCCCAATTAGCCAGGGCATGGGCTATCTTGGACTCAGCCCAACCTGACCTATTGATAACCTTAGTCATCGGGGTACAAAAAATATCGATATTAGATTAGGTGTGCCCCACGTGGATCAATCAATGTCATCAGGCTGTTGGACCTCACCGTGGTTACCCATTGCCTAAAACACCACTCTCATTTGAAGGATCCTAATCCACCAATTGATAATCTGCATATTGGGTAGGAAAGACGATATATATTCCACATTAAAGAATCGATAACCAAATGATGAGACAGTGAAGATTATCAACTCCAGAGACTATTTTGTGCCATGGGAAAAATCTCAAGTAGGTTCCATCTCCAACCACCATTTTCTACTCCAATCCTCAACTGAGCCATACTTGCGAAAAGTGTGCATTCCATCCAAGGTTTATTATATCAATTTCAGGGGCATATCAGCCACCAGAAACCGATATGGGCAGATATGGCCAGCATCTGCCCCTGGTACAATGCAATAAGATCTGGATGTATCATATCCGATTTTCGTTACACTGATTATATCTCATCTGCAACATGAAAGTATAGAGGGAAAAAAAAAAAAAAGTCTACAAGCATTTTAACGACACAAAATACGACCATTTCAACACTACAAAAGATATTACTTTTACCGAGGAATCCAAGTTTCCTGGGTAAATGTTATTTCCGACGAAAATTTTTGTCACCGATGTCAAATTTCCGACGAACAATTGAATTTTGTCGGAAAAAGGGACGTTCGTTTGTAAAAGAATTTCGTAGGTATAATTTAATTCGTCAGTAATTATGAGACCATTACCGAGGAACACTTTCCTTGGAAAAGGTGGTAGCATTACCAACGTTTCCAAACGGTAGTGGCATTACCGACGAATTTTTCCTTGGAAATTGTAGTATTGCCAAAGCTATATTTCTGATCGAGAACTTATAAAACACACAATTCACACCCACATGATAAAGCATTCAATTCATGATCTGAATCAAAATGACCATTCAACCATATATATAATATAATAATGTTTTGAATAGAAATATGGATCTCAATCCCCACCAGAACATACCAATGTCCATCCCACCAATGCAAAAAAAAAAAAAAAAAACCATCAGCACAAACATCCCTGCTAGCACGAACAAGTAATCTGCAAAATAAAACAACATTGAATGCCAATAGGTGATCGTTTATCTTTTTCAAATAACATTATGAAACCTTAGAAATAGAACTTAAATTAAACATATTTAACAAAATTTGTCTTTAAGTTGAATTCAAATCTTAACTACCATTATCGATAACCGCAATATATATATATATATATATATATATATATATATATATATATATATATAAAAGTCAAAATGAGCAATACCATCCATAAACCAAACTCAAAACAGCTATTGCATGCTGCACCATACGTTGATCATGGCCCAAAATCTGGCTGATTGGATGGATGGCCCTAATCTTTCGATATGAACAATAAATAAATTTGGCTTTGTTTTTTCCCCACTAAATCAGAGGGTGTTCTCGTCATCTGACTGGCCCGAGTTGGGGCTATGACCCCTACATTGTGAGACCTGCCAGATGGGTAACCTGGAACTTGTCCATATATATGCTACCTAGGAATTGCTCCAGTCACAGAGAGGGTTGTCATTCAGAAAACAACCAAGTTACCTGAGAACCTCTCACCTTTGCACCATGGCAACCTGTCCTTGTCATTGATGGTTTTCCCAGTTCCCTTGCACTTGTTGCGAGGGTGCTGCATCCATTAGATCATTGGACCTAGGTGCCTTATAGATACCTTCATGCCAGAGACTTGACAACCATAACACTTCTTGGAAGCACCTGATTTCGACCCTTTGCTACCATTGGTAAAGAGAGCACTATTAACATCTCCAAAACGGTTAACCAAGAAAAGTCCAAACAGTTAACGACAATCCACAATACAACCACAATCCATAATACAAACACAATCCTCACACAACCCATCCTTTCTACTTTCAAAAATGGTGACAAAAAACAAGTGCATCTAACATTAACTTAAAAGAAAGCAATCAATTGCTGGTTATTGGATTAACCAGAGGAGTCACTATTAAGGCGTGCTCCAATTGATTTAGCTGGGGCACAACTTAGGTGAGACCCCGGAACCAGCGAAGTCGGTGGGATCCTGACGTGGCGGAGCCGCATTGGTCCACCAAGCGGCATATATGCTAGGCATTTACACGTGAGAGACGGCATCGTTTAACGGCCGTTTTCTCCGTTTTCTCTCTCCATGCGTCTCTTCCTCTCCCTCGCAAAGGAAGCGGATTGTGTACGAACTCAATACCCTTGCATTAAACTAGATGTGGTCCACCGTGATTTATCTATTTTATCTAATCTGTTCATCCCCTTTAACAGATAATTTTATGGCTTGAGACAAAAAATGAAGCATTTAAATTTCTTAAGCGGACCACACCACAGGAAAAAGTGTGAATTGAATGTGTACCATTGAAAAATTCTTGAGGGCCACGGAAGTTTTGGATCCAGCTGATATTTGTTTTTTGCCATCATCAATGTTTCCGTGATCTTGTGAACAGATTGGATGACAAAGAAACATCACTACGGGCCCTCGAAAGGTTTCAACGGTGGGAATCATTATACCCACTGTTTCCTGTGATATGGTCCACCTGAAATTTCGATATGCTTGAATTTTGGTTTCAACTCCTTATATGAGCTGGAAAAACAGATGGACGGTGTAGATAAACCACATGCATTTACAGTGGGCCCAGTTAATCTGAAAAAAAAAAAAAACTCGGTTGGGGTGCTCCCGCTGCCATTATTGGAGAGAGGGAGGACAAGATGGACGCGGATTAGCTACTGACACGTTGAGTTGAGTAGCTATCCGGCTACTGAAGTGACGTCACCAACTACTGTAGGGCCCACCATGATGTATGTGTTGTATCCACACCGTCCATTCATTTGGAGAGATCATTTTAGGGCATGAGTTAAAGAATGAGACAGATCCAAAGCTTAAGTGGACCCCACTAAAGAAAACTGTGGGGACAGTACACGACCGTTGAAACCTTCCTAGGGCCCACCATGATGCTTATTTGAGATCCAACCTGTTCAAAAGTTCACACTGACATTGAAGAAGGGAAAACATAAATATCAGCTTGATCGAAAACTTCTGTGTCCCCAAGAAGATTTTAATGGTAGGAGATCAAGCCCCACTGTTTTCTTTGGTGGGGTCCACTTGAGTGTTGGATCTGACTAATTCTTTATCTCATGTCCTAAAATAAACTCTCCAAATGTATGGATGGTGTGGATACAACATATACATCATGGTGGGGCCCACAGAAGTTGGTGACTTCACTTCATTAGCTATATCGCTACTCAACCTGTCACTAGCTAATCCGCGTCCGGACAGGATCTCTCCACTCTCACGAGAGGTACGTGGAGAGCGAGAGGAAGAGGCGGCCAACGAGCGGAGAGAGAAATAAGAGGGAGAGGCGGAGCCAGGTAACGGCCGTTAATTGATGCCTTCCCTCACGTGTGGCTCTCTCACACGCGCCCGCCCAAGTGGACCAATCCTAATACGCCACGTCAGGGTCCCACCCACTTCGCTGGTTCCGGGGTCTCACCTAAGTCGCGCCCATTTAGCTGCACCCTATTTTCAATTTTGGGTCTTGAAAGAGTACCACAACTGTACCATTTAGAAAGTAATAATCCGCTGTGAATACCAAACAACAAATCATAAGAGAATGATCCAGGCCGCATTTGAAGAACTTTGCAGCCATGTAGTTCTTGACCAAAACAGGACTTCCAACTGATTGGCATTCTCTTCTTCTCCTCTATCTCCTCCGGATCATCTTCTCCAAAACCTCCAGCATTGAACTAGAAGATGAGGTTTCCAAAGATTCCCCAAGTTGTCCTAACCTTCCTTCCTGCTGCATAACCCCAACCGAACAGCTTCCCATTCCTAGTCTGTTGGAAATGATGCCAGAAGCAAATGCGCGCAGCTCTGACTCTTTAACTTGTTCCAATCCTTCTACTCATTGTGATGTTTGTGACAAATTTATCCTGTTCATTTATTTTGGGAATGCAAAAGTCTCCCAAAACCCAAAAGATCCATCTCTACATTTCCTTCAAAGAAAAGAAAAATACAGTCCAATCTCAAACTATCTCTGCTGGTGCTGGTGCTGGTGCTGGTGCTGGTGACTAATCAACCTCATATATCATTAAAAAAACCCCTAGTTTCCTACTACAATCTCAGCCTTCGATCATTTTCATCCTAACACGCCCAAAAGAAGCAAGGAACTTTAAATAAAGATTTAAATGGGATCCACGTAGGGTCCAATGGAGAGACTCAAAAGCTTTCCAATTCTATCCGCATGGGATGTTTGGACTCTTATGCTGAAGCTGCCTCTGGACTGACTGTTGGACCCCACAGAGAACTGTTTTGAGCCGACTTCGGATCCAGGCTTCCTCTTAGGCCCAGGCATGGGCCTTCGCCCGGATATCCTCCTCTTCTTCTCATTTGCATCGCAAATTTTGAATCTCCAACGGATCCACATATCTTTCAATCTTTTTTTCCCCATTAATTTAAATTACTTTTCACAATTCAATTGGATACTACTTCCAACACCACACCACCAATTAATTATGGCAAGTATAATCAGAAATGCATGTTAGGATTCCTGAGCACCATTTATTGGCTGGTGAGTGGCGGGATAAATGTGCGCCATGAATCTTTTTGCAGATTGTGTACACCAACTTAAAAATATTCACTTTTGTTAAATTAGAAGAGAGCCTATTAACATCCTTTATTTCCTATGGACTGAAACAAAGCACACAGAAATGTGAAATTTTCTTGAGAGGCCTCCACTGGCTCTAGTATGCGAGATCCAGGCTGTTCATTTAGTGCTCCTCAATGTGGATGTGCCATCCTAAAAAATCAGGCTGTTTTGATGCTCTCGTGGCTCACATACTCACGCGTACATAAAAAAATGGGTAGGTCGTCCAGACCTGTCCCATCAGATGACTGGACAAGCTGATTTCAGACGATAGCACGTACATAGTGAGGCCATCCTGATGAATGTTTTTTTATCTCCCACACATGCCACATTAGCACATGTGGAGAAAGTAGGACTCAACATACCACTCTCCAGGTAGCCTTAGGAGGGCTCCATTCCACATGAAAGAAAAAACTTTAAAAAAAATTAATTAATTAATTAATCAGGGTCCTTGGTGATTGTAAAATGTAGCAGCATGCAAAGGAACAAAATGGGTAAGAAAACAAATAAAAGGAGCCGATCATAGAGAAAAGGAATCAACAAGAGGCTGCTAGGATGTGGCAAAGATAAAATAACAGGCAATGCAGTCATTAACCAACAAGCATTGCCATACCAAAAAAAAAATCACTAACCAATAAAGAAACAAGGTAAAAGAAGAATCAAGCCAGAGAAACGTCAAGACAAGGAAGTGAAATACCTGTATGACAGAGAAAAGCATAGAGAGGATGTATTTGTGAAGCACCATGGACACATATATGGTACCCACCATGCTGCCAATAAATCCCACAGTGAAATAAAGTCTCTGCCAAAAGCATAGCCAGATCCACAGAAGCAAATTAATTTTCCATTGCCATTTTTTGTTGGGTTGGTGAAAAGCATAATACTATACGAGTAGAGAAAATCCAACTGACTAAAAATTTGCTCAAAGAAACATAATCTATGCTGAAAAGCATATTATATAGAACTCAAGTGACATATTTGCAACAAGGAAGATACTCCATGCTGTCATGTGAAGAATGCTTTCTAATGCCCAGATGCCAAAACAAATAGGTGTGAAAATAGAAGCTCAGTAGAGAGCCAACTGTCTACATAGGATTTGAGTCCTAACAACCCACAGAAGCCAATTTGGCACGTGCCCAAGATCTGGGCCACAAATCTTGGGGATCCCATGGTGTATCTTCCCTAACCCAAAATTCAGTCAGGTGACTCAGGTCCCTTCAACCGGTTGACTACATGTCTGAAAAAATAGATGGTTAAAATGACCAGCATTCCACATTCACCATAAATGTGCACTCTCCTAATACATGACTGGTCTGATTTACACGGTACAAATATGGCAGAGCACACTTAATGACCAGCATACATCTCGCGGATGTGGGAAGAGTATGATATGAAATCCTACTGCCTGTAAGCCATAGAAGAGCTCAAAGCATAACGATAACATTGGATTCTGTTCTGCCAGCTCATCTAATGCACATGGCTCAAATACAAAATTCAATCATCTGCTCCTTGATTGGTAGTAAATCACAATGTGGTGGACCTACAAGACCTTCCCCAATTCTCTAAGAGGCATTATAAAATACAGTGCTTGGGCCAAAGGCAACACCATGTGGGTTTTCGGTTTGTACTAGTGAATGCAAGTGAAACATGGTTCAATGATCCAAACAGTTCATATCATAGGATTTGATGGCCCATGTGCAAAAATCCCTCAGATTGGCATTATCCTAACCCTTCAATAAGCGATCCAGTAACTGATAGTTATGAGAGAGAATACAGCTACAGGTCACATTCAGCCAAGAGAAAGGTCAAATATTATATGAGTAGGATCTTCCAACCTGGTGGACTTTTGTCTCCATCCACGGAGAGAATGTTATACCAATGTTTTGGTTCATTGAAATATGGGCCCCACTAGTAAAAATTAAAAACACGAAAGGTGCTGCATAACCTTCTATCCATTTGTATTTAATTCATTTCTCATCATGCCCTATGATTTCAAAATTGCTCAAACCCTTGCAAGATACAGCCAATGCTACTTCACACCAGATCACCAAAACTAGCCTATGCAATTCCTCAAATAGATAAAAGGAAAATCAACCCTGATAGATTTGCAACACACTCATTCCCATTTACCAAGCAATGGCTGAGCAATCTTAGGCAGTGAAAAAAAAAAAACATGTCGCATGCCCCATATCTAGGCAGCTGTGTCCATAATCAGTTTTAGAAAATGCAAATACATAAATTTTCACCATAGTAGCAAGCAAGATAAAGCATATGGAAACAATCCGAGCACTTTCAAGAGACAAAATGAGAACATTTTTGAAAAATTCTATCCAGGTTTTGCAAGGGTTCTGTCTGTATGAAAAAAGATATTAGATACTCCAGCAAATGCTCCAAATAATCCCTGTACTACCTGCAAACACAGAACATGCAATAAGCTGAAAATTTATGTATCCAAAAATGTATCTTCAACTTCTCTGACTTCAAATTCAATTAACAACATATTGGCAATTAACTTCTTTTGTGAGAGATAACAGATTGACAATTAACAGAATGTGTATAAATGCAATGGCAAGTGAAGAACCTCTCTGTTCTAGCTTGAGACAAGACCACAACAGTTTGCAGATCAACAAGATGAAAATTCCTCTAAAATAAACAAAGATCATGAGACCATGATGAGATCTGACCAGCCTCTCAATTTCATGCAATTTCCACAGAAACATACCTTATCAATGTCCTCACAAATAAACAAGACATACAGTTTTCCTGCTGTATTCACCAGACAAATCCGTGACAAAGCCAACCCCACAAGAATCCTTATCAAATGATGGATCTGGCAGCATATTTGCTGGAACTCTTACATCTTCATGGTTAGACAACTAATTAGGGCCAGCTTCATGAATCCTTTTCCACCACCCCAACTAATTGGGGCCAACAATCATGGTATTCCAAGAGATTACATCTGGTTGGGACATTTCGCCGAACACACAGTGGGCATCCTGGACGTATCTGCATTTGCAGTACATGTTGGACAAGCTGTTGGCAAGGAAAAGAGGGGTTTCGAGTATGGTCCTGAGTATTCGAGAATGCATAGAATAACCCTTCTCGACCACAATATCCTTTTTCTTTTGCGCATGTGGACACTCACGGAAGGGTATTTCAATCTTTTCCATGAATTCAATGTCCCAGCAATAACCACATTCACGATTTCAGGGCTCCAAGAGATGGAAGCCGAGATTAAGAAAACCATAAAAGGATTTAAAATTTAAAAAAAAATTCTTAGGTTTTTTGGGGTTTTTTTCACCTGATCTTCCTTCAAGTTTCTCAGCAATGTGATTCTAGTTCTGAGGACCATATTGGGCAACAAGTTCTTTGAGCTTGGCATCTTCAGCTGGCCTCTAATGGCCTCTAGCAGAGAGCTTGGACTGCTGCTGCCCATTGCTGTCATGCTCTTTCCAAGCTGTAGTCCAAAATTTGCTTTGGTTCCCTACCATCAGTCCACCTACAAAGCACACCTATCATCAGAAACTTAAGGCAAAAGAAAAATGAAAAAGAAAAGAGAAGAGAAGAAGGAAACGGCTACATACCTCGCCGGCGGACAGAGATTGCTGGTGGAGAGTCGATGAAGACAAATCGCCGGCGGAGAGCCAAAGCAAAGGTATGAAGCTTGCTGGAACGAGGGCCAGTAACAGAGAGAGATGAGAGCAGGGTGGAGAGAGAGAGAGAGAGATAAGGGCAGGGTTGGGATTTGGGGAGTTTTGTTTCTGGCGGAGTTGGGATTTGGGGATTTTGTTTTGGGCGGGAGTCGGGTTTTCAGCTGTTTGGGCAGTGACGCTGCCACTGTCAGGGGGCTTGTGGTCGGTGCTCTATGGGCCCCACCAATATCAATGTATTTTATCCATGCCGTCCAGCCATTTCCACATATCATTTTAGTGCTTCATTCCTAAAATGAGGCAGTTCTAAATCTCAGGTGGACCACAACAAGGTCAAACAGTAGTGATTGAATGTCTACCATTAAAAACCTCCTAGGGCTCACTATAATGTTTACTTGACGTCCGACCTGTTGATTAGCTCACACAGACCTGGATGAAGGGAAAAACAAATATCAGCGTGATCTAAAACTTTTGTGGCCTACAAAAAGTCCAAAACTTTTGTGGCCCCAAAAAGTTTTCAATGGCGAGCATTCGGTGAAAATTGTGTGATCCATTTGAGATTTCGATCGTTGATTGGATGGTCAACAGCACTTTGCGTCGTTCAATCATTGATTGTGAGGATAATCGGGCGACCATCGGTGATGTACAACGTTCAATCATCGATTGGGGACTTGATAAAGCAATGTACGGTGGTTGGTCGGTGACACTTTATGTCATCTGATCATTAATTGGGAGGTCGATCAGGCAATCGTCGGTGATGTGCATCATTCGATCATTAGTCGGGGACTTGATGACATGATTTATGGTGGTTTGTACCATGCGATCGTTGATTGGAGGTTAATCAGATAGTCGACAACACTTTGTGTCGTCCAATAGTTAATTAGGAGGTCAATCGAGTGATTATCAGTAATGTGGACTGTTCGATCATCAATCGAGAACTTAATGAAATGATCTAAGTTGGTTTGTACCGTTCGATCATTGATTGATGGTTGATTGGATGGTCGACAACACTTTGCGTCATCTAGTCGTTGATTGAGAGGTCGATCAGGCGATTGTTGGTGATGTGCATCGTTAAATCATTTATCGGGGACTTAATGAAGTAATTCATGGTGGTTTCCACCGTTCGATTGAGGATTGGAGGTTGATCGGATGGTTGACAACACTTTATGTTGTCTGATCATTGATTGAGAGGTCGATCAGGCGATCATCGGTGATGTACACCATTCGATTGTCGATTGGGGACTTGATGACATGATCTACGGTGGTTTGTACCGTTCGATCATTGATTGGAGGTTAATCAGATAGTCGATAACACTTTGTGTTGTCTGATGGTTGATTGGGAGGTCGATCGGGCGATCATTGTAATGCGGAAGGATCGATGAAACGAGAATTTAATGAATTGATATAAGTTGGCTTGTACCGTTCAATCAATGATTAAAGGTTGATCGGATGGTGTAACAAGGAAAGCATACATGATTTCTAAGATTTTACAAAGGAGTGAAAGCTAGGATTTTCTTATACTGTAAGTTGTTCCACCTCTTACACTTGGATCCATAGCTTAAGCGGTAAAATGAGTGAAGATAGCCTCATTTTAACAATGAGGGCATGTTATCGATTCCCAGAGTGGAGGTGGCTAACATTGCAGTGTGACTAATAAGAGTGGGTGGGTGTACTAACAATGGGGTGTGTGCACTTGGCGCAACGTAGATGGGGTGTGGGATCGATCACCGTCTCTCCTCACGGATAACTATTCCGAATCCACGAAACTATCGGAAATCCTTAACCGATCTTCTTCAAATCCACGAAGGAACACTCGAATCCATGAGCAAAAGAGTAAAAAACTCAAAAATTTTATTGAAGATAATTGGAATGTCTATAAAACGAATTAAAACAAATATTTATAGCCCAAATTGCGTAATAGAAACCCTAGGTGTGTAAATTAGAAGTCCTAAACAAACTAAGAAAGAAAAATATTCAAAATTAGAAAGTTCGCGCAAAATCTATGAATAGGTTCACGCACGGTCGGGCACCCGCTGGATTTCAAAATAGTCTAGAGAGCTCTTTCTGAAATATTTTAAATTTTAGGTGCCCGATGGAAGTGGGGTCAAGCACCCGGGGGCGTATGAAACTGTCCAGAGAGTAAACTGAAAAATCCGGCGAATTTCGGGTACCTGGTGAAATGTGATTGGATGCCCGACTGTTGCCGACAGCTCAAAAGCGTCGGGAAACCATTGAGAATCCTAAAGTTCGGGCCGGTGAAGTGTGGTTGAGCGCAAGACGTTGCCAACAGCTCAAAAGAGTCGGAAAAACCATAGGGAAATCCAATTACGACGGCTCGAATCCATTGGGAACCATCAGAAACCCGATTTTTTTAATTTTCTGCAACTTTTTTCTGGATCTTTTCTGGTCTTTTTTCTTCAAGAATGTCGTTATTCCTCGTCGTCAATCCGGATGTTCTCTTCATACATCAATCTCCCCCACTTGAAGAAAACTTGCCCTCGAGTTTCGCATCGAGTTAAGGACACGATTCGCTTTCAACATTGGAAGCCGACGTTTTCTTTTCTTTCTCAATTTCTGCTCCACCTTGTACAAGAGATATGGTTCTTCAACCATGTCGCTTTCATCGAGAGCATCTTCAATCAAATCAGCTTACAATGCTTGTCAATCTTTCAACATCTTCTCTAGGGTCCACAAGACCACCTTTTGTGCACACAAACGACTCAAGATCTCTAATATCCCGGCCCATTATTGAAACCCAACCAATAATGGATATTTCAAAGGCCTCCAAGGCTTCATCCTTGAATATATCAAAAAAATTCTGAACATCCGTCATGATACCATCATCTCTAGTTGTTGGTGGTGGAGAGTCTTCAAAAATAGGATTTCCAAGACTTGAGACATTTTCAGTATCAACGCTCCCAGGTTCACGGTGTATTTCTCCAATCCTCAGTCGTAACAATTAGATCAAAGGTATCTTCATCAACCAGTAGTAACACAAAATCCATAAAAGGAAACTGAGTGGCTACTTGCTCGACAATTTCTTCTTGAACAGGTGACGGAAGTGTCTCGATACAAGATGGCTTTGCATCCTCTGACATGGAATAGGTTTTTCCTTCCTAAGGTCCATCCAACATATCTTGTTTAGATACCTTGGTGAAGTCCTGCACATCCTCAGGAACTTGCCCGTCCACTTTAAAAGTTTTGGGTGGGTTCTCTGATTTCACACTATTTACGACCACAGTGGGCCGAGGATGCTCAACAACGTGTCCCTCCCCTTTAGATAGAGATGAATCCTGGGTAAGATCCATTATAGGAGTATGTTTTGAGGGAAAGGAAGGTGCAGAAATTCTAACGAGTTGGGTCTCTGCACGAGTGCTTAGTTGAGCCACATCTGCCACAACCTAAAGTGGAAGTAGATGAATTCAGTCTTAGATCGCGGGGCGTAGGCCACCGATGAACCTCTTGGTATTTTTCAAACCTGTCTCTAATAATCCATTCTACGTTGTCAATCGATTAAACTCGGCCAGATATTCAGTAACAGATCAGGATCCTTACTTGTAATTCTAGGGAAATTGGAACAATACCAGATAATCGTCGTATAGTGGTTGGAATCATCTCTGCATCTCCCATTTCATCCTCAACCATGAACGTATCGGTGCTTTCATCTCTTGCTTTTGAATGCGCTGAAAACATTCCCACCAAACCGACGTAGTGTTCTTCAACTTGTATGCAGTGTATGAAACTTTCTTTTCCTCGAGCATCTGCGTGAGTTCGAAGAGGCGTTCAACTTCATATAGCCAGTCGTTGATGCTACCTAGGCCATTGAAGTGAGGAATATCAACCTCTATGTAGACTCGACCCTTTTGATCTACTAAATCTCTGCCATAAATAATCATGCTTTTGTGATATTCTGCTTTGCGGTCAAATTTGGCTTGTAGCCCTTGCATAGCTTGATGATTCTTCCACTGGAATGTCTCAAGCGTCGCCTCGAAAGCCGTCGCTAGAAGATGATAGATCATTGGATCACCGTCCACAAGATTTTTGTCGTAGCCTTAACAAATAGACATCGATCAGAGAGTCTTCCTCGCTCTAATACCAATTTGGTACAACGTAAACGAGGTGTGGGGTGATCTCTCCTCATAGATAACTATTCGGAATCCATAGAACTATCAGAAATCCTCAACCGATCGTCTTCGAATTCACAAAGGAACACTCGAATCCATGAGCAAAAGAGTAAAAAACTCATAAATTTTATTGAAGATAATTGGAATGTCTATAAAATGAATTAAAACAAATATTTACAGCCTAAATTGCATAATAGAAATCCTAGGTGGGTAAATTAGAAGTCCTAAACAAACTAGGAAAGAAAAATATTCAAAATTAGAAAGTTCACACAAAATCTGCGCAACAGGTTCGTGTACGATCGGGCGCCTGTTGGATTTCAAAACGATCCAGAGAGTTCTTCTTGAAATATTTTGAATTTTGTGCGCCCGATGGAAGTGAGGTCGGGCACCATCGGGCGCTTGGTGGAGCATGGAACTGTCCAAAGAGTTAACTAAAAATTTTGGCGAATTTCGAGCGCCCAGTGAAATGTGGTCGAGCGTCCGACGTTGCCGATGGCTCAAAAGCGTCGGAAAACTGTCAGAAATCTTGAAGTTCGGGCGCCCGGTGAAGTGTAGTTGGGCGCCTAACGTTGCAGACGGCTTAAAAACGTTGGGAAAACCGTCAGAAATACTAATTATGACGTCTCGAATCCGTCAGAAATCGTCAAAAACCCAATTTTCTGAATTTTCTACAACTTTTCCTGGATCTTTTCCGGTCATTTTTCTTCAAGAATGTCGTTGTTTCTCGTCCTCGATCATAGTGAATTGATCGTCGCTTTGTGCCGTGGTTTTTTCCCAAGGGTTTTCCACGTAAAAATCTGTATTCTCTGAGGATGCTCAAATTTTTCTCTCTATTATATGTTTGATTCATTCTGAGGTGGATTCCTCACCCGACATACCATCCTTGTAAATAACAGTATAATGCAATGTTTATCATTGAAGGAAAATCCATATCTTGACATCTTTCTTCTGATTTTCTTTAACAACATGGCATACATATGGATTCATGTGATACCATTACGAGATTATTAATTTGTGCCTTTTATTTTCCATATATGTATTTGTGTTAACTAATTAATTATGCATTGGAAACCATATTTATGCACAATTTTAATCCAGCTTGTAGACACTGTAGGAGCCAAATTACATGCAACCCCTATTAGGGGGAGAGCCTGTCTTGATGTCCATGAGACATCCATTCTATTCGTCATTTTGCTCTAGTCTTAGGAAATGACCCCAAAAATGAGGCAGATGCAAAACTCAAAAGGGCCAGACTACGTGAAATTATGGGGATGGAAAATGAACCCCATTGAAACCTTCACGGGGCCGACTATAATGTTTAAATGCCATCCAACCCATTTGTTAGGGATTCCCATTACGGCAAAGGGAAAAGGGAAATGTCATTCTGAGCTAAAACTTTTGTGGGCCCAGGAAGGATTCAATGATGAAAAAAATGGTGGGCATTCTATCCAATTCCTTTTTTTGGTGATGTGACCCACTTGACTTTTTATTCTTCTTGTTTTTGAGCTCACGCAACAGCATGAGATGGTGCAACGGTGGATACAACGGATATAAACATAGTCACGGTTGGCCCGAAGGAGCTTTTGCTTACAAGGGCTCACTATAAGAGGGGTGGTAAGGAAGTCGCATAAGGTGGCTCGAGTCTCACACCATTGTGCCATGCCAGTTTGTACCACAGCTTGTTGTTTTGCTTTAGGTGTATCGGCCTAAGAAACCTCCAATTTGAAAACTATTGATATCAAAATTTCCTCAAAATGGGCCAAAATATCAGTGTAACTTTAGTCACACATCTTAGAGGAAAATGAGGAGATACTATATGATACATTTTACCCAAATCTTTTAACGTTGTACATGACTTTTCGATTTCAAAAAAGTGGAACCATAGTCTGCTAATCTAGACCACTGTTATGCTATATATTCCACCGTTGGGACTCTGGCTCGAAAATATCCCTTTAAGGACAATATTAGCCCCTCGATTTATGGCCTCCAAATATATGATTTAGAAAACAAAAGCAAAAAAAGAAAAATAAAAAAGTCTTAAAAAAAAGTCTTAGTATTTATGATAGAGTATTCCAATCTGAAAGCTTTTTGGCATTCTCCATCCATGGTGGGAGTCGGTGGACCATTGGTTTGAATTACCAAACCATGACTAATATTGTGCTACAACAGACATCCAAAACAGTTCACCATTCCTAGTCCTTTACTCACCAAAAAGGACTTTTGGGTCGGCCAAACAACACCCATGAATTATCAATCAGATAGAATGTGGACTTCATATATCATAGGATTTTATCAGCAATATTCCAATTACATACCTATATTTAATCCGTAGTGGATGCAAATACTGTCTTAAAAGAAAGCATCCATGGTCGGAGTGCCGATTGTCTGTGTTGAAAGCATGGAAAAATTGTTCTCAATAGTCCATGTCACAAAACACACCATTTTTTTGTCCCCAATAAATTGCGTGCTACACAACGCAATTTTTAACATGTGAAGCTTCCTTTGAGCCCAACCATGAACCACACCGTCGTCAATTTTTCGAAGTGACTATAGAGCATAAGCCCAAAAGTGAGGCACATCCAAAGCTCTAATAGACCACACCATAGAAATCAGCAGGGACTGAATGACTACCACGGTGAGGTTTCTTTTCATCTAACCTCTTCAACCTATCTTAAAAGGTAAAGAGACTACATAGCCTCCTTAATAGTTGGGCACTGCTTTTCTTAACCAATTTACCATTATATATATATCAACAAACAAAATGTCCAGTTAAGCTTGGTGCAAGATAATATAAGCGTTTAGATAGAGGTTTAATCGTTTACAAACAAAATGTCCAGTTAAACTTGGCGCAAAAGAATATAAGTTTTTATACAAGCACATTATATCAACAAACAGAAGTATCATTCCTGCATTCATACATCTTCAATTTTGGTGCAAAAGAATGGAAATAAAATATAACTCAATCTCTCCACATCCAATTAAGTTTTTCATTCAAATGTCTTTAATTTCAAACCTAAGAAATGATGCATAACCATCACCTATTCGTTTATTGTCTTTCTCCTCTGCTTGTCAGTTCAATCTCCTTCCTCTGGACTCGTTAAATTCCTGTAAACATAGTTTTAGCTTTCAATCTTTCAGAGTCATTTAGATACATGAGGTTGCATATAGATACACAAATGGAATTGAATCGTGAAACAAAAACAAAAGAAATCTCATAATTATTTGTAGAGTCCAACAGGTTGGACTAAAATTTAATTATGGTCCACCCAACGAATAACTTCAAATGTTTCATATGCGTGAGACATCCAATCCTTCCAGTAGGTTGGCCCCACCATGAAGATCAATGTCAAATATATCAGCCTCATCCTCTTATCAGACGGGCCACGCTATAGAAAACAATGTCCAGCCATAGATAAATAATAGACTACAAGTGTGGTCCAGTTGATGAACGGATGTGGTGGATTTTTGTTATAGGCAATCATCATGATGCCAAAAGCTACTGGAAAGGTTGGATGTGCACGCACATAAAAGTTTGGAAGTTATCTACTGGGTGGATGGTAACATATGGTCAACTGGTTGAACTTCAGAGTAGCATATCTATATAACTAGAAGTAGTGCTCAAAATGCAATTCTGTTCCTCTCAATACAAACATACAAATGCTGAGGGACTTTTTGATTGTCACTTAAAAAATAAGCTCATCTCAATTTAGTGCCAAGTCATTATTATGTATTAAAGATTTTGGTAATTACTAAAAATAATCTGAATAGCCCATGATTTATATATATAAACTTTGATGTCTAATAATAATAACTATTTAATAAGGATGTGGCTATGAGGGGCCCACCTTTCTATGAACTAAATACGTGATTTAGCGGCCTCATGTGTGAAGCCCAACCCTAATATCTTCCTTATATTCTTGGAGATGGATGCAGGATTGCGTGCTTAGCAGTATGTGGATACGTGTCTTATCCACGCCGCCCAATCATTTTACTAGCTCATGTTAGCCCTAATTGAAGCATATACCACAGGAAACAGTGGGAATAATGATATCCACAGTTGAAGCCTTCCTGCAGCCCACAGTGACGTTTATTTGTTTTCCAACTTGTTCATAATGTTCAATAGAAATAGATAAAGGCAAAACACAAATATCAGCTTGATCCGAAACTTTTTTGGTCTCCTAGAAGTTTTCAATGGTAGGTGTCCAATGTTGTGAAGGCCTCATTACTGTACAATTATAGAGTCAGTGGACAGCGTGGTACAGTTTGAAGCCCAAACTCTTTGGACTTTTTTGCTGTTTTGACACCGGTCATAAGACCGGTTGCCAGACAGGTCTAAGTTGAGGTAGCAAGGTTAGAGTTTTTGGCGAAAACTCTCTGGATAGTTCACGACCGGTTGTCCGATCGGTTTGCGGTCTGCGGGATTTGATTGTGTTGCATGGTTTCGCATTACAAGTTTCTAATTCCGGGTTTCCTCTTATATATATGTTTCCTAATCGTGTTAGACACCAAGCAAAGCAATACCTAGGTGATCTAAAGGAGATTAGGGTTATTAGGAGAGAGGATTAAGAGTTTCGTGTGCCTTGTTCATCTTTGGGATCTACTCGGGTAGTTCTAGCTCTATAATCATCTGAGATTCATAGTGGAGGTGTCGTTTTGTGCCGTGGTCTTTCCCGCAAGGGTTTTCCACATAAAATTCGTGTGCCTTTGCGTTGTGTGCTTATGTGGCTATTTGTGATTGCTTGATCTTCTTCGGTGCTTTCGCTGACTGGATTTCCAACAAGTGGTATCAGGGCTATCGTTGGAGGGTTGAAGAAGAAGTTTTCTGAAACGATCTCATGGCTTCAAGTACGAAGTTCGACGTTGAGAAGTTCTCGGAAAAAAACAACTTTGAGTAGTGGATGGTGAAGATGCGTGTCATCCTAACTAAGTAAGGGGTCGTGAACGCCCTTAGAAAGCGACCTGCCGAGATGAAAGATGATGAGTGGATGAAGATAGATGAGAAGGCAATGGCCTCAATTCAATTGTGCCTTATTGATGACGTCCTTTATAACGTTATGAAGGAGAAGAGTGCTGTAGAGACATGGACCAAGCTAAAGAACATCTATGCGAAGAAGTCTGTAGAAAATTGCATGTATCTAATGATGCAACTTTTCACTTTGAAGATAGTGAATGGGACAGATGTGGAGGGCCACATTAGCACGTTCAACAAACTGGTTTGCAAGTTGCTCGATTTTGGTGAGCATATGAAGGACGAGTATCAAGCCTTGATCTTGTTGAACTCGCTTCCTAGTTCATATGAGTCACTTAGGGACTCGTTGTGCATGGGTAAGCACACTGTTAGTGTCAAGACCGTTGTCTCAGCCCTTCAATCAAAGGCCATGAGACAAAAAAGCGGTAATACTAATTCCTCCTCTGAAGCACTGTTTATGAGAGAGAGGAATTCTGAGCGAGGTGAAGGATCGTCGCGTTCTCGATCCAAATCGAAGGGCAATGGCAAAGGCAAGTTGAAGTGCTGGGGATGTGGCCAAGTTGGGCACATGAAGAAGGACTGCAAGAGTCCTGAATATAAGAAGGAGAAGTTAGGTAATTCTTCTAGGGAAGCCAATACCGCTGAAGCTGAGGAAGGTGGTAGTGATGTGTACGAGGTCTTGACGATGTCAAAGGCTGGATCTCTCTGCGATGAGTGGATCATGGACTCTGAGGCTTCGTATCACATGTGCCCAGATAGGAGCGTCTTTATTTCTTACAGGGAGTATGAAGGAGACTCGGTATTTCTAGGTGATGACTACGCTTACAAGGTTGTGGGGATTGGTACTGTGTGCATCAAGATGTTCGATGAGATCGAACGGACCTTGACAGAAGTGAGGCACATTCTTAGGTTGAGGAAAAATCTAATCTCCCTTGGTGCACTCGAAGCATTGGGGTGCAAGTGTTGGGGTCCCAAAAGGTAGGGGCCCTCAAAACAAGCAAAATAGCCACACAGCTCCAAAAGAATCACGTAAAACGCCCCGCGGTGCACGTAAAACGGAGATTTACAAAATTTCCATACTTAGCCAATTTTAGCTAAAATCTCCAACGGGCCCCGCCGATCACCGTGATCGGAATTGCCCGGAATTGAACCCACAACTTCATTATCACTTATGTTGAACAGTGCAAGCGATCCCACGATCAAACGGGTCCCACAAACCCCCCGAAACTCAAAACCCAACTGGTGGAGTTCACATTTACGTGCCACGTACCCATAAATTCGGACACCCCACGCGCCCGAAAAATCAGCAAAAGCGGAAATTCATTTAAAGGTGTTCTGGAGTCCCACGCACCTTGAAAATGGGTCCACGCACCCTTAAATTCGACACATTTTTTATTCTCATTTAAAGGTGTTCTGGAGTCCCACGCACCCTGAAAATGGGTCCATGCACCCTTAAAATTAGCACATTTTCAGGACCTAACTTATAGGTGCGTGGAGTCCCACGCACCTGCAAAATGAATCCCATGCACCCAAAAAATCAAGTATTTTCAGAACACGTTTCTGGGTGCGTCAGACCTCCGCACATCAATAAACAGGTGCGTGGAGGGTATTTTAAGGATGCGTGACACGTGGCAGCCCCTCATTGGCCGACTTTCGGTTTCTTCGGCTATAAATACCCCGCCCACGAGTCATTTCAAGAGGATTCGGAGAGAGAGAGAGAGCTGCCGCCCGCTGGAAACCCAAAATCCCCGCCGGAAACCCTCGTCGGAATACTTTTCCGACCACCGGAATACCCTTTCCGATCGCCGATACTCCACCACAGGTCTGAATCCTAAAAAACATAAGTGTGGCCACGCATCCGTAAAAGGATCCCACGCACCCAGAAAATGGCCTACGCGTCCACAAATTCGGTCCCATGCGTCCATAAATTTAACATAAATAAAACAAGTGCATCGGACTCCCACGCACCCGAAAAATGGTCCCACGCGTCCATAAAATCGACGAAATTCATATTTGCATATTCGGTCCCACGCACCTATAAATTATGCTCTACGCATCCGTAAATTCATCAAAATCTGGTACTTAATTAAAAGGTGCGTGGAGCCCCACGCACCCGTAAATTAAGTCCCACGCATCCAAAAAATCAGCCAATTGCAAAACATGTTTCCAGGTGCACCGGACTCAATTTTAAGTGTTTTCAAGGTTCGTTTGAGCCTATTTTGGGTATTTCGAGCATTCCGGACTGCAATAGAGTGGTCAAATGGACGCTCCGGGAACTCTAAATGAACAGAATTGTGCATCTTCAAGGATCGACTCAACCCGACGCGATGAACGAAATGACTTCTCGAAAAAGGAGCCTGACGGCATCCAGAACTACACGAATATGTCATCATTTATATCTACTACAAAGCTGTGATTCGATTGGGGTCGAAAGCTAGACAAACGGGACTGTGGTTATCACGATAA
Source organism: Liriodendron chinense (assembly GCA_003013855.2). NCBI lineage: Eukaryota > Viridiplantae > Streptophyta > Magnoliopsida > Magnoliales > Magnoliaceae > Liriodendron > Liriodendron chinense. Next base: position 2,200,575 of record PVNU02002353.1, read on the forward strand.
ACCATGTCAAAGAGTTTCAATTCACTATAAAGCAATTGCTATGAACTGCCACAACACAACACTCGATGCCCTACCCATTCAAACGATGTCCGTCGGTTGGGCTACGCAAGTACACACAACTGTAGATCGGACTTTCCCGAGGTCACCTGTCCCTACATTGACAGGCGCGGGCCCAGAGTCGTCCATCTCAGTCATAAACCCTGATAGTCTCGGCCTGGATCTCCGGCCAAAACATGGGACATAGACATCTAGCTAATACAAAGATGGTTCAGGACATAACAAAACAAATACAGGTTTCTACGACCACAAACTCTAAGACCATAGTCCCTGCTGACTAGTCTTTTGTCTTTTAATCAAGGGTCATCGATCATTCGATGTAATTAAGGGCTCGTACCAGATCACGACCCAGAATGTACGAGATCTCAGGATCTCTAGAATAAAATTCGCCTTACGATATCTCTTCTTGTGTATATTTTGTGAATGCTTATGATTGTCTATGAATGTTTCTATTGCTCAGAACCCCAGAACAACAATACTTCACGTAGAAAATGTCCCTACCGCATTTTCATTTCCAACAGCAAGTTCACCGGTTTTAACCGGTTCTGCAAAGTTTTAAAGGGGGCCCTTGTAATTATGAAGGGACAGAGGCATGATAACATGTACATGATGATTGGGAGCACTTCAGTAGGTGGAGCTGCAGCGACTGTAGCGGATTCCATGTCTGCACGTATGTGGCATGCACGCTTAAGCCACATAAGCAAGTGGGGTATGAAGGTACTCTCTGAACGATCTTTGATTCCTTCCTTTAAATCTGTAGACTTTGGTATATGTGAACATTGCATGTATAGAAAACAGTCTAGATTGTCATTTAAAGGGAGGAAACATGTATGTAAAAGGGTGCTTGATTATGTCAATTCCGATGTATGGGGGCTGTCGTCCGTTATTTCTTTTGGGGGGTCATCGTGGTTCGCTGTCGCCCGTTATTTCTGTTGGGGGGTCATCGCTAGTTCGTGTCATTTATCGATAACTATAGTAGAAAGGTTTGGGTTTATTTTCTGAAAAATAAAACCGATGTCTTCGTGACCTTCAAGTATTGGAAGGCGATGGTGGAGAATCAGTCAGGGCAGAAATTGAAAATTTTGAAAACCGATAATGGAGGTGAGTTCACTTCCAGAGAATTTAACACGTATTGTAAGGAGGAGGGGATCGTGAGGCACAACATAGTGCGCCACACACCAGAGCAGAATGGTGTGGCAGAGCGTATGAATCGGACTCTCTTGGAGAGCTCGATTCATGATTAGTAATACTGGGTTGGGCAAAGAGCTATAGACTGAGGCCGTTAACACTACTTGTCACTTGATAAATCGGTCACCTCTATGACAATTGAATGTAAAATCCATGAGGAAGTGTGGAGTGGTCGTACGTTAGATTACCCAAGTCTGCGAGTCTTTGGTTGTGAGGCTTATTCTCATATACCATCAGTTGAGAGAGATAAGCTAAACCATAGGGCCAGAAAAGGGATCTTTGTGGACTATAGTGATGGTGTGAAGGGATATCGAATATATGACCCTGTCACACGGAAGATCACCTTAAGCCGTGATGTCAAGTTTGATGAGGGTTCTTTGTTCTGTAAGGATACTACAAAGGAACCAGAAACATCAGAACAGGTTGATACTCATGAGGACAAATATAAGACGTTGGCAAATACTGAGGCGCAGATAGAGGTACAGGATCAGGTGGAGCAGCCACCTGTACGAATAAATACACCCAGGGATCGCAGGTTACCGACAAGGTACAGGGATGACTCGAACATTGCATTCACTCTCATAACATATGAGAGTGATCCATCTAACTTTGAGGAAGCACTACAGGATGTAGATGCTGAAAAGTGAAAAATAACAATGCAAGACGAGATGAACTCCTTGTACAAGAATGATACTTAGGAGCTTGTGGAGCTTCTAATAGGCCGAAAAGTGATATGGTGTAAGTGAATTTTTCGGAAGAAACAGGATAGATACAAAACAAGGTTGGTAGCGAAATGTTATGTTAAGCATAAAGGCGTAAACTTCAGTGAGATTTTTGCACCAATTATGAAGCAAATATCTATTAGGTTCGTGTTGGCGTTGGTTGCCCAAGATGACCTCGAGCTGGAACAGATGCATGTGAAGACTGCTTTCCTACATAGGGAATTGGAATAGCAGATATACATAGTGCAACCAGAAGGTTATACAATGCAAGGGGCCGAGAACAAGGTTTGCAAGTTGAGGATATCGTTGTACGGTCTCAAACAGTCGCCTAGGCAGTGGTACAAGAAATTTGATTCCTTCATGAGTCAGGGTTTGACCAGGAGCGAGTACGATCATTGTGTCTATTTCAAGAGACTGAATGATGAGAAGTTTCTCTTACTGGTGTTGTACGTCGATGACATGCTTATTACCAGTTATAGCATGTCTGACATCGATGTGTTGAAGACTCAGCTTTCAGGGACATTCTAGATGAAGGATCTTGGGGCTGCAAAGAGGGTTCTTGGCATAGATATTCATAAAGATGGGAAGAGGAGCAGGTTGTGGTTATCTCAGAAAGAATACCTTAAGAAGGTATTGAAAAAGTACGAGATGGACAAGTCCAAACCGGTTAGCGTTCCCCACGCAGCTCACTTCTAGCTTTCTTCTAAACATTGTCTCAAAACGGATGAAGAAAAGCATGTTATGTCCCATGTGCCCTATTCAAATGTTGTAGGCAGTTTAATGTATGTCGTGGGTAGTTTAATGTATGCTATGGTCTGTACAAGACCAGATATTTCACAGGCTATGGGTGTTGTAAGCTGATTCATGTCTAACTCAAGCAAACAACATTGGGAAGCTGTGAAATGGCTACTTCGATACATTTGAGGCACGCAGGACTACGTCTTAACATTTGAAAAGTCCAAAGACAAGTTTGATGGTTACGTCGATTCTGACTATGTAGGTAGTTTGGACAGTAGGACATCGACTTCAGGGTACTCGTTTGTACTAGTGGGTGGAGCGATTAGTTGGATTTCTAAGCTTCAGTCTGTGGTTGCTCTTTCCACTACTGAAGCTGAGTATATGACATTGATAGAAGCTTTCAAGGAAGTTGTTTGATTGAAATGGATGATATATCAGTTGGAGCTTCAGCAGGAAGTCGTGCCGGTTAATTGTGATAGCTCAAGTGCTATAAATTTGGTTAAAAATTCTGTTTATCACTCACGTACTAAACACATTGATGTGCGTCACCATTTTATTCGACAGGTGCTCGAGGAAGGAGATGTGACTCTAGACAAGATTCACACTAGCGTGAATCCAGCGAATATGCTGACCAAGGTGGTCTCTACAGAGAAGATCAAGTTCTATGTAACTTCTCTAGGATTGGTGAAGGCTTGGCGAAGACGCAGTGATGCATGAGAAGTGGCGACTATGATTGATGAGGAGTTGGCCCTATGAAGAGAAGAGGAGATGGTTTGATGTTTTATGATGCCTTGGTGGAGTTTGTTATGAAGGCCTCATTACTGTGCAATTATAGAGTCCATCGACCGGTCGTCCGACTGGTCGGTCAGTGGACAGCGTTGTATAGTTTGAAGCCCAAACTCTCTAGACATTTTTTGCTGTTTTGAGACCAGTCGTTAGACCGATCGCCAGACAAGTCTGAGTTGAGGCAGCAAGGTTGGAGTTTTTGGCGAAAACTCTCTGGACAGTTCATGACCGGTCGTCCGATCGGTCTGCGGTCTACAGGATTTGATTGTGTCACGCAGTTTCACGCTACAAGTTTCTAATTCTGAGTTTCCTCTTATATATATGTTTCCTAATCGTGTTAGACACCAAGCAAAGCAATACCTAGGTGATCTAAACGAGATTAGGGTTATTAGGAGAGAGGATTGAGAATTTTGTGTGCCTTGTTCATCTTTGAGATCTACTCGGGTAGTTCTAGCTCTGTAATCATCTGAAATTCATAGTGGAGGTGTCGCTTTGTGCCGTGGTTTTTTCCCACAAGGGTTTTCCACGTAAAATTCATGTGCTTTTGCGTTGTGTGCTTGTGTGGCTGTTTGTGATTGCTTGATCTTCTTCGGTGCTTTCGCTGACCAAATTTCAAACATCCAATTCCCAGCTTCATGTGGTGTTGCCCGCTTAAGCTTTGGATATACTTCAATTTTGGTCTCGTGCCATAAAATGATCTGATAAAATGGATGGACACAGCATCGATAAGATACATCACGGTGGGCCTTATAAAGTTTAGTCAGTACGCAATCCTCCCTCATTAAGGATGCTGCATTCACCATGGGGCCTGCCCAAATGAACAGTTGGATCACCTATACAACTATTGAGGTGTCACACTACAATTTTGGTGCGCACATGCAACTGGAATCCATTACAACACCTATTTTTCAAGATGCTAAAAAACCCAAGCTCTGTAGCACCCACTATGTTGTATGTGTAACATCCCCTCCATCAAATTCTATCTTCTATTATAGGCCTTGGAGCAAAAACTTAGCTAGATCTGTAACTTAAATGTTACAGAAATGCCCGCATGCGAATAATGCAGATAAAGTAAAATCATGAAAGAAAAACGCTAAATAAAACAAGCCAACAAACAAAGGAAAATAAGAGACGAGGGAATTTTACATGGTTCAATAATATGCCTACATCTACCAGGCAACAATATAGAATTTTCTTTTTCACTAAAACATGAGAAACATAAATACAAGACTTAAATCTCTCAAACTATTCCTCTGTACGAGAAACTCTCATCAAGAATATCTTAGAAGAAGATGAATAAAATAGAATGGATATCCTCTCTTTACTGTACTCTCCTTAGACAACCATAAGAGAGCATAAAACCAAGCCTAGTTCTAGAATGGATACCCTTGCTATGGGTAAATTCGATCATGGCCTTGATCATGTCCTTGATCATGGCACAAAAGATGTGCAACCGTCGATATGTGGCCCACAAAAGCCAACCCACCACACGTGTCAGAGAAGGATCCAAGCCTATCAAGGCGGAGAGTCCTTATACTCAACTGGAGCCACAAATATATAGTTCTGATGCCTCGGCTTCGGCCTCAAATAACAGACAAATTCCTATGGACTCGGCTCCAGCCTCAGATAATGGAAATGGCTTGAGGCCTTGGCTTCGGCCTTAGGGCACTAACACCTATCATATAGCAATCATTCAATCCTGACAACTCAATTAAGCATGCCGAGTGCTATCTACACCAAACGTCTTTAGATCTGAGCACGTTCACACTACCATACAGAGATAACGATTAGCATCCGGGATACGTGAGATTCGGATGTGATAAGCATAATCTCGACTAATCTGCAAATGTATCCTAGACGGGATCTATGGATCCGCCGCCATTAATGAATGGAATCATCACCTATAAAAGTACACCTCTGCTTCTCAAGATACACAATACGCAATCCTATACACAATTAAAGTATTGCTTACGCTCAATCATCTTCCTTACTAACTTAAGCATCGACGGGTCCTTCGTCGGCACGATCGGCACCCCCTCACTACCTTCCCTTGTGTGGTTGCAGGCCAGTCAATCAGCATTGCTCATAATCGTGTCCTCATCGAGCGATGAAGATACACCATTGATCCTTGATTGTCATCTATCATCCACTCTGGACGTTAACAACCCTCTCTACCGTACACTCTCCTTATATAGACAACCACAAGAGGGTGTAAAACCAAGCTTAAGAGAACCAGGATTCAAGATGTAACAGATGTTTGTATATATTCAACGAGGGGGAAGACGTCTCCTAATAGGATACACGTAATTAACATCAAATAGTCCATGCCAAAGAGAAAAGGGGGATGAAATGCCAACCATAGGTTTGTATGTGAACCAGCATGGTATCTTTCATCAAACCCATTAATCAAGTGTAAGGCACCGGGATAAAGTGAAGATACAAAAATCAGCCTGATTAATAAGTCAAGAAGGCCACACCAAGTAAACATAAAAGTTTCAGGATAAATTTAACATGGCTCCATTGTTTTGGCCCATCTCAGTTTTCTATCCATTGATATTTTGTATGTGCAGTTCAAATAATACTTATCCCCTGATGAATGGAGTAGATTTACATATGTAATATGGTAGGGCCCACAAAGCATGGGTGCTCTGTGCAGACCTGGTTTGGCGGGTGACACTAACATAGTTGGTGTCAAAGCTCTGTTAGTCCCACCATGATGAATGTGTTTCATCCATGCCGTCCATCCATTTTTTCAGCTCATTTGAGGGTGTGAACCCATAAATGATGCAAATCCAAAGCTCAAGTGGACCACACCACAAGAGACAGTGGAGACGAATGCTTACAGTTGAAAATTTCCCGAGGGTGCAAAAAGTTTTGGATCAAACTGACATTTGTGTTTTCCCTTAAACCAGGTCTGTGTGACCTTGTGAACAGGTTGGATGACAAATAAACATCACTATGAGCGGCCCTAGGAAGGGTTCAACTATGGATATCATTCCCCCACTATTTCTTATGGTGTAGTCCACTTGAGCTTTGGATCTACTTTTTTTTTTTTTTTTTTTCCTCATGCCTAAAAATGAACTGAAAAAATGAACGAATGGCATTGATAAAGCACATACATCATGGTGGCACCCACAACTTTGACAACAGCTAGCCGTGTCCGTTATGCGTGGCTTAAAACGGGTGCCTTAGACTAATCTGGTCCCCCACAAGAAATGTGATGTCTGAATACTGAACGGGACAGAGTAAGAAGAATCGGAAGCAAAGCTCATGTGATATTCTGGCGAACGTTAATACTACAGTCACGAATTTTACATGTGGCGCACATGTAACTCAATCTGAACTGTCCAAGCCCCTCGTAAGCCAAAAAGTCAGAATGATGGGATATTCAGACGGTTGTGTGTCGAATTCGGAATATGGAATTGTGACTATTTTTCGTTGCTCATCAATCATGGGTTCACCAATCGGCCTGTGGCCCATATAAAATATAGGCGTTTTGGACAGCTGGTTTACATGTATGCTACTTGTAAAGCTTATGAATGCATGTATATGAATCTCTATATTTTGCCAGAGTATTGAATTTTTCTCATTAATAAAAACAGAGAAGTTGCTGACCTGAAGCAGAGCCTAGCAGCTTTTAGATATTCTCTAATCGTCCAGAGAGACCAGACCTGGTCACGCCGTCTCTGATTATCTGACCTGAAACACAGTAAACCAATCGCTTCACTGACCATTCACCTAGGATCTCATTTCTAGGCCCAAGAACTGGGCTCAAAACCCTCGGTCTGCCTTGCCAAATAGAGGTGTCCACGACTAGTTGGGCCCTATGGGTAACCAAGCTGGGTCCGACAGGGATTGTGGGTAGGTTTAGCGAAAAGGGTGATGCTGTGGGGTTATTTGTTGAGCTAATTAATAATTGGACCGGGTGTGGGTATAACCTCGTTTAACACTTGAACCCATTTACATTTGTGTGTGTGTAGATTGAGTTCTGGTCAAATAGTCCCAGCCATCCAATTTCCACATGGATTACATCTATTAAAAATCACGGATGGTCTAAATCAGGAATCGACGTAGACAGGTGTTCCACTTGACAAATGGCCTGATCTTTGCACTTCATGATCTTTGTGGTAGGGTCTACCTTACATGTTTCTTAAGAAAAAACTATAGGTTTTTATTTTTATTTTTTTTCTATAAAATTAAATAGTTTTAGTTAGCTTATGTGTATTTAAAATAATAATAATAATAATAATAACAACAACAACAACAACAACAAAATGTGCACCTGATACCCAAATACTCACACCAAGACCATTATAGGCACGGGAATGACTGTTCGTTTTGGTGCCCAACATAGGTATGGATGTAGAATCCGTTAGTGTTTGGATTTTCAAAATGCAATTGAACATAAAAATTTCAAAACTTAATTTTAAATTTTCGAGCCTTATGGATTACACTTGAGATATTCTCGAATTTTGAAAAGAAAAGAAAGAAAACAGGAGGAACAAGAGTTTAATGGTTGAAAATTACTTTTGAGTACTAGGCTCAACAAAAAAAATCACTTGTCGAACATTTGATCTAGGCCATGAATAAGCTCTTAGAAAATCAGTGAATCCCTTGATGGCACATAGTGGTGTGCCCAGCTACATCCACTTTTGTTGGTCATATAATGCCTTAATAAAGAGAGCCAAACGTACATATAATCATGACTTTAATCTCTCACACAACCTCTGGTGTAAGGATCAATCAGACCGATACGTTCTCAACTTGATCATAGTCCAAATATGAAAGGCTTCCCAATCTAGAGACTTGACCTCGATTCACCAATATAACTGCCCAATAATCGAAACCAAGAGCTATATCCATAGTACACTCACACTCGGTAAGGTAGGGAAAAAGCATACCCACCCGTTGTCATACCTGACGGCGGAGACCTTGCATCCTTACTAATTATCAGTCCCCTCACATAAGATGATCACATACATAATCATAAGTTTGTCCTACAACCTGCTAGGTGGTTAGGATACAATAGGGTACTCAGTTCTGTAGTCTCAAAATTCTCCCTTTCTCAGTGACCATTGAATTCATCACATGTTCTTAGATAAGAAGAATCCCTCCCCTTTCACCTATGTCATGTATGTCTATGATACTGCCACATATTAACTATTGCAATATAACGTGTCCATTTTAGATCCATGTTCATCATAATCTATTGCCAATATCATCAATATTATTAGAAATCATCCATGTTATCAATGAATAAGATTCACATTAATTTTTCAGAGAACAACTCCAATAATTAGCAGGTACAAATGTAGGAATGGATAATATTTTACCTATCTACCCAAGACATCAACACCCCTAGAGTGTAAGCACAAATTTCTAGAATCAAAATAAATGGGTCGGGCTATGCAGCCTAAGCCACATAATCAACAATATCCATTACATAACACACACATACACTCTCCCTACATGCAACACACAACCACACATGTTAGTCTAGCACGTGAGCATAAGGGCGGAGCTAGGAATTTCCCTACCCACCTTTTCCTTTAGTACGACCCACTTGAGTCTTGGATCTGACTCATCTTTAGTCACATGTGCTAAAATGAGCTCAAAATACGGATGGATGGGGTGGATTTCTCACAAACATCGAGGTGGGCCCCACCTAGGTTCCTAACAGGAACTTCTTGCGAAAGGAAATCCGCATTCGTAATAGATAATCTATGTTTGAGATTTCCTGCAGACCAGGACTTGGCTTGACACAGACGGTCCTATTAGAGGTTCTGTGGGCCCTTTGTGATCTATATATTTTATCCACGTCGCCCATCTATTTTGATAGATCATTTTAGGGCTTGAGCCTAAAAAGGAGGTAGATTGAAGGTTCATGGACCAGAGTTTCTTCGTCATTCTTCTTCGATCATCGGGGTCCGCACTTTGTGCGTTTAACCCGAGGAGAAGGAGATGCATAAGGCTCTCTAGCTCCATACCTCTGTGGTCTTTAGAAGGAGATCTGGAACTCGAAACTTCAGAAGCAGGTGCCAAATGAGGAGCCCTGGGAACATATTTATAGGCTAATGGATAAATCTCACGTAACACATCAATGATCAGATAACAGCTTTATGCGACCCGCGTAAAGTGCATGTCTCCTACACTACTTGCTGCTTTTTCCTTTGCTTTCTCTTCTGGTCTTTTCATTCTTTCTTTCTTTTCTTGTTTTCTTCATTTTTAATGCCTCAACAGTCAGGCACCATGTTTGTTGCAAATTAGGGTGCTATTATGTATTAATACTGTTTTAAACATGTATTATTAATATGTAAACATCTTATTGGGTTCAATTTATCCCGCCCGACCATACGGTCAAGTCAAGTTTTTAGGTTTTTAAGCTGTGATTTACATTGCACACATGCAAGAAAATCTCATTCATCCAGATCTTGGATATTTTGGTATGACACGTAGCAGGAAAATCACAGAGATTGGACGATCTCAACCTTCCTATTCTGCATATTGAATTTAGACCCCTAATCATTTTATGTGTAATTATCATAGTTCAAGTTATCACGTGTCCAGCTGGAAGATGCCTTAGGCCTTTCAATAGCAGTTCTTAGGTTCGAAATGCCAAGGAGACACGCTAACCCCACCGGTGGGTGGGTGCATCGTGTGACTAATCGAGAAAGTTATCACATATCCACACACGTGGCCATGATATGTATTGTATCAGCTAATATGGCTGATTTATCTGGCATGTTGGAGTAGTGGATTTTTAAATTTAAAAAAAAAAAAAAATTGGAAAAATAGTACGTATATATATTTTGTATTTTAATTAAAAATCCTTATAGGTCTGATTTCATTCAAGGATTAAGTTAATAATACAATGCATTTTCATCTTTTCTTGTAAATTTTCTTTTATAAAATGAGTCAACCAAAATATTTCGTATTAGCCAATATTTAAAACTATGATGTTCATTGTGATTTTTTAGTAACGCTCTTTTAATATTCATGTCTAGAACATTTACTGGTGACCACCATTTAAAAATGTGGCGAGTTTTCATTAAATCCTTATGTTGATAAGTTTACCGGCCTAGTGTCACCTAAATATACATTGTGGGTCCCAACATATCCATCCCCCTAGCATGCACGTGTGCAGGGGTGGAGCCATTGTCAATTTGTTATCGCGAAGATTGGGACTTTCTCAAAATAGATCGAAAGGGGACATCTGTTGAGGCATGGAGAATGAAAAAAACAAGAAAAAGGAAGAATGAATAAAGAAGACCAGAAGAGAAAACAAGGCAAAATGCAGCAAGTAGTGCAAGAGACATGCACTCTACGTGGGCTGCATAAAGGAGAAGATTTTTACGCGGGCCATGTAAAGCTGCTATCTGATCACTGATGGTTTAAGCGAGATTTACCCCTTGGCCTATAAATATGTCCCTAGGGCTCCTCATTTGGCACTTTCTTCCGAAGTTTTTGAGTTTAAGAGCTCCTTCTTATGACCATAGAGGTACAAAGAGAGCCTTGTGCATCTCCTTCTCCACGGGTTGAACGCATCGAAAAAGAATGACGAGGAAACTATATCGAAATGGAGAATTAAATATCGAAGTTTGAGATTTGCCTGGGAGGTGCTTTACGTGACCCGGGTAAAGTCATCATGAAGACTATTTTAGCACATGTTCTCCTTTTGTTAAAGATGTCGGGAGCGTTCTAGCCTCCGCTTCCCTTTCAAAAGTGAAGAACATTGAAGATCAAGAATGTGTCAAAGATAGAAGATATAAGAAAAAGAATCTAGGCTCAAGGGCTTGTTCCTTTGTGTTGAGAAGACTCACCTTTTTCCTTTTGGTTAAGCATCCACTCAGTACAATCCCCAAAAGTGACAGAAATGATGGATGATACTAGCATTGTGGAGCACTTAAGAGTTATGTGGAGAATCAGGAGGGTTTTAGTGCCATATAAGACCCGCGTAATGACCTTAAGTTCGTTACATGGCCATATGATGAGCCTAGCCTTTGGCTGTGTGCTTCACTTAAAGAATGAACAAGCCTGGTCAGATTGACCTATCCCGTCTACACGGAGAAAGAACAACTTTGGCTAGGATGATCATTCAACCATTGTCGTGTCATTAGGACGGGATGAAGGAAGCATAGAGCGAAGCTATGCTGAAATTATTTTCTTAATGTATTACATTTTGTACAATGTACACTCTAATATTCCAGAATCAAGGGATGATGTATTAATGAAATGTATGAAGAATTCAATGAACATAATAAAATAAAATATGATGAATGCTTTTATATCTTTTTTGTCCAAGTATTAGAATGTGACTCTTGTTTTCCTTATGAACAAAAAGGCAATTTTGTTGTGCAAACATTGGCCTAGTGAGCTGCCACTTGATTAGCGTGGTAATGGGTAACATGCGTATTAGATCTTTGATAGATCTAAATTCAACTATCCTCGGTTGTCCACTTTCTTTCTTAATTAATGGTTTTGTGGCTTTCAGGTGCTTTCCTGGATTTTTTTTTTTTTTTTTGGAATGTAATTGAGTTAATCATTCTTGCAAGAGTAAAAAAGGTTGGTTTATGTGGATTTTTTTATCCCATAAGTACACTACAAGTGGTGTGCTCCAACTTTCGCTTGAAAATAAAATTGTACGTCAAGGTGGCAAGAATCCTCATCTCACACTTTACATTATTTAATAGAAGGCCATTCACGCCACGAGTGACTTGGTCAAGTCAAGCTTAGTCGTGTCAAGTCAACTGAGCGAATGTCTTGATGAGTCCGGAACTGGGAGTTAAGCTCTAGCTACATCAGTGCTTAGCCTGGCCCTTCTTGAAAGCAGTGCTTCTCAAACTAGGCTTTAACAGCACTTGGGTTGCATTGGTTGAACAGTGCTGGAGCTCCAGCTGGTTCTCTGTTATGCTCAATGGAGAGCCGTGTGGCTTCTTCAAGTCTTCTAGGGGCCTCCACCAAGGTGATCCCCTGTCGCCAGCCCTTTTCATTCTGGCTTCGGAAGTGCTAAGCAGAGGGCTAAAGAAGCTGACGGAGTCAGGACGCTGCCAGCCTTTCATCTCCAAACGAGGCTGCCCAATAGTGACGCACCTGTTATATGCGGACGATACTATCATATTCACTAACGGGGGATCAAGATCTGTATCCGCTACTAAGCTATTCCTAGACCAATTTCAGCAGGCCTCAGGTCAGAGAATCAACTTATCTAAAAGCGAATTCCACTGTTCAAGCAAGCTTCCTCCCTCTAGAATCAGGTCCATTCAAAACCAATCAGGTATTCAGAATGCTTCCAAAATCCTGAAGTACTTGGGTGTTCCTATTATCCATGGAAGAATTAGAAGGCTCCACTTCCAACCGCTATTGGACAGAGTGCAAGGCAAGAGCTCTGGATGGACAAGTAAATTCCTCAGTCAAGCAGCCAAAGTAGTCCAAATTAACCACGTGCTCAGCAGCATCCCCATTCACTCCATGGCTGCGACGGTGGTCCCCAATCAGGTTCTCTATGACCTGGAGAAGATGTTTGCAGATTTCTTTTGGGGTTGGGTGGAGGGGAGGAAAAAACAGCACTGGATCAGTTGGAAGTCCATGTCAGTGCCCAAATCAGAAGGAGGAATTGGTGTCAAGAGATTGAAAGAAGTTATGCAGAATTTGCGCCTGAAGATGGCTTGGAATGTTAGCAGCGACTCACGCAATTCAGTTTGAGGAGACTTCATCAGAGCTAAATATTTATCATCGGGAACCTCCTTTAACCATAGGCCGCTTTCGGCAGCCTCCCCGTTATGGAGAAGAATCGAGAAATTACTCCCGGTGATTTCTGAAAACTCCCTCTGGGTGGTGGGTAAAGGAGAATGTGGCCTGTGGACTGAAGATTGGACTGGATTGGGCCCTCTTGCCAGTAGAACCTCTCATCCTATTCCCCCTGCCTTGCTAAATCTTCAAGTTAAAGACATTCTCGGGCCTGAGGGTCTTCTTTCGAATTCTCCAGCTCTGTCCCTGCTTCCGGAGGAAGTGATATCAAATATCAGGGCGGGTGGTGTGTTCCTTCATCAGTCTGACGATGAGCGGGTGTGGCCATTTGAATCTTCGGGCGACTTCTCGGTTAGATCAGCGTGGGCCCTGGGCCGGCAGCCGTTGATCAGAAAAAGCTAGGCCAGGTGGGTGTGGCATGAAAAAATGCCTCCAAAGATTTCAGTTTTCGTTTGGAAGGTGATACATAAAGGTATTCCGGTCGACGCCAGAGTTCAGAGCAGAGGCATCTCCCTAGCTTCCAGATGTATTTGCTGTCATTCGCAGGTGAGTCCATCGCAGGTGAGTCCGTCATCTGAGACCATCGACCATCTGTTTGCCTCCAGTTTCCTTGCCAAGAGGGTGTGGGCCACGTTCAGCGATCTTTTCGATGTCCACTTCTTCGAAGCCCAATCGCTGATACTCAGGCTCCAGCAATGGTGGCATTCTGCCACAACTTCGGACAGTTTTCTGCTTCTTAGAGGCCTGCTGCCAAACATCATAATCTGGGAGATTTGGAAAGAGAGGAACAGATGCCTGCTTTGACGGGGTGAATGTCAACGTCGGTAGAGTCCTGGTGCATGTCCGAGTGTGGATACAGATCATCAGTTCAAACCTCCCCTCCCCTCGTAACACATCTCTATCCAAAATGTATGCCATCTGCTCTCTTCAGATCCGATTTCAGGAAGTCAACTGCTCCAGATTTGAGATGGTTAAGTGGACCAGGCCTGAGACCGGCTGGGTAAAGCTCAATGTTGATGGATCCTCTATTGGCAACCCGGACCAGATAGGCGGTGGTGGCGTTTGTAGAGACTCTAATGGCAATTTCGTCAGTGCTTTCTCCAGCGGATACGGCACGGGGACTAATTCCATTGCTGAAGTGAGAGCCTTGGTGGAAGGATTATCCTCCTGTGTGGAAGGCGGCCTCTCTAAAATAGTCATCGAAACAGACTCCCGATTTGTGGCAGACATGTTTGCTAACGGTTTCCCCCGTCCGTGGCAGATGAGGGTCTGGCTGGCCAAATTCGAAACCTTGAAAGCTATGGCAGATGTCAAAATAGTTCATGCCTTTAGAGAAGCAAACAAGGTCACAGATGGTTTGGCTAAGGTGGGCAGCACCTTTCAACGTTGCTACCCGCTTCTCTTCGGTCAGTGACCTTCCTCCTCTTATTATAGGCAATTTTGTGTTAGACAAAACGGGCTTGGGCTCCATTAGAAGGGATATAGGTCCCCTCTAGTTCTTTTCTTTTGTTTTCGGCCTTTGGGAGCTCACGATAGGTTGCCTCCGGGCTGTGTTCCGTGGTGCAACCCGAATCTGTATGCTCTGTAAATTCTCCTTGGCTCTTTTATAAAGAATTATTATAAAAAAAAAAAAAAAAAGAAAAAAGAAAAAAGCTCTAGCTACATCATGGCATGTCACAATGAGAATGCAGAGAAATGCTGGGTTCTGCTTAGCAACAGATGTGATCCATGCTGGTACACATGCAAGAACCCAACTTAAAATCTGAAAAGGAATTATGTAATAATAATTATTATTATTATTATTGCCTGGCCCATAAGTTAGGGGCCTACAGTAAAAAAGATATTACCCTTGTCACAAGGTGGCATGTCCACGCACCGGTTTTGGTACTTAGTAACTCACCATGCTTACATGGCGAGTACACTGTGTGGGTCCACCGTGATGGACGTGTCATTTTCCATGCCCTCCGTCTATTTTTCCAGCTCATTCTAAGGCATGAGCTCAAAAGTGAAGCATATCCAAAGCTTAAGTGAGCAATACCACGGAAAAAATTGATGTTTAATAATGAAGTCCACATTTGAAACCTTACTAGGCCCTATGGTGATGTTTATTTATCATCCAACCTGTTCATAAGTTCATTGAGACATGGATGAAGGGTAAAAAACAAATATCAACTTGATCCAAAACTTTTGTGGCTCGCAAGAAGTTTTCAATGGTAGGAGTTCAATTTCCACTATTTCTTATGGTGTGGTCCACTTGATTTTTAGACATGCATTGATAACAGAATTATGCCCTAAAATTAGCTACGAAAATGGATGGATGGTGTGGTTAAAATACATACATCACAGTGGGCCCCACAAGTTTACTCACCATTGAGTTACTACACAAAATGCGTTCCATGTTCACGGACGCCCATTGCGCAGTGAGTAAACTCTATGTGCCCAACTGCAATATGTGTCATTATCCACACCATCCTCGTAAGACAATGAGTCACATCCACCGTTGAAACCTTCTTGGGGCCACACTAATGTTTATTTGTCATTCAACTTGGTCATGAGGCCCGACAGATATGGATGAAGGAAAAACAAATATCAACTTGATCCAAAACTTCTTTTCTAAGCCTCCAAGAAGCTTTTACCGATAGGCATTCAATTCCCAGTGCTTCTCATAGTGTGATCTACTTGGGGCTTTGAATATGCTTCAATTTTGGGCTCATGCCCTAAAATGATCTAAAAACACTCAGTGGGCTCCATAGAATTTACAGGCCACGCTATATAGCATGGTGAGTTACTACACTCCGTTGATTGCATGCAACACCTTGTCTGCAGTTAGAAGCTAGGTGGGGCCCACCATGATACTTGTGAGAAATCCACCCAGTCGATCTGTTTCTAAAGCTCATGTTAACAAATGAGCCCAAAATGAGGGAGATCCAAAACTCATGTGACGGGCAGGAAAAAGTGTTATGGAAAAGCCTACCATTGAAACTTCCCTTGGTCCTCCATGATGTTTATGTGCCATCCAAACCATTCATATGGTCAATCCTACAAGGATTAATTGAAAATTAAAATATCATCCTAATCCAAAACTTCTGTGGCCCATGAATGTTTCAACGGTAGGCATTCAATCCTCACTCATTCCTATTGTGCAACCCACTTGAGCTCTGGATTTGCCTCATTTTTGAGGCTCATGTCCTAACATGATCTAGAAAAATGAATGGACGAGATCAATTTCTCACAAACATCACAGTGGACCCCTAGCTACAAACTTCCTATGAGGTAAGGGTGTCTATGACCCCAGATCCAGCAATGTGGGGGGATCATAACCATAGGGCCCACCTTAATGTATGTGTTGTATATCTATGTTGCATGCCTATCTGTTTTTCCAGCTTATTGAACAACATGGGTCTGAAATGGAAGCAGATCGCAATCTCAGGTCGACCCCACCAAAAGAGACAATGTTCATTGACCATTAAAAACTTCTGGCGAGCCACAAATGTTTTGGATCAAGCTAATATTGGGCCTGGGTTGGGTACTACCTGCACCAGCTCCAGTACCTAGCTGGAGATGGACGGTCCAGTCAGGAGCTTTGTGTGGTCCACTGTGATGTTTGTTTTATCTACTTGGTCCATCCATTTTTAAAAATCATTTTAGGTGATGAGCTAAAAAAGTAAAGCAGGTCTAGTGCTTAAGTGGACTACACTGCTTGGGGCCATAGAATTTTTGGATCAAAGCTGATATTTATGTTTTTCCATAGTTCATGTCTATGTGACCTTATGAATAGGTTGGACGGCAAGTAAACATCACAGTGGGCCCTAGCAAGGTTTCAATGGTGGGATTCATTGTCACCACTGTTTCCCGTGGAATGGTCTACTTGATCCTTTGATCCGTTTCTCTCTTCTTCTTTTCTTTTTCTTTCTTTTCTTTTCTTTTCTTTTTTCTTTTTTCTTTTCAGCTCGTGCACTAAACTAATCTTCCAAAATAGAAGGATGGTTTGGATAAAACTTGTATATGAGGATTGCTCCAGAGAGCCCTGAAAAGACTATCCATCTCTAGCTAGGTGCTAGTGGGGGTAGTACCCAATCAATGCCCGCCGATATTTGAGTTTTTCCTTCATTCAAAACCTGTGTGACCTTATAATTAGGTTGGATCGCAAATAAACATTATGGTGGACCATAGGAAGTTTTGAATGGTGGGCATTGAATGACCACTGTTTCATGTGATGTGGTCCACCTGAGATTTGGATCTGCTTCTTTTTTGGTGTCATGCTGAGCTGGCGAAATGCATAGACGGCATAGATACATAATGCATGAGACCGGATCCTCTATTGGTAGCAAAGCAGGGAATCCTTGCTTGCTGCCTTCTCATTGGTCCACATTACACTTGCATGACGTCAGTGTGACCAGGTTGCACCTGTGGTGTGATTAGATTGTACTGAGGATGTGACATGGTTGCAAACCTATAGTGATTATGTGGATCAATGAAATGGCAGCAAAGAGGAATTCATCCTCTGTTGGCTTCCAAGCGAGAAATCCCTGCTTGGAGCCTTTTCATTGGTCCACATCATCACATAATGTCATGCAGTGTGATGTGGACCAATTCCTGCTTGGAAGCTAACAGAGGATCCAAACTGAATGCATACATAAAGCGGGGGCCACGGTCGGAGCTAAGTCGCGACCGTACGGTGAGATGGCATACCCTTTAAAGAGGTCGTGGAAGCGTGATTCGGCAATTTCATCTGCCCATTCCAAGGCATCAAACCATTGATCTACTCCTACCATGTACCGAAGCGACGATGCGCTGTTCGCCCCCAAAGGAAGCCTCTTTAGACTTGAACACAGAATCACTTGGATCTCATGCAACGATGGCAACTCGAGCAAAGCTTCACCCTCGCAAAAGCTCCTTAGCTTTGGCATCTCCCGTAGATGTATCGTCTGTAGGCGAGGGAGTACTGAATTATCTACTGCTTCCCCATTGGGGATGATCACCTCCATTTGACTGCAGTCGTAGACTGAGAGCTCTTTCAGTTGTTGGAATGCTCGAGCTACCCTCCATGATAAGAGATTCTTGAAGCCATTGCAAGACGACACCTTAAAAAACTGAAGATTTTCAAATGCGGGAGGCAGTAGAGCTTTCACTAGGGAGGCCGGATCCCCATTCTCATCCGGGATTATCTTCTCCATTTTCTGGCAATCTTGAATCTTGAGCTTCTCTATTTTCGCGCTCTGTCGCAGACAGGACAGTAGAAACGATTCCGCCCAGTCACCGTAGAGTTTTAGGAATCTTAGATCCTCGAGCACAGGCGGCAACCCATCATCGAACAATTCCTCCCATATCTCCACTTCACCGAGTTCGGAATGTACCAGCTCTAGATGCTCGGATCTTTCCATCAGAACCTTGACCCAACTCGAAATGGGCTTCGATATATCAAGCCGCGTGCTTCTCATGGAAGTGTCACTGGATTCGTTGTTGGAGACGCTTATGCGGAATCTTGATACGTTTGTCCAAGAAAAGGGGATTTCCTGCGACAAGCATTCTGCATTTTTACATGGATGTACAGCGTCGTCAAGTGATCCAAGGACGCCACCTCTGCTAAGCTAGCATTACTTCCAGTCTTCCATTCCTTCAACCTCCCATTCGCTGAAACTGTTTCCCATGTACAATTCTTCCAAGCATTGCAGTCTCCGTATCACGTTTGCTGGTACTCTTTCCAGATATTTGGTATCCGATAGATCCAAGAGCTTTAGATTTGACAATCTACCTGCTTCTTCAGGTAATTCCCTGATTCCTGTTCTGCTTAGACATAGTATTTCAAGCTTCTCCATTTCTCCTAGTAGAGATAGATCATTTAAACGCCTGCATTCAGAGAGGAAAAGTGCTCGCAGGGTTGTCACGCATGGGAGGGACGAAATGCGTGTATCACTTAGATCTAGAACTACAAGGCTTTTCGTCCCTTGGAAAAAACTATCCGGGATTTTCTCCAGTGAATGGTTATTTTGGAGCAAGTAGGGTCAAGAGATTTGGACAATCTGGCTTCACCGTCAGCAGTGCTAATCTCATTGCCAATCAATGAAATCCTCTTAAACTCGTTTAAATTCTCCTTCCTGCTTGGCCAATCACTCGTATTCACAGCTGCTTTTACAAGGAATCCACTACCAATTCTTGATGCGATTGATCTAGCCACATCTCTGACAACATCATGCATTTTTGCATACCCTTCTTCATAGCCGTCCAACAACAAGCAACGAGCCTTAAGCTTGTCGATCAAGCTGTGCACTCTCTCCCTTGCTTCCTTCAGACTGTCCACGTCGTAAAAGAACTCTTCGCAGAATGCGTATCTCATCAACTTCTCTATCTCAATGTCAGAGCCTTTAGGGAATAGACAACAGAACAAAAAGCATGACTTGATCTCATCAGTTTCCAAGTAATCGTAGCTCAATTTCAGGCAGGAAAAAACCTTCTGATGTTCCTTTTCTATCGGAGTGCCTTTTCTCAGTCTCGTCAATGCATCAGCCCACACTATCTTGCCCTTGTTCTGCAATGCAGATCCCACTGTAGCAATTAGTAGAGGGACACCCCCGCATTCTTCGACGATGTCTCTCCCATAAGCATCCAAGATGGAAGAATCAACACTATCTTCTATCTTCCTCTTGAAGAGATTCCATGACTCTGCTTCTGATAGTACCTCGAGCTTGATCACTACTGTCTGGCTCCCATGCACATAGCATACATCTGCGTCTCGCGTGGTCAGAATGATTTTGCAACTCTTGCGATCACGTCCACATGGGACCCCAATCTCAACCAAGTCCAACTTCTCCCATACATCGTCGAGTACTACCAGTGTCTTGGTGCGCCGCAACCTCTCGAACAGTTCACCTTTTCTCTTCTTTTCGCTGTCTTTATTGAGCTTCAGGTCTAGCTGGCCTGCAATCTCGCTTCGGATCTTTGCCAAGTCTGGATTCTGAGCAACTTCCACAAATACAACGTCATCGTATAGTCTCATGTCTTTCACTTGTTTGGCTATATCTTTCATCAGGGTGGTCTTGCCTACTCCACCCATACCGTAGACCCCGATGGTCCCAATTGCTTCATCTTCCAGTGCCTTCATGATCTTTTCAACTGCTGCTTCTCTAGATGTGAAAGCTACATAATCCCCCTCGGCAAGCATGGAGTGTATGCTTGGAGGAGGAGGATCATATGACACACTGCTGAAATTTCTCCCACTACTTTGTAGCTCATTGACGGCGTTCTTCTTTTGTTTTGCTTCTTTACCCAAATGGTAGCGAGAGAAACAATTAGGATGCCACCCGCTGAAGCATCCCGCACTCCCTCGGACTCTATCTTCCAATCTCGTTACATCAGCTTCGACTTTTTGTACGCTTTTTAGCCACTCTTCCACTTCGACTCTGATCTTCTCTCCTCTCCTTCCAGCTGCTTCCACCTGCTCTTGCACATTATTTCTAATGATCCCCAAACTCTCAACTTCAGCTTTAAAGTTGTCGACGTTCCTCTTGTAGTGAACAAGATAATCAATGGGGTCCTTCACAAATTCAATTACATCCTTTCCAATTTGCCAAACAAGTCCAATGATCTCCGCGGCCATGGCGTTTTGGAGGGGAGCTGAAAAGGTGTGTAGCCATAAAATATCAATCCAATAACTCCAAGGCTTCGTACAATCCTAAATTTGGCAGGCACTATAATATATATATATATATATATATATATATATATATATATATATATATATATCTATATATATATATATATTATAGGTTAGTTCACACACCCCATTGTTAGTATACCCACCCACCCATGTTAGGCACATCACAATGTTAGCCACCCCCTCTATGCATGGGAATCGATGTCATGACCTCAGCGTTGAAACAAGGATATCTTCACTCAGTCCGCCACTTGAGCTATGGACCTGGGTGTAGGCCCTATGTACCCTCCACTTAGGATTGGCTAGTGACCCTGCCACTAGCCAATGGCTAGTGGTCGGTGCTCTATGGGCCCACTATGATGTATGTGTTTCATCCACGCCGAGAACATTTTATGATATAAGATCAAAACTTCGGTTAATGCAAATGTCAAGTGGACCACATCACAGGAACAGTGTTGAAAGAATACCTACCATTAAAAACTTCTTGGGGCCACAAAAGTTTTGGATCAAGCTGCTATTTATTTTTTCCCTTCATCCAATTCACTATGACATAATCAACAATTTGTATGTCAAATAAACATTACAGTGGGCTCTAGGAGGTTTTTAATGGTTGAAATTTAATCATTATTCTTTTCCTGTGGTGTAGTCTAGTTGAGATTTAGATCTACAAAAATTGATAAAATGATATGGAAAAATGGATGGACTGCGTGGATAAAACACATACATCATAGTACATCATAGTGGGGCCGACCACTAGCCCTATGCGGTTGCGTGGTGTGCCTCACACCACCAACCTGGATGGTGTGTTGATATCACCAAATTTTGCAGGCCCCACAATGATGTACATGTTATATCCAAACCATCTATCTATTTGGAAATATCACTTCAGAGCATGAGCTCTAACTTGAGGCAGTTGCAAAGCTCAGGTGGCCCACATCACAAAAAGCAGTGGGGACAAAGTTGTCCACTGGTGAAACTTTCCTAAGGCCCAACATGATGTTTATTTTCCATCTAACCTATTCATAAGGCAACACAGATGTGGATGAAGGGAAAAACCAAATGTCAATTTGATCCAAAACTTCTGCTCTCCTAAGAAGTTTTCAACCAATTTCAGTTTGATCCAACACTTCTGTGGCCTCTACGAAAGTTTTCAAGGAATATCAGTTTGATCCAAAACTTCTGTAGCCCCTGAGAAGTTTTCAACAGTGGGAATCATTGTCCCCACTGCTTTCTGTGGTGTGGTGGTCCACCTAAGCTTTGGATCTGCTTCAGTTTTGGACTCCTGCTCTAAAATGATGTCGCCAAATGAATGGACGGTGTGGATATAACACATACATCATGGTGAGGCCCACAGAATTTGGTGACACCACCTAGGTCAGTGGTGTGCAATCCGCTTCTGGGTTGTTTCTGTGACTTCAATAATTGCACTTATGCTAAGTAAACTCCACTTGAGGGCTGCAAATCTGACATGGAGGGAATGCACCAACCAAATCAGGATTAAGCTTAATCCCAATTTTGTGAGATCCCCTGACTAAACTGACCCTAAATAATGTTGGGAATTTTATATTATACATGGGGCCAATGTAGATCCATTTAAGATGGCCCAATATCATCTTGACGGGGTGATCATGGCCATTCAAACGAGGGCCTGCAAAATGGATGAATGACTATTTTTACTCTTACACTCCATTGTGCATGCCTTTTGTTGTAAGGCTGTGATTATTTCATCATGATTTTCTTATTATTTGCAGTCTACGATGGATCATCCAACAGCCGGTGTTGACCATCGGCGGGCAACCATAATAAGGCCATGAAAACATTCATGGAAAACCTTTGCGTACCTCCAGTGGGTTATGTACTGGGGTCATTTTCTCTAACATGGGGTAACGACTTGACATGCATGACATAAACCCGATTCATCAGGTGCATCGCCCCTTGTTTAGATCCGATCCCAAAAATCAGACTGCAGATTCAACACTCAGGTTGATCATCCATAAAGTTGTACATTAAAAAACTATAAATTCACAATGCAGGCCGGCCCACAAGAGTTTTACTGTGAGTTTTAGATCATCCCAGCAGGGAACATCAGATGAATGAATTGGATGGCTTATATATAAACACCTCGGTGTGCCCTTCACAAAACTAATGTGTGGGTGTCTAACCCCAACTTTTTGCTAAGGTGTGCCCTACCTCAGTCCTGTATGATCATGATGTTTGGCTCCAAGGTGAGTATTACGAAGGGTATATGATTGGAGGCCAGATCCAAGACTAAGACCTCAGTGTTGAAACGAGGTTATCTTCACTCAGTCTACCACTGTCCACAAAGGTGTGGGCGTTACTCGCAACATGCCTTGTTTGTTGGTCTCAATGAGACTTTAAATTGCCCCTATTTCCCCTGCTTAATTCGTTTATTACAGCTTTGCCCCTGAAATTTGTGGGGCCTTTAGAAAGTTCCAATGTGGCCCGCCTGCATTAACTTTGTTGATCTACCCTGTTCATCAGTTTTTTCCATCTCCTTTTATACCATTGGACAAAAAACAAGGCAGATTTGAGTAATAGGTGGGCTGTAGAAAGTGTCATTGAATGTCTACTGCTAAAATCATTATTCCGACTATTTCCTCTGGTGTGTTCCACTTGAGCTTTGGATATGCTTCACTTTTGGTCTACACCCCTAAGACAAGCTAAAAAACTAGATGGATGGCATGGATAAACCACATGCATTCACTATAGACTGCTGCCTGTTCGAAAGGATTACAGTGTAGGTCGGTGTGGACCGGTGTTGTTCGGTGTGAATCGATGTGGGCTTTGATTGGGTCTGGAGTCTTGATAAAACAATTACCCTTGGAATTGAATGTCTGAACTTGTGCATTATTGTAATCATGAATGTGTTGTTTCCTCTTGTACCAAAAGATGTATATACGTCGACTATGTACGACAATACAAAGCCATTGAGCATGCATTACATGCATCCATGGCAATCCTGCGCTGATTCCTAGAGGCACTCTCTAGATGACCGCATGCACACCTCATGCCTCGGGGGTCTCCCTAGAAGGTTTCCTGGTAGATTCATTGCCAAATTCCCATGTTTAGTGGAAGCCTACTCATGGTGTGGATGTAGAGTTTACCCATGCCTACCTACAGTAGATGTCTGACGGGAACAGGTTCAGGTTGGCAGATATCTAACCCAAGCAAGTGGACGATCATTCCACTTAACATGCACCTCATAGTATTTCTACATACAAGTGCGTACTAGCATACATATACGTTGGAGGATGTTATGATATCCTATATTGTGTTGTGTATAAACCATGATGGGTTCACTCACTAGCCTGGCCAGCTAACGTTATGGATTGACAACCGTACAAAGGCGATCGAGATAGGAAATTCAACGCAGGCATCAGAAAATGAGGCCCAGCTGGCTGAAGAATCACAGGATCATTGGCCATATTTAACAAAAGATGAATTAGCCGCGCTGGAATGATGAATTGCTCATGTGACTGACTGTTTAAGAAATTTAGTTTTCATTATAGATATTAATGTTTGACATTATTTATAAACATGTCATAATGAAAGGTATTTGATATTATAAGTTGAATAAGTTCCAAATGGGTGGACATAGTCATTTTTTCATTTAGTTATATGGTTGCGAATGTGATGATGGTAAGGAATATATGCAATGGTATGGATAAATGGATGATAATTTGTAACGCCCCGTAATTTTCAGCATTTATTTAAAATTTTATTTTATAAAATTTATCGACCGTTTACCTTATTTTAAAAATAGCGAGTCATCCATAGGAATTTTGTTAGACAAACATTTACAAAAGTTGCTCAAAATGATACCATGAACAACGTAAAAAGATTGATTTTGAAAGACATGTATTTTTCAGATAATTACGAAAATATCATTAGTTAAATTTAAGTTAAACTGACAATTTTAAGTATTATAGGTTCCTGAGATCATTTAGTCGCAAAACTTCATCCTAAACTTTTAGGCACATTTTAGTTGTACATCGAATTTCAGCCCCCCGATCATTGTGGAAATGCCCCAATACAAAATTGGGTCGTGGACGGCCCACGTGAACTCAGATCTATTCCATTTTTTCTGTCATTTCCATTTTTGTAACGCCTCAAATATACCTCATTTATTTTAAATTTTTTTAAATTTATTTCTAATATTTTTTTATTAAATACCGACGGTTAATATTGAAATTCGAATAACGAGACATCCATAAGAAATTATGTAAAGTACTCTCTATTAAAGTTGCTTAGAATGACTCCATTAACAGCGTAGAAGGGTTAGATTTCGCAAAACTCGAAGATTTACGATAATTACGAAAATGTCATTGGTTAAACTTAAGTTAACCTGTCGTTTTTAAATATGCTAGTTTCCAGCGATTATTGAGACGCAAAACTTTAAACATAAGCGTTTGGGCACATTTCAACTATACACGTTGAATTTCAGCCCTCCGATCATCCTACAAATAGGTAAATCAGAAATCGGTATATAAGTTGGCCATCCGATCTCGAATCTGGCCAATTTTTTATGTCAACACTTAAAATGATAGGGGCCACTTATTGAATGGAGTGGATTTTACACGTACATTATGATGGGACCCACGTGCGCTGGACGCATGGTGGACATGCGGTCAAACACACTTTGACCGTGTGTCGCACGATGCCAGCTAGCGCGTCCAACAACGCACTGACGCTGGACTTCCACTGCCCTAACATCGTCCATCCGGTGGGCCCCTCTTCGATGACCTGAACTCATCTAAAATCCTCACCCATCAAAAATCTTTTTGTTTCACCAAGAATCCAAGCCGATCTCTCCTTCCTTCTCAACCCTTAAAAACTTAGAACTTCCAATTCGGGAACCCTATTCTCATGGGAACTTAGGGAAGCTTCTAGATGATTCTAAGGATCCCTTCTAGCTAATCAACGTAGATAATCACCTCAAAAACGGAAGTTTTTTCTACCTTGTGTAGAAATTCTCTAGAACCTTCTCTTGCGCTAGAAATCTATCTAACGGCTATGGAGCCTCATTTTGTAGACCCTACCTGCCTATTTAGACCAATACAAACCCATCATAGGTGTCAAATTGTTAAATAAACCGTCTGTTTGCAACTTTCCATTCTCGTTCCCTCTCTTTCCTCAAAACTTCATGCCAGTCGTTCAATCATGTGTGGGCCTCATTCCTAAATCTACAACGTCCATTTTGTGGCCCATATCCATCATAACACACATCCAAGAGCTCATTTCAAATCATTGAGTGTACGCTTTCTAAACCGGGCCGGAACTTTCCAAAATCTCTCTTACAACCTCAACCGTTCATGTATAACTTGAGTAGCTTACTAAAACCCTAGAATCCGACCCTACCTACTATAAATAGGGCCTCTCCTAGCTAGAGGTGACCCTCATCTACGAATTTAAGAGAGAGGGGGAGAGAGAGAGAGAGAGAGAGAAGAAGAAGAAGAAGAAGAAGAAAAAGGAAAAAGAGAAAGAGAGAAAAGAGAAGAGAGAGAGAGAGAGAGAGAGAGAGAGAGAGAGAGAATGAGTGTCCTTTTGCTATTCTTTCATTAATCATATATCTCTAATAGGCCGAAGATCAAAAGGTGATCGAACTCCTTTAAGATTGGGTTAATAATCTCATGTTTTGAAAGTTGATAATTCTTATATGTTTTTGTTTACATGTCTTTCTTTGTTCTCTCCTTGGTAAGTCATATATGAATGCTTTTAGATATCCTATTCCCATCTCATAGGACGTTTATTGGACTTAGAGAACCAACAAGGAATGGAATGTTTGTTGCACATATGAGATTTGTATAACTATCTTTAAGGAGACTACCTTTCATTCCATATTGTATAATGAATAGTTGTTATTGTCGAATGGAGATCCTTATTATGATGTATTCCTTTTATATATGTTGTGGATGGACCCTAATTTGTGGTGATGAATATCAGAATACACAATTAAAAGGTGGCCCTAACCTGAGACGGTGCTTTTTAGCTTGTTCGGTTAAGTGGCCACCCTGATCTGTAGTGGTGGTATCAGATCGTCCGATTAAGTGGTTGTTAAATCCATTTATGATTATTATTATTATTATTATTATTATTATTATTATTATTATTATTATTATTATTCCTTAAGTTATTAAGGATCTCCATAAGGCTATAGATGAGCATGGGTTGTTATGAACCTTAGTAGCACGGGCCGTCATCCTGGGATGTGATGTGTCAGTTATGACTGTTTTGATGAGTGACGAACCATGAGGAAGGTTGTGGTGGTACCAAAGATTGGTTGTACGTTAATTGGCTTTGTGTAAATTGATAATGATAATAAAAATGATTAACTCATGCATGCACGTGGCTCCATGTGGGTGTACAGAATTGAAAATAGGCTAGAGCATCCTACTTCTCCCGTACACTATCGCGTGTAGATTTGGGCTATGAGTGTCCCGTTTCTCACGTGATCAAGCAAAACTATAGGCTTGCGTATCCCAAAACCCATAGCGGCATGTCTAAGGATTCTCACGCTGGGTCATGCATATCATGCAATGCATTAAGAAAGATTAATGGATGTTTTGTTATAATTTTTGTGCGATTATTATTCTAACCTTAAAATAGTTCTTCACTATACCGCTTTTGACGGTTTATTTTGTGGAAAACTATATAGAACAAGCAGGTGACGATCCTCAGAAACTCGAATCTCAAGACGATGAATATGAAGGTTCGTGGGAGTAAATGGTGGAAGATGAGGCCAATGCGGCCTAAATTTTCTAATATTAGTTAATTGTTGTTATTTCATGATTATGTAATAAGTCCCATTAGATGGACATGAGTCGAGAGTTTTTGGATGATTGGTATAGTAGATATGACTATGTTATTTGGTTTGATTTATTTGGTTAAGTATGCTTCCACCATTCTATTTTACGTCTTATATGAACGTGAATAGTAGATTAGATTAATTAATCTTGAGAATTCAGCCATCATGATGTACACAGGAACCAAAATCTCAGGGTGTTACATTTTTCCACGTGGCCAACCTGGTGGACGGAGTAGATTTCTCACATCCATCGTAGTGGGACCCACGTGCATAACGTGCATAAAATTTGTTCGGTCAAACGCACGTTTGACCGTGTGATGACAAACCCAAAGGCGGAAACTGCCTCCTCCACCGTTGTCCGTCCGCTGGCCTCTTCACTGGCCACCATGTGTGCCACTTTTCATCGATTTGAACCGCCCATTGTGTTCATAGCTATCAAAACCTACTCCTATGAAACGGTTTTAATTTTCGTCAAGCATCCACTCTGATCCAAATTTGCTATCAAACCCTTGATTTTTAAGATTTTTCAATCCGGATTTCTCTTCTCATGGGAAGCTGGGGAACCTTCTAAAGGATCGTGAGGATCCTTCATGGCTAACCAATGTGGCAAATCCTATTGAAAACGGAAATGCCTATCATCTTAGAGAATCATTCTCTAAATCCTTCTCTTGGGTAAGAAACCTATCAAATGGCCGTAAAGCTTGGATTTGTGGACGTCGCATGCCTAAATGGACCCATCTAAACCCTCCAGTGGTGTCCGATCGTCCGATGAACCTATCGTTCAAAAGTTGTTATTTTCATTCTTTCTTTCCTTATTTTGCACCAGGACCATTCGTCCGTGTGTGGGCCCCATTTCAGAAGCCATCACGTCCATCTTATAGCCCATACATGGCTTATCACATGTACGAAATCTCTCCTCCATCCATCATGCACATGCTTTCCAAATCAAGCCCAAAATACCATTTCAATCTCTTCTTATTGTATCCGCACATGGGCAGCCTTGTATAACCTCTCCAAACCTTAGAATCTGACCCCTCTTGTCTATTTTAAGCCTCTCCAACAAGAGGAAGTCTCATGCACGAATTAGAGAGAGAGAGAGAGAGAGAGAGAGAGAGCTCCTTTCATTCTCCAACGGTTCGATCATCCTTTTCACCCTCCAACAAGATCTGAAGGTGAGGATTACTCCCTTCAAGCCAAACATGAATATAAGTGTATTTCTTTACCTAGATTTTCTTTGTCATCTATTAAACTATTTTTGGTTCAAATGTATGATCCATGTTAGACCATAATTATGATTGGATTTACGCTGAAATAATGATTCTAAAATGTTATAATTTCATGCTTAATTGATCATGTGTAGAAGCATATGTATTTTCATGTTCTCATAAGAACTGTACGTAGATTTTAGATTTTTGTGTTAAGGATGATAATGATATTCATCTTCTCGTATGTATCGTATGGTTGAGCATTATCATGTGAAGACTAAGCTTGTACACACCCTTGTCCCCATGTTGATAAGATCAATGGTTGTATAGAGATAGGCCCGTGAAAGGTGCCCATGTTAGAAGGATGATCTTCGCATAACCATGTTTGTGTGTTGGATGTTGCCAAGGGATCCTTGTGGTCATATGATGTTTGAGATGGATCCATATTGCTATGTGTGTATATTTTGCATCGTTGGAAGACAACGGCTATCTTGGGAACATGATTGGATTGTAAAAAGGGATAAGGAATGGACATTGATGGCATATGAGATCTCATGAGTCGAGGTTGGTGTTATGGACACTAAGCCCGAGCTGTTGGCTTATGCTGGGTTGCTTGCGACTCCCCATAGTAACCATTGAATTGTATTTAAAATAGTTGTATGTGAAAACGTTCACACTTAAATAAAAGTGAAACAAAAGTCATGCATACACTAGAGCTCGACTTGGTGGGCCAACCCCTTTGGGTGTCACGGAGGAAGCGTATTAGGGGTTTCTCAGCTTCTTACAGTGCGCTATCTAGTGGAAGTGTATTGAAGGTTTCCCGCTTCCATTAGTTGGGTTATTTTCCCTCTGGTGACTAGTGGCTAGCATGAAGTGTATTGGGGGTGTCCCGCTTCATGAGTTATGATTCTAGCCAGTGCCTCAGCTAGACCATGCATCTCATGGAGCGCATTAATAAGAATTTTCCTTGGATGTTTTGATTTGATTAACGATATTATTCTGCTTGCGTTACTCTGAATTATGTTCGTTATTATTCCTGACTGTCTTGGAGGAATATTCCTAATTATGGTAGCAATTAACGTTATCCAAATATAATTTAGATGATACAGATGAAGATCCAGGTGTTGAACTCAAACATCAGGGAGAAGAGTACGAGGGTTCGTATCTCACAGATGGCAGTTGACTGAATCTGTAGAGGCTTAGTCGATGATTTTACTATTTATTGCTCTGTGAGTAGTTTGGACATATTTATGAGAATTTGTAATAAGTCTTCCAAGTGAAGACATGGATGGATATTTGATTTGATTAGTGTGGATTGATTTTCTTTATAAAGTTGATAGTGAGGATTATAGTTAGTATGATGGAATAAGATGAATTTTGTTTCCGCCATTGTGCTTGAATACCTTATTAGTTTATTATCAAATATTGAAGAAATTTATTCTATAAATCACTTGAGAATTTGATCAGTCGTGTCATACACGAGAGTCGAAAATCTCAGGTCGAGCTTTCGAGCTGGCTTGGTTTGTGCCAGCTCTAGTCACAAGCAAATTCGCTTCCCTATTTTATACGGAAATGGATTACAGTGGTGTGCCACACCACACCTACCTCCCTCTTGTGCTAACGTCACCAAGTTTTGTGACCCCACCATGATGTATGTGTTATATCCACACTGTACATCCATTTGACTGATATCATTCTAAGGCATTTTCCAAACAATGAGACAGATATGAAGCTCAGGTAGACCACGCTGCAGAAAGCAAGTGGGGATTGAATGTGTACCATTGAAAACTTCTTAGGTGCTTAAAAAGTTTTAGCGAATCTGATGTTTGTTTTTTCCATCCATCCAGGTCCATGTGATCTCATGAACACGTTGGATGAAAAATAAACATCATGGTGGGCCCTAGGAAGGTTTCAACGGTGGGAATCATTGTCCCCACTGCTTTCTATGGTGTGGTCCACTTAAGCTTTGGATATGTCTTATTTTTGTGCTCATAACCTAAAATGATATTACCAAATGGATGGACTGGTAAGGATATAACACATACACATAACTTGGTGACATTAGCATACTAGGAAGGTAGGTGGTGTGACATATCACGCAATCCACTTCCAGTTTTACACAAGAGTGGATTAGGTGAGAGATCATGGACTCACCCAAGACGGTGCGGCCCTTACCTGCGGGGTCCACCTTGATGTATTTATTCTGTATCCACTCCATCCGCTTTTTCATACTATTTTAGGAAATTATCCCGAAAATGAAGCACATCCAATTATCAGGTGGACCATACCATAGGAAATACTAGTGATTGACCATTAACGGGCCACAAAAGTTTTGGATCAAGCTAATATTTTTTTTTTTTCCTTCATCCAAGCTTATGTGACCTTGTCAACAGATTGGATGGCAAATAAACACTATCCAAAACATTTAAAAGCGCACCTAAGAAGTCACAAAAGTTTTGGATCAAGCTGATATTTAATTTATTTTTTTTTTCCCTTCATCTAGGCTTATGTGACCTTGTCAACATATTGGATGGCAAATAAACAATACCGAAACGTTAAAGTGGGCCTAAGAAGTTTTTAATTGTTTAACATTCAATCGCCATTGTTTCCTATGGTATGGTCCACCTGATGATTAGATTTGCTTCAATTTCAGGATAATACCCTAAAATGATTTGGAAAAACAAAGGGATGGATTGAATATAGAATACATATATCAAGTTTGGCCCCATTGTAAGGGACGCACTGTCTTGGGTGATGTAGGGGTCTCACCTAGAGGTGGGCAATGATCTGGGCCGAGCCGAGTTAACCCTAGTTTGGTTTGGCTTGTTTTTGTGCCACCTCAGTTTGTGGATCGGCTTGGTTTGGATTTCGGGCCGACCGATGCGGCCCAAGTTTGGTTTGCTGCAGAAAAATCTAGTTCAAGTTGGGATTGGTTTGGTCGAAAATTTCAAACCGAGCTGGGCCGAGCCAAGTTCAAACATGAGGTGGCTCTTTTTTTTGCTTGTTTATTTAAATAGAAAAAAATTTAGAGAGTTAAAAAAAAAAAAAAGTACAAACGTATCTTACTATATAATGTTTAACATCCTCCAAAGGAGTGCAGCTTCAAAATAGACATGTAAGAGCATTTTCCAAACAAAAGTACACCAGCATAACTTTTTCAAGTGCAGGGAAACAG
The DNA here is from genome assembly GCA_003013855.2 of Liriodendron chinense. Lineage (NCBI taxonomy): Eukaryota > Viridiplantae > Streptophyta > Magnoliopsida > Magnoliales > Magnoliaceae > Liriodendron > Liriodendron chinense. Next base: position 2,232,673 of record PVNU02002353.1, read on the forward strand.
TGTGCATTCATGTATATGTACTATGTATTATCTATGTCATCATGTATATACATGAAACAGTGTCCATCTATTTTACATATCATTTTAGGACATGATCCCAAAATGGATGCATATCCAAAGCTCAAGTGGATCACACCAGAGGAAACAGTGTGCTTACAATCTATGAGCTGAATCAAACCGAGCTTAATCAAATCAAGCTTCGAACCGAGCCAAGCTGGTACTACCCTAGTTTGAGCTTGGTTTGTTTTTTCAAACCAGCTTGACTCCTAGGCTTGCTTTGGTTTGAACTTCCATTCGTACCAATGCAAGCTGAGCTTTTTCAAACCAATCTGAGCCGAGCTTTCGAGCTCTCACCTAATTGGATACCATCCTGAGAAACAAGATGGCCTATCCGCACTCTTACACGGGAAGTTAGGTTAGGTCCACCTTTTGTTTTCTCCATGATCCACACTGTCCATTAGAACATGTAGATTATACTACGAAAGATATACAACAACCAGGCTGATTAAATGATGATGTGTACTACATTATCTATATTTGTTTTAATGGTCCAAAGATAATCAAGTGTTGATACTTCCTAAGGCCCACATGCTACACAGATTCATCTCATTTTTTCGGCCGATAGACAAAAAGGACTCGAGATAATCTCTCATGTTAATGAAGGTGGGCCCGATTTGAACCTTGTAAAGGCTAACCCAATTGATGGGGTAAGAGACGTAAATACACAACTATAAAAGGGCAAATAGCATGCGTGTAAGGTTCGATGGCGAGTATCCTTCCTATTTCCATTTTAACAACAATACCCTTGTGAAACCGATCAGTGGTTGGGATGATTCGGCCTCTGGCATGGCCCACATGAAATCTGCTTTGGAATGATTTTTTGGCATAGACGAGAACAACAATAGACGCATGAGATGGACTGATTTGAGCAGCTGAATAAACCAAGACAAGACACATACACCCATTATACAGTAAGCTTATCCTACAGGCACTTCAGTGGATCCGGCTTCATATGATTGATGGAGTGGATCTCATGAAAATGTCATCTAATCTCACCATGTCAGGCCCTTAGGCCTTACCCTGTAGGGTGAGGGCCCAGCCTCACCTAATCTGATCCCTTAGATTAAACGAGTTATTTTCTATTAATGATGAAATTCACTATGATGCGATTGCCCTTTCAACAAATCAGGATTTACTAGTAGACCAATGACATGACCCAAAGTTAGACCAATCCACCGATTTAGTTGTTTGCAACCATTTTTGGTACATCCACACGGACCAATGAGATGTCACCGTGTGTTGGTAATACACGCTTAATATATAATAGACGAAATCTTACTCGCACTTCGAGGATATCTTTTCCCCGCCTCATTCAGCGGTACGCCACCTACCAAAAGCAAAATGGTGTAGAACCATGTGTAGGGCTGTCAATGAACCGAGTTGGCCCGACGGGCTTTCAAGCCTGGCCTGCCTTGGGCTGGGCTTGAACTAGAGTATCCGGCCCGCGGGTTAGGTTTGGGCCTAAAGTATAAGCCCTTTTTCAAATGGGCTGAACTTGGAATAGGTTGTTCAAAAGCCTGACAACCCGGCCCGACCTGAATACATTTTTTAATTTAAAAACTTAAATTTTACAAACATGTTTCCTAAAAATCAATCTTCCTCTTAAAACTCCTTTTATTCTCTAATATTGATGATTTTTTTTTCATATATGAAAAAGCGTGGGATTAAAGGATAATTTCTCTCTATGTGAAAGATCGGGATAGGACTAGGGCCGGGTTTGGGCCAGATCTTGCATTTGTATCTTGGGTCGGGCTTGGGCTAGACTATTGTGGCCCGTCACGAGTCCGCGTCGGATTTGGGCATATGTTGAGAGAGGCGGGCCGGGCTTGGACAGAGCTCGGCCTGGCCCTAACCCGGCCCATTGACACCCCTAACCGTGTGCATGTCTATAGATAAGACACAAAAACAAATAACACATAGCCCTAATATGTATGGCACGTGTAACTAAAGCAACGTGCTTGATAGGGCTATAACCGCTGAGTCAGGGATCTTATCACAAATTCGGATATACTTTACAAGGTTATCTCACACAATCCTTCTGAAATGAGAGATCCTTCCAACAACGATCGATGCTCCCACAGTGATTACGAAGGTTCGAAAAGCCGGATTCATATCAGAATGGATGGGAACTAGGGGTATCATGTAAAATTGCGGGTATTGCACTAATACCACGAATCTTAGAAGCTTAGAATAATGGCTAGGTCCTAGAGGGGGTTAATAGAACCTTTTAAAATTATTTAATAATTAATTCAATTAAGCCACAAGGTGAAGTGGGTCTAAAATCATAAACCTATAAAATATACAATTATATGTGTAAAGTAGTCTAAGATGTGAGATAGAAATATCAAGTATGTACGCATTAAACTAAACACCTAGCATACAATCTATTATGCATCCATATAAATGAAAGAATTAAATCACAAACATAAATAGAAAGGCATCATCACTCACAAACACAACACGATATGGTTCAGCTACTTGCCTATCCTCTTGAATGACGAACTCAAACTCGAGCTTTCTAGATTTCACTATCTCACATGGTTTTTAATAAGTTCTCCACTAACCTTTATAATTCTACACAAGGACCCACGCACACACCCATCAGTGGCCTACACAAGGTCTTACTCAATTATTCCTACACAAGAACTAATCCACGTACACATTCGTCGGTGGCCTACACAAGGACTTACATGTACACACTCATTGATGGCCTATACAAGGACCTACACATTTACACATGTCGGTGGCCTACACAAGGACTTACATGTACACACCCATTGGTGGCCTATACAAGGACTTGCACATTTACACATGTCGATGGCCTACACAAGGACCTACCACATACACACCCATTGATGGCCTACACAAAGACTTAATAGAGTTTGGGTGTCAAACTCTCGAACGGTTTTACACAAGAACCAAACAGATACATACCCACCAGTGGCCTACACAAGAACTTTGACTTCAAATAAATGGACTCTAAACAAAAACTCTTATAAGTTTAAATGAGCCCATTATAGCACAAGTCTTAAGATGCTTCTTTAATCTTGAATTGACTTCTCTTTAATTCCCCCAATCTTTGAAGTGAATCTTCTTCAACTCTTACGATCGGCTACCTTGCGATGATCTTCCTATTGAGAGTGTCAAGGTAATGGGAGAGTGGGATGGTAGTCAAATCTCCTACAACAAATGGAGATTGACCTAGATGGGCATTCTAGAGGATGATAGACAAAGGATTTTCTTATAGAATCAATGTCTAACCTATAGAGAATGTAAGAGGACCTGTACATCTTTAATTAGAGCTTGGAATGCTCCTATAGAATTATGAATCATAAGGAAGATTACACAAACACGATGGATTAGAGCTTAGAAGAGGAAAATAAGAATTATATGCATATAAGCTCAAAACCCATAAAATAAAAATAAAAAAAACCCATAGCATTTGCAAAGGTCTGAATGCCCAATTTATAGAAGAAGTACTCCAATGGATCTATAATGGCTAGTCATCAATTCGATCAATGATTCTGTTGATTCAATCGGCTCAAATCGATGACACTATCGATTTGATCGACAGGTTGAATTTCTATTGTTTTGGTCATTGGACACTTTTGGGCACTTTCAATCGAATCAATGTGAGTTGTCAATCGCATTGACTTGAATCAACTCGAATCGATAAAGTGTCGATTCAATCAACAGACCTCTGATTTCTGCTAATTTTGGTTTCTAACCATCAATGGCTCTAAACCTCTATAAGCCTAGTTGAACTTGTTCAAATTAAACTCTAAGGCTTGTGATGATGAATCAAGTGTTTTCCTATTAATATGTATCATCTAGAGATAGATTGTTTTGGCATTAAAGGGGTTTAGGGCTAGGTTCACCAAGGCAACACAATTTACCTGAATCTTCACATCTTAATGTTACAAGCCTTCAAGTCTTCGAACTTCTTTGTCTTCCAATGGGGCTCAACCGACTCAAGACATACAGATATATGTTATTAACAAACCAAGGCACTTATATCGTGATGGATCAGTGTCGAGTGAGACTGATCCTATAAGATCTACAGATATTTGCGGTCACGATAGCAGGAGATCTGAAAACAATTTCTGATCTACGAAGATCTCTATGGCCAAGCTGGGATGATCAGAGAACAATTGAGTGTTATGATCCCTAAGGATCCTGGACCGGTAAGGAAACCCAGCAAGGTTTTTCCACCTCCCAAAGTTACAAAAGGAGCATGTGACGAAGAGCTCCAGGACCATGTTAAACACAATCAATCTACACAGTGTAACGCTGCGTTTATTTTAGTTTTTTAGTTCCTCCATTTTTGTCCAACCATGCTGCAGAATGTCCGGAGTTTATGTAGCTTTAGATCACTATCGTCCAGCACCATCGCTGTAGTACTTTTAGGAGTAATATAAATATCAACGACCTACCGTGGTTGGATCTCAATCAACTATAGCCCTTACTTAGAAGATCAAACTCTAGTCACATCCTGTTAGTCAATTGGCCTCGATCGTTTGTCCAGCCAGGCGATCACAAGTATTTATCTTTTGTTTATCTCTCTACTTTATTTTGCTTATCTACTAATTGTACTAAGCTCCTAAAATTGCAATTTTTTAGTCTTTAGTCTTAAATCTATGGTCCGTCTTTGTTCTATTGAGAAATACAAAGCCTGCTATCATTGGTAAAAGAAAAGTCCTTAATGCAAAGAAAAAAGAATCCATTCAAAAGATTAACCCCAACCCTTTAAAATCTCCTAATAAATGCAACCGTCGATGGTTGAGAGGACGACCAATTCCACGAGTTCAATCTTACTCAGTATGTCTCAGAACGGGCAGCAACAACGTTCAATCAAACTTGAGTCGATATGACTTAGCACGCCTCACTACCTAATCACACACGTTAATCAAATATAGGCCCTCATTAACACGTGTGACCTCATGTTTGATTGAATAGCGCAAACATATTCTTTTAGCACGCTTTGCAGGACCTAGTGTGCTATCTTTAGTATTTCTCAATAAAATATCTCCTAAATACAAAAAAAAAAAAAAAAAAAAAAAAAAAAGTTAGTTTTATATTCTTGACGTTACAGAAGATTCGCAAGACGAGGGTTAGCAGTTCAAACCCATTGACATGGACACAGGATCCTCATCTCAACTAGCCCTTGGAGAGTTTGTCATGCACTTCCTTCAGATGCAGGAATACTTATGGCAAACCGCAGAGGGTACCAAGTCACAAGTAAAGACGTTCGAGAGAGCAGTCAAGAGTGAGACTTTTGACAAATGTAAATATCCAGTCTGACCCTAGTCTCCTAGTGGAACTAGAACGGCTGGCAGAGCTCCCCAAAAGGGCCAGCTGAATTGAAATCCAAGCCGTCCTGTACCACCGCCACCAATGGCAAGGAGAAACGGCCAACCATACGGCCAAATAAAGTACATCGACCCCAGAACCCTTATATACCAGGGGGCAATTCTCGGCCGGCATCAATAACCTCGAGGGGAAACCGGCCGCCCAGCCGATGCCATGTAACTAGTATCCAACGGCCGAGTACCAAGGGGGTAACCTCTGATTAGCCCGGCCGTTCAGTAAGGCTACTAGAGAGCTGAGACACCCACGGGGCAGCCTCTAGTCCCACCTCCTCCAGCGGCCGTTAACCACACAGCCGAGCAAAGACCATACCCTACGCAGCCATAATGACCGCTTAGCCGAGACAACATCATAGTACTCATTTAGGAGTACGGTGTCCAACCAAATGTACGGTGAATTGCCCAACTGATCTATAGGAAACCTTATCCTGACTGGGTTGATCAATATTTTGAATTGCTCAAAGAATCCAAGTTCTCGGAGTCCACCCTTTTTTGGAGAAGGAGATACCTCTACGATCAAGCACATCGACCATTTCACCATGCACTGTGGTGAAGCATACCATCATGATTTTTTAAAAGTGGGGTTGTTTGGTAACTCCATAACGGGAGCAGCTTTTACTTAGTACATAAACCTCCCGACCAATTCGATCTAAACTTGGCATGAGATGGAAGAGAGATTTCACGTGCAGTTCCACGGAATCGAGCCTGAGGTTTCTATGGCCAATCAGTTCATTGCCCGGTTCAAGGGTGCCAAAAACTGTTATCCTATGATCCTTCCTAAGGCCGAGTTCATCAGACTCACCCTAAACGGCACGGACTTCGAGCTTCACAAGAAGTTAGAGGGCATGTACTTTGGGGACATGTTGGAATTGTCAAACAGGGCCACTCGATACGAATGAACCCAAACTATGAGGTAGCCATGGTGGAAGTAATCCCCACACAGCCAGCCGAAGTCCATGACCTCATCTATGAGGTGGCTGCGGCAAAAGTAATTGGCACCCGGCCATACAAATGTCCAGCCTTGAAACACCTCGAGAGTAAAACCTCAATCGGCATCAACCCCAAGAACGGTACCCTTAATTGAGTAATCGAGGCAATGCTCTTTCAATATATCCAAAGTTAAGGAGATTTTTTACATCCTTTTGGAGGTCAAATTTATTAAACTCCCAGCTATCAGAAGATTCCATCTGCCGAGTTAAAAAAAGAGATCCACACAAGTGGTACAGTACTTAATCTCATTCTATTAAAACTGTGTCATTTTTAGGATCATTATTTAGGAGAAAATTAACAAATGCCTTCTCAAATTTTCTAGTAAAGAAGCATGGGTGCACCGGAATCCTTTCCCAAAGACCACGTCCGCAGAAGTGAGATTTTCATTTGGAAGTTTTTTAGACTTAAATGGAAATCGATTGGACTGTCCAAGTAATCTAGTGAAAATAGGGAGGAAAGAGCATGTCTACGTACCTTTCAAAAAAAATAATCCGAACACCGAGCGCAGCAGTTGCAGTGATTCTGAACGGATACAGCGTAGCCATTTGTAGTTGGAGCCTCTCTCTCTTTCTCTTAACGTGGGAACAAGCAAGGAATCACCTTTTCTTGTGTGAGGTGAGTTGAAACCTCTCTCTCTCTCATTGTTGAAACAAGGGAGGAATCAACTTTTCTTATGTGATGTGAGTTGGAACCTCTCTGTCTCTTAATATGGAAAGCCCTTTATCTCTCTCAATGCGGAAATAAGCAAGGAATCACCGTTTCTTATGTGATGGGAGTGGAACCTCTCTCTCTCTCTCTCAATGCGGAAATCCCTCCCAATCCCATCCCCCTCAATATGGAAAGCTATTTCACGTTGGAACCTCTCCCTCTCAAGGGGGAAACGAGCAAAGAATCACCTTTTCTTCATGTAATGTTGAGTCCGAAAAAGTAAGTAGAAAACATTGCAGCCATTTGGACTGAATCCTGCACAGCACACGAGTCTTTGGGGCCTACCGTATTGTAGATGTAAAATCTAATCCTTCTATCAAGTTCTATTATTGATGTTAAGCCAAAAGGCCAAAATCAGCTAGATCCACAGCTCAGATGGGCACACCATGAGGAAAAATGGGGATGGGGATGGGGATGGGGATGGGCGCGGATTGGGTACTACCCCTACCACGGTCATGTCAGAGGATCTATGGGGGGTCACCATTATATATATGTTTTATCCAGGCCGTCCATCCATTTTGATAGATATTTTAGGGAATAAATCCAAAAAGGAGGTAGATTGAATGCTCCAGTAGACCACACCAAAAGAAGCAGTGGTGATTGATAGCTTACCATTGAAAACTTACTGGGGCCACAGAAGTTTTGAATCAAGCTTATATTTATGTCTTCCCTTCGTACAGGTTGGATGGCAAATAAACATCATGGTGGGTCCTAGGAAGTTTTCAACAGTAGGAATTCAATCTCCACCTTGGGGTGTGGTCCACAATATGCTTCCTTTTTGGGCTCATGTCCTAAAATGATCTGTCAAAATCGATGGACCGATGGGGATGCTGACTATAGATTTGTCTATGGGGCCACCGTGGCGTGTACCTTTCATAAAACCGGTTAATCAGGCATGACTCACCGGCATAGATTAGCCGGTTGGATCTGCTTTGAGACGCTTGATTAATGAGTTCGGTGGCATATTCACAGCATGGTGAACCCACATTTCATATGAAGCTTCCCATAGTGGCCATCTATCACCATTGTTTTATCCACACCGTCCATCTGATTTGCTAGCCCATTTTCAGCATGAGCCCCTAATGAGGCAGATCCAAAGCTCAAGCAGACTGCACCAGCGAGATTGTTGACAACTTATTGGGGCTACAGAAGTTATGTATGAAGTCTTGTAACTTTTGGATCAAGCTGATATTTTTGTTTTACCTTCATCAAGGTATGTGAATTTATGAATTGGTTAAATGGCAAATAAACATTATGGTGGGCCCTTGAAAGATTTCAATGGCTGGAGTCATTATCCTCGCTTTTTCCTGTACCATGGTCAGCTAAGCTTTGAATCTGCCCCATTTTAGGCTCATGACCAAAAATCAGCTGACAAAACGGACGGAGAGCCCATTTACACACCACACATATACCACCCAGGTGTCAAAGTGGCACATGTCCGTGTGATCTAATTCATCCATCAACTATGTGAATGCTCTCATTTGATCTAGACCTGATGCAAACCCAACCCAATTTGAAATCTAGGTCCAAAGACCCTGTTGGTATTTATGACCCAATTGGGTGTGCATAATAATAATAATAAAATAAAATAAAATAAAAAAATTAAAAAAAAACTGGAACTAGACCAAGTGAGATCCAATCCGAATTAGCTGAGTGCCCGATAGCCTATATCAGATTAGGTGCACCCCACTTGGATCAATTAGCGTGGTCACTTTCTTGGACCTCCCCATGGTTGCCCATTGCCCAAAATCCACTCCCATTTGAAGGATCCTAACCAATTGATAGCCTGCACATCTGAAGGTGAAGACAACATTTCACATTAGAGAACAAATAAAACCATAGTTAGACGGTGAAGGCAATCAACTCCGGAGACTATTTTGTGCCATGGGCAAAATCTCAGGTGGGTTCATCTCTTACCACCGTTTTCCACTCCAATCCTTGAGAAATACTCATAAAAAGTGAGCATTCCATCCAAGGTTAATATCAATTTCAGGGGCGTATCAGCCACCAGAAACCAAAACGGGCAGATATGGCCAGTATTGCAGGATAAGCTATGGACATATCACGTCCGATATTTGGAACACTTAATTATATCTCATCTGCAACATGGAAGCACAGAAAAGAGGATTTCTACAAGCATTTCAACTTGATCTATTCTTCAAGGCTATCCCTTGCTCTGCCTCTCATCCCAATGAAGTCCTTAAAATTTCAATTTCCAATTACAGAAACAATGGAGCTGATTGAATCACGAAGGTGATCATGCATGCAAGACAATCGAGATTGGTTGCAATGTCTCTTCAGAATTCAATAGAACAAGAAACCATAGGCACACATGAAGAAAACAAAGCTCATATCCATAGATAAACAAGATTAACAAATCCAAATCAATAGTCTGCTTCCACTGTATAACCGTGAAGTTAGTTCAGAGAGAGAGAGAGAGGGAGAGAGATTGAAGTCTAAAAAGTCTCAACTAATTCATTAACGGCTAAACCTGTAATTCCTAACAAATAAAATGAAGGGAAAAATTACATGCAGGCGCTGTTGGTGAGACTGCTACCATTCTCTGATCTGATGCATCACTCCCCTGCAGAAAATTAAGGAGAAGAAGACGAAAATAAAAGAAATAAAATTGCAGATAAGTCTCCCCATAAGGAGGGATGACATGGTTAGCATGACAGATTAATAAAGACATTTTTCAGTTTCAGTGATGTGGACCAAAAACTTCCTTCAATTGTGGGTGAGGTGGGTCCTGTAAACAACAACATATAGTTTTAAAAGGATCCCTTAAACTTGTAGACTGCAAAACAAAACAAAAAAGAGTAGCGTGAGGGAATGTGAGAAGATCTGTAAACTTTCTGTTGAAAGATTATGTGAATGGTACAAACTCTAACTTTACATTATACAAGATTAACATGGTGTCATGGTATGCAGGGTTCTTGACTGTTGAGGGAAAATTAGTTGTGCATACCATAGACGGCCTATGAAACTCCCAAGTACTTTACAAATGAGATCAACTCAGCATAAATCTAAATCCGCATCCTTTTTCTTTGTATACCCTCTTCATTAAGTCCCTGCATATCATGAGCGAGAAAGAGAGAGAGAGAGAGAGCGCTACTTAGTACTGTTCCCAGACTAGACAAAGATAATTCACAAGAAAGATGGACTGTGAAAGGAGAAACATTTGGTCAGAAGTAAATATTTAACTGTTTAGATTGACTAGCATAGTACGTAAGCAATGGAACACATTTTACCTGGACACAGATGTTTCAAGATTATACATGATCCTTACCTTATATCATAGACTTTCATAGTTATTTCGGATTATCAAGCATTGGAATCATATATATAATAACCAACCAACATACGCGTGTCAATTCAGCTTATATCACGAATCTCGATCCTAATTAATGGATTGCCCAAAGGTTACTTCAAAAGTTGAAGGGGTCTTTCGTCAAAGGGATCCTCTATCCCTTCTCTATTTGTTCACAAAGCTCCCACTAGGGAGCTTTCAAAAGCATGCATGACTGGGCTGATCAATCACTTTTCTATGGGGAATACTATTTTCAAAATATAGCATGTTCAGTTCACGAATAACACAATTTTGTTTTGTGATGCTAGCTATGAAGAAGTTGAAAATTTAAGGAAATATATGCAATGCTTGAAAACAATTCTCGGCCTCAAGATTAACATACAAAAAAGCAAAATTCAGGGCATTTGACTGGGGAAGGAGAAGTGAATGTTTTTGCTCGCAACTTTGGGTACAAAGTTCGAAACTCCCAGCCATGTAGCTTGGGTTGCCATAATGCACAGGCAAGCCTCCGAGGCATATTTCAGGAGTAAGCACTCGGGCTGGAAAAAGAAAGGTATTGCTATGGGGACAGTTGACTCTCATCAAAGTTAATATCAATGTTGTTAAATCGCATATGTGATTGCATCATCTTTCTTCTTTTTTTTGAAAAAAAAAATTGAAAAAAAAAAATCTTAAAAAAATTAGGAAATTTTGCCTAATTAGTAAAAGTGATTAGATAACTTAGTTTACTTTTTTCATTATAATTTGAGCGTTTCATTAAGTTATATAGTTAATTACTTATATTATATTTACATAAATTTTAACAAAACAACCTACAAGCTACATTAAAAGAGAATTAATTATTAGAAACTCTAAAACTAAAGAGAAAGATGAGTAAAAGAGAGAGTAAGAGAGATGAATAAAAGAGGGAGAGTGAGTGATTTTAAGCTTTGGAGTAGAGAATAGTGAAAATGGAGGGGGATGATTTGAGTGCCCATTTATAGGCAAAAGTGACTGAAATTGCAAAAATAAAAAATAAAAAATAAAAAAATAAAGTCCCATTGGGAAATATGCGATCGCATATGCAGTATGTGATCGCGCGCGCACGCGCACACACACACACATATATGCTCATATGCAATCACATTTGACAACGTTGGTTAATATGCATGTCTACTTTATGTCTCTATTTCAGTCTGTCAAATGTTATCCAAAGATTGGAGAGGATCCATAGACACTTCCCTTTTGGCAGGAGGGCGCAAGTTTTGTGTAATGAGTGGTGTTGGAAGTGGGCAAGCCAAAAAGTTCAGGGCAGATGAGGAATCCAGATCAGTCAGAAATATGAATATAGCTCTTCTCAGCAAATAGTTATAGAGATATGGTACAGAAAATGATAGTTCATGGAAACATCTTCAATATATATGGCTCTCGACGTGGGGGTTGGTATAATGGCTTCTTCTCAATATAGAGCTTCCGAGTTATGGAGAACGGTTTTCAAGATTGAGCCTCTGTTCTCCAAGGCTGTGGTAGGGAAAGTTGGTGCAGGGTCCTTGGTGTGATTAACAGGGCCTCATGTCACACTTTCCCTGGTTTGCATGAAATGGCCAGCGGGCATGATGTTATGGTTTCTCAGTGGTATTGATCAGTGCTCGAAATATCGGTATCGTGTTACGTATCGCATCTTTGGGATACAGATACATATCGATCATCGCACGGGATACATCATTTGTATCGGATAATTTATCGCACTTTTTAATAAACATGGGAAAACATTAGGAAAATGGTTGAATTCTTCGATGAAACTTCAGGGATTGTTAAAAGAGACTTAATACACACTTTTAAATCATAACATCTCAGAAAAGAAGAGCACATAATAGGTTTCTTTTGCATAGTGTCCTAAGCTATGCGTTGTCTAACTAAACTAATGCAACTATATTCAAATTGAATGCATAACATTTACAGTGTATGTGATGTTCATTTCATCAAACACTCCTAAATATTTCAAAATTAGTCTCAATTGACAGATGATTGAAGGGAAATTTTGAAGAAAAAAAATATCTTAATAATATTTTTTTAATTTTTAATTAAAAATAATTTTTATTTTTTAAAATTGACAAGGACTTGACAAATCAGTAGATCAGCCCTCATACATGCTTGATTTCATGATTGGAGTGCAACATTGCAAGCAATTTGGGAGAAATTGGGGAAATTTCGAATTTTTCCCAAATCGGAGCAACTACACTCAAATTTCAAAATTAGATTGTATATGATGATCATTTCATCAAATACTTCGAAATAGTATCAATTGACAGGTGGTTGAAGGAAAAATTCAAGAAAAGCATGGAGAATATGAAGAACCAATGGATATCGAAATCAAAGATCCAACTCCATGATTTTTCATGCAAAACATGAAGAACCAATGGATTTGTAACCATTTGACACTAATTTAACATAATTTCAACAACAAAAAATGGATCAGAAATTGAAAATACTCACCAGATCGAAAATGTGGGATATATTGGCACTACTTGTGCATTTCGTATCGCATAGGTGGGCTACAAGATATATCGTGGGATATATCGGCCGATATCATCGATATTTAAGACATTGGTACTGATAACATGAGAGCACGTTGTTTCAGAGCTAGAATTCATAAGAGCATTTAAAGACAGAGGCAAATGATCTCATCAACTTATTGGAGAGGTTATCTCGGATTGTTCCTAATCTCAGGAAGGATAATATATGAGAGTAGGTAAAAATGGCAAATTCACAGTGAGATCCTTTTAGGGTATACCCCTCAGGTCTGTTATTGCCCTTCCTTCACACATTTGGCAGTATCTAGAACTTTAGAGTCATTGCCTTCTATTAGTTGGTAAGAAGGAACAAGATGCTAACCATTGATCTTTCAAAAAAAGATGATAACCATTGATTATTTGAGGTGAAGAAACATGATTATGGATGGTTGTTAAATGTTTCTTCACAATGAGCAGACAGTAGACCATTAGTTTTCTTCATTGTGACTTCTTAACAACTCATCATCGTCATCATCTAAAAACTAACTGGGATCAGCCACAAAAAAACTTTTTCCGCCATTCCAACAAGGGCCATAACTTCAGTTAGACCATAGGTCATCAAGTATTCACCCACGTCCTGTTGGGCCTTCCCCTTGTCCTTTTAGAGCCTTCAACTTGTGCAAACTCCTCCTAACCGGTGTAGTTCTTGGTCTTTGTTGCAAACCATCCAAGCATACTTCCCTCATCTTGTTACCTATTGGTGCTACTCCTAAATTCCCTGAAATTCATTCATTTCTAATTCTATCCTTCTGTCTTGCCACTCACCAATCGCGCCATCCTTATTTCAGCTACACTCATCCTGTGGACATGTTCCCTTTACTGCCCAACATTCTGTGCCATAAAGCATGGCTGGTCTTATAGCCATCTTATAAAATTCCCCTTCTGTTTGAGTGGTAGATGATGATCACATAAAAATCCAGAAGTACATCTCCAATTCTTCCACCCTGCTTGGATTCTATGGGCAACATCCATCTCAATTTCTCCATTCTCATAAATTATCGTCCCAAGATATCGGAAGTGGTCATTTTGGGAAACTTCTTGGTCAACAATCTTTTCTAATTCCTCATTCCCACTCATATTGCTACAAAAATTGCACGCCATAGACATTATTTTAGTCCAACTAATTTTAAATCCTTTATATTCTAAAGCACTTCTCCGTAAATCTAGCTTAGTATTACGCCCTCCCTTGCCTTGTCAATCAAAACTATGTTATCTAGAAACAACATACACCATGGGATCTCTTCCTGAAAATGCCTCTTTAACTTGTCCATAACCAATGTGACAAGGTAGGGACTCAATCCCTACCACTGCTGCAAGCCTTCAATAATTGGAGACTCACTTGCCTCTCCCCTAGTGGTCCTCACATTTTCTACTGCTCCCTCATAGGTATCCTTAAACATGTCAATATCCTCTTGAAACTCCTCTCTCCCAACACCCACCAAATTAACTCCCTAGGAACCCTATTGTAAGCTTTCTTTAAGACAATAAAGACCATTTGAATATCATTCCTCCTCCCTATATTTCTCCATCAACTTCCTAAGTGGGAAAATAGCTTCATTGGTAGACCTCCCTAGCATGAAACCAAACTATTTTCTAATACATATGTCTCATGCCTTAGTCTTTGCTCAATCACTCTTTACCAAAGTTTCATAGAATGGCTCATAAGTCTAATCCCATGATAGTTAATGCAGCCTTATATGCCTCCTTTATTCTTATAAATAGGTACCCTGGTACTTTTGGCATTTGCTTCGATCTTACAATCCAGTTGAACAACTTTGTTAATGAAAATGACCCAATATCTCCTAAAGACTTCCAAACCTCTATTGATATACCATTTGGTTCAAGAACCTTCCCTGTTTTGGTCGTAATTACCAGCCACTTTCAAAATCACATGACTAATGCCTAATCACATCAATAGTTTCTTTATGGCTTACAAGAAGTTCAGTCTGATAGAGGAAAGAAAACTGCCTTGCAGCTGTCCTTGCTTCCTGTCCTATGGTCTATCAGGAAAGAAAATAATTAAAGAGCTTTTACTTTTTGCAGCATCTCTAAATATAGTGAGGTTGTTTTCTGGCAGGTTACGAACAGGGTCATTAGTTGGGATCCAAAAAAGGGAAGACTGTACCAAGGATGCTTTTGTATTGTAATGGAGCTAGGTCCTTGTTTCTCCAGATGATTTCTCATCATTATTGTTTTTGCTTTACATTGAACTTCTTTTAATAAAATCATGTCACCTCTTAATAATAATTTTTTTTGCTAAAATCCAGTAAAACTACATTAGTCAGAGGAATGGTATGCAAAAACAGTTACGTAATGGCCATAACGATCGGCGCCATTCAATGTTGTCAAAATCATTATCGTATCGCAAATCATAGTAGGGGTTGAATCGTATCGGATCACAAATTGTACCGTAAATCGTAATATTTTTTAAAATTTTGAAAAAAAGATGAAAAATATAAATAAATTAGTTAAAAAAAAAAAAAAAAAAAACTCATCTATCTTCCTTTTTCCATCAATGTGCACCAAGTAATACCATGTCATAATAGTGTTAAAGGATTCTTATTCCTTCATTTTTTTTTTTGTCTTCCATGATATTTCCCTTTTAAAAACATACAAGGGTCCTTGAATAATTTATGTTCTTGTTACCTTTCTTGAATGTAGAATCACGGTGGAAAAGTGACCTTTGATACTGTAGACTGACAAAAGAAGATATTTTGATTTCTAAACATTCCATAATACATATCAGTCGTGCTAATCATAACCATCCATAAAAACATTATAGGTAGTTCATACATCAATTTGGTGTTTCAACCAATTAAGAAACAAGGAATCACAAAAAATAAAAAGCTACATGAATGAATACATGATTTAATGTTGAAGAGAATATATATCATTTAATCTCTTATACAGAACAAATAAAAATAAGTTACCTTCTCTAAAAAATTCTTAAATCCCCCACGAATTTAAAAACATAAAATGAAAACCAAGTGACGCTTAAAGTAGAAGAGAACAAGTATAATTTGAATCGTAAATCGTAGGATTTGAATCATAGAATTGGAGGATTCATATAAAAAGGGATTCAGGGTTGGGATTCAAATCGTTTTTCTTAAGATTCGACGAAAATCGTATATCGTAAATCGTAGGATTTTAACAACACTGGCGTCATTACACATTGCGAGGTCATAACGGCCCATTCCAATAATAATAATAATCATACTGTAACGGACCGTTATAGTCCAGTGTAGTGGCTCTAGGCTATTACAGGGATAAGAGTTGTCCTTTAGGGGTTGCTTTCCAATTTTTCACCATTTCTCCTCCACTTTTTCATATTTTTGCTTTTTGGGACCAATGTTGTCAAAATTTTACGATATACGATTTTAGTCGAATCATAAGCAAAACAATTTGAATCCCAACCTTGAATCCTTTTTTATATGAATCCTACGATTCTATGATTTGAATCCTATAATTTACTATTCAAATCCCGATTTACGATTCAAATTATACTTATTCTCTTTAAGCTTCGCTTAGCTTTCATTTTATGTTTTTAAATTGGTGGGGGCTTTAAATTGTTTAGAAAGGAAAATTATTCTTATTTGTTCTTTATAAGAGATTAAATTATATATATTTTCTTCAACATTAAATCATATAGATTTTTTTTTTTTTTTATGATTTCTTACTTCTTAATTTGTTTAAACACCAAATTGATGTATGACCTACCTGTAATGTTTTTATGGATGGTTATGATCATGGTCCCAATTTACGATCATGTCTACATTATCAAAGGCCGCTTTTCCACTGTAATTCTACATTCAAGAAAGATAACAAGAACAGAAATTATTAAAGGATCCTCGTATGTTTTTTAAAGGGAAATTTCATGGAAGACAAAAAATGAAGGAATAAGAATCCTTTAACACTATAATGACATGGTATTACTTGGTGCACATTGATGGCAAAAGGAAGATAGATGACTTTTAAAAAAAAAAAATTTGATTCATTTATATTTTTCATATTTCTTTTAAATTTTAAGAAACTTTTAAAAAATCTTACAATTTACAATACAATTTGTGATACGATACAATTCAACCCCTACTACAATTTGTGATACGATAACAATTTTGACAACATTGTTTGGGACAATTTTTAACTCGCTTTTGACAAGCTTTATATAATTTTTGAAGATAAAAACACAAGATTTAAGCCGTTTTTTAATAATCGAAAATCCAAGGCTGACTTTGGCAAATCCAAAAAGTAGGTAAAAAAAATTCTTGTTCTTTCCTGCAAATATATTGATTTAACATTATATTACTAAATCGACCAAATTTTGCTCAATTATGCTCGATTTAGCCAAGCTTCTATAATTTTTCTTTTGATTTTTTCCCTTTTTTCTTTCTTTCTTTCTTTCTTCTTTCTTTTTTTTTTTGTATTTTTGCTCTTTTTTATATCATTTCCAATAATTTGAAATTTTATTTTATTTTTGTAAAATATTTGTAGTGTAAATCATTCAAATACATGGATAGAGTCTAGATCTACACATGCATGCATTAAATTAGTATTTTTCGTCTCTTTTTTATATTTATTTGTAACTTAAGTCATTTTTTTAATGAGTAGCGCCACTACGGCAGAATTATTTTTAAAATTCTCTCAAAACGTCTTTTTTTTTTTTTTTAGGGGGGCGGGTGAATGAGGTAAAATGCTTAGGGATATGCATTAGTGGGATGAATCTCATGGATTATATGAATTTTAGCTCTTTTTTTAGCCATTCAAATGGTCCCAATTTAGCCGACACTATTCATCCAAATTTATTTATTTTTTTCTCAAATCTCATAAGGGGTTGTTTGGTTGGGAGTAAATGGGGGAATTGGGGATAAATGGCATTTGACGTGTGTTTGGATGGGAGTAAATGCATGGAAATGAAAAGAAATGGGAGCATATGAGTATGTAAATGAAATCCTCTCTCAGAGAGAGGATTTGGAGGTAAATGGGTGAAATGCCTTTTCGAGTTTCCTCGGAGAGTTGCGCAAGTAAACAAAAGTGCCATTGTGCAGATGTCCATAATACATGTGGCACACTAATGATACTCTGAAACAATCCAATTACCGGCTACATCATTAAAATCATACCAATAGAATGATCCAAACCATCTGAGGGTTGTCCATATAAATCGACGGTTAAAAAACATTGCCAATTTGCTTTTGTAATCCTTACATTTGTGGCCCACCTAAGGCTTGAAATTTCCTCATTTTTAGCTAAGTATATATTTCAATGGGCTTGTTAGAATCATTTAGTTAAATATCACATATGTACAATAATTTGAGATATTAAAGATAATTTGAAATATGACATATGTTCCTGTGAATATATTGAAAAATTACAATACATTCCAATTCCTCCCATTTACTCTCATCCACACAATTTCAAATGCATTTCATTTACTCTCATCCAAACACAACTGAGTAAGCCATTTACTCCCAATTCATTTACCTCCAATTCCATTTCCCATTTACCTCCATTTACAAGCTCCCAAACAAGCCCTAAAGGAAATTTTGTCAAATTGCTGGGGATATGCATTAGTGAAATGAGTTCCATAAATTGCATGAATTTTGGGTCGTTTGGATAATTCAAGTAGTCCTAAATTGGCCTAACACTAGTTATCTAAATTTTTTTTTTATTATTTTTTCCTCAAATTTCTTGATGGAAATGGTATCAAATTGTTAGGAATGTGCATTAGTGAGATGAGTTCCACAAATTGCATGAATTTTGGGCTGTTTTGGGGGGGGGGGGGGGGGGGTTCGAATGATCCTAAAGTGACCCAACACTATTCATCCAAATTTAACTTTTTATTTTCCTCAAATTTCTTGATAAAAATGGTATTAAACAGTTAGGGATATGCATTAGTGGGATGAGTTCCACAAATTGCATGAATCTCAGGCCTTTTTATGTGAATCCAAGTGAGTTCTAAATCCGCCTAACACCATTATCCACATTTAATTTTTAGTGTTTTCCTCAAATTTCTTAAGAGATGGTGTAAAATGGTATAATTATCTCATTATTAAATTCATGATCATAATCTTATTTATATTGAATCAATGATACTAGATACTTAGATAATTAAATATGGGAATCTTGAAGTCAGAAAAACCCTTGCAAGTCAATAAAATCATCCATCAGCCCGAGACAGCATGCTTACCAAAAAATGGCCCGTTACACCATCATAAACATTGTTCAAAATCAGAAAAGAATACAAATTTGGAATCCTCTAATTTTTTGCAATATTTCAAAAAAAAAACAACTATTATGATGCCATAATGGCCATTACAGCCCGTAAGCGTTACCTTTATTGAATGCTTGGTCAAAGGGCCAAGAGTCCCTACTACAAGGTTCAATCTGGGACACCTTTTGGCAACAGTATCCACAATTTCATCCATGATTAAGCGAAATGTTTAACCCAAAAGGGAGGTCAGAAATATCAATAAAAGCAAGACTCCACCGCTTGGTTTTAGCATTAGACACCAACCCCCAATAACACTCTTTACAAGAATCCCCACCAACTCTAATGTCCCAGAAAAATAAGACCTAAGGGTCTTGAAGCCTTCTCTTAACATTGGTGGCTTGGTGTCATACATCAATTTGGCTCCCCCATCATCAAGCCAGAAAAGAACTTTCAAAATTCAAAGAACACCTTTATCATCTCTTATGATACATTCAACTGCAAAATCACCCTGATAAACCCAAAAATAACATTGGAGCCCTCAAACATTAGAACCCCAAAGCAGTAGCGTCCAAATATTAGGAACCCAGTCTCACATAAAAGCTATTAAAGAAACACCCACAAAATCCTTCCTCATTAGAATTTGAAAGGGAAAATCTTATTGTATCAACAAGCACATCAACCAGGTTAAAAATTCTCTCATCTCTTTCCTTCCACATCCCCCATACTGCAAATGGAATAATCCTCCATGACATCCTAGTGCTCACATCTTCACTGAACCTCCACCACTCTTTCTTTCTAGTTTTATTAATCGAGCAACAGAAAGTTGGGTGACTGTATTACCAAAAGTAGAAAAAGAAAGGTCTATCAATAAAAAAGGTCAGGTGCCAACAGTGATTCCCGAAAGAAAGGAGAAAAGGGTGCATATCAAAATGGATAGGTGTGGATATCAATTCCCGAAAAACTATAGTACTGAAGAGATCTATAAATTTTTTTGCTACTTTTTTTTTTTTTTTGGAGAGGAGAGGCATCAATTTGTTGCATAAAATAACAGGGTATAATAAAAATAACAATGAGAATCCAGCAATTTAGAATAATTTCCGTAGTGTAGTTTTTGTGTATGACTATGTCTTTACATGCACATGAATACACAAATAGATGCATTTTTTTACCAAAGAATAGGTGCTTTCATTACCTTTCCCACAGAAATGTAGGTGCTTTAAAGTTTAACTTCCATGGTAGCATCAAGGCATAGTGCTTTTTCCTGTTCAAGTCATCATGTGATAGTCTCGCAGCTTCACCAAAAATGACATAACTGCACTTCTAGATATCTCAGTAGCCTGTTAAGATCCTTATTTTAATGGTCCATATGGTTTCTACTATTTAAATTCAGGGAGCTGCCCCTATAGCTGGTTTGTATATTAGTAAAGATTTATGTATTTGTGTGCACACGTGCAACTTTGGTAGAAATGGGTGCACATCAAAAAGGGTAGGTGTTCATATCCATTTTTTACTTCGTACAGATCTAATTTATGCGCTACAGATGAGCTGTTATATTCTGAGTGGTGGGGATAAGGCTTAGCAGATGATGATAAAGAGGTGCTGTGAGGGCATCATGGACAGTTCTTATATCTGGTGGCAGGCGATTGTCAAACTTTTGCTAATCTACCATTTGAAAGCTGACTACAAATTACTGGGAGAAAGGCCTAAGATGATGACAGTAGCATCAAGGAGATGATGGAATGTGATGATTCATATTATAAAGCTGGATTTTTGAGTGACGTATCCAAGGATAACAGTGATATACTTCTCACCGTTGTTGGCTTGACAAGGAACTTAAATGCATTAGGTAGAGATATTGGCCCTTTAGCATAGAATTAACTTTCTTTTGGACTTACCCAGAGTGATTCTCTCAATACAATCCAACCAATGGAGGCCTAATTTCCCATTTGTTCTTGACTAGGTTATCTTCTTGAAAGCTGACCCCAAATAGCTGAGACAAGGCTATTATGATGACCATAGAGATATCCATTCCTAAGCCTAACACTGTGTAGATGCTCAATTGAACTGAAATACAATAGTTCAATTCAATAAAAGATCACCCCCAACAGACCTGGAGTCGGTGGATCACTTGTTCATTCATTTGTCCAGATGCTCAAATGGTTTGGTCTAGAATTGTTGCTAACATCTTGGCATGGGGTGAAGCTTGGGAAGCAAGAGCGGGTGGCGTAGAGGTTATCCTCGTTAGCCGTCTTTGAACAATTTGGAGGGAAGGAATGGGAGACATTTCAACAATTTGAGTTCGTCTTTGTCCCTTGTGGCAAGAAGGGCAAAGCATTGGTTGGCAGGTGGGATCTCTTGAATAGATGCCCTAAAATACTGTAATTTTTCTTTCCTTTGAGTGGGTTGTAAGCTTTTGCACCTGTTTGGCACTCATCTAAACAAAATTTTCCTTTGAAAAAAAAGGTATTACCTCCAACCATTCAAATTGTGAGACTAAAATAATATTATCTTTGATGCCCATTCTCTCAAAACACTGGAATAAAATAACTACATGAATTGCTGAAAACAAAGAGACAGAATACAACTGAAAAATTGCTGAAAATAACATTCACATGTTTTATATTTCACCAATGCATGCTTTCAAAATCCAAATTGATTTTACTTTCCCAAGAAAACATGTCGTGAAACAATTCCTTACCTATACTAGGAAAGAAACAATTTCTCACATCCAAAAAGAAGAAGAAGAAGTCATGAACCCTAATTTCTCATCATCTAGAGACTAGTAAGCATTTCAACTCAAAAGAGACGCAAGCAGTGCACACTGGGCACACGCAAGCATTTCCCTTGTAAAAAAAAAGTAATCTCATCCTGCAGGTCTGATGGCAGCAAATGTTCTATGCAAGTTCTTTTATGAATCACCAAAGGAGAGCCAAACTACATTCTTGAATTTTTCTAATGGTCAAAAGGCAGAGCAAGCATACCTCCTCATTTTGTTCAAAATCTTCAGTAGGAACTACAGTAGACTCTGATCTACACTTGGCATGCACGATAGGACCCAACTGCGACCTATCTGTGACCTCTGTATATCCATCTTGTGCGTTCAAGTACACAGCCCCTTTATACATCCACTCCTCAGTCTCATCACTATAAAAATCATCAAAAGGCTCCCCACACAGCGCGCACACATTCTGATTTTCATCTGCAGGAACAGCCATTTCTTCATCCTCCCTCTTTTCTACAACAGCTTCGGTTGGCAAAAAGCCAGGAACAGAATCAGTTCCCAAAGCCTCAGCACCACTAAACCATTCTTTGACGCTTACGAACCATTTCCGCGAGGGGTTTTGTTTACGGTTTTTAGACATGCGGTTCTTAGTCACATGCCAATCCATATGATTGCTATGCTCTTCTTGGGACTTGAAACGCTGTCCACATGATGTGCATTGTCTTGGAAGCTCAGCATATAAAGCATTTATAGCAGACTCATGCCGCACCTTAAGAAGTTCTGAATTAAACTCCAGTCCTACAGCATCCTGAAAAATCATATCATTTGCTTGAGATGCATTTTGCATTGCATTGCTTGGAACAATGACATGAAGGATAATGAATTTGCTCGGGGAACAAAAAGAAAAGGGACTACCTGTGGCACCACTGGTGCTGTTAATGAGATCAAACCTTGGGCCATGAGAGAACCAATCAAACCCGAAAATGCACTCCCAGGAGGATGATGAGAGATGATGGGCCCTTTATTTTGAGATGTGGGCCCCATCTGTGATGAGACAGGAGGTGGCCCCGGAGGTAATGGAGGTAAAGCTCCACCTGGAACATGGAAAGAGGTACCTGGTATACCATGGATTGTTACAGATGAAGAAGATATTCCTGGAAATGGGTTGGGAAACATTGCATTCCGAATGGAACCCTGTCCGTGCATAGGTCCATGATTGAGAGATTGTGCCACTAAATGAGATGCTGGGGCTGGAGTAAGAGCAGCATGTTCCTGACTTGGTGGCTGAATCAAAGAAACCAAACCAGCCTGCTGCTGAGGAAACTGGAGCAACGTTGAAGAATTTAGGCTTGTCCTATCAGCACCATCAAATTGTGGCCGAGACAAAATCAAAGACTTATTTGGGCCATGATTAACAGATAACCTGTTAACATCCAACAAATCAAACTGTGCACGGTGTGGAAGGCTGTGGACCAGAGGTGGAGGAAGAGAATTATGCAATGGAGGCCGTATATGTGGTGTGATGGGAGGCGAATGTGGCCTTTGTACCAAATGCTTCTCCATCGTTGATGCTGGTGCTGCAGAGGACAGGACTGCCATGTTCGAGGTGTCAGGATTTGAATAGCCCATCCTTGACTGAGTGCTTGAGAAGCTCCGAACTGGAGCTTCAGCTTCTAGTTTGCTATCAAGAGGAGAGATTTTCTGACCAGCTGATGGAACTATTCCTCCTCCTGAACAGGGCATTTGTAGAGCTGCTCCTCTTGATTGCGGGATAAGATACGGGTTTGAAGATGGTTGAAAACGATGTGATAAATTCCAAGGCTCTTGAGCTTGATAAGGAACCTCAAAATGAGGCAGTGACCCATTTCGGGTTACTGTACTAAGTGACTTCGTAGTCATTGATTCACGACCAAGCTGCATGACACACATGTTACCTTTCAAATTGTGAGTTCAAAAGCTGAAAGGAGTGTTCTAGTCAGAAGATTATAAATCAAAAGGAAACATTCAATATATACCTAATTCTTAAAGAAAACCAATATGACCTAAGTCGGCCAAAAATGGCCAAAATACCCTTCAGAAAACAGTGAAAGATGTTTAAAATGACACATATAGTCGAAAAGTATTAAAGATAATCTGATACTGTGTAAATTTCAAAAATGAAAAAATAACACAAGGATAAGAATGTGGCCCATGTGCTTTTAAGTAAGACAAATACCAAACATGCCCATCAATATTAACAGTAACACTAAAATTAATACAAGAACATAAAAATTATATTCAAAATGAAGTTTCAATTTTTTTATCAGTATTTTGAGAGGATGTTGGCCTTTTGCTGGGAAATTATTAAAAAAAAACATTCATTATTTTGAAAATATTAAAAAAAAAAAAAAAAAACTTTGGTCACTGCACTCAAAATGCAAGGTATCCAGTAACATTCTCTTAAAATTCAAATTAAGAGTAAAGTAATAGTTGCTCTTGCTATCCTATCATTGCTAGATCTTGATAAGATCAAACAAGACAACAAGATTTCAATACAAAAAGTGGCAATCCAAGAATTCAAATATCTAGAAACTACTAGTATTGCAACTAAGAAAAGGACTACACAGAAAACAAGATGAAGAAGCTATACAACAAAGATGAGAATATATACTTCAACAATAAGTAACAGCGGAAGTATCAACCTGAGAAAGCTGAGCCTGGCTATGACTGTTGCTCCTGAATTCAGGTTCCAAAAGTGCAGCATTTGGTCTCTTTAAACTGGCCCGGGAATCAGATGGAATAAGGTCATTGCCCCTGATAACTGTTGGGCTCATATCTTCCCAATCATACTCTTCTTCTTCAATATTTTGCCATTTTCTATTGGTTTTCTTACTGTTTCCATTTACATCAAGCCGTTCAACCACTGAAAGTTTCTCTTGCAATGTGTCTTTTCCTCTGTAATTTCCATAAGCATCAATTAATGCCCTTGGCGGTCGCTGCTCATATCCATTACTAAGGGCGTATGGACTAGAAGTTTCAATTTGTCGGGATCCACCATCAGTCCAGTTCCCCTCCCATGACTCACTCCTCTCCCCATCCCTGTCATTAACTCTGCCAAGTCTAGATAAAAATCCTGAATGAGATGGAGAAGCCCTTTCAACAATTCCAGGAGAAATATCCCTCGCAAACCCATTGCTTCGTGGTGATAAAGGCCGTGTCTGCCCAATTCCTGTAGCCGATGAAGCCCTTAAACCTTTACTTTTTGGAGGAGCAAGTTTACTCTCGGATCCAGTTACTAAAGATGCACTCCTTACTGCAGTCTGTGGAGGGAGGAGCGCCTCAGCATGCTCGTAGTCATGCTCATCATATCCAATGGTGGGTTTTCGCTCGTAGGCTTGTAGGCTTGAAGAAACTCCCCTTTCATTTTGAACACCCTGCAGGGAAGAGATAATTCACAATGTTTAGATATTGATATTAATAAAAATAATTGGAACCTTGTATTGGTGAGAAATTGTTACTAGTGCAGGGCCTCTAATAAAAGAATACCGGTGAAACCTCATTCTAAATGATGTTGCATAAAATTCCTCATTCTAGATGCTAATTCACATAATACTAATGAACTAATTCCAGAATGGAACAGCTTCATAAGGGTGCAGAGTGGCATCTTGAAATGTGGTTTGGACCATTTGGTGGCATTGATTTCCACCAAAACAAATAGCCCGCTTGTTCCATCCCCTACGTGAAACAAACAGATTATCGCATTTTGGACAGAAAGCCAGCAAAGGGGTAGTCAGCCTAATGCAAATTTCATTTTCCATGCAACTCCAAAAGATGTGCATTTTCAATTGGGATGGCCTGAAACATATCCACCCAACATGTTTTGAATGATATCCAAGGAGTTCCCTTTGGCTTGAGTGCTTGAGAAATACCAGATGATAAGAATCAAGTTAGATGCAGTCATGTAGAGCTAGCAGTGACAATTCATAGCAATGCCTTCAGTAGAACAAGGAAAGAAGTTGGAATAGGAAAGACAGCTTCAGACACGATATTCATTATGATAGAAAATGCATCAATCTATTCAAGTACTTGGGCGTTGAACTGATATGTAAATCTCTAAGCATGACATGGTTCAGGACCCAGAATTTCTTTCTAACATCTCAAAAGGCATG
Organism: Liriodendron chinense; assembly: GCA_003013855.2. Classification (NCBI taxonomy): domain Eukaryota; kingdom Viridiplantae; phylum Streptophyta; class Magnoliopsida; order Magnoliales; family Magnoliaceae; genus Liriodendron; species Liriodendron chinense. The sequence goes on from PVNU02002353.1 coordinate 2,258,740, forward strand.
GAGACTATTGAGAAGATGAGGCTTGAAATTGCACACATGAAATTTTGGAGAAGCTCCAGACCATCCTTTGGGGCTCAATGAAGCATTTCTCTCCATTCCCTTTCCTCCAAAATCTGCCATACGTGCATTATCGCTGGGATCAGTTTCATGCATCTGCAAAAACAGACTGTTGCCACTCAGAACAATGAAAAAAATGACCAAACTTCATGTTAAACCCCAACTCAGACTTGCAGACAACCTTTTGGACAAACAAAATACTTGGACTAAACAAGAGTGCCAGTATACAATAATTGAAACAATAAAATGCATGCATATGAGTCACTTAAATCAATTGTGGATGTTATAGCCAAACAGCTTACCTCTGAAAAAGACAAAGAAATGGCCCTGATTTTCTTTTTTTAATACCGATGAGTTTTTAGAAAGAAAAAAAAGAAAGTTGCCATTTGCTAGTCCAAACCAGGCAAAAGGACTTGAAGGGTAAAAGGATAGATATCCAATCTTTTCCTGGCATAAGCGTTGCACCTAAAATGTCCATCTGCTCCATTTCAATAACTAAGGGTATTTTATATGCCTTTACCCATAGCCCCACACACACATACCATGAGCAGTTAAAGGATAGGAATCGAATTCTCCAAACACAAAGTGTGAGAAAAATCTTCAATTTCTCTTTTTCCAAAAGTAAGGTCTTGCTATACCTTTACCCATAGGTCACGTGAGCAGTACCAGACTTTTCCAGGCTGAAAGGGTGTGGGCGATAAAATAAAAAATAAATAAATAAATAAATAAAAGTCTGCTCCTTCCAAAAAGATTGGGGCACTTTTCACCTTTACCCATAGATCAAGCATAAGTACGTAATGACACAAACACTCACAACGTTTAAAATGCCACTAGATTGGTCATGTATTGCACGCCATCGATACACAAATAATGCCATACATATCAGCTTTGAGGCAGGCTAATACAAGTTCAACACCAAATGTGCAACATGCATGGGGAGAGAGGGAGAGAGAGAGAGAGAGCAACATGAAACTGGAATATACCACTGTTGAATGTTCAAATTGACGCCGTGCCTCCAAGTATTTTGGATTGACGTGAATGCCATGAGCTGGACGGGGAGATGGTGATTCAGAAGGTCTTGAAGCTGTCCAGCTAGATGTCTGATGACTCACAGCTGAAGAAAACAGTAGTTCAGACTCAATTTTGCGCAGTATTGAAGGAGGGAACACCGTAGACCATGTCCCAAATAGGTGACGCATAGCAGGATATTGACTATGGTGAACTTGTTTGTATGCCTCACAAAACACCTTGCAAAATATAAACAGTAGTGAAGATTGTATGGTGAGACTTTTTATGTTTTCAGCTATCTCAGGCTCATGCTAGGAAGTGGCTTATAAGCAACCATTGTAAACAATATTTAGTTTCAACTTCAGCATAAACACATGAAAAAGAAAAAAATGAAAATCCATACATCCAGTATCAAAGAGTACTAACCTCACAGAGCCTAGCAGCAAAGTGCCTCACATAGTTTCGACCAATGTTCTTGACAATGCTATCCAGAAGATACAAAGATGGTAGTTTTTGCTCAGCTGGGACCTACAAAAGCAAAGTACCAGAGACTAAAGGTTTATGCAAGGAAGACACATGCCATGAAAAGAGCAAATCCAGCACCTTTTAATAGTAAATAAAATTGAACAATGAAGACATGGCCCGCAAAAAAATAATCCCATGGACTGCCAACACCGTACGTACATACATACATGCCTAAATACATATATCTATGTATGTATAAAAGTCAAGAGGTCAAAGAGGGAATACAAGATGATGGTGACATGATTTTATGGATCTATGGAGGAAGGCATGCACCCTTGAAAGCAGAAGAAAATTTGTATGTTTCTCGTAGCTGAGAAAAGCTCCCATTTTCCCTTGGGCCTGTTTGGATTGGTGGAAACCAAAATGTGGATATGGAAAACCAAACTTCACATCTGAGGAAAAGGAAGTGTGTAAAAAAGAAACCACAATAACCTGTTCGTTTTAGCACACATGATTTCCATTGAAATGTTAAAAGGTCTAACAACAAGAGCTGTCTTTCAACCTTAGAAATCTAGATAATCTAGATTTTTAAAAAAAAAAAAAAAATCTTTTTCAGGAAAACATTGGAAATAGGGAAATTGATTTCCCCGCCTTTTTTTTTTTTTCGCAAACAGGGGAAAGTGTCACATCTTTGGAAATCAATTTCATTTCCACAGTCTTTGGGATTTTCCACCAATCCAAACGGCCCCTAGATGAGAAGATAGTGAGTGCAGTGACTCTTTTCAAAGCCCAAAAAACACTGCACTTTCTCCAGAAATCTCATAAAAGAAAAAGTTACAAAAAATTCGTGAATAACTCATGAAGTTATTAATCCATCGGAATTCCTTTTGGTTCGCAGCCCAGACCTTTGTTGGCTAGTTGCATGGGGGGACTAATCAGGTAGCAAACTCATGCTCCATGCTCAGTTAAACTGACACCCCCACCCAAAGTGGTAGCCTAACCAAAGAAGTTGAGCTTGTGCCCAGCCCTACCGATTATAAAATCTCAACATGGGATAGAGGAGGGATATGTTGATCCTCTTGATCCAAATTTCAGGATATCCACAACAGATACAAAGAATGATCATGGATCAATACGGGATTGAGAAAAAGGCTTCATTTGAATGAAGCCTGGGTTAACACCTTGATGGAGTCACTACCGACCATAGTGAAATTACCAGTGAACCAATATTGGGAGTCAAGCATGATGCATTCTTCCTCAACATCAATTTCACCAACCACTGATAAAACTCTGTTCATGGGAAACTAAAAGACATTGATGATATGAGGATTCTGCAATCACTAGCAACATGTAAAATGTTGCTTATAAATCAACTGCATGGAATAGAGTTGACCGAACAAGGGGCCCACTTAGAGATCCAGTGAAACTATACATTGCATCATTCAAGTGGTCCCATCATATGCACAAACAGCTGCAATGAAGAGCAAAATGAGGAAAGGGTCAAATTCAACTGCCTTGTTGTACTCAAATGTGAAAATATTCAGTCTTGCACCAGTGTCTATAAAGATGGTCGTCGAGTGTGAGGATAGCAAACCTGGGCAAACGATTCTAAGTGAAGGCGATTGGCTGGGAGGAAAAGAGTCTTCCAACCATTGCCTGCAAACATTCAGGTGGAGTGGAAATAGGGATGCTTGCTGGTGGTAGCCTCCACCAGCTTGATGGACTTGTGAAGTGGACAGGAGTTAAATAGCCAAGATCTAGGCAAGAATATTTTCTTCAACAGCATAGGATGGCTTCAAAGAAAGATGACTGCATATTGGGTTGAGGCTGTGGCTGTGAATGAAAATCTTCCTAACCTGGTGGTATTTATTGATGTTGTTTGTAGCACAAGCGAAGGGAATTGATGCAAAGATCATCAAGCCTCAATGGAATGGACCTATCCAAGAGTGGAATAGTCGTTTTCCTAGTCTTCCCTGCCATTTTGATGGATGGGATAACACAAGTCATTTCAACACTAAGGGGTGAGCCATTCTCACGGATCTGCCACCTCAAGGACAGATATGTTTAGAGTAGTAGAAGATGGTTTCGGATTTTGTGCTACAAAAGTGGGCATAACTACGGGATGAGAAATCATCACTAGCAATTGTTTAGGTGTCATCGACTGCTTTTCAAAGTTTCCATAGCCATAACCAGGTGGCAATGCACCACAAAGATGAGAAGTTTAATTAGCGCTAGATTCTTGTTTCTTGGCATGCTTGAAGACATCTTGCTATCCACGGGAAACTTGCCCTCTCCATGAAAATGGTGAAGAAGTGGATTCGTCAACCACATTTAGATACAAGCCCTTACATATCAGCCAGAGAAACACTAGAGGTTGAGGGTTGGGTCTTACCCTCCCCAACGAGGCTGTGAACAAGATGTCTAAGAACAATGCATTTGTTAGAGTGATGTTCAACATAACAACAGAGTATGCTAGAGCAATGTATTGTGTTTAATGCAATTATGTGTCAAAGATAACCAGGTGAGCAAAATAAGTCCATTGCCAGTGCCTATGAGGGCTTTTGCTTTGACCTTGGAAATTCAAACATGATGCAGGGACATGTGATGACTTAAACCTAGATGCATGTATATTCAGATGGAAGACATTCAAATAATAAAATTAAGCAACTAACTGTTTTCAATCAAAGGGATTAACAAATCTCAACACAGAGATAAGATCCATCCGTCCAGTTCATGCCCCTTAGCATAAAAATCACGTAAAAAATGGAGGATCTAGAGATATGAGGATATCTCAGATCTGGCATAGACCAGTCCACAGTCAAGTTTGGATCCGATTCTCATGGCTAGTCATCCCTCTTTTCCGTTCGTACCAAAGGGGAAGATTCAGAAAAGGACGAAGGAGATAGAGAAACTGACATAGGATACCCTAGTTATGATGCATGCTCATGAACACATATAATCCAGCAGAAATAAACGACAATAATAATCTAAAAATTCAACATCAACCATCATAAACTAAGAAAACCACAAAGAGGCATGCGTTGGAGCGGGCCATTATCACAACCACGAAGTAAGAAATTCAAATAATGCATAGGTTGGATCCGGCGAGGGATGGAACCTCCCGATCTTGCATGGTCTTAATCCAAATACCCAATGTGAATCACTAGTCCAAGGGATCGAGGGATTTCTCAGATTAGGGATTTTGGAATTTAAGAAATAGAGATTTTGGATCAAATCTCAAATCTAGGATCTAGAAATTATGACAGAATAGAAATAGAAAAAGAGGAAATAACAAGTTTACCTTATAAAAAGTTGGAAGGGCACAAGAAGAAAAGAGAAGAAAAAGATTTGGGAAGAAGATGAAGTTCCAAGAATGAGAGGAGGAAGAGGAGCCACCAAGCTTTTCTTAATCAATAATCAACTAATGAAAAAGGTTTAGGGCAACACCCTTATAAAATTTGGAATTAGCATAATTACCAAAATACCCATACTAACAAAATTTCAAAAAAAGACATTTGCATGAAAAAAACGTACGCACACTAACCCAAAACTCAAACAAGTAAAAATGCATAAAATAAACTCAAATCTAAGATGTCCCATGGGCTCCGATGATGGTGTGATGAAAGTGGGCCACGACAAACCAACGGTCCGATCACATCATCATCGCGATCCAACGGTCCGATCATCTCCTCCAAGCAACTTTCACATGTCTTCCCAAGGTGGGGTCTTCTCAAATGTCTCGGACTACATGTGTAAGGTCTTCAATGCTCCTCAAGTCGTCATAAACGATCCAGGCATGTCATCATCAAGCCATAAAGATATAGCTGTCACTCGCCTCCAACGCCGATAAACCCTAAAGGGCTTGATGTCCGCATCATTCTCTTCATCTGAGAAGAACTCGACTCCGATGATTTAAAACTCTTGTGGCGCTCTAGTAAATCTGGATTAATGCTCTGCAACTCCGCTTCTGCCAACCATGTAGATTCTGATGGTGGCATATTCTTCCATTTAACAAGATACCTTTGGAAACCTCCGTCTCTCGTAGAAACGATCTCTGCATCCATGATTTCCTCAATTTCTTCCTTTCAAGTAATAGGGTAAGGAAGAGGTGAAGTAGGTAGTGAAGCAAATTCAAAGTATAGCCACAAAAGAGAAGAAGGATCAATGGTAGGATTAGGTGAGAGAATTAGATCTTCCACATTAAACGTTGAATTAATGCCCATTTCAGGTGGAAGGTCTATCATATACACGTTGGACCCAATTCTTTGCAATACTTTGAATGGTCCAGCACTACGCACTTGTAATTTCTTAGCGGTACCCTGTGAGAACCACTCTGGCCTTATCCTCACCATTACAGTCTCCTTCCTGAAAATCCTGTGATCTACGATGCGAGTCAGCTAAATATTTATAACTATCATTGCTTTGATTAATCCGTTGTCTATTATATGTATGCAATTCATGAATGTGTCGTGCGAATGCATCGGCCGACTCTGAAGATCTTTGGGTGACAGACATGGGTGAAACTAACGGACGCTCTGAAAAAAACAACGGACTGGAAATAAGCAAACCTATGGAAATAAACAACCCTATGATCTAGAACTTGAAAAACTGTGACAAAAGGACACTTCTCATGGGTGACACATAATTTCACATTACAAGTATTATAAACAAGGATGATTTTCAGGTATCCCAACACTTGAGAACACACACTATTAATACCAAGTCTTGAGCAGATCTTGGCATCAGTCATTATGTCCAAAATGTCATCAAGATGCGGGATAGGGGCTCTGGCCATCATATCCACCATGAAGTGAATACGTCGTAAGGTGGCGTGACACTTGACTAAAGCTTTGTGGATGGCCAGGATATGTCCACATGTGCGCCAGATGCCATTGTTTTTTAATGTGAAAAGGGCAGGCATGGCACACAAAACAAAACTCCAACTCAAACTTTCCTTATTGAATTCTTCCCGAGAAGTTTATCAAATTGACGCTGCATTTCTGTATTTTCTGCAGGGTTCACCTGGTATGGAAGAAAGATTGACAGGACCGACCCAGGGACAAGATCGATTGTGTGCTGAATGTCCCATTTTGGTGAAAGTTTATCCCATAAATCATCTGGTGGGATATCACATGTCATGTGGGTGTCCATCATCAAATCCTTACTAGTCTCCTTTTCAAATTCATTCGTGTGTATTATAGCAAGAGACTTAGATTGGGAATCTACATCACTGAAGTCGCACATGACATCTAGAAGTGGTGCGGTCTCAATTCCTTCAACCTTTTCATCACTAGCACACACTTCGTCATCCTTAACGATGATAAGCGATGCCTCAATTTCTTCCATTTCCTCAGGAATGACGTTAGGCACGTACTCTTCCACTTCATAAACAACCTGATTGGATTCTTCCAACTGGTCATTCACCACGATATAATCTCGCTTCCAAGGAAATATAATTGGTCTTAAACACTCCAATTGTTCATAAGCCAAGATTTCCTTAATGATGGGTTGGACCACTTTACAAGAAGGGGACCATATTGGTTCTGTGTTTGGACGGAAAGGTGGGGCAACTCTCTTCTGAGCCAAGGGCTTTTGACGATAAGAAATTGGAAGATATTTTTCTTTCAAACGCTCTTTCATCTCGTCCCATTGTGAGATCGGGGCTCTCCCAACTCTATCAACTCTTCGCTCCAAATCTGCCCAAAACGACTTAGCTTGACCCTCCAATTTCCACTTGGCAAACCTCACTCGACGGTAATTCGACATATCATACCAATCAAAAAATAGTCCAAGTCTTCAAGCCAATCAAGGAATGTTTGTGGGTCCATGTGACCATTAAAGTAGGCCAACTCATCTAAGTTCGGCTTTCCATTGGGTCTCGACGACCACACAACAACACTTAATGGCCCTGAAGATTTCAAACGCCTATACTCTATTCACTACGGGGAGACTCTATGGACTGGGTGACTCATAATATAAATGCGATGAATTTAAACTACAATGAACTGATACTAATTAATTCTAGATGATGCGACTCAAATTTGGAAATTTTCCAAATTAGGAAACTTTCTAAAATTGAAAACTTTCTAAATCTGAAAATTTTCCAAATTAGGAAACTTTCTAAAATTGGAAAGTTTATAAATCTGAAAATTCTCCAAATTAGGAAACTTTCTATAATTGGAAACTTTCTAAATCTAGATATTTCCTAAAACAGACCTAAAAATCAAAACCCTAATTTGATAACTCGATCTAGACGAAACCATGCAAGCCTATTCTCTAATACCAAATTTGTCGTAGGATGCCCTAATTATGATGCATGCTCATGAACACATATAATCCAGCGAAAATAAAAGACAATAATAATCTAAAAATTCAACATCAACCATTATAAACTAAGAAAACCACAAAGAGACATGCAATGGAGCGGGCCATCATCACAACCACAAAGTAAGAAATTCAAATAATGCATAAGTTAGATCCGGCGAGGGATAGAACCTCCCGATCTTGCATGGTCTTAATCCAAATACCCAATGTGAATCACTAGTCTGAGGGATCGAGGGATTTCTCGGATTAGGGATTTTGGAATTTGAGAAATAGGGATTTTGAATCAAATCTCAAATCTGGGATCTAGAAGTTATGAGAGAATAGAAATAGAGAAAGAGGAAATAACAAGTTTACCTTAGAAGAAGTTGGAGGGGCACAAGAAGAAAAGAGAAGAAGAAGATTTGGGAAGAAGATGAAGTTCCAAGAGAGGGAGAGGAGGAAGAGGAGCCACCAAGCTTTTCTTAATCAATAATCAACTAATGAAAAAGGTTTAGGGAAACACCCTTATAAAATTAGGAATTAGCATAATTACCAAAATACCCCTACTAACAAAATTTCAAAAAAAAAAACACTTAGCATGAAAAAAACGTGCGCACACTAACCCAAAACTCAAATAAGTAAAAATGCATAAATAAACTCAAATCTAAGATGTCCCATGGGCTCCGATGATGGTGTGATGAAAGTGGGCCACGACGAACCAACGGTCCGATCACATCATCATCGCGATCCAACAGTCCGATCATCTCCTCCCAGCAACTTATACATGTCTTCCCAAGGTGGGGTCTTCTCAAATGTCTCGGACTACATGTGTAAGGTCTTCAATGCTCCTCAAGTCGTCACGAACGATCCAGGCATATGATCATCGAGCCATAAAGATATAGGTGTCACTTGCCTCCTACGCTGATAAACCCTAAAGGGCTTGATGTCCGCATCAAAATCAATGGGTTGAAAGAAAGCACGAATTATGAAAACAGCAAATTCTTACTTTTCCTGCACCTTGAAGAACTAGAAACAAGGAAAATCAGAAACCGGGGTGGAATCCTCATCACCCAAGGGTCAATCCTAAAACCCTAATATATTGGTAAAAGAGGAAGAAAGCATCCGAATTTCTATTCATTCAATAATAATCGAAATAAGGTTTCTCACAGTATATATAGGCTACGAAAAGACAAAGTGCACTAAAGTTCCTGAAAATAAGAAAAAGAACAGAAAAATGTCTAAGACTAAACCACAATCATAAAATAACATCTGACCTGTCCATAGGGTCCAAAAACATAACTAAAATAGATAAAACTAAGAAAACTAGGAACGAGCCACGAGATTGGGCCCAAGTCGATCCAACGGTTGGATGGCCCAATCGGAAGAATACAACGGTCCGATTGCCATCCAATCTTGGATCCATGGTCAAAACGCTCCAAATCAGCAGCCCGCACACATGCGACAAAAGGAGTCTCCATATGTGTATGTACACGTGTGAGGTCTTCATGGTCCATCAATGTTAGCGGCCCAAGGGGCCCGGTGGTCATCCACATCAGCCCATCTTCTCCAACACTCGATATACGACGTCGCCTCCTCTGGTACACTCTAAAGGGTGCACCACTGATGTCCGCATCAAAATATCAAACAGAAATGATCAATGCATCACTGTATTGATGTTGTTGAGATGAAGGATACGAATTTTGTTCCCATAATTGAGACTGGAAGAGTCTTGAAGAAGAAGAAGAAGAAGAGGAGGAGGAGGAGGTTTTCCTTGATTCTTCATGATATTTTGTATTTTTATTGTTTTTAGTATTATATATTTTAAGATAAAGAAATTATTTTCTTGACCCAACCGGTCGACCAGAGAATCCCAACTCAACCCACCTAGTGAGTAACCTAGGCTAGAGGCCTAGAGCTAAGTCCTAGTTTGAGTACCTTTCTTTCTTTCTTTTTTCTTTTCTTTTTTTTGAAGGGTAATGGAAATTTTTAATATAGGTCCGTAAACAAGCAAAAGCGGGGAAAGAATGCAAGGAAAGAAGCCCACGAGGATTGCATCCCTAAGACTGACACAATAAGATCAAGCTCAACATTTAGGACCGCAGCCCATTCTAAAACAAGCAATTTAACAAGAGCTATCAGAGCTTCGCACAATCCTGCAATATCCCGGAAGCAATGTCTACTCCGCTCACTCCAAATAGCCCACCGAACAGCAGGTAAAATCAGCTACCATATAGCCCTAACTTTCATGACCATGCCTCCCCCATGCCAAGACCAAAGGAGATCTCCAACTGACCTCGACATAACCCAAGACATGCCAAGTAATACTACGAAGTACAGCCAAACCTTGAAGGTGAAAGGTCAAAAGATAAAAAGGTGATCAATAGTTTCAGCATCTTGATGGCATAGGCAGCACATGTAGACATCCCACGCTTCTGAAGATTGTTGATCATCAATACTTTCTGTCTGGCCAACAACCAAGTAAAAGCGGCCAACTTAGGAGGAGCTCCATAGAACCAAAAATGATTAGTGAATACCCCATCTATGCCTGACGTCTTCGGGCAAAAGCATCTTATGGAAGGAGGCAACTGTGAACTGACCCGAACTGTGATTAGCCCAAACCATTGAGTCAGCCTCATTCGAAGGAAATACAAGGCGAAAGCACTCTAGAAGCAAGAGAAGCTCTTCCAACTTGCCATACAATAGATCCCTCCTACATAGGGGCATCCAACAAGAACCCTCATGAGAGAAGCATTCTGCCACTTTTAGCTCTTCAGAAGTCGCAAAACTAGCCAGATTAGGAAAATCAAGATCCAATGGGCATCTGCCACACCAAGGGTCCTTACGAAATCTGATTTGAGCACCATTCCACAAAAAGAAAGATATATCTTCCCTCAATTTATCTCTGAGAGCTGAAATTGATTTCCAAATTGGTATGAGCAGCATGAGTAGGAGATGTTTCCAAATAATGTTAGGTGTGGCCATAGGCACACAGAAGTTGAGTTCCAAAACTAAATGCCAATCATGAGCTTATTAGGGTAAAAATTTATGTGGTGATGAACTGATTATGCAGGCCCAAGGCCCACACGAGGCCCCACATTTGTTGAATTTCTAGGGTGTTTGTTAATGATTTTTGGGCCTAAATTTCAAGGTCTACAATTGTTAATTTTGGAGGATTCTAGCTGAAGAATTTGCTGACTTTGAAGAACTTGGGAACTGATTTATCTGGATTTACATAAGTTAGTTTTAGGCCGTTATATTTGTCAAAATCTTTTTGATTCATTTGTCCCTATTTTGGGTAAATTTGATTGATATGGAATCTATCAAATAGTAGGTAAATCATGTTAAAGATTTAATGAGGATTTTAGGATGTCTCTTTAGGATCAATGAATAATAGGGCTTTCAATGGGCTGGGCAGGACCATGCTTTATGCTGCCCAATCGCAGCCAAATCTTCTAGGCAAGCCCAAACCCAGCCCATGTCCAAAAAAAAAAGTGTCAAAGCGTTGGCCAATGGCCATTGCCAGCCCAAATAACAGTTTATGCGCCCATGACCATTTGCATATGCCAAATGTGTAAAAAATACAATAAAATAAAATGGAGATCTTAAAATTCAAATGGGAATCTCAAGTTATTTTGTTCCAAAAATTAAATTATGATTTCAATTCAAGTCCATGATGCATGGTCCAAACGATCAATTCATGCATATCTCATTCATGGACACTTGTTTGTGAAAAACAAAAATACAACCATCGGATGTTTTTATTTTTAACCGTCCAATAAAATCTTTCTCGAAGAAAAAAGGTCCAATAAATGTGCACTAATCCGATGGTCAGATAATCAAATAAGCTTTCGGTTCATGACAAATTTACAACTAAGTACCACATTTTGGATAATTTAATTTGACAACTTGTATGCCATGTGTACGATTTCTAAGTAATATCTAAATGCCTACGTATCATCCATCACACTCTGCTAGAGTGTCACAATTTTTCTCTTTTGAAAAAGCAAGGGCTTCCAAGCTTCTAGTGGGCGCTATCTCCCATAAACCATCATTTAATGAGAAATGCTCTCAGAGCACTATAAGTTATAGTGATCCTAGTTGCATTGAGATGCATAGACAGTCTAGTACATTAATCTAAACTGTTCACTAGGTCCAGCTCATATTTCATGGGCTACAATCCAAACTTCACACTGATCTAGCAACGTTAACTATTTGATCAATGACCTTTAATGTGGATGGACAAGACCATTGACACAAAAACAGGTCTTATCAATTAGTTGATCCATTTATTCATTAGGAACCAACATGAATTGATCATAATTCTAAAGAATCACTTTTGTTAAGCAATCGTTGCAGTCCCATCCATGACTTGAAAAAAGCATCGCTACAAAAAATAAGGCCAAACCAAGGATGGATTGGATCATCTAATTAGTGCAACTTTTGCATGGTAGCTCGTGAAATATGTTCTTGACTTAATGAACAGTTCAGACATATCGATTGAACTATCCAACCGAACAGATTCAACTAAGAGCGCCATAACTTATGAGAGAACTGGAGCATCTCTCATCATTAATATATATAACTAGTAATATGTGCCCTGTGTTGGGAAGCGCACTACATGGCAATATATGCACTATATGAATTGCTTGGACCGTGCATGAAACTGTTGCTTTATACACTATAAGATACATCTATACTAAATAAAAAGAGTGTTTTGGAACTTTAGGTTGAAATGCCCTCTATGTCCAACAAGTACGCTCTCACTTGAGGCTGATCCGGATGTTCATGTTGCTCATGCCATAGGCTCTCACACATGTGAGATTGAGCCATGATATGAATTCTCATCAATTCCAGATTTTCTGTTTGACAGCCTGGATTTGGATAAAAGTCAGACAAGAGGGAATGGACGGTATGGATTTTAATCCCACCTATACTTTGGATTTTTTTTTTTTTTTTTTTTTGCAAGGTACCTAATACCTACTTTGGATTTTGATCCCACCATCCATCAATTTTTAAATTCATGTCGTCCATCCTTTTTTACAGATCATTTTATGCCAGGATCCCAAAAATAAAGCAGATCCACATCTTAGGTGGACCATAAAACAAGAAAAAAGTGGAGAGTGACCTTTTATGATGCACGAAAGTTTTGGATTAAACTGATATTTGTGTGGTCCCTTCATCCAAATCTTTGTGACCTTATCAACAAGTTGGATGGCAAATATACATCATGTTGGGTCCCACAGTCAGGGACACACCATGTTGGGTCCCACATTGGGGAGAATTTCTCAACAAATCCCACCTTTTTTAGAGGAATCAGAAAGGAGCTAAAAGTGCCTTTTTGAATTCTCATGGATTCCTATGAAATCCACTTCTCATCAAATCCTCTTCACCAAACAAGGAAAAGCAAGTGGTTTCTCATCACTTCTCATCAAATCCACGGTGCCAAACGGGCCCTATATGAATTGCTTGGATCGTGCATGAAACTGTTTCTTATGTAGTTGCTTTATACATTATAAGATACATCTATACTAAATTAAAAGAGTGTTTTGGAACTTTAGGTTGAAATGCCCTCTGTGTCCAACAAGTACGCTCTTGCCTGAGGTTGATCCGGATGTTCATGTTGCTCATGTCATAGGCTCTCACACAAGTGAGATTGAGCCGTACATCAGGTAGGCCGCATTTTAAGACTAGCCTAGCTAATAGATGGATGGAATCCAATGGGTAAAATTAATCAGTTTTCTATTGCTCGTCCACTTGCTTCTCAGATTGCAGACAACTTGTAATATATAATGTATACATAATATATGCATAAATGTAGTAAGGATATATGGACCCGGTCCAAGGTGGACCAAGATCAGCCCAAAATTGTTCAGGCTTTTATGTATAAGCCCAAGCCCATCTAATGGGCCTAAAAGGTGTGCCCAAACATGGCCCAAGTACCCGCCCAGCCCAACAGTCACAGGCAGCCCATGCCCATCAACAGCCCTAATAAGAAATAAGGGTATTTCTAGGAGGTAGAGACATTGAATTTTTCTAAGTTTTGTGAGATTTCATTTAAGTATTTGTAAATGGTGAATAAGTTACAATTTCAATAGAATTGTTTAGCCCTCTCTATTCTAATATTCTTGATGGTGTGTTCTTTGTCCATTCCTACGATGTGGGTACCAAAATACCGTTGTCTATCCCTCTTTAATCCATTATTCTTGTGGGTGTGCTCTTTGTCCATTCCTGCAATGTGGGTACCAAAATATCATTGATTTGATACCTGAGTTATATCAGTTTTGGTATCAAAGTGGGTGATCTTTGGAGGATTTTGGCCCAACATCATCTCCTAATGGCTTCAAAGGAAGTGACACAAAAAGGGTCCGCAATCCACACAAATAGCCCAATGAATCCAAGCACACACGGAGTAGATAGATCAACAGTGCATTTGATAGACGATATTACTAATCAAGTGAGAATAAAAAAACATGCATATGGTGATAAAGCACATCCTATAAAAGTTGCAACCTATGTATATAAAGATAATGAGGAGACGTTGGTTATCCATTGGGTGATGTTATTGATGCCTCAAAGTGATTAATCAGGGGCAGTGGTTTGAACACAACGTTTTTCACAACAGCATCACTTCTGGTGGGAAGATATGCATGATTCTAGTAGATGGGGAAAGCCGTGAGAATAGTCTCATAGAAAATCAGTGGATGAATTAAAATTGAAAGAACATGAACATCCACGTTCGTACTCGATTCATTAGATCAAATAAGGAGGTGAAATCTTTGGTAAATTCAATGATTAGTATATTATATATTGGATCTAAGCAAAGGAATGAGTTGTGGTGTCACACAATCCCCATAGAAGTATATCATATCTTGCCGAGGAAACATGCCTCTAGGACCGAGAAATGGTACATTTTACTTGGGTTTGCACCTATTCCTTCGTCAACAATGTTGTTAATATCACATTCCACTCAATGAAGCAGCTTCAAGTGCTTGAATTTGATAAGAGGATGAGAATAAGTTGCTCAATGTACAAAAGTTCGAAATAAGGAGATTAGGAGAAAGAAGAGAAGGAAGAAGTAGAACAAGTGCATGAAGACTAGTGACACTAGACCAGGAAGATACAAGAGTACTCTGTGAAATGGAAAACAATCCCCATTTTTAATGCAACTAGATCCTGGAAAACAACTTGAAAAGATTGGATCTAGACCTATACAACTTTTATGAAGCATCTAACTGTAGAGATTGAGTTCTTTGTAACCCGGATGGGAATGATGCAAGCCCAAGGCCCAAAAAGGGTAGGCCATCATTCTTCCCTTGCTAATAAACTTTGCTTATCTTTCAACAAAATATTTTTAGGCCATTACGTTTTGACAAGATACTCTTAGATTCTTTTTTTTTATTAATTTTTTTTTTTTTTTAATAACCGGGGTATCCAAGCCTCTTAGAGCACCTGACTAGGTCCTCAGCTAGGTCTCCTAACGGAGAACCCTTCGAGGTCCCTGGGGCACGTGCAAACCCTCCTACCCACACGCGCCAGGTAAGTCCCAGGGAGGTGGCCAACATGGGGACTCGAGCTCAAGACCTCTCGCTTCTTGAGGCGGAAGGTCCTGGCCAACTGAGATCCCGCTTTTTTTTATTATTATTGATATGGAATAAGTATAATAGTTGGGAAATCTTGCTAAAGATATAACAAGGATTTTAGGATGTCCTTGTAGGATCAATAAGGGTTGTTCTAAGAGGTGGAAACATGGCATCTTCTAAGTTTTATGAGGTTTTATTTAAGTACATGTAAAAGGTGAAGAAGTTTCAATTTCAATAAAGCTGTTTATCCCTCTCTATTCCAATATTCTTGTGGGTGTGTTCTTCATCCATCCTTGCAATTCAGATGTCGAAATATCACTGATTCACAAGTCAAATTGCATCAGGCACCCAACTGGCCCCACCTATGCTTGCAGGGAACCATTAGATGGGAGTCCACCATGGATTGCACATGGCCACAATATCACCCTCATTGGACAGGATGATCACAGTGATTCAAATAAGGGCCTGACAAATGGACAGTGAGACGATTTTTACTCCCACCGCCATTTTGCACACCCTCGATTGCATGGCTGTTTATACAATCATCCCATTTTTCATTTACGCATGACCTACATTGGACTCTTCTTATCCATGATTCTTTGCTGATCAAAGGTGGGCCTGGGCCTGCTTGGCCCCACATTAGTACTCAGCACTGCCATAAGGTAGGGTACCAGGAATTCATACTGGATGATGATCCTACCCATCACCAACAAAAACCCCAAAAGACAAGGAGAAAAAAATAAGAAGACCGGGCGGGAATGTTATATCCACCACCTGAAATTGATAGTTGCATCCCTTCAACAAGTAATCTCCACATAGTAACTTCTCTCTCTGAGTGCATTCGGCAAGCTCTTCAATAACGAATTTACTCATCGCGATAGAAACTAACAATTCCAGCAGTTCCAACTATTAATTGCCAAAAATGCAAAATACTCCAAGCAAGAATATCGAAAGAAATCCATTTCCCCAAAATTCAAACCCCAATCGACACCAAAACAATAGAAAAAAATAAAAAATAATTTCCTCAAATTCAAAACCAATCAATCGCTTGCCTCCAAGATTGAACCCTACCTCGACGATCCGACGGCAGATAGCATCCGCAATGCCCTCTCCGTACTCCTTCTGATCCCCGGCGATGATAGTGAGGTCCGTGATGATCGGCTTCGAATTGTAAGTGAGCTCCGAAAGGACGTCCTCGTAGAGCCGCACGATCTCATCCATCTCGGGCCGCGGCAGGGTGTCGTCATCGTCGGCGTCGGACGATGTGGGCCTGATCTGATCCTGGATCTGTTTAAGGAGAGATCGGAAGCGTTCTAGAACGGGAGGCGGAGGCTTTTGGGCAGAGAGGTCCGAGACGAATGCAGGGTTTCTAGGGTTTTGTCTGAGACGGGATTCTTCCATGGCAGTTCTGTAAATTCCCTGTCTTCTGTGGGGAAAGATAAGGCAGGATGCAAAGGAGTACGGGCGTGGAGTGGACGGGGGTCTGGGGGTTATTGCCAGAGAGAGGGACGGATGCGAAGGAGAAACGGTGGAGATTTGCTGTGAAGCAGGAGAAGCGAAAAACGCTACTCGCGCGAGTATCCAACCGTATCAAATTCCATCCGTATGAGAGATCTGAACCGTTCGTATTGTGGGTCCCATTTTTTACATACCCTGAATTAAAAAATCCAGGCTGTTAATGCAATTGGTAGGATAATATTTTATATTGAACCATGACCGTTGGTTGATTTTATCTTTATATTTTTCTACACACGTGCGAGCTGATGAGAGAATGGGCCAGATTTTGGGTCCCAGGGCATTCGTGATAGGGCCCACCAAATGAGAGGCCTGGATCGTGCAAATATTTTCCACACTCGTGTGTGGTGCAAAGTGTAGAAGAATTAGATGCATCAGTTTGCACATATAGCAACCACGCTTTGATGATCTAGACCGTTGATCCTGACCGTGGATGGTAAATAATTCAAAATATCCCCAAGTGGAGGATCCTAACTGAAAATTAGAAGCAGGCAGACGGTTAAAAAGCAGGTAATGCTCGAAGTTTTGTTCAGAGCAAAAATCCGTACGTTTTGGGATGACCTTCGGCGATCCAGATCGTTCATATGGTGGACCCGACTGTGATGGGAGGTACCTCCCAAATTTCCTATCAGCTGATCTTTACCGTCTAATTTGTCCCTGACAGATGTGCATCGTTATTATAATTGTCCAGTGGACAACTAGCATCATCTCATGCATAGCCGAGGAATGCCTGGGGTTGTGTGGGGTCCATAGAGATGTCCGTGATAAATCCACTCCGTCCATATGTTTTTAAAGACCACAATAGGATAGGATTCTAAAATTCAGGCAGATCAAAAACTCAGGTGGGCCCTGCCAACGAAACAGTGGAAACAGCAACGTGCACAGTTGAAACCTTGCTGGAGCTGACCATGATGTTTTTATGGCATCTAAACCGTTCATAGAATTATTACCACTCAGATAAACTATAGTAACAAATATCATCCTGATACAAAACTTCTGTCACCACCATGCGTTCAATCCCCACTGTTTCGTATGTTATGAGCAACAAGAGTTTTGGATCTGCCTGATTTATAGTATCCTGTCTTATTCTAGTCTTTTAAAATAGATGGATGGATTGGATTTGTCACGGACATCTTTATTGGCTCCACGCGGCCCGAACACAGATATCTCTGTGCCCGGGGTCCACGCTATCTGCTGCGGGACTCAGTGAGGCTGGGAAACACGGGCGACGTGGATTTCCTGCGAAAGTCTTCCGCAGGAAGTTTCTGCGCTGGGAACCTAGGTGGGGCTCACCGTGATCTATATGAGAAATCCAACCCGTCCATCTGTTTTGTGAGATCATTTTAGGACATGAGACCAAAAATGAAAAAGATCTAAAATTCAAGTGGGCCGAAAATGTGAGGATTGAACGTCCACAATTGAAATATGCATGAGGCTACAGAAGTTTTGAATCAGGCTAATATTTGTGTTTTCAGTTCATACGAATGACAATGTTATGAATGGTACGGACGGCATAGAAACATCACTGTGGACCTGAGGAGGTTTCAGCGGTAGGAATTTCTCTAACCACCTTTTTGTTCCATGTCCTGAGATGAGCTCACAGAACGGTTGGACCGGATGAATTTCTCACAAACATCACAATGGCCCCACCTAGCTTCCCAGCACATGAACTTCCAACTAAATGCTTTCATAGGAAATCTGTGTCCCCACGATTTGGGCCCACCATGAAGTATTTTACTCATATCCGTGCTGACCACTCATTTTAGGGCATGATCCCAAAAAATGAAGTAGATCCAAATATCAGGGAACCATAAATACAGAAAATAGTGGTAATTGACTATTAAGAACTTTTCATGAGCCGCAATAGTTTTGGATAAAGATGATATTGGTGTGGTCTCTTCATTCAAGTCTTTGTGACCTTTCCCAGTAGGTTGGGTGGCAAATAAACATTCTTTAGCCCTCATGTAGTGTCTAACTATGGAGATTCAATCAGAACTTTTTCTTATGGTATGGTCTACCTAAGATTTGAATATGCTCCATATTTTGGATTATGCCCTAAAATGAGAAATCTGCTTCATTTTTGGATCATGCCTAAAAAGCTGTCAAAAATGGGATAGATGGTGTGGATGTAAGGCACATACATTAAAGTGGGCCCCATAGTTAGGGATCCACCGACCTTGGCCAAGCTGTGCCTGGGAAATACCAGCTTTGGCGAGGCTCTAATGTGGCTAGATTTGATCAGGCAGGTAACATGCAGTTATTGGAGATAGAGCACCTCATATGGTCAAATCGAGTATTGCCCAACCTATCAGAAGCTCAACTCAGGCAATGGCATGGTAAGATTTAATTACTGATGTAGATTTAGTACCACCCCTACTTAGACCAAGCTGCGTCCATCCCTAATGTACTGTAATTTGATTGTGCCCCAGGCTTCCATCAAAGATGGGACCCATGCAATGCATGTTTTCAAAGTTTTTCTATCTTATTTTCGGTTGGGGTCATCTTGACAGCGATCTGATGTCCGATCAAATCCTATCATCTTTGGGGTGGACGGAGCTTGGTTCAGGTCAAGAAGTGGCTAGTTCGTGCCTCTTTCAAAGCATGCTTTATATAGCCTTATCTTTGGCGATAGCTCATGGTCCAATCAAATCCAGCTGTGCCAAGGATAATACCCAATTCGCATACTGCAACGTACGCTTGGAAGTGGTTCAGTCGAATACTTACTCAGACCAACGTCAAACTGAACTGGACAAATCAAATCTCACCACGTCAGGGCCTCACTAAACGAAGTGTTTCCCCAGCTTCACCAAATCTGGTCCGGTCATGTACTTGAGAATGGACCATCCAACATTTGAACTCACTAGATGAGCGGTTCAACGGATTCACTGGTATGGTCTACAAGACTGGACTATCCAATTCCAAATGCCCATCTAAGTTTTGGATCATTCTGATTTTTATTAATCTTCATCTCCTAATGAGTAAACCTGATTAACGGGTTTGATGAAAGATATGAACCATGGTAGCCCCACATACAAACTTATGGTTGGCATCCATTCCCATTCCTCAGGCCTTGCAGTGAGTCTACTATGGATCTTTGGATTCTGGAAAATAACATTCATAAATTTAAGAATTCACTGCTTCGCAGCTTTATAAAATTGGTGGGACATGTCATATCATTATTTTGAAAAAGAGGTTAAAATTAATTTCTTAGAGTTATTGGAGATTGGATGCTCCGAATCATTCAATCAATGGTCATAAAAAATAATGGCCCAAAACAAATATTATATGAAAAGCTCATTCATCGATATATCCCATTTATCGTGTCCCACATTTGATTGCCCATCTTTCACACAAACTAGATTGATTGGACGTATTTGTGCATTCCATCACTGTATAGGAAAAGGAATGCTCTATATATGCTTATAATGAAGAAAGTCCCATTATTCATTTGGACCATCCATTATGTGAAGACCAACTTTGATTACACCTCCATATCAATTTCGCTTTGATTGGATGATGCTGACCAATTATCAATTGCTACACAAATTGACCAATTATCCATATAGATTATTGTAGAAAAGGTCCAGTCATTAATTTGGACCAACTATAATGGCCTACCTCCTGGATCATCCATCAAATGGGCCCACCTTCCATTGCCGATACCTCCTAAAAATACTTTGATCAGATTGTCATAACCATCCAATCAATGGATGAGAAATGGATCATCCACATTATACCAGAAATGTCATACCATTATACACCACAATGTCCACCTTTAGATCACCCAGATTATCCATTGCATAGATGTGCATTTTGATGTTTTTAAGTAGTGTGTATTATTTTTGTTATGGTGTAGGTTACCCTATGTTTAGATCGTTCAAATCTTTTGTTCTTCTTAACATCATGCCAATTACATCTTTGGATAGGTTGGATACCATAAAAAAATATAACACCGGCCCACAATTCTCCACTTTAGCATTTTGTAAAGAAAAAAAAAAATTATATATATATATATATATATATATATATATATATATATATATATATATATATATATGGGCATTATGGTAATTTCACGGCTGACAAAGCACTTCACTTGCATTCAGTTGGTAGAGGCATTATTTGGTAAAATCCTATTTCTTGAAGAATTTTATGGTAAAAATCCTTTTTATTACACTAGAAAACGCCCTATATGTTGTTCTGAACATCATGCTGAATTACATCTTTGGATAGGTTGAATACCATAAAAATATAACAATGGCCCACAATTCTCCACTTTTGCATTTTCTAAACAAAAAAAAAAAAAAAAAGTATATAAAGCACTTCCCTTGCATTCAGTTGGTAGAGGCATTATTTGGTAAAATCCTAATTTCTGAAGAACTTTAGGGCTTGTTTGATTTTCCATGATATAGGTAAATATGTGGTAAATGACTAATTATTACTTTTTCACGTTGTTTGAAAATGGGTGAGTAATTCCACCTCAAAAATCGGTCTAAAAGTGTTGACTTAAATCTGTGGGCCTCCACTGTAATGTATATGATATATCAGCACCATTCACATATTTTATTAGTACATTTTGAAGCATGAGTCGAAAAAGGAGGCAAATCTAACACTCAAATGGCCCGCACGAAAGGAAACAGTGGCCTTACTTCGTCCACCGTTGAAAGTTGTTTCTTTCATTGGGCCCGCATTGAGATTTACTCATCATCTAACCATTTCATAAGGTCACACGGACATGGATAAAGGGAAAACATAAATATCAGCTTGATCCAAATCTTTTAGGTCCCCCAAGAAGTTGTTAATGGCATTCGAAGTTGAAGGAAGAGAAACTGAAATGGAGAGGGAGATGACAGTAGTAAGAGACTAAGTTGAAGGAAGAGAAACTGAAATGCCTAAGGATTTCCTCTCTCTCTCTCTCTCTCTCTCTCACACACACACACACACGGAATTTTGCTTTTTCCAATCACAACATCCAAACGGCCGATATTATGGATGCGCATACAAGCAGCACTGATTGCACGCATTCACTTGACAGCTACAATAACTTCTCTTTTCAGTTGCACATTTCTCAAACAGCATTGCCTTTTTCATTTAAAAAAAAAAATTTAATGCGTAAAAGTAAAGAGGGTTATATACAGTATGGCAAAAGAAAGGGGATATACATGCAGGGAAAAAGAAAGAAAGAAAGACACTTCGAACAACACTGTGCACACAAACGTATAACTCACCCCAAACGGACCCTATGTTTGTTAATGAGCAGAATCCTGTATTTCCTCCACATGTAAAACTTGAGTCCCCATGAGATGTCTAAGTTATGCCCGTATGCAGCCGTAATGAACCAATAACTGACCGTCTCGACAAATAGAATGAACCGTCTCCACTGCATAGCTGTGTAGTTGGTCAACCCGGTGGCCCCACAGATGGATGGCCCTTGGTAGAAAACCAACCCTAAATGATAGTGGATCTCCACACAAACAACGAAAATAGAGACATCATGAATGGTCCTCATAGGGCAAATTCCATCAAATGGAAGCCTAAGATCATCCACCTGGATGTGGATTTTGTGGCATGGGCCAGCCAGGTATGGTCTGCCATATGGACAGTCCAAATCCATTGTCCCAACAACCATGCGTAACATGATGAGTGACAAGAACCGAGAGAAGTTCATCGAGACCATTGTTGTCACATTCAATCGCATATGCGGTTTGGACAATGCGTATCACATATGCCACGAGATTAGAGATTTGGGCAGCATGCGATACTTTCGTATGTCATAAGTATGCAATGGCTTATGCGACCATCACATAAGATGTCATACTTTCTCCGTCCCTCTAAATTCTCTCTTAGCGTACCTTGTTAATTGTTTAAATTTGTTTTGCTATATATAATATAACTTAACTTTAGATGGTCCAATAGTCAAAATACAATGAAATAGTAAAAAAAAAAAAAAAAATCCAATCCAATCATTGTAGCAATTAGAATAGTTTTTCTTAAGTTTTTTAGAATTTTTTATGACTTTCCCTTTTTTATTTTTTTAGTTAAAAAATAAAAAATAAAAAAAAAGCTAGCAGCCTGAGCGATCACTTATGCAATTATGTGATCGCATAAGTGATCAGCCCAGGCTGATGGCTTATGTGATTCTATTCGATTTGACAACAATGATTGAGACCAATTTGAAAAGATTAAAAAGAAGAAGAAGAAGAAGAGCTATGATAAAAAATAATAATAATAATAAATAAATAAAAAGGGTACACGGCAGAACAGAAGTGATCAAGTAAAACCCATGATTTGCATGGATACAAGGGAGAGCTAGTCCACTAAGAATTGTCCACACCTTATTTGAGAATTTTATGCGTGGGCCCAAGCAGGCCCACCCACGATCATGGTTGAACATTGGAGAGGGTCCCCAGTGGACTGCACATGGTATGGCTGAGATATCACTCAGATCAAGGGATTAGAGCCAATCAAATAAGGGCCTGCAAAATGGATAGTGAGATCATTTTTACTCTTGTCATCCATTTTCCATGATCTTAATTGTATGGCTCTAATTATCCAATCATGGTTATTTTTGGGTCATGTGCAACCTAAAGCAGATACCTCTCCATTGATCATAGAAGGCTTACATGGGCCTCACACAGGAATTTGCACAGTAACAAGGGACAACCTACAGAGAATTTCTGCTTAAAGGGTAATAATGCACCAACATGAATACAAGTTGGACATGTATTTTACCTGTTTCTGTATAATCAGCAACTGAGTTTTGTCTCACGATGAAATCAATCAACGGGACAGTAGTGCAATATGAACTTCAGATTTCTTGGGATATGTAATGCAGACATTTGAAGAGGCTGTTGTGCAGTTCAGTATTCCCCTGTAAGCAGCCCCTGCCGACTGGTTGTCATCTCCAGCTATGGTGATTCCCTTCAATACCTTTGCATTTCTCAACAGAAAATTCAAAAAATTGACTTCGTCATCACGTCCATGGAAGTTCCTCATCTCAACCGTCTTCAGGTGGTATTCCAGGCACTCAAGTGACAACTCTCTTGACTCCATGTACCCTTGCCAATCGACAGTGTATGGATGCACCCAGATGGGTGTCTGGATAAGAATCAGAAATTGAAAAGTTAAAATGGTCAGTCTAAAGAATGAATGCTTACCCAAAGAACCCTGCTAAAGCTACTGGTAGGTCCAACCCCCCTTCAAGACAATGAGTCATGTGTGTGTGATACAGGCTGTTCAACAGGCGGTGGGACCAGACCCACGGGAATGTGCCATGGCCTGGAAATGAGGCCGGTCCAGTCATCAAATGGGACACGTCATCGTTCTCTTAGCCTTTCTTGCAGCAATTTGGGGTCGGCTTTTAAATGATAGACTGGCAAAAAGTTTTACAAACGGTTACCAACTGGATATTGACCTTCCTCTTTCACCTGAGCCCTACAACCAGCCATGGCACATGCTCACAAGATGTGACACACGTCCAAAGAAAAAAATGGATAGTTAAAAAGAATTTTCTAATGAGCCGCATTCCTGAAATCAGGTCAATCTGGTCGTCAAGGTAGGTCACACATTTCGAATGTGGATATTGAGCAATTCTTTGAGAAATGCCTATGTAATTTGTATGAGGAAAGATTGAAGAGGCTATTTGTGGCCAATGTTGGAAGTATCGGTATCGCTACAAGTTTTGTTGGACTGGGATATGGAAACAATATCGATATCGCCTATAACATCGCCAATAACCGGAAATGTAGGGAAACATTGGGGAAAGATGTGGAAATGGTAGAATGTTTTAGTGAAACTTTAGAAGATGCTCAAATACATATATTTGTATACTTAGGAATTAAAAAAATTGCAAAAAGAACATATACAAAATATGTTTTCATTTAATCGGGGCCTAAAAGCATGTGTTGTAATAAGAAATCAATCCAACCATCCCATCAATCCCATCCATCCACCCAACCATAAAAAACATCCATTGGTATTTTAGAATATCAGCAACACAGGATTTTTCACAAGAAATCGTCGACAACTACAAAGGAAATGAAAGATTATGGTCTCGATATCGACCATGTTGCGATAACGATAATATCGCAATATTATCAATATTATCATCAACAATTTGAACACTACACACAACCATGCACCCATAAAAAAATTTGAAATGGAATTTTTTTTTAAATTAACAGATTTTTGGAGACATCGATACATTGGCAATATTATCGAAATAGTGCCGATACACTGGCAACCCAAGCAACACCTAGAATTTAAAGTCGGAAATATTGGTGATACATTAGCAATATTGATACATTGGCGATCCAAGCGACATTTGGAATTCATACGGTCAAAAATATTGGCGATACATTGACGATATCGATACATTGGCAATACTTAGAGACACGTCACCGATACCTGAAATTTCTGATACTACTTGTGTTATTGGTATTGCTACCGGTGTTATCCATATCATCGAGCTGGAGATGCTGATAATATCAGGGATATTTCAATAAATAGGGGATACTCCGAACAATGTTTGTGGCACACTTGCCAACCTGGTATGTGTATGAGAACTAGATTGTTCATCAGATGGGGTCCGAAGTGAACATGCCCTGGCATAAAAATCGAGTTGGTCCATTCATCGAGTGACACATGTCTGAAAATGAACAGTTGAAAGATGATCAACAGACAACAGTCTATACCCAATGTACTTAGGCCCATCTGAAGAGTAAGAACCTTGATGTTCAGGATGGGGCGTGTTCATGGTGCACCAACTTGATGACTGAATTGACTATCATACTATGTAATTGGCACATGCTTCATGAATCTCCCTCTTCAATCTCTCTTGGCAAATTGATTTTGCCTCTATCCAATTTCTTTTCAAATGTACTTCTCTGTCACTAATATGGCTGCCTGATGATAGGACCGGCCTGATTTTCGGGCTAGGGTACCTAAAATGGTGAGGACACCTAATGAGTGGCCTGGATCTCACACAAATCCCACATTGGCACATGCAGAAAAGAGAAGGATTCGAATTCCTCCAAGAGTAGCCAGTGTAGATAAAGATGTCGGGCGCACCCCAAGCACACCTGCCCCTATAATGCCTAAAACACCTAGGCAAGCCTACGAGCACGCCTAGAGATTGCAAGCAAATTTTTAATATAATATATACTAATATTTAATTATTTATAGATATAATTTTTAATATAATAAATACTGATATTTAATTATTTATAAATATAAATTGAAGTCTTAAATTTAGTCAAATTCAATGCCATTCAATTCCTCTTATCCCAAAACCCCAGTTTCCCAATTTTTCCCAAATTCCCCAATTTTAAATCCTAATTTTCCAATTTTCCCAAATACTAACCCTAAATTTCCCATTTTATGCAAATTCACCAATCCAAAACCATAATTTTTCCAAAATCCCTAAATTTTCCAAACCTTATAATCCAATTTTTCAAAATCCTCTAACCTAAATTTTCCAATTCCCCCAAAATCCTCAATTCACCTTTAGTATCTTGTGCGGCACCAACGAACACTCAAATTGCTTCAAGAAGTCCAATGTGGTGACCTTAACACACTATTAGAAGAAAGAAATCAAGAAAAAAAAAAAAGGGAAAAGTCGTTAGAAGCTGGAGGAAGAATATCTCAAGCATTAATCTCAAAAGAAATGAGAGAAGAAGTTGAAATAGAGCTTAAAAGCCCTTTCTTATCATTTAAAAAAATGAACAATATGCCCATAAGGCTGCCTCACCAAGAAAATGTCACATTAACCATTGGTGCACATAGGCGCACACCCAATGTAAATGCCTCAGCCATTGTCCAAGCAAGGTGCGACAGGCACAAAATGCCTAGGCGTGCACCTAGGTCGCCTTTGACCTCATTGCAAGTAGCAATTTCATTTCATTTATCCATATATTAATGCATTGAAAATGGATTAACTAGAAGATTAAAGTGCCTGTTGATTACCTCAGCCCTGTTCACATCCACAAGCAGACTCTCTAGATTGGGAGAGCACTCGAGCAAGCAGATTATTGCTTGGAAATGATTTTCATTAGGAAACCAAGTCAGCTTCAAATGCTTAAGATTGCAGAATCTAGGCAGCCATTCTAGTAAATCCTGTGCTCTTGACAGAAACTTCGCACATTACAGGACAAAGCAAGAAACAAAAAAAAAAAATGCAGATTAGAAAATGTTTGATCAATAAGGCTGTATTTGGCTGCACAGTGGAAATAAACTGAATTAGTAAATGACAAAAAATACTGACTTGCTAGTATTCACAGCGAAGTGGCCCTCGAATTGCAGTTACATTTCTTCCAGGTCCAACTTAAAGCATAATTGGAAGCTTGAGGCAGCCCCTTCAATTTGAATGCCAAGGCAGTAAAAATAAAACTAAAATAAACCAAAAATCGTTATTTCCGATTTCTTTTATTATTTAGTGCAATTCAATTAGATAGTGCATCCAAACTCCCCCTATAGGAACTGGGGTCATCCATCAGGCTGTGTTTGACTCATAACCATTTTAAGAGTAGAGCAAAGTAATTTGTCAATTTGTGATTTTTACTCTTAATAGAATTTATTGAAGTTGTGAAACGTGGCTTTGTGTTGCATTTGAAACAAGGAGCTCGTTTTTCATCCACATGAGTACTATTTCATGATTTTTTTTTCTTTTTGAAATCCTACTAAGACCAAAGATCCAAAAGTTGAGAAAGATTTTTCTCATGGCTCAAGCCAAAAGCAGCCTCAGGTAGTCAAATAAATCTTGGGGTATCCAATGCTGAGAAAAAACAAACATTTGACACACAAACACAAATAGATAGACAGAGTTCCACTAATCCCACACACGTGCATACGGCAGTCCCTACCAAATGTGACTAGTTGGCATATGTGCAAGATACAAGCTGTCCTCTAGGAAGATCTCAGCATATACACGCTCTGGCCAAACTATACTGGTTCGCTCATCAGGCGAGCCCATGTTCAAAAGAAATGAACAACTTAAAAAATGTACCCAATGTTTTTTTGCCATCCATTTGCTTGATGCACTGTAGCCTACCTGATAAGTTGGGGCATCCACATTATACTCCCACCTGACAAACAGACCATCTCCAAGAAATGTGCCAATTATAAACATGTGGCATGTGCCTGCTATGCATTTCTTCTCTTTTCTTTCGAAACTAAAAAAAAATGGTGCGCATGACAAGAAGAAAATTCCAGGCACCCAAGAATGCCACATCACCCCACATTAGTCCAATTACAGCATCACAGGAAAGCCATTGTGGCCCTCATGACACAAAAATGTGCGTTAACAACGAAAACGATTGGATTGCTTGCTTCACATGTCATTTTTTTTTTTTGGAACAGAAAACATTTACGAATGAAAACTGTCATGTTTAGAAACGAAATGCACCAGCATGATGTATCATTTTCATATATGTTAAGCACAACACAGAGAATATCATGTCATTAGCATTTTTTGAGACATAGCAAGAGATCTTCTATAAAATGAGGTTCTACAAGGGATGTGTGCCCCTTTTGCCTCACTGCATGGTGATCCAAGCTGTCCATCCAGTAGATCCCACCATGGACGGCATTACATGGCAAAAATCCTGCTGATTAGAGATCATCATCATCATCATCATCATCCATCTAAGCCTTACCTCAATTAATTGGGGTCGACTACATGAATCCCGATCCGCCATTCCACTGTATCAAGGGCCATGTCTTCACTTCAACCATGGGTCATCAAGTCTTCATTTACTGCCTCCACCCACGTTCTTTTGGGCCTTCCCTTGCCCTTTTAGAGCCTTCAACTTGCACCAACTCACTCCCTCTAACCGGATCAGTTGGTCTCCGTTGTACATGAACAATCCATATGTCTAAATTTCCTCCTCTGATTACCTAATGGTGCTACTCATAAGCATTGTTCGGAGTATCCCCAATATTATCGAAATATCTCCAATATTATTCGTATCTCCAGCTCAGCAATACCAATAACATTGGTAGTATCAGAAATTCCAGGTATCAGTGATATATCACTAAGTCTTGCCAATGTACCAATACTTTCAACTGTGTAAATTCCGGGTGTCCATACTATTGCCAATGTATCAATATCCCCAATGCATCACCAATATTTTCAACTGTGTAAATTTCAGGCGTTGCTTGCATTATTATTACCAGTGTATCAGCGATATTTCGATAATATTGCCAATGCATCGATCTCATAAAAATCTGTTTATTTAAAAACAAAAAAAAAAAAAAAAAAAAAATCATTTCAATTTTTTTACGGGTGCATGGTTGTACGATGAAATGCATGTTTCTATGTGTCTATCAATGTTTTAAATAACTATGCTATGTAGCATGTAGCTTAGCTACATATCGTAGCTTAGCCTCAACGCTATGTAGCTCATGAAAATAGCTTAAGTCGTGTGTAGAGCCTATGATACAAGACTAATTTGCATACGTGATACGCTACATAGCTCACATTACAAGTTAATTTTTCACTACAACATTAAAATCAACTAATTTTTTCAATGATTTGTTACATTTTTCTATTTAAAAAAAAATAGTTAATCTTTTCAATGCTTTTAATAAAATAATATTAGTAACAGTATAAATTTAGTCTCGTTGCTCTTTCTTTCTTCTTTCTTTTTTGAAACAGTTTGTTGCTCTTTCTTTACCTTTATGCTTAATCATTATCCTTCCTTATTACTTTAGGTTGCATTTGGTTGCACCAAATATCATGAAATTTTGTTCAATTTCATTATTAATCATTCTAATTTGGTGCAGAATATTATGAAATTGGTGCAGAGTATCAAGTGGGGCACATGGTTTAGTGATCCAACCTGTTGATATGGTAAGGATCCTCTGTGGATGGCCACAAAATTCTCCCACATTGGAAAATCCTAAACCATTCAATGACCGACCAGCAAATAGACACTCAAGAAAGAAAATAAAACAACAATCCATATTCAACCAAGAGAATGACAAACTTTTGATGGCTAGGATCTTCCAGTCTATGGGTCATACCCATAGTTTGGCTTACTAAACCTTGGGCCCCACTTCTAAAACTGAAAAGCTGAGAGCGCTGTAGAAACTCTTGAGCCAAGCACTGTCAAATACCACATAAATACAAAGAAAGAAGGAGCATACCTCAATGCACGAAATCCCCAACCTGAAGACTCCTGCATTGCTGAGGCCTCTGAATAGTTTACTCCAGTGAAAACTGTAATCTTCACTAGCAGTTGACCCAAAAAAATTAATGTCCACATCAGTTAGAGAGGAAAGGTTCTCCAAAGCATAGTCTTGTGCCATATAGCCTATGTACTTGAACGAAAGGAGATTCGGCGTAGAAACCTTAAGCTTAGACGTTCTCAGACCACAAGAAAACATAGTCAAGCTCTTAAGTGAGAGAGAGGAAATGTCAAAAATCTTGAATTCCTTCATTTCACAGCTTCTGATATTCAAATCTTCGAGCACAGGGCAGCTTGAAAATAGTTCCCGTGTCAAGCATTCATCGGAAAAGCTGATCCATTTGAGATGCAAAGTCTTGAGCCGACGAAACTCGACGGTCACAGGCAGTTTAAGAACAGAGTTGTTCATATTCAATTTCAGCACCATTAACGATTCACAAGTGAAAAGGCAGGAAGGCAGGAAGGCATCTCCCAACTTTGGGATATCAAGATCGAGCTCCTGGACATTGCAGCCCACTGCGAAACCAATCCATTCATGGACAAGAGGAGTGTATCTGAAATAAAACCCAAAAGACATACGGAACTTTTCTACATTCAACCTGTTATGAAGAGCTAGAGTCCGCTTGATAAAATCGATGAAGAGTTGTTCTCGGCATCTTACTTGAGGGAAACGGGAGTATTCAAAGTCTAAAGTGGTGAGAGAAGTTAAGATGTGTCTCCAACTTCGGGACAAAACGGTGGTAACCACAGCATCTTCCATTGGTAGCAAGGAGACAATGTGACTACGAATGGCTTCTGGTAAATTGCTGATTCGATCTGCAGCTTGATCATCAGCATCCGCTTGCATCCGACGCTTTTGAGTATGGTTCATGTTCGTCTGATCTGCCCGTGCTTTTTGTAAGCTATGTTTCATTATGCATCAGTTCTTTTTTTCATCCCTGGAGAACACTACTACCATTCAAGAATATGCTTAAAGATAGCCGAGTAATGCCTAATGGAACTGCCAATAGACTGGAAGTCATAATGAGGGATTTCGACAGTTGAGATGCTTTTATGACTTCCCTCATTTATACTTCATAAAGCACCAACACTCGATCAATTCTTCAGATTGCTTTTGAGAAGATGATTTTAGCTTTCTTCATGCAACCAATGAGTGTTCAACGGCCTTTCAAGTCTCCTGAAACATAAATGTTCATGAAAACAAATCAAGAATACAAAAAAGAAAACTGTAATTTATTTATGCATGGAAACTTTATTGTCGTTTAGGTACCGCAAATACTAAAGAGTTGGAATTGTTGGACACTAATACATCTGTTTTGAATTGTGTAAATGACATGGGAAATTCTAATACAGGAATATAAACACAATGGATGTGAAGGAAGCAGTTACTTTGCTTCTTCTTTTTTCTGAGGGCATGCCATGTTGAAGGCTATGCCTGATCCTTCTTTGCATGATAATGAGCAATGATCCAGCACAAATTCATCTTAGTAAGACCAGGCGGGCCCAAATACCAGCCATCATAATCAGCCATTGGATAGGAAGGGCTCATTCTAGATTGCAAATATGGCAAATATCAGTTTCTTTTGTGACATTTTATCAGGCAGTTATTGTGTGGCTTTCAATTAGCTTAAAGGTAAACAATAGCAAATAGCTTGTGAGATAAAAATCTAATCATTATGAAACAAGAAATATAAATAGAAGTACCAAATATAAAAGAGAACTGCTAATACGATTTGCACAAGGATAGAATGTGTTCAAAATCTGGGTCATTCCTGAGGTGGGGCCCTCCGCAAACATGCTGGTGTAGGCCCAAATAGATTCAAGCATGAAAAACTGCCCAGGTCTGCAGGAACAAGGAAGAAAACCAGTATAGAAACTCCAAGATCTATGGATTTTAATGACAGACCATGGTGTGGGATGCGCGAGCAATGATCAATACAACCCAAAAGGGGGGGGTATGTTCACTCTATATTGAAGGCTTCACTTCAACCAAATAATAATCATCATAATCAATCATAGAAGAATCTTTACATGTCTGTATACTTTTCTGCAAAGCAAGGAAAACATAATGTAATCATAACCATCCATTAAAAGTAATCATAACCAATTTCAATAAAATATTAAAATAACCTTTAATCCCATCAAAACCATACACATCATCAAAAAATAGGCCATGTCTCACTCAAATGATAACGGAATCACATAATCTTGGGCTCGTCTGGAAGCTAACTCAATAGGCTTTCAAACATGGCCATTTTTTTTTGTCATTTGTATATCGTTGGAACCCAAAAAGTGCCCCACTAAAATCTACAAAATACAAAAGGAAACTGGTTCGGATAACTCTGTAACTCTAACAACTAAGAAAAAGACGAGCAAAAGTCTTGCTAGTGTGGGGCCCCCATGTGCTGCATGTCTTTGAACCCGATTGGGCCCCACGGTCCCATATACTCTATCTCGTTCAATCCTATGGCCACATTCCTTCCAACAATCAAGGTCATCAAACATTTTGGGGCCTATATGGTTTGGATCACGTCCTAACCCAAAAATCAAGCGATGCATAATCACACGATAGCAACTAGATCAAGGAAGAATCTAATTACAATAAGATTTAACATGTCGGCTTGAAGTTTGAATCACAAAAGAAAAGGAATGCAATGATTGTGAACAAGCTCAACAGTCCTCTAGTCTCATACTAGAGATTACTCCCCACCCCCTACCCCTTGAAAACTATTGCAGAGAAACAAGAGAATTTACTTAAAGAAGATATCATTCAATTGTGTCTTATTCCATATGCCTAGGCCTTTTTGGTAGTGAGTGCTTACAGTCCAATATAATCTATGGAATCTTAAAAAAAGATTCCTAGATAGCCAAGATCTCCAAATTAGCAAAAATCTCTAAACAAGAAAATCTAATAATGTTTATCTCCTGACATAGAATCTCTAAAATAAAAAAGCACTTAAGAGAGAAAAATCTAAGATAACTACTTATTTCCTAACATAGAGATATAAAAGAAAAGGAAATGTGGGGCGATTGAAATAGGAAAAATATTTAGCAATAATGTTTATTTCCTGACATAGAATCTCTAAAATAAGAAAGTACTTAAGCAAGATAAAACTAAGATTACTTATTTCCTAACATAGAGATAAAAGAAAAGGAAATGTGGGGCGATTGAAATAGCAAAAATCTTTAAACAAGAAATTCTAATAATGTTTATTTCCTGACATAGAATCTCTAAAATAAGAAAGCACTTAAGCAAGAAACCCCCCCCCCCCCCCCCCCCCCCCCCCCAATTGAATTAACGCCAATGTACTCCTCATAGAGCTTTGGGTTGATGCACTTGAAATCATCTACTAAGATCCACGTGCAATCGTATCACGGTTAGCCCTTCCATTTAACGAGAAACTTTTGATACCTTCCTTGGCATGTGGAAACTATTTGATCATCCAACACATCTCCAATGATCTCATCAAGCTAACGCGGCACCTTGGGTATATGAATTGATTATTCTTCCATGCTCTTATCTTTATGATGTCCAAGATAAATTTTAAGGTCTTCCACATTAAAAATGGGCTTAACCATCATTTCAGCATTATCACCTAGCTTCTTCAATGCACGATAAGGGTCCACCCTTCTAGAGTAGAGCTTTGTATAAGAGCCTACTGGAAACCTTTCAAGCTTAAGCCATACCATGACCTTATCTTCTTCTTAAAATTGTGCAAAACTTCATTGAACATTTGCATGCCCCTTGTAGTTTTCATTACTAAGGGTAATCTTTCACCTAAACTTCCTCATGTATCTCCTTTATATGTTGTGATAAGACTTCGAAATCCTAGCTAGATCGAGTCGTAATAGGAAGTGAGACTAGATCAATAAGTTGTTGAGGTCAAATTAAAATTGCGTCTTTAGATAGCACTTAAGACGCTAAGCGTGCAGAGGCTTAGAACGGAGCTAGTAGAACTATGGCTAAGTCCTAGAGGGAGGGGTGATTAGGACAGTTTAAAAATCTTTTTTAAAACCTCTTGCCTAATTAAACTAATTAGCAATTATAAACTAATTAAGCAAGAACACTTAGCTTCCAAGCTTAAATGGCTTCAATCACAAGGCTAGCATACAATTAGCAATTAAACAACCTAGCCTAAGCATGCATAGATTATCAAATGATTAAACTAATTAAGCACCTAATATATGCAACCTAAGTAAACTATATGAGAGTGGATCATATAAGCTCAAGTCTATTTAGTGAAAGTACATCTTGTGTGTGGATGTGCCTATCTAGTGCCTAGCATACATTCTAATCAAGCATGAATAATTAAGCAATTAAACCTAATGCAGGGGCGTTTTCACACCGGGCTCGAGTGGGGCGGCCTGTGGACTCAAGAGCACCCTCGAGGTGGGGTCGGCTGTGGACTCAGCGCCTGTGGACTCAGGGGGACCGTGAATTCAGACCCACCCATGGATTCGGGGCCAACGTAGGAGGATTCGACCGAGGGCCTAGGGTGACCGATGGATTCGGGGCCCTCTCGACCTGGGCTTTGAGATAAAGGGATTGATTCGCCATACTCTAACATTTCGAGCTTTTAGAGAAAGTGGTTAGTTGTCTTGCATCAAATTGGTATCAGAGCAAGAGGTCTCATGTTCGAAACTCCTCACCGGGGGTGAATAATGCAGGGGCATTTTCACACCGGGCTCGAGTGGGGCGGCCTGTGGACTTAGGAGCACACTCGGGATGGGGTCGGCTGTGGACTCAGCGCCTGTAGACTCAGGGGGACTGTGGATTCGAACCCACCTGTGGATTTGGGGCCAACGTAGGAGGATTCGACCGAGGGCGACCCATGGATTCGGGACCCTCTCGACCTGGGCTATGAGATAAAGGGATTGATTCACCCCACTCTAACAGTTCAAGCTTTTAGAGAAAGTGGTTAGTTGTCCTGCATCAAAACCATACAAAGCTAGATTAACAATGTGCTCAACTCAATCACAAACACAAGCATGTATAGTGATTCGGTCACCCTACTCCACTCCTGGTTCAAGTACTCACCCTTATGAGCACACCGACATTCACTAAGGAGTTTAAATCAGGTTCCACCCAACCTAGGTGTTTAAACGGTTCCACCCTACCGAGAAGTTTAACATGGTTCCTCTCTACCTATAACGGAGATTTTAAGGTTCATCTCTCAACTTAGGAATTTAACAAGGTTCCTCCTAATCCTTTGGTTCCAATCTAAGAACCTAGCGTATACTCCGCCGAAGGCTCCCCATGGAGACTTGTTCGAGTTTGTAAATCCAAACTCTCACATACAATCCTCATCGAGAAAGGAGTGCAATCGGACTCTCAATATGACAACTTACTTGTCAGAATTATCCCTTGTTCAGCGCCGCTTCTGGTTGCTTGATCTCTGCTCTCCCAGTGCTTCTATCAGCTCCCCTTTGCTCCCCCGATCGTGTTGCTGCTGCGTTGCCTATGCCTCAGCTACACTTGATCAATCAACTTGCATATGTTGTTCTTGATATGCCCAAAGTGATAGGAGGGTAGGTTTGAGATCTCTACAACTAATGGGAATGGGTTGCCTAGAATATCTCATCTACAAGAATCTTATCATAGAGCTTTGGATAGAAATATAACTATCAAGTTTGATCCAAACTATAGAGATCAAGAGAGGGGCAAGAGCATCTTCTTCTCGAGCTTGGAATGCTCCATTCTTGTGTTAGATCACAAGGAAGATGTCTTGTTAGGGTTAGTATTTGATCCTCTAATGGTCTCCAACAATAGTGGCTTCAATCTCCTCAAAATCCATCTTCTTACCCCTAGAAATGACCCGAGTCATTTTATAAAGAAAGTCCAAACAGACACATAATGGACATAAAACGGCTAGTGCCGAAGGCCAGAAAGACAATTTTTCTTGCTGTCTACATTTGGGTCGGTCCGATCGGTCGGCGATCGGTAAGACCTAGGGTTGTAAATGGTCGGGTTTGGGCGGGTTTAGTCAAAACCAAACCCGCCCATTTGCTAAATGTGTCTGGGTCCAAATTTTAAACTCAAACCCTTTTACTAAATAGGGCAGGTCTCGGTCGGGTTCGAGTCAACCCATCAGACCCATTTATAAATGGGTCTGGGTCAGGTAGAGGGAGATCCACCCAGAGCCATTTATAAATGGATCGAGTCTAATGGGTCTGGGTCTGGGTCTAGCATGCAAGCATTTTTACAAGGCTTAAAACTGGGTCTAGACGGGTCTGGGCTAGATGGGTCCCTTGAAACATAGACCAAACCCGCCCACTTACTAAATGGGTTCAGGTTGGGTCGGGTCGGGCCTAATATAAAGGAAATCAGACCCATACCATTTAACAAATGGGTCGGGTCTAGGTCGGGTCTAAATGGGTTGGGTCTGGGTACCCCATCGGGTCCACTGACCCATTTAAACCCCTAGTCAGACCTGTCCAGCCGACCGGTCAGGACCTGGCCCTGGGGCTCCAGCAAGGTTGTTTTCCCACTTTTGCTTCTCACAATCGGTCGGCCAGGGGTCCGACCGGTCGGCAGCCCTTCTCTGCCAGCTGTCTTGACTTGCATTTTGCAGCAACAGAGGCACCTCTTTGGCCAAGCTTTTAGGTGGTCTTTTGGGACACCTAAGGCCATTCTAAGATAACTACAAGCATGCCTAAATGGGTTCAATCACAAGGCTAGCATATGTTATGATAAACATAAAGGCAAAATAGCCTAAACATGCATAGATAATCAATTGATTAAACTAATCAAGCACATAATCTATGCAACCTAAGTAATTGACAAACAAGGTGCACTAGTATGCTGTATGCCACAAAAAAGTGCACTAACACACATACCTATCGCAGTTTTGAAATGATAGAGTCCCATAGTGTGGTTCATTGAACTATTGTAAGCAAACTCAATTTGTGGTAACATGATGTCCCATGAACTAATGTAATCACCAACTAGACATCGAAGTAGATTCCCAAGACTGCGATTGTGGTTGACAACTTCAATCTACCCATCTGTTCGTAGATGATAAGCACTTGAGACCTTTAATTTAGTTCCTATCTTAGACCATAAGGTGCGCCAAAAATAGCTTATAAAGTTAACATCACAATCAGGTACAACTGTTTTAGGAACACCATGGAGACGAACCCCCTCTTTGAAGAAAACTTTAGGATGTGTAGGGCATCTGATGTTTTCTTACAAGGAATGAAATGGGCCATCTTCGAGAATCTGTCAACTACAACGTAAGTAGAGTCATAGCCACGTTGAGTTTCAAGCAATCCTATGACGAAATCCACATTTATGTCTTCACATGGAGCATTTGGCACAGGTAGTGAAGTACAAAGACAAGTATTCTACTCGTTACTTTCACCTAGTTGGGACACTCAACATCGATGAACAATGATTCCAACATCTTTCTTCAAATCTGACCAATAGAAATGGTCCTCAACCACAACTGTTGTTTTGTCAATACCAAAGTGACCACTGAGGCCACATAAATGAAGCTATCATATAACAAGCTTTCGCAATAAACTTTTAGGAAGACACACTCTCATATCATAAAATAAGTACCCATCACACAGGCTAAATCATGGATACTTAATGCCCGAGCCGATAACGAGTATTGAAAATACATTCCCAAAATCATTGCACATTGCATAGTCAAGTTCATCGAACCTAACAACGAAAACTGATAATTTAAACAATATATGAAATTTTCGGCTAAGTGCGTTTACTACCTTATTTTCGATGCCAGTGCGATGTTTTAGGTTAAATGTGAACTCTTAAATATAAGCACTCCACTAAGCGTGTCTTGCACTCAACTTCTTTTAAGAATTCAATTAGCATAACGCCTCATGATCAGAATAGAGCACAAAACCCCCCAACGAATGAGGTAATGACGTCAATATTTCAAAGCTTATACAACAACATAAAACTCCGTGTCGTATATAGAATACTTCTTCCTTGCCTTATTGAGTTTTTTTTCTAAAGATGGCTACCGGATGTCCTTCCTGGATGAGGACACCTCCTATGCCTATGTGGGATGCATCGCAGGCAACTTCAAACGCCTTTTCAGGATCAGGAAGCCTAAGAACTAGAGCTTCCACCATTTTTACTTGATCTCTTGAAATGCCTTTTTGCTGCTTTAGTCCACTCAAATGGACTGGCCTTGATACTTCAGTAATAGGTGTCATGATGGAACTAAAGCTCCAAATAAATTGATAAAATGTCACTAGCCTGTGAAAACTACGAACCTCATGAATGTTTGTGAGGGTAGACCAATGACAATGGCTCTTCTCTATTTAGAATCAGCCCGTGCCTTTTGCTGAAACAACAAATAGAAAGACCACATTGCAACTTATGAAGGTGTACTTCTTCAAATAGATGTAAAGTTTCTTGTGAACGGCTATAGATGAGGATATTGTCGAAGTACATGATAACAAACTTGCCTATGAATGGTCATAGAATTTGTGTTACCACCCACATGAATGCACTAGGTGCGTTTGTCAAGCCGAAAGGCATGACTAGCCACTCATACAATCCATCATTTGTCTTAAAAGCGATTTTCCATTCATCTCCAAGATGAATTCTTATTTGGCGGTACCTTCTTTGCAAATCATTCGTTGAAAATACTATAGCATTTTCCATCATATCCAACATGTTATCTAAGCAAGGAATGTAAAACAGTACTTTACCGTTATCTTGTTGATAGCGCAGCTTTCAACACACATTTGCTAGTTTTCATCCTTATTTGGTGTTAACAACGCTGGCACAACACACAGGCTAAGGTTCTCACGAATAAAACCCTTGGTTAGCAATTCCTCCACCTGTTGACGAAGCTCTGCATGCTCTATTGGGTTCATTTGGTATGCTAGAAGATTTGGTAATGGAGCTCCAGGCACCAAATCAATCGCATGTTAAATGTCACATATGGGTGGAAGCTCGCTCAATAGTTCATCAAGGATCAAATCCTGAAATTCGAACAGAATATCCTGAAATCTTAGGTGGTTAGACAACCACATCACCAGTTGGATCAATCTTATATCCTACTAAAGCATACATGATTCCTCATTCCCGTCTTTCCTTCACGAATCACACCACACTCAACATTGTGGAAGCTGGCTTTGCCTATTCAGGCCCGTTATCCTTCATAGGGTTGAGAGTAATGAACTTTCCTCTGTACATAAAGTTGTAAGTGTTCTTGCAGCCTTTATGAGCTGCATCCTTGTCATATATCCACAAGCACCACAACAATATGCGTGTGACCTTCATTGGAATGTTGTCACACAAAGTGATTCTTCGTAAGGACCTAGGGAGAAGTTCATTAAGCACCTCTTGGTCACGGGGATGAACGTGTCATTTACCCACTCAATCTTGTATAGCTTAGGATGTTTGTGAGGTTTCAGCTATCCACTTGTCCACCATGCTTTGTGAGGTTCACATTCATATCACAGCCTCTGTTAATAATGACCTTGACAGCCTTTCCACCACACGATACTCCCACCATACAATACTCATGTATGGAAAATATTGGTTCTCAACCAATCTTCTTGGGCCTCCTCTTTTGATGCCGTCAGAATTCTCCTGCTCACCAATGATAACTTATTTTCCCAAAGGCCATCTAGGTCTTCCTCAGGTTCCAAATCATCATCTTCTAGATTGCTTTAATGTTCGCCTTCCACTTGGTTTGAAATGAAGCTTTCTTTGTACCATTGACCCTCGTCCCTTGTAAAATTGAATTTGCGAGAGGGACACTCTATTATGTAAGGACACCTTCGGATCCAAATTACCATTGTAATCCGGAATCTCAATCTCAACATGCTTAGCGGCTTTCACAATGCGAACCAATGTTTTAAATAGCAGTAGCGTGTTGCGTAGTGTTCAACCTTCTGTAGCGTGTAGCATAAGCTTACACGATACTTCTATCTTTTAATTAAAAACTAGGAAAAATATAATAAATAGTAAGAAAAAATAAAAAACATATATATATATATGCCTAAAAGATTATTCATTTTTCAAGAATAAGCATGTTCAAACAAGTTATTAATTATCATTTATCAAAAGCCAATCCACATATATAAACCAAAATCATTATCACATCAACAACTTTCTAAGTAAACCACTTTAATTAATAATGTTTAATTGAAACCACAAGTTGCAAGTATGAAAAGAAATTAAAATCCCAAGGTTGAGTGTATTAAGTAAAAAATACAAAATACAATTATCTTTTATTAAAAAAATGTAACGTTTGCTAAATGCACCACACATATGCTACATACGCCATGCGTACGCTACGACGCTATGCGTATGCTACGACGCTACGTAGCGTCATAGCTACGCTACGAACGCTATTCAAAACAATAGCGTGATCACATTCCGTCCTCCAAAGGGTTAATTTGAATAGTCCCATAAAAGGTTGTTCATTCCTCTTCTTCACGCTTGCAAATAGCGATATTGTTGGATCCCATAGCCAAGCTCATATTCTTCTTCATGGAAATCTTCATTTCTGCCGAGATGCCTTGAGTTAACATTCCCAGATTCCAAATCTCCCTCAAGACCATCCATAAATGTTTAATGGTTTGGATTGATTCCCTTTCATGCTTCTTCAAGAACAGTAACACGTACTTCTAGAGTATCTACTATGGCCATGAAACGAGTTCTCCATATTGTCCAACCGTTTCATGATTAAATCGACCACTTGTTGCAAGGTCAATACAATCCTATCCTAAGGTTTCGCAATCATCTCACGACTGTAGGTCGTCCCTCTTTTGGTGCTCATAAGACGATAGTTTTTTTTTTTTTTTTTTTAGATATAGGTAATGGAAAAGGGCATTGAGAAGGTTCGGTGTATAAGAGAGTACGGGCTGTTTACTGGTGGGATTTGGGATAGCGATAGGGTCATAGTTTAGGTGACATTGAGATTATATATGGTTTGTGGTGAAAGGGCTGAATTAAGAGGCAGTTTAGGGAATTGAGGGTAGCTTTGGGATGAATATTGGCACAAAATTTGTGGAAAGAAGATAGGGGGGGAGTGAAAGAGAAAATTCCAAAAGCAGAATTCGTTTTGATATCAATTTAATACAACTAGATCAAGGAAGAAACTAATTGTAATAAGATTAAATATACCGGATTGAAGTTTGAATCACAAAAGAGCAAAGAATGCTATAACTATGAACAAGCTCGACAGTCCTCTAGTCTTATACTAGAGATCACACCCCCCCCCCCCCCCCCCCCCCCCCCCCAACAACTACTATAGAGAAACAAGAAATTTTGCTCAAAGTGAATATCATTCAACTATGTCTTATTCCATAGGCCTAAGCTTTATTTATAATGAGTGCTTACAATCTTTAACATAATCTATGGAATCTAAAAATAGGATTCCTAGCTAACCAAGATCTCCAAAATACAAAAAATCTTTAAACAGAAAAATCCAATAATGTTTATTTCCTAAAATAGAATCTCTAAAATAATAAA
Source organism: Liriodendron chinense (assembly GCA_003013855.2). Classification (NCBI taxonomy): domain Eukaryota; kingdom Viridiplantae; phylum Streptophyta; class Magnoliopsida; order Magnoliales; family Magnoliaceae; genus Liriodendron; species Liriodendron chinense. The sequence continues at coordinate 2,300,316 of PVNU02002353.1, forward strand.
GTCCTTAGGCAAGAAAAATCTAAGATTACTTATTTAGTAACATAGAGATATAAAAGAAAGTAAATTATAGATAAGCTAAAAAGGAAAGTGGGCCTTTCTTTTGCACACTTGTCAAGCATGCACGTGTGGATGTGGGGCAATTGCATCACACAGGGCCTGACCAATGAATGGCCTAGATCTCACACATGTGCGCCAGGTCAGCACGGATGCCACCAATTGCCTCTTCTTTCTTCTTGCAAACAATTACATCTTCAATCTACACCTATGGTTTTAAGACTCGGACTAGTAGCACCCTATCTGGTTCAATACCACAAGTCACCCTGAGTCAGGGCGAGTCAAGCCAATACAGCCTCGACTTGGGGGAGTCCCAACTCGACTCGGGACCGAGTTACTGAGTCTTTAACCATGATCTACGCACGCCCTATTCTCCATATACTATAATAATATCATTAAAGGTAATAAAGGAGAACCCTTTCCTACTCTTACAAAGGCATCCAGTGTACATGATGGGACCACCCTGGGAATACATAACCACACATCTGGTGGGCCCCACCAAGGATGGCCCAGCGAAATCTTAACCATGACCTAATTAACGAGCTTCTGCTCGTCGAAATGTGAATTGCAGGACTTTCTCTGCTCACGTTGGGGGCCCGACCGGATCATCCACTGACCAGGTACCATGAGACATCCCAGAATGGGACCCACCAAACGAACGACCCCGATCGCTGATGGCGGCCGACGCAGGAAAGACATCCCGAGGGATACGATTTCAGGTAGTCACGCAGACTACTAACGTTTTTTCCTTTCTTCTTGGACGCAGAGAGAGAGAGAGAGAATTGGATTTCTATTTCTTTTAAAAGATCCATGATTTACTCCAAAACCTTTTAAAGATACATGATTTACTCCATAACCCAAAAAAAACCCCAAGAATTCAAACGGACCAAAGAGTCAAAAGGACAGTTTGACGGTCAGATTTTCTTGGAAAGAAAGAAAAACGAGAGAGAAAGGGTACCTATTTTCTCGAAATGTTGTTGAGGATCGTAACCTTTCCCTTGTTGCATGAGAATCATCCCATGAAACATATATACACATAAAGAGGATTTATATTATTATACTCAGCATGCGTATGACACTTGATACGCAGGCACTCAGAAATTGCACACGTGGTATATATTACTCAAATATAACCGACTAGATTATGCAGCGAACTGTCTCCAATTCACAAGCCAAATGTTAGATTGGTTGAACAATCCTAACTTCTGATTCGTGGACACTTGTTTGTGGAAATAGGACTGCCCAATATTTTTCAACAGTCTAATAAATGTCATAAATCTGAAAGACTGATAATCAAATAATTTTAATTTTTGGTTCTCATTCCATCCATAGTGGATACAATAATTTGGACGGTCAAATTTGACTTGTTCTATGCTATGTATACAAGTTTAAAGTAATTTCTAAGTGCATGTATATCATCCCTCACATTCTACTGGATTATCATACTTTTTACAATAGATTTTCTTTTTAGTTTTACTTATGACTCACCATGGAAATGGTAAAGGGAGTTTGGCATCTCTACAAATAAAAGCTTATGCTTATTTCTAAAAAAATAAGTTTTTATACCGTTTTGTAAAATGTCTAATGGAGTGCTTATTTTTTAAAAAAGTAATAAGCGTTTTGAAATGGAGCTTATTTGGCTTATACAACAAACGATTTGGACTAATTTTTGGACAAGTTTACCCTTAAACTTTTCAAGTAACTCTCATCTTACCTTCTACTCTTCTCTTTACAATTTCTTCAAGAAAGGCCCACATGATGAACGACCCATAGTGAAGGTGGGCTCAGCATGATGAATTGCCTATATCAAAGGTGGGCATACATAATGGATAGTCACATCAAAGTGTGGCCTTGCATGATGAATGTCCACATCAAGCAAGCCCTACCTAATGTTGGTCCACATCAAAGATGGGACCCACACGATGGATGATGGACATTGAATGTGGGACCACATGATGGAAGATTGACATTAAAGGTGGGCGCACATGATGAATGACCCCATCTTGAAGGTTCAACCCCACATGATGGGTGGTGCATAGCAAAGGTGGGACCTACATGATGGGTGGTGGACATCAAAGGTGGGTCCCACATGATGGACAATCCACATCAAGTGGGCCCCACATGATAGATGATCCACAACAAATATGGGACCTACATGATAGATGTTCCACATCAAAGGTAGGACCCACATGATAGATGGAAGGTTGACATTAAAGGTGGGCCTACATAATAAATGACCCATATTAAAGGTTGGGCCCCACATGATGGACGGTCCACAGCCAAGGTGGGACGTACATGATGGATGGTGGACATCAAAGGTGGGTTCCACATGATGGACTATCCACATCAAGTAGGCCCCACATGATAGTGGTCCACGACAAAGGTGGGACCCACATGATGGATGGTAGACATCAAAGATGGGCCTCTCATGATGAATGATTCATATTAAAGTGGGGCCCCACATCAAGGTGGGCCCACATAATGAAAGGTTCACATCAAGGGTGGGCCCCACATGACGAAACATGCGCATCAAGTGGGCCCCATTTGATGGACAATCCACGTCAAAGGTGGGACCCACGTGATGGATGATGGTCATTGAAGGTGGGCCCACATGATGGTCAGTTGATATCAAAGATGGGCCCACAAGATGGTCAATTGATGTCAAAGATGGGCCCACATGATGAACAACACATAATGAAGGTGGGCCCCCACACAATGAATGGTCCACATCAAGGTGGGCCCACATAATGGACAAAGTGGATGGATGGCCCACATAAAAGTGTGGCCCCTCATAATGGATAGTTCGCATCAAGTGGGCCCTACCAATGGACGGTCCACATCTAAGGTTTTTCATGATGGATGACCCATATCCAAAGTGGGCCGTATGATGGATGATCCACATAGAAGGTGCACCCCACAAGATGAATGGTGGATATCAAAAGTGGGCCCCACACATGATGGACAATCCACTTTAAATGTAGAGCCCACACTATGGACACATCAAATGTGGAGTCCACGTGATGGGTGAGGGGTGGTGGACATTGAGGGGCCCCACATAAAGAACAATTAGGAATGTTGGGCCCCACATGATGGATGGTCCACCAAAACAACCATTTGGATTGCTCTTATATTAAAATTGTTGTAATCTTTAAAAATGACATCAACTACACTTAAAAAAAAAAAAAAAAAAAAAAAAGGTCTTATTTGAAAGTTTTACCAAATGTGCTTATTTTAAATAAGAGCTTTTTTTTTAGATTTCACCAAACGAGCTTATTTAAAACCGAGCTAGAACAAAAAGACTTATTGAAGTAGCTTTTATTCAAAAAGCTCTTATTGAATTAGAGGATAGATGCCAAATGAGCCCAATACATTTAATGCCTGTTTGTTAAATCTGAAGTCCCAAGTCTGAAACTGACATCTAAATTTGAAGTCCCAAGTCTGAAACTGACATCTAAATCTGAAGTCAGAAAATTGGTATTAAATCTAGAATAATATGTTTATTAACTAACATCTGAAATGTTTAAAATATATTAATGTGACACATTTGCCCAATGAATCTATCATAATTGAATCCCTACCATTAAAAACTTCATAAATTTGACCGGACAATGTTGTGTGGCCCCCATCATAATGTATGTGTTTTATCCACACTGTCCATCCAATTTTCCAAATCATTTTAGGGAATGACCCTATAAATGAGGATGATCCAAATCTCATTTGGCCCAGAACTTTTGTGGCCCATCAATGGTCAACCACCACTATTTTTATGTATTATGGTTCATGTGGGATTTGGAGCTACTTCGTTTTTTTATTCATACACTAAAATGAGCTTTCAATACAGATGGACGATATGGATGTAGTCACATACATCACAGTGGGCCTCACAATCAAGGGTCCCACCCACCTTGGTCGATCCAAGGTCTCACCTACTCGGCTCCCCCAAATCGAGAGTGAATTAGCTGTTAGTGGGTGTTACCCTAACCGCGTGGGGCCTATCTTGATCTATTTTTTGTATATCCAAGCATCCATCTATTTTTCCATCTCATTTAAGGGTGTGATCCCAAATCATAAGAAGATCCAAATCTCAAGTGGACCACACTAATAGAAATCGTGATGAGTAACCATTAAAAAAAATTTGTGGGCCACAAAAGCTTTGGATCAACATGATCTTTCTAATTTCCCTTCAACCAGATCTTTTTAACATTATCAATAGATTGGATTGCAAATAAACAATAAGAAACCATGTGATGGGCCCTTTGGAATTTTTAATGGTGAGGTACTCAATCACCACCGTTTTCTAAGGTGTGGTACACCTGAAATTTGAATCTGCATCAATTTTAATACTCCATCCTAAAATGGTCCGTTGGCGACTGAAGTGATGACACCAGTTTTGTGAACCCTATCATGATTTGTATGTTGTATGTTGCGCCCCCCCCCTGCTGAGTGAAACGAGGGGAGTTCCCACTGCATTGGATGGCAGGGGTGTCAGGGAATGATCCTTCATTGTCGGAGTCTGATGGTCCGGCGATGGCAGGCGCCTTTCCTTTATATTTCCTCTTCCCAGCCATGATAAAAGAAAATATAAAGAGAATGTAGAGGTCGTCTTAAGCGTTTGGGTGAGAACACGGACTTCCTGGTTACAGGATAAGTAAACGCGAAGTTCCCACAGACGGCGCCAATCTATTGATGGTAAATAATGGTCAACAGACAAGGTGGGGAGGTCTTCCAATCTGGACAGCTGGATGACCTTGATCTTTTTCCGCGAAGTGGTCTGGATTGAAGATTTCTCAAACCCTGCGAAACATACGACAAGGCTAAAGGGGGTGGCTGGGGTCCAGCCGTTAACCCTCCGATGCCTAAGTTAGTTGGATCTTGAAAAAGATTGAATATCTCTCTTTAAATGGGTTTTTGCATCGTACCTTGGTAATGAAGAGGACGTGATCATTTATAGACTTAGGTTGACAAAGCTATCTTCCTTTCGGGGAGACGTGATTCTCGCGGGTTGCCAACTAGGCTCTCGAGATCTTAGGAATTTTCTGGTAACAAACGAGGATCTCGATCCCTATTCACTGGGACTGATGATCTTTCCTCCTGATATCACGGCGTGGACCTAAGATCACGGGTTTGCAATTCAGCTCGTTCCAAGGTTAGCCCCTGGAACTTTTGCTGAGACGACCTTCATCGTATCGGATCAACCCGACCAGCCTTTATCGGGTAGGCTTGACCCGACTTGTATTCGAAGTTTGAAATGGTCGGCTCGACCTTGCTAGGTCAGTTCAATTCTCTCTTCTCAGGTCGGCTCTTTTCCCACAACAGTCATAATCTTATGATCTTCTGAATCCAAAGTTGTTCTATGACATTTAGTCAATTGTAGATACTGCAAGTTTCATTGGCTAATCGACTCCATTCTTGTAATATTGCACAATCAAGGAGACCAAAATAAAAAAAAAACAAAGAAGAAGAGGATCGCTATGGCCAATTTTACTAAAAACACAAAAACACCTAAATTCCAAACAATACTTATCATTAGCTGTCGTGTGCAGCCCAGACGCATTTTCCACGTGCTAGGTGGTGTTCTCAGGCCTAAAATGAGCTGGCAAAATATACAGACGTGTGGATAAAACATATACATCGATCACCCCACACAGTCCTGTGACCATAGAGATCATCACCATGCAATCTGCATCCATCCGCAATTAAAACAGGGATTTCAATAGCCAAGATTGACCTACAACTATGCCACGTGAATATTTAATTTGTCCCATGCACCTAATTAACCTTTGCTTTGAGTATTCCTTCCTGCTTCTGATGATCTGCAGACCAACTCCTCTCCCTACGAATCACTTTTCTAATGTTATAGTATAGTACTGGTGGGCCAGGCATGTGGGCATGGAATGTGATCTAGTGGTTTTGGTGGGAGATGGGCACAGAAGCGAGAGTTAGTCAATACTCTAGTACAGACGAATGGCTGGTAAATACACACTTTCAAATTGCACAAGTGGCATGCGTTAGCTCAACTCAATTGCACAAGTTATGATAGCCATGTTAGATAGGCTATGTTCCAAAATTCAAATTGATTTAATGTTCTTAAACTTTGAATAGTACCATTGATTACCTTCATTTGGCCACCATTAACTATTCATCAATGAATTGGTCGAAAAATCAAGTCACTATATATTTATGTTTAATATCCATAATCAAAGCCCATAACTTGTATGATTTATCTCAAGATCATGGTATTCTACTTATATAATTTCATAAAGCAAGGGAGCATTTTCGAGCTGACGGGCTACACTTAAGAAATGACCTCAATATGTTTTCGTTTGAGTAAATACCTTCACATTTCCTTCAAAATGTTAAATTTTTAGCTTCTCAATAAAAATCATTGTGTAGGTAAATCTGTCCAAAGCTACATAAATTATGTACAAGTAGTAAGTACGCGAAGAAATTAATGATCACATGCGTTTGAATATATGATAGCTGTGTGGGGCCTATTGTGTGTGTCTATCACAGCCATTCATTATACATGCCTCCTAATACCATGGCCTATATTTCAAAACTAATCATGATTTGAAAGCTTTCAAGAGAACCCCACCAAAATGAAAGAATAGACTAAAACTAAGGTCATTGGACCACCTAAATAAATAGGTACTTTGAGGCATGGTGGTACATCCACCTGAGTTTCTTTATCCATGATTATTCTTTGATAGCTGTGAGCATGAGTAGCAACTCATTCACAGTTTGTATTCCACCTACACATCATCAGCCCTAGACAACTCAAAATATAATTTACTTGTTTATTGGCTGTTTTCCCATTGAAAAGGAAAGGAAGAGTGGTTGAAGAGTCACATGGCCAAACAGCTTGACCTGACTACCTAAATGCCCTTTGTTTTTACTTCAAACCATTCTAATGTCGGCTCATTTGGCAGCATGGATTTGAAGACCTCGTAGCTTTATTGGTAAAATCCACTAAACGTGCAAGTTTTAAAATCCAAGTTTCCAAATGAGCCCTTTGTCAGCCTCAGCTAAGCCTCACGATAACTGATTGGGTCGGCTACATGAAATCTAAGCCTCACGATAACTGATTGGGTCGGCTACATGAAATCTTACACGGATTGTATCCTCAGTCCTGAGCTCTATGTGGCTCACCCTGATGTGTGTGTTTTATCCATGCCATCCATCCATTTAATGAATCATTTTAGAGCATAAGCTCATAAAAGAGGTAGATCAAGGGACAGAGAGCCACACCACAGGAAGCCGTGCTAATAATGATGCCATTGTTGAAACCTCCCAAGGTCTCACCTGGATGTTTATTTACCATCGAAACTTACTCATAAGGTTGCATAGACCTGAATGAAGGAAAAACACAAATTATCAAAGCTCCCACCTTGATGTTTATTTGCCATGGAACCTACTCATAAGGTTACATAGACCTGGATAGAGGAAAACACAAATATCAGCTTGATAAAAAAAAATCCTGTGGCCCTAAGAAGTTGAAGTTTTCATGAGTGGGCGTTCATTCCTCACTCTTTTGTGGTGTGGTCTACCTGAGCTTTTGATGGCCTCGTTTTTTGAGCTCATACATTTAAATGATCTAGAAAAATGGATGGACAGCATTGGATAAAGGCAAATGCATTATGGTGGGCCCACTGAGCTCCTGACAGGATGGGGTCCGTCCTTGCAAGGGCAGGACGCAACCGGCGCTCCTGATCAAGGGGAGCGGATCGGGTGTTACCCTTACCACGTGGGCCCACCTTGATGAATATGTTATATATATCCAGGCTATCCTTTCATTTTTTCAGCTCATGTTAAGGGTGTGATCCCAAATTTTAGGCGGATCCAAATCTCAGGTGGACCTACACGGGAAGCAGTAGTAAATGACCATAAAATACGAGCCACAAAAGTTTTAGATCAACATATTCTTATATTTTACAATCATCTGGTTGACCTTATCGCCGAGTTGGATGGCAAATAAACATTATATTGGACCTTAGAAAGTTTTTAATGGTGGACATTCAATAACGACTGTTTCATGTGGTATGGTCTGCATTAGACTTGGATCTGCTTAATTTTTTTTGTACGAAAAAACTAATGAAAGGCCTGGATATACAACACATCATCAAGGTGGGCCTCACGGTAAATGTAACACCTAATCCACTCTACTCATCAAACGATTCCCAGAACATTGCCTCACCCAAATGTTAGGCCCGTCTGATGAACAAGTGGGCCAGGTTAATAAAAAGAATGCACAGTTGAATAAATCAACCAACGGCTCACACTCAACATTCGCATGAGTCCCATCCAACGAGCAGACTTGATTGATTTTGGACCAGGGTATCTCCATATCACGCCAAGACAAGAAACCCTGTTGCATGGAAGGGACGTGTGGGACCCACTGGATCAACGGTCTGAATCGCTCTGCTTGCTCATCATGAACAGGCCAAAAACAAACAAACGTTTGGTCACAGATGGCTAGACGAGAAAGCAACGGTGCCCACCCAGTAGTCAGCACGTGCCACCTTTTCTACCTTCCTCGATCCCAGCTACGCTGCCAACCCCAACTTGCATTTTTGCTGTTCCTTGGAAGTATATGAATCAGCAGACCAACGTGGTACATGTTTCTGTGATGAAGTCATTGATTTGATGGGCCCACTTCCACGGACCGTGTAATATGATTATTATTTTTAGCCTTTGATTTAGACATCCAAGATGGACCCACAACTTCAACGGCCTGCGTTAACACACATGTTCGGTGGAGGGTGCACCCTGCTTTGTCAATTGTCAAGTCAAGTCGTCAGTGATTGTACGGTACCAACCACCCTTTGCTCATGTGCACTAACCTGGAGGCAATAGAATTAAAAAAAAATATATTATCATTTTGAAGTTTTTATAAACCGTCAATTCTCTTGGTATAAAGGTACCCCAGATGATGAGTTTAACAGACGATTTTAGCATATGGTCATCTTCATCATAGGGCCATGTTATGCAATGGTTCAGATATTCTATACACTTAATAGAATTGCACGCGTGCTGCATGCAGATGTGCGTGTGTACATTCTCGATTCCTCTAGAGGATGTGTATACAGAAGTTCGCTGCCCGACACTCTACGTCAGGACAGTAGCCACTAGATCTCGTCATGCTTCAATGATCCAAACCGTTTATATGACGGCCTGATGCTAATATTCCAATATCAAAATTCCTTCTGGGCTATCCCTATCCACGGTGAAGCCCATCAAAATAACGGTTTGGATCATTGAAACAGGGCCCATATCCAATGGCTACGGTATCAACGCATCCATGTCTGGGTGACGTAATCAACAGTGGGATCTAATGTTTAGTGTCGACGCATCCATGTCTGTGTGACATAATCAACAGTTTAGATGGAAAATAAACATTACAGTGGGCCCCAGAAGGCTTTTAATGGTGGGCGTTCAATTCACCACTGTTTCCTTATGGTGTGGTCCACCTGAGATCTGGATCTGTCTCATTTTTTGGATCGTGCACTAAAATAATCTGGAAAAATGGACGGACAGCGTGGATATAACATATACATCATGGTGATCAATATCTAATCCGAACCCTACCTTGAACGGTTCAGATCATCATGCACATGATTCAACTAGTGGAATCGAGATTCACTTGAGCCGTCGCGCGGACTACGAGACCGAGGAGTAGGTGTGTCTGCCCGAATATTCGGATCCTCAGAACTCCTTTTTTTCTGATGACCAAATTACCCCGGGGTAGTTGTCTTTGTAACAGGTCAAACTGTGGCGAACGGTTCTGTGATCCAGACCGTTCATTCGATGGATTCATCATGTATAATTCATGCACCAATCCCCAGATTGGTAGATCTTAGCTTTTGTGATTGAATGTGAACCATTGGTGTTGATTATTTCTTAACCATCGTGTTTGGCCAGCAATTGAAGGATCATGATTTCCCATCTGAGGTATTTTTGGTACATGGGCCTGTAATGTTAGCTGTTTGGCTATACGAGTGTGGCCCGCCTGATGAGTGCCTGAGTGATTTATCTGATGGATGGTGCAGATTCAGCATACATGTGACATGTCGGCACACGTGCGAGCAAGGACATTTGCTGTTTTTTCTTTTTCTCAAAGCATGGCTCTTCGATTCATTCACGCGTAGCACCAGATAGAAGCGTAGATTGATATGATATTATCTTGTCGTAGTCCTCAGGGGAGTCGGATTGCGTCCTGAATTACTCAGTACGCTCTTATCGTACTGAGTAAACTCAGTTGGGCCCACTGTAAATGTATGTTTTTTATCTACACCGTCCATCCACTTTTCCAAATCATTTAAGGGGTTGAAACCAAAATTGAGGAATATCCAAAACTCAGGTGGACCATACCACAAGAAACAGTGGGTATAATGATTTCCACCGTTGAAACCTTTATAGGGCCCACAGTGATGTTTATTTGTCATCCAACCTGTTCACAAGATCACACAGACATTGATGAAGGGAAACAAAATATATATCAACTTGATCCAAAACTTCTGCGCCCCCAAGAATTTTTCAACAGTACAAGTTCATTCACATTGTTTCCTGTGGTGTGGTCCATTTCAACTTTATATGCTTCTTTTTTGTCTCAAAACATAAAATAATCTCTTAAAATGGATGAACGGAGTGGATTAAATACATAAATCACGGTGGACCCCGCAGAGTTTACTCAAGCGTACTGAGTTACTCAATAGGCAATCCGCTTCCGTCCTCAGGATTCTTTTGAAGTTTGATGGTAGGATGGACGGCTACAATCCTAACTTGCTGTGGCCACGTGGGGACCCTTTTTTAAAACCCTTGATTACTTGAATAAAAAAAAGAAAAAAAGAAAAGTAGATGCACGTGAGTCCGCGCGTGGCTTGAGCATGTGCACTTATTCAATGGTTGGCGAATCCAAGTCCAATTTTCTTTTTTAGATCTAAATTTCAGCGTACATGGCATCTCTTTTATTGATCCGAACCGTCCATCTGGTGGCACCTGAACTATGGACGGTTCATGAATGAGCGTAGATTGACCCAAATGTAGTTTACAAATGGTCACATAGTTTCCGAAACACCGACGGTGGAGGGCGCATTTGGTGGAGTGCAGGCGCAGCACGGGAGCTGATTAGGTGAGACCCCGGATCCACAAGGCAGGTGGAACCCCTGACTGTGGGGATCACAGTGATTTATATGCCTTAAATCCACACCGTCCAATCATTTTGAAAGCTCATTTTAGGGCACGATCCCCAAAATGTAGCTGATTCAAATCTTAGGTGGACCACGCCACAGGAAACAGCCTTGGTTGAATCATCGTCATTAAAAAATTCATGGATTCCACCGGAATGTTTATTTACCATCCAACCTGTTGATAAGGTCGCAAACACCTAGATGAAGAGATCACATAAATATCATCTTGATCTAAAGCTATTATGGCCCACAAAAAGTTTTTAATGGTCAATCACCGCAGTTTCCTGTACTACGGTCCATTTGAGATTTGAAACTGCTTCAGTTTTTGGATCATGCCCTAAAATGAGCTTTCAATACAGATGGACGGCGTAGATGCAGTCACACACACATCAAAGTGGGCCCCACAGTCAGGGGTTTCACCTAATCCGCTCCCGCGCAGCACAAGCCAAGGTGTGGGGCCAATGCTACAGTGATCCGACCAAATGCTATTATGGACCCTACTCAGGATGGCCCACGCACCAAAAATATCCTAAGTAAAAAATATCAATAAAAGACCGTTAACATTAAAAAAATAAAGCAACGGTTCACTTTCAAAGAAAAATAAAAAGGCCAAATGTTCGATCTTTTGGTGCATGGTCCACCGATTGGGTCCATTACGAAATATGTACCGTTGATCCAACCTGTAATGATGATCTTCCCAACTTTTGATGGAGCATGCCTTAAAATTTTCGCATCAGTTGAATCTGGACCATTGTTGTATTTTACTAACTTTCTCCGCTGATCTCAGTGTCAGAAACTTTTCAACGGGATAGATTTCATGGAATTTATATCTATCCACGTGGTCCCACCAGATCCACGGTGTGGATCACAGAAACCTGGGCCCTACCCGTACAAACTCACGGATCGAGGAAATTACAGCGCACATGTCCTCGCCCCTCCCGAGGATCATATACATCTTCTCTTACTAAGTAATTGAACGAAAAGACGAGGGGCATTATCGACCTTTACCAACAACGATTGCCACTCCTCGTTCCCTATATAAAACTCCGTCACCTAACTGCATTTTTCAATGCAAAAGGAGATCGTCTCTCCTTCTCTCACGGCATTGGAAAGAAAAGCAGGATCGAATCTCTAGGGTTTTTCCGCAGTTCTGAAAATATCCTGCTTTCCGATCCGTTCCAATCGCATCTCCTCCAAAACTCTCCAGGCTCGCTCGGTTTCTCGACGTTTCCGTCCAAAATCCCGTACGAAACAGCCGATTCTGTTGTTTTCTCGGGGTTTCAGTCCAAGAGACGGAGCTGATCGCAGTTTCCTCGGTTTCTTCGATCTGTCCGTCGAATAATCAGCGGATTCTGAGATTTCTCGAGGTTTTTGTCGAGACGAAGCGGATCGGAGAAAACAGCAGATTCTGAGGTCAGATCCTCTGTTTTCCACGTTCCTTTTACTAAATCGTCGAAAACACCAGAGGATCGCAGTGTTTTTCTAGATTTCCGAGCTGTTGAGTGATATTTTTAGATCGGTTGATAAAAAAAATCGCGTGATCTGATCTGAGAGACCCGTCCGATTTCTCAAATTTCTCTTGAAAACCTTGAAAGATTTCTAAGTTCTCCTTTCCGTTTGCCCCAATCACCTCATAGAAAATCTGTTTGTTGAATCTTCATCGAGACCATGATCTGCTCAGTAAAGCAATCAGCCATGGCTCCTGCCATGTCTGATCTCCTACGGTACAAATCACCTACTCCGAAGCTGCAACTCCCGTCCCTCCCTTCCATTTCTTCCAAGAAATGCCCCAAATCCTTTCTACACATTGGAAAGCCCCTCTATCTCTCATCCGTTGAATTCACTTCTCTCAAATCGTCGAGGCCTCAAAAGCTGAAATTTGAATGTGAGGCATACGAAGCGGACCGGTCAGAGAACATCCCAATCCCTGACGAACAGGTACGATCTGCTGCAGCGCAGAAGCTGAAAATCGGCATCTACTTTGCGACGTGGTGGGCATTGAATGTTGTATTCAACATCTACAACAAGAAGGTGCTTAATGCCTTTCCGTACCCATGGCTCACGTCTACCCTGTCGCTTGCGACGGGATCCTTGATGATGTTGATCTCGTGGGCGACAAGGATTGCTGAAGCACCAAAGACTGATCTCGAGTTCTGGAAAGCCCTTGCACCGGTAAGACGATTTAGGGTTTTGAGAGTTTTAGGGTGTAATTTTATGGTTTTGGCTTCTCTTGTCCTGTATTTATTCTTCTTTTCTATAGGTGGCAGTGGCCCATACGATAGGGCATGTGGCGGCGACGGTGAGCATGTCGAAGGTGGCGGTGTCATTCACGCATATAATCAAGAGTGGTGAACCAGCTTTTAGCGTTCTGGTGTCAAGGTTTCTATTGGGTGAGACGTTTCCGGTATCGGTTTATCTATCGCTTCTGCCGATTATTGGAGGTTGTGCGCTGGCTGCTGTTACGGAGCTCAATTTCAATATGATTGGTAAGAGAAGGCGAAGTTTATTCAGTGAATGGTATTTCTTTCTTTCTTTCTTTTTTACTGAGCTGTACAAAATTGATGGGTTTTCTTTGTTTTGTTGATGGAATTATTACCAAAATGCACTTGGCATCACAATGGGACTTCTGATATTGTTGAGAAGATTATTAAAGTCACGCCCTAGATTATTAAAGTCACGTGCTTGACCTTTGAGAGTTAGGAGGGGTGAAGGGAAATTGGGAATTCTGGGGGAGATGTCCATGGGTTTTAGGGATTGGCCTGCAAGGTTTAAAAAGAGAAGGGAAAGTGATGAAATAAATTTTGATTGTATGCCCTTTGACCTCGAATGGGCACCTTTCGTTTTTTTCTGGGCTTTTTCCCTAAATTCCAAGAAAGCGGATTGCCTCCGCATGTCCCTGGCGTCCAGGAAGGGGCTCTATGGGACCACCGTGATGTATAGGTTTTATCCACACCGTCCATCCATTTTTTTAAGATCATTTTAGGGTGCAAGTCTAAAAATTAGGTGCTCAAGTGGACCGCATCACAGGAAGCTGTGGAGATAACCATAGAAACCTTCCCAGGGGCCACTGTGATGTTTATTTTCCATCCAACCTGTTCATAAGGTCATATAGACCTGGATGAAGGGAAACCACAAATATCAGATTGATTGAAAACTTCTGCTACTCAAAAGAAGGTTTTTAGTGATGGGAATTCAATCCCTGCAGTGTGGTCCCCTTGAGCCTTGGATCTGGATCAAATGATAGTGAGAAATGGATGGATGGCTTAGATAAAATTCATACATCACAGTGGGCCTGACAGAGCCCTGGACGGATTAACTTCCAGGTGGGGCAGGACGCAATCTGCTTCCATGTATTACTCTACTTCTTCATTGGAGCGTCATGGGTGTTTATGTGTGGGGCCCAGTTTGGTACCCTGCTCACTACAACAATTAATGCCCTGACCAACGTCCCATTTACATGTGCTTCATGTATGCTGTTTGGGATTGGTCGTCCAGTGGTCCTGAACGTGGGACCATGCTACAGAGTTTGTAGCATGCTACAGAATTTGTAGCATATGGGTGACCACCCCACTGTCCATGATGGATGGTTAAAACAAAATTCCATTGATCGAGTATAGTTGGATTTTTTCAAACTTTGTCGATTTCTGTGGCACATCAATGGTGGACCCAACCAGATGAGAGGTTCTGATACGAAGATTAGGATGGGCCACCTGTTCATGTAGTGGGGCAAGCTCACCTCTCTTCCTCTCTGCTGATTTGGGTCGGTGCAGGCGTATTGGTAATTCGCCCGATGTTTTGAGTGTTCAATGTTCTTTATTTTATGCTTTTGGGGCTTTTCTTTTGTTTTTGGAAATAATTTGAAGAACTTTCTGATGATAAGTATGGTTTTTGTCACATTGCTAGGGTTTATGGGGGCGATGATATCAAATCTCGCATTTGTATTCCGGAACATATTCTCGAAGAGAGGGATGAAAGGGAAAGCAGTTGGTGGAATGAACTACTACGCTTGTCTGTCTATGCTGTCTCTTGTGATTCTCACGCCTTTCGCCCTGGCAGTGGAGGGCCCACAGATGTGGGCAGCTGGCTGGGAAAATGCTGTCTCTCAGATTGGACCCCACTTTATCTGGTATTTACACAAATTGCCCATCCTTTTCTTTTATTTCCCTTCTACTTAATGTTTGTTTCTTATTTTCTGGATCATGCCTTTTTTTTGGTATTGGTAATGGTGAAAGTAATGTAATGTGAAACACCCTGAATTACAGTGAATTATTTCCAATGGTGTTCAAGCAAATGGTGAGGAACCATTGTACCTGCACCTGATAGCTGTCTGGTGCAGTATCAAATCGTTGTGAAAATGTTGCATACTGTAATCCAATTCAGGCTTTTTCACTGGATTATTTATCCCATGTCAAACTCTATTTTTGCATTTATCATCTATGTGTGGTCTAGACTAGTAAGCTAATTTCACAAGTTTGAGATAAATGGCTCCTCTTTCTTGAGGAAGTACCCAAGTAAAATAAAAAATGAAAAAAATCTTGATGTTTCGATGATTGTTGTACTTGGGGTATCTTTCAAAATTTTGGTCAGAATGAGAATACACGATCGATTTTCCTGATGACATGAAAACCACCCAATAGTCTTCTCTTGATTCTCCGATGGACAAGTCTAGCAATCCGGATTGTCCATCTACTGGGCCTTATCATGGATTGGCCACAGTCCAATTTGGACAATCTCAACCATCCGCTCATTAGAATGGTTATACATTGAATGTAGACCACTCATCTACTATCCTCTGCTTAAAGGCAATCAATTGGACAGGGCAGGGTCTTTTTTCTTTCTGGAATGATAGGGGATCAGAATGGTCATCTGTTGAGTTCTCATCATGTCCTATCCATGGATGGTCTAAATCATTGGATTCCATCATCCATAAATCATTGCAGATCCACTATCAATTAGCCAGTAGATGGAAGGTTCAGCTCTCTTTATCCAGTTAGCAGAGACATTGACCAGAAGAGATTGCTCCGTTTCTTCACTTCCTTTTTTTTTTTTTTTTTTTGGGGAATTAGCCAGTGTAACTTCTTCTCTTTTTTTTCTTTTTTTCTTTTTTTATTTTAATCGGGGCATCCAGGCCTCTTAGAGCACATGACTAGGTCCTCAGCTAGGTCTCCAAAGGGAACACCCTTCGAGGTCCTCGGGGCACGCACAAACCCTCCTATCCACATGCACCGGGTAAGTCCATGGGAGGTGGCCACCAAGGGGCTTCGAGCTCAAGACCTCCCGCTTCCTGAGCCGGGGTGTCTTGGCCAGTCGAGCTACTGCTCGGTGGTTTCCTGAAGCGGGGTGTCCTGGCCCGTGTAACTTTTAAATCACGTTTTTTTTTCCCGTTCTCTTAGTTGACCAAATATGAGTGGCTAAAGAAGCCAATTCCAATCAGGTATCTGAATTGTAGTAGGGGACTCGTTTTTTGTTGTGTCATTTATTTTGTTCTTTTCTGGGGCTGATGAAGATACTTAATCGTGTGGCTTGGGATCACTGTGTAGGTGGGTAGCAGCCCAGAGCGTGTTCTATCATCTATACAATCAGGTCTCGTACATGTCCTTGAATGAAATCTCTCCCTTGACATTTAGCATCGGAAACACAATGAAGCGGATATCTGTGATCGTCTCCTCCATCATCATCTTCCGCACACCTGTCCAACCCGTCAATGCCCTTGGAGCTGCCATCGCCATCCTCGGAACCTTCATCTATTCCCAGGTAATCTTCTTTTCTAATCTTTTAGTTGAATATGACTGCAATTTTTGTATTTCTGTATCTTGAGTTTGCACCAGGACCGAAAGGAAACATATAAATTTGGTGCACTGCACCAATTCCGTTATCATGGGCGCTGCACTCATATTGGACAGTTTTTACTATCTAGACTGTTCATTGGGTAGGTCCCACCATTGGTGGATCACTGTCCCAAATTATATGATTTGAAAAATCCTCCACACCATAATCTGGACCAAATCCAGTGGCCAATAAAATCTTTGTAACTTACATTTGTAGGTCACTGGTCCAAGGATCTGGCAACTCATCAGGTGTGCCACTTGTGTGTGAGAAAAATAGATGGCTAGAAGAATGGACCACTGCTCCATGGTCAAGTGGCATGTCGACCAGCCTGATTTTTGGCCTGTGGGATTTTTGCGTTGCAGCCCACCTGATGAATGGCCTGGATCTCACACAACTGTGCCACACTGGGTCATATACTGCAAAGAAAGCCCCCCTCAGTCACTTGTGATGGACTACCCCCAACATCTACACACACACACACACGCACACAGCCCCATGGTCAGCCACACCATGACGTTAGCCACACCCACTTGGGAATCGATACCAACAAGACCTCAGTGTTGAAACAAGGTTATCTTTACTTAATCTACCACTTGAGCTATGGATCAGGGTGTCTCTGTCATTTTAAACCAGAGAAATAATAGGATATTTAACCCAAGGTTTTGCTCAGTGTGCTTGCATTTTCAATTCTGACAAGCAACGCGCATGATTTAGGGGTCTAGACTTAATCGTCACCAATGGGCAGATTATACTGTCTCTTTGATAGCACAATTATAGCCATTCGATTTGTGGTATCCAAAAGACGGTTCAAAAGATGAATACAGAAATGGTCCGCATTCAACCGTAAAGGCAGAAGATTAGTTGAGAGGATCATCGGTCTGGGAGAGTGTTGGGCATGGTGTATGACTCCTAGAATTATACACTGGATCCTATTATTCTTCTTTATACTATGCAGTACTTACCATCAACCTACATCCACCTGTCTCCAGCTTGTCAGTTGAGCTGGTGGAGACAGTATAGTGTATAGGAGTGATCCACGTTCAATCCCTGTTGTCTTGTAAACCTAAGTGTAACAAAAATAGAACAGGAGGTGTGTGCATTAATAAATAGGGTTGTAGATATAGACTCGTAGCAGATTCCCCTTTTGGTGAGCTGGCAAGTTTGCAGACACTTCCAACTTCCTATTTGAAAATGACAAAATCCAGTTAATTAGCTTATAGATGTGGCTGCAGACTTTAGTCAATATCATTTCATTTGATTGGAATAATGCGTATTTGGTGAACACTGATTTTTATCTTTTCTTGTTAAATTATTTTAAACAGGCAAAGCAGTAGAAGCTCTAAAGATGTGGTCCGTTTCGGTGAGGTGATTGAAGCAGCACAATACCAGCTTCTACATGGGTGCATGTTCAATGAGCATCAGGTTCCACGAGTTTCAAGACTATTTCTGGCTGTAAATGTAGTCGGGACTTGGGTTATTACAATAGGAGAATAAATTTTTTTACCAGCTTAACTTAGATGATGATATGAGAACTCTCTTTGGGCGGGAAGTAAGAATAATGTAATGTATGGAATTTTAATAAAATGGTGATGGTTTTGGGACCCGCCTGATGGTAGGCCAGGGGATAATTGAAATCTTTGATTTTTGCTGAGAATGCTGAAAGTTGAAATTGTGTGTGTAAAGACAGATTGAAGATGTGATTTGCAGCTGGTGTGTTGGCGTGAGATATAGGCCAGTCATCAGTGGACCTGCATTTCACATGCCCTAGCCCCAGATTAGACTCGTACGCTCATCAGGTGAACCACACAGATTTTATTTCTAGACCCTTTTTTAGCAGTCCATTTTTCTCAAATACGTGTGGCCCAGTTGATGAGGTCTGATTTTGGAGCCAGGTCATGTTCATGGAGTCATCTTCTGATGAATGGCCCGTATCTCGCCGTGTGCCTTTTTAATATATTCGCCCGCGGATGGTGGTGTTGATGGGGGTAATTCAACCATTGCTCTTGCTTTTGCTTTTGTGGCCCACTGTAAATCGCACAGGCTTAATGATACTGAAAACGTCTGAGCTCGCCTCTTAAGTTGGACTGAGACTGTGTTTTTAACCATCCATTTGATCATCACCAATGGATGGTTAGGATTATTGGCCTCGCTCCACCCACATTGGGGCCTGTGATATTGATAGTCCGGATTGGCGTATCTTGAGGGAAGTCTATGGCCTGATTGACTGCGACGTTCGAAAGGCCTGTTTGGTGTGTGGAAGGACGGATAGGAAAGATAATGGTTCTTCCGAGGGCAGTTGCTGTAATATTGAAAGGGTAGTTAGATGATACGCATGCCCACAGCCACCGTACACGTCTCATGATCTACCTCATTCCAACCTGTCCAGTTGTGGGATGATTATCTCATAACAAATAAGATTCTGCTAGATGGATGATCAGAGTTGTACGTGAAATGGATGATTAAAATGGTAGAAAGTCAATTGTGCAAGTTCAACAATGTCCATTTGATAAGTCGGATTTTGAGAACAGTGTCATATTCAAGGTAGGGCCTACAATTTGGACGGTTTGGATTGAAGTTACATGTATGCTGTGGGTAAGGTATGCGTGCGCATGGAGAGTCGGCACCCTGCAACGCTAGAAGCATCTCTTTGATTTGTGAAAGGACGGACTGATCTAACAATTAAAAATAAAAAATAAAAAAATGAAGCATGTCTCAGGCCATATATACAGCCATGTGCATGCCTCAGGGCGTAAGGAGAAACGTCTGTTTGGTCGGTGAAAGGACGGGTCTCGTCGGATTCGGATTAGGTAGTGTAGAACACAGTATCCACTTGGGTACTGTGTAAACGTAAGAAAACTGTGGGCCCCACCATAATGTGTGTGTGTGTGTTTGTGTGTTTATCCACGCTGTACATACATTTTTGCTATATCATTTTAGGGCGTGAGACAAAAAAAAAAAAAAAAAAAAAAAAGGCAGATCCAGATCTCGAGTGGACCACACAATAGGAAGAGGAAGTGTCAGGTAATGACGCCCACTGTTGAAACCTTACTAGGGACCAACTTGATGTTTATTTGCCATGCAACCTGATCATAAGGTCACACAGACGTACATGGACCAAGGGGGAAAACACACTATCAGCTTGATCTGAAACTTAATTGGGATGCAGATCAAGTGGTGTGTTTAATTAGGCACTATGGGGTCCTAGCCGAAAATGATATTCGAAGCTCTAGGGGACCACACCATGGTGATTGAATGCCCACCATTAAAAACTTCTTAGGGACCACAAAAGTTTTGGATCAGTTTTCCCTTTGGGTTTTCCCCGATGACAAATAAACATTAGCTGCCCTAGAAAGGTACCAATGGTGTGTGTCATTATCCCCACTATTTCCTGTGGTGTCGCCCACTCGTGCTCAGGATCTGCTTCATTTTTTTTATTGGTGCCATAAAATGCATAAAATGAGTTGGAAAAAGGGATGGACAGTGTGGACATGAAACACATAGATTACATTGGCCCCACCACCCCAACACATGGAGACACCATTGTTAGAGGTGGTGCCACCTAATCCACATCTACTTGCAAGAGACTAGGAATTGGAGGTCCCACTCCCACCCTAGGGTGGTGTTGCCAACACATACATTTTTATTTTTGATGGGTTAGTTCACACGCCCCATTGTTAGTACACCCACCCACCCATGTTAGTCACATCACAATGTTAACCACCCCCACCATGGGAATCGATACCATGACCTCAATGTTAAAACAAGGCTATCTTCACTCAGTCTGCCAACACATACATGAATATAGGCCTCACCGTCCAAGCATAATCATCAAGGTGGGGGCCATGATAAGACCAACCACCATAAAAAAAAATAATGCATGTATCAAATGGGTTTCACAGTGTGGCCCACTAAGTTTTGGATCAAACTAATATTAGTGTTTTCGGTCCAGCTTAGTAGAAAATAACTTTATAAGCGTTTGGATGACATGTGAACATCATAGTGGGGCATGCGGTTAGTGAATCCCATGACCGCAGGCTAAGTTGATATTTGAATATTGGTTTCTTCGTCTAGGTTTGTGTAACCATTTGAATAGGTTGAATCACAAACAAGAATCATGGTGGGGCCTGGAACATGGGTTATACAGATCAGATTGGATTCAAGTTGGGTACATACATGCTTTATTAAGTTTACGACCATCCTATAAAATTTAGGATTAATTAAAAATCTATGAACCCACACATTCTCAATTGTTTTAAAGACTATCAATGTTGATTATTGTACTGGATAACAAACTTGGTCCAAATTACGTTAATCTGATAAAGGGGTTAGACAAATGGGATTGATCCCAAATTTGGTATATACATAATCTATCAAGTTTAGTATCGTCACACAAATTTTGGAATTAATTAGAGATTTTTAGATCTTACAACTCTTTGCTGTTCAAAAAGGTGTCAGTGCTGACCACTATACTGGACATAAAACCTAGTTCGAATTGCATTAATCGAATGAAGAGGTTAAACAGATCATATTGACTTCAAAATTTAATACACACTCGCTCTATCAAGTCTATTATCATCACACAAAATTTAAGATCAATTATATATATGTGTGTGTATGTGTGTGTGTGTGTGAACGTATAAATTTTCAGCCATTTTGAAGGATGTTAATACTGACCACTACACTTGACAACAAACTCAATTCAAATTGCATTAATCATATGGATTGCATTAATTATATGGAGGGGTTAGACAAATCAAATTGATTACATTTGGTATATACATGCTCTATTATATCTACTATCATCACACAAATTTTGAGACCAATTAGATCTCTGTGAACCTATAAACACAAACACGGAAATAAAGAATAAAGTAAAAGCACAAATATTAAAGTGGGCCTCCATGGGAATTCAATAGTAGATTTCATTTCCATACTTAAAGGGGTGGTGGCCCACTTAGATGTGGTTTGGGCCACCCGAACACCATTGTGATCTCATGGTGGGACCCACTTTAATATACTAAAAGAAAAGAAAGGAAAAATACGAGGGATAAATTTAACCAACTTAAGGTTAATGCCTTGGATCTTCCTCTCCAATAGTGGCTCACCTCCTCTTTTCTTTTCTTTTTTCTTTTCTCTCTCTCTTCTCTAGTTTTTTTTTTTTTTTTTTTTTTGGCTAAAAAGGCTAACTATCATAGTTAGCCTTCTTTTGTGTAGAAAGATAACCCTTGGTTTGAGGTTTACTTAGGTTAGCTAGTTAGTTAGGTATGATTACATTGCATAACCATGGCTCCTACATGGGAGGTGATTTGTCACCAGGAGAATGTGTGAGTAGGGTGAAGTGTCTCATGGAGAATGTACACGTGGTGTGAATAGGGTGAGGTATCATGTGCATATGGTGCATGTGTGATGAGTGGACCACGACATCATAGCAATATATGGGTTAAGTGAGTTAAGAGTGTTGAGATATTCCACTAAGTCATGAATTGGGCTTTCTAGAATAGCCCATGGGCTATGGGCCCAAGCCCATATGAGGTGTGTGTATGCGTGGTTCTTCATGCACTCGCGTTCTCAAGTTCTTTACAACATATCTCACAACTAGAGCGTTGTAAGGACGAACGGATGATACCTCCGTGATAAGGGTGGCATGGCAGTCGATACGGCATGGTTTTGAAGTCTCGGGGTTCAGGTCATCTAGGTGCATACTACGCATAGACAATCTGAGTACCACTCCAAGGCTCTGGACAATGCGCAGTCATAGGTAGAAGAGATGTGGGATACCAATGTACTACAATGGATGCAAAGGTTGCCTACAAGCGGGTAGCTGAGAAAGCATTCAGATGCACTATGAGCCACTAAGAAAACCAGGGTGTTACATACGTAACACACATGAGGCAATTGGAGATAGGCAGTGGCACATATTTAACTTTTAAGAAATTCATTTTTCTTCAACGGTGGGAAAATACATTTGTTAGGAGGAGAGGTGGGAAAATAAATTTGGTGATTTTACAACAAAAAGAGAAAGCGAGAAATAGTCTTTCCTACCAATTCTCACAAAAATTCTTTACCAACAATAAAATTTTAGTCTCAACAGTGCTTCCTTTCCTTTCCATGAATCCAAACACGACAGTTTTTGCAGATGGGCTTAGGCTTCCTTCAAAGCCTATTGGGCGAGGCCCCTGCTCAGCCTCAAGCATTGGCCCATTTAAAAAAATGTGTTGGGAGCATAGAAAACGGAAAGAGAGAGAGAGCTGTCAACGTGTTGCCTTCGAAATATCACTCCATTGGATTAGAATTCTGGTAATTTTCCAAGCACTGCGATATATAAGCAACATGCTACCTGTACATATGATGGCCCACCAGATCAATGTTTTGAGCATCCTAAATGAATGGCGCATATACAATGGAGATGCCACATATAGGCAAACGGATACCCCAGCAAACCAGCGAATCAGAGGCTGGGTTGTTGGGCCCAGAGGTGAAACTAATTGGGCCCGGGCCTATTCAGATTTTATCTTTGTGGGTACCCACTATCAACAGCGTCTGAGGAAATCCTAGATCAGTTTGGCTTGAAATCAACAGCCAGGCGCTGGAAGGTTGGGCTCTCAGGTCCATGGAAGTCGAATGTGACTCACTGAGTTAGCTCAGACTCCGTCTAATCCTATTTCATTCGGTACCATGAGTCAGGATTGAAGGGCTCCCACCTGAGTCAGACAAGTCTCGATCGACTCAGGATCGAACAAGTCCACTAGTCAGGATTAGAGGATGGTTAACACATCATCCATGTGTGGTGGCCCATCTAATGAGCAGGCTGCCAAGAGCTTTTAGTAAATGACAGTCACGAGGATCCCATATGATTAACATCTAACATCTCACATACATTGTGCCACATTGGCCATTGTCCTTTGTTCCAAAAGGGCCACGTGACAGAGTAGCACCAGATCAGAACCGTTCATCCGGTGGGCCCCACAGTAAGTAGGCAAAAGGCCTAAATCAGGGCCATACAGACCAAACTGTTAATTGTGACGGCCTTAGAAATGAGTGGTGGTCATTAATCTTTGAAATCAAGCGCATTGTCCCATCGGAACTGAATTTTGGGCCATGGCATTCACAGCCAGAGGCGAGCAGCTTCTCACATTTCAGCATGGAAACTCAACCGCAGTAAAGGAGTGCAATTGATACCCCTCCATTTCCAATAGGTCCCACTACAGCTTGCAAAAGGCCCATGGTTCAGTAAATCCAAACCGTTAGATTTGGAGGGCTTCATGTTAAAGTCTCCATGCAGTAAAACCATCCCAGATTTAGAAGACCTTAGTTAAAGAATACAGGGTTAATTGCTGCAACCTCCCTCAGTTTTATGACAATTATACCAGTCTCCCCCCTGTTAGATACCTCCCCTTCATTTTGGAGAGGTTAGAGATCTGTAGGCAAAAATACCTTGTTGGCATGCGGCACGCCGATATGTATAAGGGGCATCCAACCAGACCAGAAGGGTCCATCACAAACGTTAGACAAGCAAACAATCAAGCTAATCTAATCATCAGGTGGGCCACACCATTGAAAACAATGGATCACCACCAAAAAATCTCCAAATCCACACGGTGATGCACCTGATAGTTGGATCAACTGCTTTTCATGCCAAATGGGTTGGATGAAATACACGCACTAAAGTGGGCCCACACATCTACAAATAGGAAGACAGCAACAATTTTTTAATCAAAGAGGGAGGTTTCTGTAATAATTCAAAACAAAGGGGAGGCATGTGTAATGTCATTTAAGGGTTAGGTAGGTGCAATTAACCAAAAACCGAATGCATGAACTTCTCTAGTTTGAACGGGAACCAACGCCTTTCTTTCTTAAATGTCTATATGTTCACCCACAGAAATTTTAGGACTTTCTGATCAGGGATATTTGTGGTGAACGGGCCATCCAAAATGGGGCACATAAAATCAACGGTTTGGATGTCTGAAACATGGAAACTATCCAAACATTGTAACCCGATTTCCAACAATGAATAGATATGATCCATCACAAGTGTATCCAAAAGAGGGATTAATAGAAAACAAACCTACTTCCACTGACAATTTTATTCAAATAAGAACAAAAACATAATGATAGCAGAATTGTGCATCATACAAACAACAAATCAAAAACCGCTTTCTGGCTTTTCACCTATCAAAAACTTTCAGAAAATGAAAAGAAACCCTTTCTGTCTATAGATAGATTTAAGATACTAAGCTGAAACAAATGGGAAATAACACATAC
Source organism: Liriodendron chinense (assembly GCA_003013855.2). Taxonomy (NCBI): domain Eukaryota; kingdom Viridiplantae; phylum Streptophyta; class Magnoliopsida; order Magnoliales; family Magnoliaceae; genus Liriodendron; species Liriodendron chinense. The sequence goes on from PVNU02002353.1 coordinate 2,325,647, forward strand.
CCCACATCAGACCTCTAAATATTTTATTGCTGTTTGGACGTCCTTATCTCCTCTGCCACTGCAATTGAGGACGACCTTTGTGCCATCAGGCAGTGTGGGGCAGAGCTTTTCCAGGTAGGCCAAGGCATGGGATGTCTCTAGGGCTGGGATGATACCCTCCAGTTGAGACAGTCGCCTGAAAGCTGCAATTGCGAATATCATGCATCACTCAATTGAGAAGTGCAATGGAATAAGATCGCATTAGAATCAAAAGAGTCCAAGTCCAATGCAAATAACTGCATGATCAATATCAATGGGTCCTAGGAAGAAAACAACTTCCACGCATATCAAAGAAATGGATGAAGTGTGCCCGGTGTGTGGCCCACTTCACAAGTGGAGTGGTCCCCACCAGATGAATAGTCTGGTTCACATGCGTCCCAGGTTGGCATGTGTGCCATAAGAATCGCCTCTTCATTCTAGCCTCATATAAATCACATCAGCAGTTGCTTGATCTAGGATTCTGGATAATACAAGATGAGCATTCCTAGTTTACTGCTGACCTGAGCTGAATGAGCTGCTTACAAAATGCAAGCAAAAGCAATTAAGAGGATGCTCATAAGTTTAACAGAATTGAGAAATGCTAAGGGATCCATGCAATGGAAATTCAAAGAGGAGATTCGCAGCACGCATATGCAAGACCCGAATTATTCATCAGGCAGAGCACACCATGGACATGTCCTCGCCAAAAGGACAGGCTAGTCCACTTTTGGGTGGGCCACTAAGGTGCAATTATTCTAATGCCAATTACAATAGATGTTTAAAGAATGGACTGATCACCTACAGGCAATGGCATGGTAACTCATCATGCAGGCCTATTCCTGCCAACATGCCACTCATCTAAAAAATTAGACTAATCCACTCATTTGGCAGGCCACACCTGAATGCTGAGTCAGAGTCGATGTCCATCAGTTCCAACAATGTGACCCACTTGATGAACAGTCCTGCAATTTTTTGCCAGGTGATCTTCCTAGTCTCTCTCTCTCTCTCTCTCTCTCTCTCTCTCTCTCTCTCTCAAATTGAAATGACAAGCTTAATGTTTTTCAATTTGTAGCATGCAGAAGGACAGTTAAAAAGAGAAATTCAACTGCAGTCCACATTCAACTGGAATAAGGTCCTAATATCGGTCACTAGGATCTTTCAATCTGGGAGATTTTTTGCGCAAGCCCCATCCAAGGTGGGACTCTACGGACTATTGGTGTGTGTTACCAATCCATGGACCCCACTTGATAAAATTGGAAACCCATGTAACTGTGCGAAGATGCAGGCAAACCATCAAATAATTTCCTTAATTCACAAAATCACATGTTTTAGAAGGATCTTTTGTTGATCATAAAACAAAGTTGAATGCTAACGCTTTTTCTTTTCTTTTTTTAATCAGAACTGATCAATAATGCTACAGGATTCAGCAGACACACAATTTAAAAACGGAAAAATGTACGAAAAGAAAAGATTCAGTTTTCATTACCTTCCAATGCCTCCTGATCAGTGATGCTATAGTATTCAGCACGTCCTATATCTTTCAGAAAGCTGTGCTCTGGCCCAACCCCAGGGTAGTCCAAGCTGTGTGTGATACACGAAATCAGTAAAACAAGACATGTAAATGCTGAGCAGATACAGAAAGAAAGCCGCAAATAGAGACCAAAAACAAGAAGAGGTCTATAATTCACGTTTCTTACCCAGCACTAATGGAGTGAGGCTCAACTATTTGTCCATCATCATCTTGCAATAAATAGCTCATGGCACCATGCAGAACCCCTACCTCCCCTTTCGTCAATGTTGCAGCATGCTTCCCACTATCTAATCCAAACCCCGCAGCCTCCACACCAATCAACCTTACATCCGCATCCTCAACAAACTCGTGAAAGAGTCCCATGGCATTAGAACCCCCACCAACACAAGCGACCAGCACATCTGGCTTTCCACCCCATTTCTCCATTGCTTGCTGCCTTGTTTCTTTACCAATCACAGCATGAAACTCTCTCACCATCATTGGATATGGATGCGGCCCAGCAACAGACCCCAAAATGTAATGGGTCGACTCCACATTAGTTACCCAGTCCCGTATAGCCTCTGATGTGGCATCCTTCAGCGTGGCAGTACCAGAATGGACTGCTCTTACCTGCACAGAAATGTTTCAATTGCTGCTTGAAAGAAACAAATGACACAATTCATCCAGGCCAACCATCCACCGTACATACCAGAGATCCAAGAGTGGACCACACATGCTGGCCGGCCATCGTATCAATGAACAGGGGCAACTGATTGGTCCATGAGACACAGTAAACAAATCAGATGGCTCGTCAGTGGTCCAATTGGTCTGTGAGGTCCGCAAGACCAATCAGATGGCCCATTTTGGTCATCCAAATGACCTGTGGGGCACACAGGTCATCGGCTGCTTCCAATCTCCAACCAATAGCCATGGTGCCCATCTTTCCTTTTAGTCATAAGGTTAAGCATTCATTTCTTTTTTTTTTTCTATCAGTTGGTTTCCTTTTTTATTTAACCTGACTAGAAAGCAAAAGTGATGTTTTAGGGTGTGTTTGGTTGCACCAAATATCATGAAATTTCATGCTATTTTGCACCAAATTAGACTTGATTAATCATGAAATTTTCATGACATTTGGTGGAACCAAACACCCCTTTAATTAAATTAGGAAAGCGGCATGTGCAAGGCCAATATATACAATGCCATACATATTGAACTGGATGGTTATTTTTTATTGAATAAAGTCGTGAATATCGTTTTAGTTCATACTTCTAGAAGAGTGATTCTTCTTCGCTTTCTATTAGTTTGCTACTAGGCAGCTGTTATGTCCTCTTAAAACTCCCTATCAATAAAATCAGTGAATATTTTCTGTATCTTTGACTTTGAAGTGAAATCCCTAGTTCGATTTCAGGTTCAATTTTCACTTCTTACTGTGTCAAAATCAAGCTAAGAAACAACAATGGCTTAGGATTTAAATTAAAAAATAATAAATAAATAAAAAGTCATTGGCCAACATTCACTGCTTTGCTAAACAAGTCAAAGTGTTAGTCTTTGATTCACAATTTGTGCAAGTTAGCACCTTCCTGCCTTGTCAGTACAAGGCAATAATTTTGTACAGCCGAAAATTTGTACCAATACCAATTTGTGCATGAATTGGCATGGTATGATTGGTTAGGAGCTCTCACATTCCATATGTTGATAACATAGCAACAACCAACTACAATCTGTGTGCTGCAAAAAATACTATTCTCACAAGGTTAGGAGACAGCCCACCCATGAAGGGTGGCATACACCATAAACAATAATGATGGCATGACGCCCACATAAGGAATGACTTTGTTTGTGCTGCATGAATAGCTCTATGGTGAAGATCAGAGCTGCTACAAACAAGAATGGAATGACAAACCTCTGCCCCAAGAAGCCGCATCCTAAAAACATTAAGGGACTGCCTCTCCATATCCTGAGCACCCATGTAGATAATACACTGCAAACCAAATCTTGCACATACAGTAGCAGTCGCAACTCCGTGCTGACCAGCTCCAGTCTCAGCTATGATGCGACTTTTCCCCAAACGCTTGGCAAGTAAAGCTTGCGCAACAGCATTATTGATCTTGTGGGCTCCTGTGTGGTTGAGATCTTCCCTTTTCAAGTATATGTGTGGACCCTTGCCGTTAGGACGTTTGTAGTGATCCGAAAGTCGCTCTGCAAAGTATAGTGGGGTCTCTCGGCCAACATAATCCCTCAAAATTCCATCCAGTTCTTTCTGCATTGAAAAAGACAAGTTGAAATCAACAAATGAAAGGGTGACGATGAAATGTGACCAAGGCAAGGAATAGAAACCAAAAAAAAAAAGAGTGCAGTTATAATATCTAAAAGCAGACAGAGATCAGAGACTCAGTAAAGCAGTGCTTCTGAAAATAAAAATAGCAAAAAATGAGATGGGAACAACAATAGTTTTATCAAAGTATAGGAGCCAAAAATGCCTAGAATCTTTGGGAATAATGTGTAGCCAACCAATGTTGCAAAAGTCAAAATGAACAGCCTCAAATTCAGGGGCCAAATCATGACCAAGATATGCATCCGGCCCACAACCTTGGCACAAGGACGAAATTAATCCATAATTGATTAAATTTAATAAATATAAAAAAGGATGCTGATAACTACAGTAAATCATGAATAAACCCCAATAATCCACCAATTAACATGTAAAGCAATCAACATACTAAGAACCTAAAAAGAACAAACCCAAAAAAGCTGAAATATAGACACCCACTTATCTGAATAGCAAAAAATACCAATCCCTAAAACAAATAGGCAGCTAATAGAAAGTTCAACAATGATAATAGGTGCTCAAAATAACAAGTCACAGAAATCACTGGACAACCCAATCTTACATCTCAGCTAGTCTAGATCCTGTTTTTCCCCTGGATCTACACCACAAGTCAGCATTTCCCTTAGAGCAGAACCAGAAAAGCAACAAAAGAAAACATCCTACTACCATATCCGCAAGAAGAAAACAGCCGTCCAACCAACCACTACAACATCCAAACAATTAAAGATAACACAAAAAAAGGTATGGCTCATGTCATTAAGTGAATGCCTAATGTATTCTTGATTTTTTTTTTTTTTTTTTAAATACACAAGTGGTACTTGGGGACAAGATCCTTCATATGGTCGACCCATCCATCATGGATACAAGGTGAAGGCACTAAAAGGGTCAGGGGAAGACTCAAAAGGACATGGGTGGAGGTACTAAGAAAAGACTTGATAACCTACAGTCTAACAGAAGTTATGGCCCTTGATTTTGTGGAATGGCATAACATCATTCATGTAGCCGACCCAATTAATTAGGATAAGGCTTAGATGATGACGACGACGACGACGACGACGGTGATGACCCATCCATCACGGTCCAAGGATATGGTTGTCAATGGGTACCCAATGATCTTGACCCAATTTTAACCGGTCCAAGTTCCATTTATTGGACTAATTAAGAAATTGGACTAGGTCCAAGTCCCTCCTTTTGGACCCTATTAAAAACCGGCTCTAGACGGGTATGGGTCATGGACCCGGTTAAATTTGGGCTGGGTCCAGGTAGTTTTAATAGTGAAATTATGTGCGTAGTTAAATTTGATTATTCTATTAAAAGAGACAAGGTTTCCTAAGCCACACACATGTAAGTGAGCCTGTTTACACACCATGCGTATGTCAAAGTGGCTCACGTGTGCGTGATCTAACCCATCCATCAGTGTAGGCCCCACCATGCAAATGCTCTTAGTTGTCCTGAACCCAGGCCGAAACCTAGATCCAAAGACCCAATGGGTACCTGACGAATATCTGAACCCAATCAAATACAGGTCCGGGTCTCTAAGATCTAGACTTGGACCTGAAAGGACCCAGGCCCAGCAAGGCCCGAACTTGGTTAGCTTGGGTACAAGTGGTATAGGATCGAACCCAAACCAGAGTCCTTGATAGCCTAATCATGAGGAATCCATAACTAAAAAATTCCCAATGATTGAATAATATTAATCATCTTATCTATTGCCTACAAATGAACACTTTAAGAGATGAAAATAAGCAACACTCCCCAATCAACAAGCAAACTTCTTCCACTTGGATGACTAGGGTCCAATCAATGAGGCTATTGAGCTATGAGGGGTATGATACGTGTGATGCATGCGGAGCGAGGAGGGTGTGTGTGTGTGTGTGTGTTGGCACTCTATGTAGTAGAGATGAACCCCATATTCTCCACTTAATGAACAGTCCAGACTTCATCTATGTGTGCTACAAATGCAACCTTGGTTCCAGGATATGAGGGTTTTTAGTGTCCATCAAAGACAGAAGCCCTTGTATTAACAAGCTAATGAAAAGAAAAGTCATAAACCACTCCATTTATCAGGACTAATGAAAAGAAAAATCAATTGTTTGATGAACAATCTGAGCACAGAAATAAACAAAATAAGTAAATAAATAAACACTTGTCAATTTCTTCAAAGCAAAAGGCCATGATTTTGCTGATGATTGTAAGTTAGTAACACCCAAACAGATAGAAATGATAGATAATCTCCCCCCCCCCCCCCCCCCCCCCCCCCACAACACACACACACCAAAAAAGAAAAAGAAAAAGAAAAAGAAAAAAATCAATGCTTTAATCAATAACATCAGATATAAAGAAAAACAGGCATTGTTCCAATTCCTCAAAATCCATAACTGTCATGCATTACTACAATATTCTACAAACCAAAGTGCCAGTTTTGACTCAGCCCGGCAACTGTACCGTGACCCAGACCATTCATCCAAAGGATCCCATCATGAATGGCTCATGCCCAACAATCTCTCCTATCTGAAAATCTCACCCACACAATCAGTAGACTCTTTTCCCATCAAATGCAGACCAACGGAAAAGCCCTTCATTTGAAGGCCCCCAATTGGACATTTAAGACCATCAGATGATGGATAATTCTACAGATTCTGCATCCAATATGGGCACCACAAGGTGAACGGTCGAGATCATAAAAGTTGGCCCTACACGTCCTGTTGATAGGCGAAAAACACCACCATTTTCCTCAACCCAGCAACAGATAATACCTCAAAAAATGGGATGATATTTCCACCCCCTAATATTGACATTTTCAACCACATATAGGACTACCTCAATCCCAATAATTTCTTCATTCCGCAAATCCTTTTAACAACCAAAATTACAATTTTAACGGGCAGACCCGACAATTCCAGGGGCCTGAAATTTCAATTTGCCATGAAAATCACCAAATAAGAATAAAGTAAAATTACGAACAATCCATACCTGAAAATCCTCATCCGTGGCAAGCGATCGGAACGCCGTTTCAAGCTCAGAGAGAGCGTACATTAGCGTCTCCGGCACGTACTTCCCCCCGAATTTTCCATACCGACCGAATGAATCCGGCCTCTGCAAGATCCTATCTTCCATCTGGACCGCCGGATCTCGAATGAGAGTACAGCAGATGGACGGAAGGGATTTTCGGGAGAGTGAGGGAGCTGGATGGAATTTCTGGAATCTAAGAGGTAGTTGGAGGGAGGGATTTCAAAGAAGAGATAGAGGGAGAAAGAGTAGGGTTTGCGGCAGATACAGCCATTTTCATGTGGGGGGTTTTGGGGCGCTGTTCTCCAGGTGGGGTTTTAGAAGAAGAGGGGGTTGGAAATGTATATTAATTCAGTAGTCCCGCAGGCTACAGAAGTTTTATCGGCCCTCGAATGAGGAGGACTGCGATTTGGAACCGCACGTTTTGGCGGTCCCGACGGCCCAGCATGCTCACGTGCGGGTCACTGATTGCCTTCCAGGGAAATGATCCGATACAGCGGCGTACCATAAGATATGTACCGCCATTTTTTTTCCCGCCAACGTGCAATATATTTAGAATATCCTATCCATTGAGAGGTGGGCCATGCCATGAAAGTCACCAGGTTTTAAAATCAGTTCGATCCACATTCGGTGGGCCGCACAGTTATTGCAATCCATACCATCGGTTTGATTTAGATCCCCTGAAACGAAGGGAGCGGATTAGGTAAGACCCCGAGGTGGGTGGGACCCCTGACTGTGGGGCTACTTTGATGTATGTGACTACATCCACGCAGGTTCATCCGTATTGAAAGTTCATTTTATGGCATGGTCTAAAAAATGAACGGATTCCAAATCCCATATAGGCCATAGTACAGGAAACAGTGGTGACGGGCCATTAAAAAACTTTCTGTGGACCACAAAAGCATTGGATCAAGATGATATTTATGTGTATCTTCATCTAGGTGTTTGTGATCTTATCAACGGGTTGGATGGCAAATAAACATTCCACCATGGCAAATAAATATTATGGTGGAATTCAAGAAGTTTTCAATGATAGAGATTCAATCACGACTGTTTCTGTGGTGTGGTCCACCTAATATTTGAGTCAGCTTCACTTTTTGGATAAAACCTTAAAATTAGCTTTAAAAATGGTTGGACGGTGTGAATTTAAGACACATACATCAATATGAGCCCCACAGTCAGGGGTCCCACCCACCTCTTTGGATCCCGGGTCTCACCTAATCCACTTCCTGAAACGAAGAGCAGAGGAAAAATATTACCGTGAAAATCTCATTTGGCTTTTATTCAGTTTCCTGAAAATGCCATTCTCCATTTTTAGCAAATTCTTAGGTCAGACTCGAAAACAGGAAATATCTGTTTGAAGCTTTTTTTAGTGGTACATGTCTTCATATTTGTTTGCAATCACACCACACCCTCATCCAACCTAGTCACACCAATATCATGCAATGTGACATGGATTAACGAAGAGGTAGCGAGTATGGATTTCCACAGCCGGAGTAAAAACACAAATATAAGCCTGATCGAGAACTTATGTGGCCCCAAGAAGTTTTCAACTGTATCATTCAATCCCCACTTTTTTATCCATGGTGTGGTCCATTTGAGCTTTGGATCTGCATCATTTTGGACTCATGCCCTAAATGACTGAAAAAAATAGCAACGAAGGAACATAGTAGATAAAACAAATACATCACGTTGGCCCCACGAGCAATTCATTTCCCCATGAATTCATTTCCCCTAGCATGTTTCCAAGTTAGTTCTGGATCCTCCTTGCTGCCTTTTGGACATTGCATGACCTTGGTGTGACATCCGGTGGGCCCCACGGAGCAATTCATTTCCCATGAATTCATTTCCCCTAAGATGTTTCCACGGTTAGCTCTGGAATCCCTCCTTGCTACCTTTTCGTTAGTCCACGTGACATCATGACCTTGGTGTGACTAGGATTAAGTGAGGTCCCGGAACAATGTCGCCCGGACTGTGGAGCCCACCTTGATGTATATGCAGTATATCCATGCTGTCCGTCCTTCTTACCAGCTCATTTTAGTGCATGAACCGAAAAATGAATCAGGTACAAATTTCAAGTGGACCACAATACAATAAACAATGATTATTTGATGTCCACCAGTTAAAAACTTCCTAGACACCTCCACAACGCATAGTACCCATCCAAGCCGGCCCATTGACACGCTCCGGGCTCATTGGAAGACTCACGAGAGTTTTAACAGGTCATAGGTTCTAGTACTCATTGTGGTGTGACTAGGGCCGAACATAACCTTGATGCGAATGTGGTATACTTGTAATTATTTTTGTGGCTCATTTTAAGACATGATTCTAAAAATGAAGCAGATGCTAATATCAGCAGAATACAAGGTGGGGATTGAATTCCCAACATTAGAAACATCTTATATTAAGCTGATATTTGTGTTTTCCCTTCGTCCATAAATGTATGACTTTACCAACAAGTTGGATGGCTAATAAACATTATGTTGGACCCTTAAGTAGTTTTTAATGACTGGTGTTTAATGACCATTGTTTCCTGTGATGGTTCCACCTTAGATCTTTTATCAACTTAATTTTTTTACCATGCCATAAAATGAGGGGGTAAAACAGATGGACAAACTTGACATACACACATGGAAGGGGATTGCATACTGAGTAAACTCTGTGAGGCTACCATGATTTATATGTTTTATCCACTCCATTCATCCATTTTTAGATAATTTTAAGGCTTTAGTCCAAAAAATGAAGCATATTCAAAACTCAAGTGGACCACCACAAGAAGCAGTGTGAAATGAGCTTCTGCTAATAAATTTTTGGGAGCTACAAAAGTTTTGTATCAATCCGATATTTGTTTTTTTTCCTTCCATCCATGTCTGGCCGATCTTATGAACAGGGTAGATGACAAATAAACATCACCATGAGCCTTGGAAAGGTTTATATGGTGGAAATCATTATATCCTACTATTTCATGGGGCGTAGTTCAATTTAACTTTGGATATGCTTCAATTTTAGCCTCAACTCCTAAATAGATGGAAAAATGGATGGACGGCGTGGATAACCCACAGATTTTCATAGTGGGCCCAACAGAGTTTAGTGAGTGCCATAAAAGCATACGCAATCCCATCTCACAATGGAAGCCGGAACTGTGGGGCCCACCGTGATATATGTACTTTATTGTCCATCCATTTTACTAGATAATTCTACGGCCTGAGCCAGCATATCCAAAGCTCAAGTGAACCACACCACAGAGAGAGAGTGTGAATTGAATGTCTACCGTTGAAAAATTCTTAGGGCCACATAAGTTTTGTATCAAGCTGATATTTGAGTTTTCCTTTAATCCGTGTCTTTGTCTATGTGATGTTCTGAACAGGTTGGATGACAAGTAAACAGTCACTGTGGCCCTTGGAGACTTTCAACTGTGGAAATCATTATTCCCACTATTTCCTGTGGTATGGTCCACTTGAGTATTGGATAGGCTTCAATTTTGGACTCAACCACTTAAATGAGCTGAAAAAACTAATGGATAGCATGGATAATTCATATACATTCACATTGGGCTCATATACATTCACATTGGGCCCAACTGAGTTAACTCAGTACAATACAAGCGTATTGAGTTACTCACCATGCAATCCGATTTCTCTCCCCCACACATTCATTGAGGTGGGCCCCATGGTCAATGACACACCCATCTGGCTGGATCCGGGCTCGCCCATAATCCACGTTCATGATTGCGAAATCGGATAACTCCACACGCTCTTATTTGTCCTCAGTTGGGCCCACCTAGAATGTATGTGATTTATCTATTCCGTCCATATATTTTTAGTAATGTAGCCAAATATTTAAACATATCCAAATTTCAAGTAGGCCATACCAAGGAAACAGTAGGTATAATGATTTCTCCACACGCTCTTCTCGGGCGGAGTAAACTCAATTGAGCCCACCTAGAATGTATGTGATTTATCTATTCCGTTCATATGTTTGTAGAGACTGAGCCAAAAATTCAGGCATATCCAAATCTCAAGTGGACCATACCACAGAAACAGTGGGAATAATGATTTCCACCGTTGAAACCTTCTCAATCCCCACAGTGATGTTTATTGGTCATCCAAACTGTTCATAAGATCACATGGACATGGATGAAGGTAAAAAATCAAATATCAACTTGATCCAAAACTTTCGTGTCTTCCGAGAAATTTTCAATGGTAGAAATTCAGCTCACACCTTTCCTGTGGTCTTTAGATTTTGATATGCTTCATTTTTTTGGCACCATAGCTAAAATTATCTGTTAAGGGGATAAAATACGTAAATCACGGTGGGCCCCATAGAGTTTACTCCGCACGCTCACCACGCAATCCGCTTCCCGTGATTGCGCCTGAGAAATTTTTGGAGGCTCTTTCAGTAATGTGAGCACGTCGAGATTGGAGAGTCTATTCGCAGCACACTTAAAGACGTAGAATGCTTATGAGAGATCTGATCCATTCATCCTGCGGATCATCTTGTTACAATCTTTGGTCCAAATTTCAAGATCGTTTACTCATCAGGTGGGCCAAATTGTCGTTAAATGTAAACTGATGGTCCTATTTTTTTCTAACTATAGATTTTTTAGAATCATGGAATAGTCTCACGAGTGGACCAGCCTAATATTCGGCCAGATCATTTTCACCGTTGGATCAACCTGATGTGTGGACTGGATCATTTACACGTGTCACAATTTGACACGTGTGATGCGAATGTCCTCTTTAATATCTTCTCGCACTGCAGGATCACTGCAGCACGTGTGCTTTTGAGAGGTCGTGAGCAGGCAGCGTGCGCGAATACAGTTCAGTGCGTGTTCGTTCTGCCTTCATCACGACTGTAAAATCCACCATGCGTCTCCGCCAAGTTGTGCCCATATGATGAGTAGTCACATTATCGGAACCGTCCATATTGTGAAACGTATTCTGTGAGATCATAGAACAATTTTTCTGAAAGGATTATTATGACCATCACCCACTCTGAAGATGAATTTAGAACTTACAATACCAATGGTTCAAATTCATCCCAAAAAATCAAAGGCTAAGATCATCAATAAAGCGTCCTTACGAGCCAATAGCTTGTTTGTGGTAATGAATCAGAATATTGACAGTTCACAATATCGAACGGTCTCATCACGTGGCCCTGGTGGGTGGTGACGCACGCTCAACTATGAGTGGCGACAGAGGTTAAACCGAACTACCATCCTGACCGTAGACGCAGGGAACTTCTATGTTCATGAGGGACCGTTAATCTAGTGGGCCACCATGTCAATTTGCTATAGGCGACATTTTAGAGTGACTGGACAATCTGAGCTTTTACAGAGAGCGTGGGTTTGTTTTGTGAGAACCGTCTTTCTTTCTAAGCCCCTGGAATGCTGCGTCTCGATCCGTTCAATGGGGTCCATTGAATCCTAAAATCTACGGTCCTGATCACGTACACGGACCACGTGTTAACAGAGAAGTTGCATTTTGCAGCGCATCATGTACTTTGTTTGAAAAAGCGCATATATTTCTCCCTTGAAAAATTGGGCTTAAATTTGTGGGCTCCACTGTGATGTATATGGTATATTTGTCCTGTCCATGCATTTTACTAAAACATTTTGAAAAACTATAAAAAACAAATGAGATAGATCCAATACTTAAATAACCCTCAACAAAGGAAACAATGGTCCCAAGAAGCTTTTAATGATAGGTATTCGATTATTTCTTTCCTATGGTGTGGTCCACTTAAGCTTTGAATCTACCTCAATTTTTATCTTATTTCTTAAATTCATCTTGCACAAAGGATAGACGATGTGGATAATACATGCATCATAGTGAGCCTTACATATATTTTACACTATCCTCGATTTAGCATTGGAAAAAAGTAAACACCAAATCAGACTTCAAAAATAATCATTACTCATTTACAATTACTAGGGGAATTGAAAAACAAATAAGCCCTTATGAAGCAAACTACTTATAACCCTGGTAGACCACCTTTATGTAAGAGCTGAATGGCTCATAAATGGAAGCAAACTACTTATGACTCTGGACGCGGGTTGTGTGGGACCACAGATATGTTTAGGTCAAGATGGTAGTGGTGTTTTTCCTGCATTTTTTTTTAAGTTAGTCATGCAAGGCACCTACCCTATTAGCTAGCCAACGCACCCACTTGGTTAGTCACACGATGCACCCACGCTAGCAGGCCAGATGCCATCTTCGTGTGACTCACCTAATGACACCGGTCACAAGATGTTGGGGCTATGTGGGGCCACAAATGTGCTTGAGTCAAGATGGTAATGGTGTTTTCCCTTCATCTTAGTGTGACTCACCTTATGAACGAGCTGAATGATTATAAATGGAAGCAAATTGCTTGTGACCCGGGGTACAGAAATATTTCTAATAGGGCCACAAATGGGCTTGGTTCAAGATGGTACGGTGTTTTCCTTCAGCCTGACTTGCCTTATGAATGGGCCGAATGGCTTATAAATGGAAGCAGATTGCCTGTGACCCAGGAACAGGAGGCCACGAATGTGTTTGGGTCAAGACAGTAACACTATTTTTCTGCCTTATGAACAGGCTGAATGGCTTATAAATGGAAGCAGATTGCCTGTGACTCCAGCACAGAGATATTACTGTGCTCGGGCCCATGGAGATGTATGTGACAAATCTACTCTTCCATTTATTTTGAAAGACCATAATAAGATAAAAATATAAAAATAAAGCAGATCCAAAACTCAAATGGGCCACACCAACGAAACAGGGAACGAAAACGTCCAACATTGAAACCTCTTAGAGCTGATCATGATATTTACATGCCATCCAAAGTACCGTACACAGGGTTATTACCACTCAGATATAATGTAGGCACAAATATTATCCTGATCCAAAACTTCTATCACCCCCCATGTTCAATCCCCACTGTTCCTTGCGGAATGGCCCACATGATTTTGGATCCGTCTTGTTTTTATATTCTTGCATTATTGTGGTATTTCAAAACAGATGGATGGAGTGTATTTGTCACATACATCTCTATGAATCCTACACAGCATCACAGACAATCTGCTTCCCTTGTAACTACTAATGTGCGCCCGGCGTTTCCGTCTTGGAGGGAAGTGGAGTGCATGATGGTGCTACACATCACCAACCTTGGTTGTGTGTTAATGTCACCTGAGTTCTATAGGCCCAGCATGATGTTTATGTTATATCGAAATAGTCAAAATAGTCCCGTAAACACCCAACACGAGCCAACAAATTGATCAAAGTACCAGTCGGACCTAGTCAAACTTACTAAAATCTAATCAACTCAATCAACCCAATCAATCCAAAACCAAGCCTAACTTCAAGCCCAAAATCAGGCCCAACTTCAAGCCTGAATCCAAGCCTAACTCAGAATTTTGTAACCATTATCGCTTACTCAAAATTTATGGTTGCAGATCAATAGGTTATTTTAGAATAGAGAATACAACGATTCCTTCTCATAAGATTTCTACAAGTCTAACCAATTATGGAAATCTGTATAATTGGCTAGTGGCAATTTCAGTCAAATATGCTACTTCGACATCTCAAACACACACAAGAAAGCCTTGAAGAGGCACCCATGAGCACAACCCGCTTGTGATTCAACATCCACAGATCCATCCATCTGGCGAAATCATTTTAGGTCATAATCTAAAAAAAATGAGGCAGATCCAAAGGTCAAGTGGTCCTCACTATGGAAAGCAATGGGGACAATGACGCTAACCTGTTAAAACCTTCCTAAGGCCCACCATAATGTTTATTTGTCATCCATCCTATTAATAAGGTCATACGGACTATGATGAAGGGAACACAGAAACACCAGCTTGATCCAAAACTTCTATGCGCCAAATAAGTTTTCAATGGTAGTTGTTCAATCCCCAGTGCTTTCCATGTTGTGGTCTAATTAAGCTTTCGATCTTTATGGTGGGCCACAGAACTTAGGGTGTACGATGCAACTCAATCTGTTCGTAAGTTGCATTGCCTTTTTCTTCTTTTACACACGCATTTACTCCATTGTGGCTCTTTTTTTTATGCCAAAATGGGTACTTGAACCCATGACCCATGTTGAAACTCTTGTGAGTCTACCACTGAGGCATAACTAGTTTTCAATGGAAACCAAGTGTCTTGCTTGTCCAAAACTCAAGTATGCTATGCATGAGGAAGAGTGTGATGAAAGGTGCACGGTTGAAAGTATATCACAAGCAGGGAAGAGCTGTGATGAGACGCCCACCATTGATTGAGTGTGGGGACACTAAATGTTATATGTACCATCCAATGTATTCATTTGAATCAGTGAATAAAGGGTCATTTCAAAAACCACATTGTCACGAAACTTATGCCACGCCTAGATTTTAGGCATGATTCTACATTGCCTCATGTAGTGAGGACCACTCGAGCTTTAGACCAATGTGATGTTCAACGTCATAGACAGAGATTAGGTGGCCCACCTGACTCCTCCACGTGAAGTTGTTCTCTCCACTTCCCCTTGTGCCTTTACACAAGTGAAATGCTCTGTAAAATCCAGTCTCCTAGGTTGGGGTCCAAGTCAGGGTCCATGGTCGGATATAGGAGGTCCAGGTCTGGTTCCATGGTTGGGCTTAGTCTCGACCCAACACTGGAGGGGTCACGAACCAGTTTCAAGGTTAGTGTCTGGGTCCTAGTCTGGGCCTGGGTCCTGCTTAGTTTGGTATGAGTTAATGAATGGCTCCGACATAATTTGAATTCATATGTATTATGCTTATTTGGTTCATTATCAGATCGGTGGACATTTATTTGGATGACTAAACATATAAAAATTAAAAAAAAAAAATTAAAATAAAGAGGAAGGCAATTTTCTCATTTCAAGGAACAAGTGTCCACAAATCAACGGATATGATTGGGTGTGGTTCACCTAAGTCATGAGTTGGCCTGGTTTTTGGGTTCAAAACATAAATTTTGGTGTGGCATCTAATGGTTGAAGTGGATTTCATACAATCATTATGGTGAGTGTGTAAAAGTCAAGGGCGGACGTCACTCTCCCAACTGTTTCCTTTGGTGTGGCCCATATAAATCCTATGTCAGCATAATTTTTTTGGCTCTAGGCTAGTGCAATATTACACGTCCAATGGTCAGAGTGGATTTCATATGCCTGACATGGCGGGCCCATAAAAAGTTAAGGGTGGGTGTCCCTCTCACAACAGTTTTAATGCGGCATATACTGCACTTGAAGGTTGAGAGTGGATTTTAGAAACACATCATGTAGGGGCTCATCCTCTTTGCTTGCAAGGATCGTCTCATATCAACCATCACCTAATGAGAGATGCTCATGCAAAACTAGTGTATGTCCAACTAGTTAGTGTGTGGGGCCCACGGTGGTGTTTTTATGCTATCTCATCTGTCCAACCTAGTTGCCTCGTCATGAAAATGGGACACAAAAAAAGTTAGGTATATCCAACTATCAGGTGGGGCCCACCATAGAAAACAATGAACAATCCACATTCACGTGAGAATGGTTGAGTCGAGTTATCGACATACCAATTAATTGAGTCTACTAGTTGTGTAGGCCACAAATCGCATGGATGGTATATCCAACTATCAAGTGGGGCTCACCATAGAAAACAATGAACAATCACTTAAAAAACTCCACACTCACATGAGAATGTTTGAGTTCTCGGCATGCCAACAAATTGAGCCTACAACTAATTGTGTAGGCCACAAAATCGCACAGATAAAACTGGACAGCGTGGATGAATAGTTTTAAGAGTAAAGTATGTATCTGGCCTGCTAGCCTAGCTGGAAGATGCCTAGGCATTTCAACAAAAGGTCTCAGGTTCGAGTGCTAAGGAGACACACTAACCCTACTGCCATTTATATCCACACCGTCCATCCATTTAGCAAGAATCCAAAGAAAAGGTGGATCCAACGCTGCCTATCATTGAAAACTCTTGGGGGCCATAGAAGTTTTAGATCAAGTGGATAAATTTTTCCCTTCATCCAGGTCCGCATGACCTTATGAATAGGCCGCACTATTTGTTGTGGTGTGGTCTACTTTGAGCTTTGGATATCCCTAGGGCTCACGCCCTAAAGTGATCTTGCAAAATGGATGGACGGTGTGGATATAACACATGCATTAATATGGTAATGCCCCTTGGACGTGGCATGGTGTGGATATAACACATACATCATGGTGGGGCCCCTGGGATTTTGCCACATCAACACATTGCCGAGGTTGGTGGTGTGATTTGCTGGGCCTATGGGTGACAATGTGTAAGGTTCAAGTGAAGGTGGGGTAATCTATTTACTAAATCGGCCAAGAACTCCTGCTCAAGTGTCACCTGCGGCCCATTGCGTTTTGACCAACCCGGCCAACTTAAAATCATTGAGCCCGAACTTAACCTTACCCTACTAAGCTTGCCCTCCATTTTGGGTCAAAGGCGTGCTGACCCTTGTCTAATTATTATATTGATACATGCAAGCATGCATCATGTCCATGTATTTATACTTATGGTCTATTATTTATTTTTGGGTTTTTGAGCTGGGTTCGTTCAGGTCACTTGACTCCACTGCACAGGCTGAGTAGGGTTCAACCCAAGTCCAATCGGTTACTTAAATGGGTCCATTTACTGACTGAGCCCAGGCTACCACCCATTTAGCTTGGCCTGGACTTGCCTTAGAGATGGGCCGGGCCCTCATAAGCTGACTCAACACATTGCCATCTCTTGTTGCAGCTCGATATATATCCATCCTTACTTGGATAGTATCTTCGGCCTCCGGATTACCTGAATTGGATCACAGTCAAGTAATTGAAACAATCAATCTCATTGGCGCTAAAATCTCCTCAATGGGATAACCATGATTATTTTCATCAATGACTTGGGGCAAGAACCTAATCCAAGTCCATCAACATGCAATGAAAGAAAAAAGCCAAAGGATCACAAAATTCCTTCTTTAAATTTAAAATGTATGGACATATAAAAGATCCAAGCTTTTTCAATTACAATGGGAAAATTGGCAGCGGAAGCGGAAGCCGAACGCGCAAAATAATACAAGATCAAACGAGAAACACTATGAAATCAAGACTACACACAAGCATTCACCACAAGAGAATCCGAATTTACATGGAAAATTGCCTCAACGGGTAAAAAACTATGGCACAAAGCGATCCACTATGATAAACAGAAGATTATAGAGATTGACAGCCCACAAGCAAAGCAAAAACAAAGAAAACCCAAGTTCTCTCTCCCACAAATCACTCTCCCCTATTGGAAATCCGGTCAGCGAAAGCACCGAAGAAGATTAAACAATCACCACACAACCACACACACAATCAACGCAAAAGCACACAAATTTTACGTGGAAAACCCTTGCAGGAAAAAACTACGGCACAAAGCGACACTTTCCACTATGAATTCAGATGATTACAGAGCTGCAACTACCCGAGTAGTTTCCAAAGATAAACAAAACTCTCAAACCTCTCCCCCAAAACCCGAATCTCGAAAGAGATTACCTAGGTATTGCTTGGAATAATGTCTAATACGATTAGGAAACATATTTATAAGAGGAAACCCAAAATTAGAAACAAGTAGCGCGAAATCCGCGCAACACTACAAATTCTGCAGACCGGTCGGACGACTGGTCGCGCATAGTCCAGAGAGTTGCATGCCCACTAGCTCAACTCAGACCTATCCCCAGACCAGTCTGAGCATCCTGCGACCGGTCGGGCTACCGGTCTGAGCTACCGGCGACCGGTCTCAAAAAGCCAAAAAACGTCCAAAGAATTTGGACTCCAGGCTGCACCAATCTGTCCATTGGACGATCGGTCGGGCGACCTATCGGTGGACTCTGTTTAAGCACAGTAATGAGGCCTTCACAACAAGCTCCACCAAGGCATCATTAGACTTCGAACCATCTCTTCTACTCTTCAAAGAACCAACTCATCATCAATCATAGTCGCCGCTTCTCATGCATCATTGCGTCTTCGTCAAGCCTTCGCCAATCCTAGAGAAGTTACGCAGAACTTGAACTTCTTTGTAGGGACCACCTTGGTCAGTATATTCGCCGGATTTACGCTAGTATGAATCTTGTCCAGAGTCACATCTCCTTCCTCAAGCACCTGTCGAATAAAATAGTGACGCACATCAATGTGTTTAATACGTAAGTGATAAACAGAATTTTTAGCCAAATTTATAGTACTTAAGCTATCACAATTAACCGGCACGGCTTCCTGCTGAGGCCCCAACTGATTTATCATCCCTTTCAACCAAACAGCTTTCTTGAAAGCTTCTGTCATTGCCATATACTCAGCTTCAGTAGTGGAAAGAGTTATCACAAACTGAAGCTTAAACATCCAACTAATTGCTCCACCTGCTAATACAAACGAGTACCCTAAAGTTGATTTCCTACTGTCCACACTACCTGCGTAGTCAAAATTGATGTAACCAACCAACTTGTCCTTGAACTTCTTAAACGTCAAGACGTAGTCCTGCGTACCCCGAATGTATCGAAGTAGCCATTTCACAGCTTCCCAATGTTGTTTGCCTGGGTTAGAAATGAATCGGCTTACAACACCCAGAGCTTGTGAAATATCTAGTCTTGTACAGACCATGACATACATTAAACTGCCCACAGCACTTGAATAGGGCACATGAGACATAACGCGCTTTTCTTTATCTGTCTTGGGACACTGTTCAAAAGAAAGCTTGAAGTGAGCCGCGTGGGGAACGCTGACCGGTTTGGACTTGTCCATCTCGTACTTTTCAATACCTTCTCAAGGTATTCTTCTTGAGATAACCACAGCCTGCTCTTCTTCTTGTCTCTATGAATGTCTATGCCAAAAACCCTCTTTACAGCCCCCAGATCCTTCGTCTCGAATGTCTCTGAAGGCTGAGTCTTCAACACATCGATGTCAGACATGCTATGACTGACAATAAGCATGTCATGGACACACAACACCAGTATGAGAAACTTCTCATCACTTAGTATCTTGAAATAGACATAATAATCGTACTCTTCCTGGTAAAGCGCCGACTCATCATAAAGGAATCAAATTTCTTATACCACTGCCTAGGCGACTGTTTGAGACCGTACAACGATCTCCTCAGCTTGCAAACCTTGTTCTTGGCCCCTTGCACTGTATAACATTCTGGTTACATCATGTATATCTGCTCTTCCAATTCCCCATGCAGGAAAGCAGTCTTCACATCCATTTGTTCCAACTCGAGGTCGTATTGGGCAACCAGCGCCAACATGAACCTGATAGATACTTGCTTCACAACCGGTGCAAAAATCTCATTGAAGTCTACACCTTTACGCTGAGCATAACATTTCGCTACCAACCTTGCCTTGTATCTATTATGTTTCTTCCGAAAAATCTACTTACACCCTATCGCTTTTCGGCCCACTGGAAGCTTCACAAGCTCCCAAGTCTCATTCTTGTACAAGGAGTCCATCTCGTCTTCCATTGTCGTCTTCCACTTCTCAGCATCTACATCCTGTAGTGTTTCCTCAAAGTTAGACGGATCCCCCTCATCTATAATGAGAGCGAATGCAATGTTCGAGTCATCCCTGTACCTTGCCGGTAACCTGCGATCCCTGGGTGGATTTCTTCGCACAGGTGGCTGCTCCACCTGATCCTGTACCTCTGTTTGCACCTCAGTATCGGCCCGTGTCTCATCTCTGTCCTCATGAGTATCAACATGTTCTGATGTTTCTGGTTCCTTTGTAGCATCCTTACGGAACAAAGACCCCTCATCAAATTTGACATCATGGCTTAGGGTGATTTTTCGTGTGACATGGTCATATATTCGATATCCCTTCACACCATCACCATAGCCCACAAAGATCCCTTTTCTGGCCCTATTGTCTAGCTTATCTCTCTCAACTGATGGTACATGAGAGTAAGCTTCATAACAAAAAACCCGCAGATTTGAGTAGTCCAGTGTACAACTACTTCACACTTCCTCAGGGATTTTGCATTCAATTGCCATAGAGGGTGATCGGTTTATCAGGTAACAAGCCGTGTTAACGGCCTCAGTCCATAGCCCTTTGCCCAACCCAGCATTATTAATCATGGATCGAGCTTTCTCCAAGAGAGTCTGATTCATTCGCTCTGCCACACCATTCTACTCTGGTGTGTGGTGCACTGTGTTGTGCCTCACGATCCCCTCCTCTTTACAATGTGTTAAATCCCTGGAAGTGAACTCACCTCCATTATCGGTTCTCAAAATTTTTAATCTCTGCCCTAACTAATTCTCCACCATCGCCTTTCAATACTTAAAAGTCATGAAGACATCGGATTTATTTTTTAGAAAATAAACCCAAATCTTCCTGCCATAGTCATCAATAAACGACACGAACCACGATGACCCCCCAACAGAAATAACAGGTGACAACCCCCATACATCGGAATGGACATAATCAAGCACTCTTTTACTTACATGTTTCCCCCCTTTAAAAGATAATCTAAACTGTTTCCTGTACATGCAATATTCACATATACTAAAGTCTACAGATTTAAATGAATGAATCAAAGATCGTTCAGAGAGTACCTTCATGCCCCGCTTGCTCATGTGGCCTAAGCGTGCATGCCACATACGTGCATATGTGGAATCCGCTACAGTCGCTGCAGCTCCACCTACTGAAGTGCTCCCAATCAACCTGTAAATGTTACCATGCCTCTGTCCCTTCATAATTACAAGGGCCCCCTTTGAAACTTTACAGAACAGGTCAAAACCGGTGAACTTGTACCCTAATGCTTCAGTGCACCAAGGGAGATCAAATTCTTCCTCAACTTAGGAATGTGTCTCACGTCCGTCAAGGTCCTTTTGATCCCATTGAACAACTTGATATGCACAGCCAATCCCGACAACCTTGCAGGCATAGTCATCGCTTAGAAATACCGAGCCTCCCTTATACTCCTTGTAGGAAGTAAAGACGCTCCTATCTGGGCACATGTGATACGAGGCCCTGGAGTCCATGATCCACTCATCACAGAGAGATCCTGCCTTTGACACCGTCAAGACCTCACACACATCACTACCACCTTTCTCTGCTTTAGCGGTATTGGCTTCCGTAAAAGAATCACCTAACTTCTCCTTCTAATATTTAGGACTCTTGCAGTCCTTCTTCATGTGCCCAACTTGGCCACATCCCCAACACTTCAACTTGCCTTTGCCCTTGCCTTCAATTTGGATCGAGAACGCGTCGATCCTTCACCTTGCTCAGAATTTCTTCCTCTTATAAATAGTGCTTCGGATGAGGAATTAGTATCACCGCTTTTCTGTCTCATGACCTTCGATTGAAGCGTTGAGACAACGGTTTCGACACTAATAATGTCCCTACTTGCTCACGACGAGTCCTTGAGTGACTCATATGAACTAGGAAGTGAGTTCAACAAGATAAAGGCTTGATACTCGTCCTTCATCTGCTCACCAAAATCGAGCAACTTGTAAATTAGTTTATTGAACATGCTAATGTTGTCTTCCACATCTATCCCCTCTGCCATCTTCAAAGTGAAAAGTTGCATTATTAGATACATGCGATTTTCTAGAGACTTCTTCGCATAAATGTTCTTTAGCTTGGTTCATGTCTCTACAGCAGTCTTCTTCTTCATGACGTTATAGAGGACGTTATCAACAACGCACAATTGGATTGAGGCCATAGCCTTCTCATTCATCTTCGTCCACTCTTCATCTTTCATCTCGGTAGGGCGCTTTCCAAGGGCGTTCACGACCCCTTGTTGAGTTAGGACGGCACATATCTTCACCTTCCATAACTCAAAGTTGTTTTTGCCCGAGAACTTCTCAACAGTCGAACTTTGTACTTGAAGCCATGAGATCGTTTCAGAAAACTTCTTCTTCAACCCTCGAACGATATCTCTGATACCACTTATTGGAAATCCAGTCAGCGAAAACACCGAAGAAAATCAAACAATCACCACACAATCAACGCAAAAGCATACGAATTTTACATGAAAAACCCTTGCAGGAAAAAACCACGGCACAAAGCGACACCTTCCACCATGAATTCAGATGATTACAGAGCTAGAACTACCCGAGTAGTTCCCAAAGAAGAACAAAACTCTCAAACTTCTCTCCCAAAACCCTAATCTCGAAAGAGATCACCTAGGTATTGCTTGGAATAATGTCTAATACGATTAGGAAACATATTTATAAGAGGAAATCCAAAATTAGAAACAAGTAGCGTGAAAACCGCGCAACACTATAAATTCCGCAGACCGTAGACCGGTCGGACGACCGGTCGCACATAGTCCAGAGAGTTGCATGCCCATTGACTCAACCCAGACCTGTCCCTAGACCGATCTGAGCATCCTGCGATTGGTCGGGTGACCGGTCTGAGCTACCAGCGATTGGTCTGGCGACCAGTCTTAAAAAGCCAAAAATAGTCTAGAGAGTTTGCACTCCAAATTGCACCAATCTGTCCATTGGACGATCGGTCGGGCGACCGGTTGGTGGACTCTGTTTAAGCACAGTAATGAGGCCTTCACAACATCCCCCCTTCTTAATGCAATTAGGAAACCTTGGACACCTTATGATTAATGCTAATCTTGGTTACAACCTGTTTAAATAGGCAACAAATCCAAAATAGCAACTTCTTACGCACTACCGTGTAACAACGTATAAGAAAATGCGTGCGCAGTCGACCGGTTAGCCGTTGCACAAAACAGTCCAAAGAAGAATTTCACACGGATTCTAAACACTATCTCACCACCGACTAGTCGGAGCCCCCTACGGACCGATCGATCAGGCCGCTTGGTCTGGGGCACACGAAAAAAGTCCAGCAGTCTCTATGCTACTGGTCTAAGCCCTCTACCCTTGCACAGTTTGAAGGCTCTCCAACAATGGGCAATGATTATTTATGCTTGTAATTGTGTGCTGACATCACTTGCATTTGATTACAATAATGATTTTGCTACATTGTTTGTTTTGCCCACACTTCGCAGTAAAAATGATAATTTTTTTTAATGGTTAAACTTTTATTTTGTTAGTCATGCAACGCACCACCTTGTTAGTTGCACAATGCACCCACACTGTCAATCACACAATGCACCCACTTGTTCAGTTAGTAGGTCTGGAACGTGAGACTTGTTGTTTGAAACGCTACGGCGTCAACCAGCTAGGCTAGCATGCAAATTTTTTTTTTTTTTTTTTTTGTTAGTCATGCAATGCACCCACCCTGTTAGCCATGCAACGCACGGTTAGTCACATGATGCACCCACACACTGGTGGGGTTAGTGGGTCACCTTAGCACTTGAACCTAAGACCTATTGTTGAAACGCCTAGGCATCTTTCAACTGGGCCAACGCGCGGGACCTGACTAATAGGCTATATGATAATTATAATTTACTTATTTTACATAATTTCTGTTTAAATAAAGACATGTAAATAATAATGATAGCTCATTTAGCTTGCATTTCATAGAAAATTATAAAACCAAGCGGGTACCAAGTGGTTGCACCACTTGCATGCCTTGCTCCAAAGATAGGGCTAGGAATGCCGAGTTTGGGAGAAACTAAGCTATTGTCATAATAGAACTAATTCAAATAGTGAAAGGCACACAGCAATGAGAATCAGTTGAGTTGATGCACCGAATTAATATGTTCTCTTCTATTTTGGATGAGGTCTCTGAGTGCATCGTACAAAAACACCACTAGGTGGAAAGCCGACGACCGAGATGTGCAAAACCGTACGAGGAGATGTGATGTGCACCTAACGGCCAATCTAGTTTACTTGGGGCAGCATTTGTGAGATGTGATGCGCACTTAAACGACCAATCTAGATTGCTTGGGCGACATTTGCATCCATCCCTTCTTCCACAGGGTAAGTATCATGTGCATGCATCCAGTTAATTATTATTATTATTTTTTTAACTTGCATTTTTGCAATTATGAGCTAGAGCATGGTGGAAGCTCATCTTAAAGAGGTTGCTAGCATTTCTCAATGTACATATGACTCTAAGGGGGTGTTTGGATCTTAAGTTACTTATGTAGCTTATTTTGATTTATACTTATTAATTGAAGTGACTAAGTAATTTTAAATGAAGAAGCTATTTATAATTGATCATAAGCTAATAAATTGTTTAACTATTGGTGTAAATAGATAAAAAGTAATTTATTTGGTGGCATCCCAACGGGCTTTAAACTAACAAGGCACGCACAATCCAGCCAACTAGTTGAGCCATCTAATTTTCAATCCGAGCCATTCAACACTGTTGGCTCAATGATGAGCAGCTGTGATCTCACATGTGGCGTTCAACTCCTGTTCACGAAGGACTCAAATTACGCAATGGCGCCGCTACCCAAGTTGGTGATCGGAAAAGCTCCTTAGGCCTCACCATGATATATGTATTTTACCCACGTTGTCTGTTCATTCTACTAGCTCATCTTTAGCCCGAGGCTAAAACCAAACAAGTCGAAGGCTCAAGTGAACCACACCACAAGAACCCATGAAGATAACCTAGTTTCAACAGCTGAGGTATTGGTATCGATTCTCAAGTATGGTGTGGCTAACATTGTGGTGTGACTACATAAAAAAAAAAAAAAAAAAAAAAAAAAAAAAAAAAGTTAGATGGCAAATAAACAACCCGATGGCTCTCAAAAAAAGGTTTCAATGGAAGGGGTTCAATCCCCACGGTTCTCTATAGGGCGTTGTCCACTTGAGCTTTGAAATTGCCTCATTTTTTGGCTAATGCCCTAAGATGAGTGGGCAAAAAGGACAGATGCCACGGATAAAATGCATACATCATGTTGGGCAGTGGACGGTCACTGCTCGCTCTTAGTCCTTCCTCGTGTTGTAAGGGAATCCCCTCGTTTTTACGGGAGAAATGACAAGCTAGTGGCTCCAGTACCATAAGCCTCCAGTACGTCACATTTTTCTGGCCAACTCATAATACGTACATTAAATCGGATCTGTGAAAAACGTCCATCGATGATCAAAATCACTCAAGTTGAAAATGAAGCTGATACGGTGACGAGGTAGGGCGATCATGCATGATGAGTCAATCTACGGCCGTCCATTAAATATCTAACGTTATTGCTCATCAGATCCTTGGATCGGCCCAATATCCACACCATCTCACATCCACGATGATATTCACCTTTTTCACGGTTCAGATTTCCCACACATGCGAGACATTAGCGGAACAAACGTGCAGCACGGTAAGCTTACGGTACTGCGGGCAGTACCTGATCATTTCTCTTCTTAAACCCTATCAGTATTGCTACCCTGCCTCTCTTCGACGCTCTACGCAGAGTTCTTCAAATGGTTCGCAAAACCTCTGGCTAGGGTTTTCTCTCTCTCTCACTTCCTAATCCGGTAAGGCCTTTTTTCAATTCCTCCGCAAAAACCCTAGAAAAATCTCGATTTTTCAATTTCTAGGGCTTCTCCTACAATCCGAAACTGAAAGGAATCAAAATGAGTGGTTTTTTTGTACTTCGATTCCTACAAAATCCAGCATTCTCTTCAGACGATTTCTATCTTGCTTCTGTAATTTTCTATATATATATATACATATATTTTGCTTTTTTTAGTCTGATGGGGAAAGACTGGTATGATAGGCTGTAATCCCCGCGCTCATTTCAGAACGGGGTTTAGAAATCCCCACTCGGTAATGCACATTGGGTTCCCTCACGCTGATCTTGGGCGGTTGGAATTGTTGTATGCTGAAAATCCATCTGTAAATTGATTTGCATGAATAGATATTCCATAGAGAAATTGAGTTTATGTTGGGTGGGAAACTGGGAATCCTGATGCTCACTTACGAATGGGATTTGGAAATGTCCGGTCTGGAATACGCCTTGGGTTCCTGCTCACCTTCGGGTGGTGGAAGATTGGTTGTATGCTGAAAATCCTTGTATAGTTTCATTGGGGAAATGGGCACGGATATTCATATTTTGCAGAGAAAATGTATATAAGGTTCTAACATTGCTTGATTTTTCCTTTTCTGATCATTGAGATTCTCATTCTACTCAGCAATTGTACCACCTTCTACACTACCATTTCTCAAGTTCTGATTTCCTAAGATGAAATCTGAACATATTTTTGAATTTATAACTTACAGACTTGGGTTGTCTTCTTATCCATGATTTATGCTAAGAATGCTACCAAATATGCCATGCCTAGCCATGCACAACGGTGTTTTGCATTCAGCTAGCAATGGTATGAGTGGAGCTCGCATTTCTGTGATCCAGATTGCTCCTTCGGCATCCTTCATGAATGGGTCATGCTCCAAAAATCTTCCACAGTAGTTTCTCGCTAGCTAAATCATCCACTTGCATGATACACTTTAAAATTTTAAGACCCGACCAGAAGTAATTTATTTTGGGCTCTGCCCATGCATAATGGGGCCTAATTGATGGAGCCTGGAGGGTCTTTATCACTGAAAGGTGGCCCATGCAGTTCCTAGGATGAACTAAAAACGGTGTTTGTGTAGTCGGGCATCACAGGATGCCTTCTAAGAATTTTATTCTGATTATTATTTCTTTTTATTTGCTGATGTTTAGATGAGTCCAGCAGTGCACCATAGGTCTCCAATCCGCCGACACTCATCCGATCACTCAGATTCCCCGGTGAGGGGACGGTCATCTCCTGCTCGCAGAAGGAGCCCCCCTAGAAGAGAAAGATCCCCAGCCAGGCATAGGAGCTCCCCCCGAAGGGAAAGATCGCCTGCTCGGCATAGGAGCTCCCCAAGACCAAGATCGCCTGTCAGGACTAGTTCTTCCCATAGGACTAGGTCGCCTCCAAGGGAAAAGTTGCCTGGTCGTGTTAGGTCTCCAAAACATGTGAGGTCGAGCTCACCAGTTGGCCAATCTCCTTCTCCGCGTACCAAACGGTTGGGGCGAGCTCAGGCGGAGCGGGAGACGGATAAGGCGACAGAGAGGGCAAGATCTACCTCTCCAGTTTCTGGGTCTCCTTCTCCACGCACCAAACGGCTGAGGCGAGCTCAGGCGGAGCGGGAGGTAGATAAGGGGATTGAGAGGGAGCGGGAGGGACATAGCAGCAGGGATGGGGATAAAGGGAGGCACAGAGAAAGAGGTGCGGAAAGGGAAGCTCCAAGCGAGAAGAGGTCAACACGGGATAAAAATGATGGCGGGTCTTCGAGATCGAGACATGGGCATTCAACCTCTCCTAAAGAACATGGGCACAGGAGCAGATACAGTTCTCGGTCACCTCCGAGGGCTTCCAAGACTGGAGCACGTGACGAGGTGTCTGGTGATATCCACTCCTTGCACTATTTATTTGCTATTCTTCTGTCGCTAATTCTGAATGCTTGGATACAACTGAGAGGAGTGCCTTTTTTTTTTCTTTTTCTTTTCAACTGAGAAATTGCTTGCTAAAAATGGTCACGATACACAACTTCCCAACCAGAGGTGTGGTGTTGAACTCTTGAAATCATGAGGGTGTCTTGGTAATTTTTTATGGCAGTGTTGTTAAGAAATCAAGCGCATTTGCAGATGATTTTCTTTCCTGAAATGGGGAGATCGTAATAAACGGTCTCTATTTTACTTTTGCTTGGGTTTTTATATATTAGCTTCGTTCTAGTATTTCTGACTAGTTATATGGAGAAGAAGTGCATAAACTTTTTCCTGGATTTTCGTCTTTGGTATTATGCATTAGATTCTTCAGTCCTATAAATTTTATCATAATGATTGATGTCCGAGTGGCATTTTTGCGAATAATGTTTACGTAAACTGATATCTAAAAATTTCGATGGTTGGCCTTGCAAATATTCAGTAGGAAAGGACAAATTCGAAGGGATTAATCTTCAAAAAAAAGAAAAAAATCAAAGGGATTGGGCAATTTTAGTAACTCATGCAATATAAAGACGTCCTGAAACTGATTGTGGATCCTTGAGGAAAAAAGATCACCATATATTGATTCGCAAACTGATTTACAATTTAATTTTTTATTTTTCTTTTTATTTCATCATATATATTGATTCAACATATATCTTTGATTTACTATCTAGAAAGCTCGAACTGGAGCCTTCTCACAGATATGGGGTTTTGGGCATTCACAGAAACTTGATTTCCACATAAACATAACCATTTTGATTGTTTATCTCATCTTATGGTGACATTTATTTGTTCATCTTAATGTATGCCCATAGAATGTGTAAGGATAATATTTGGCTGCACTTGTAGGGCTCATTCAAGCGCTAAATATTCTGCCCACATCCACAAAGGAGATAAAGATAGGGTATATCTCACCCATGATTTTGGAAGGAAATCAATGCGTATTGGATAATAAGCTCACATCTTCGGCCTGTCTTAAATGTATAGAAGAAAGATGTATCTTTTCGCATGAATATCTGTCCAAAAATCAAGTGGGTGGATATCTAAACTGCTACCTGAGAACAAAATGCAAATTCTAATAATCTACTCTTCAAATTTGTATTTCTGGTGAATGATAGTCTTGTGTGCATATGTTTTGATTTATACCTCTAACTTAGGTGCTTTCTTGTTTCAGGAAACGCATGCAAGAGGAGATGAACAACGGTAAGGTGTTCCTTGAACTTCAAACCTTTTACCCTGTGTGCACAAGTCTGATTGATTTCTCATTCTATATGCTACAGATGATTGTCAAGGGTTCTAGATCTTGTCTGATACACTTGATACTGGATTTTTGGCCCTAATGATATGATACGGAGGTGCATGTATCATGCATGTGGTACTAAAGTAGGGAAGTTCACAATGCAAAGAGTTAATTCATGTTTAATTTCAGGTCATACCTAAACATATGTCCTAATACCTGCTTCAATACTGGGATTTAAACTATGTTGTCAAGCTTCAAAGCAGCTTAAATGTCTTTCTAGGTTGAAAATACATGCGAACATCTGAAGGTTGTTGATCTGTTCGGACTTAATGTTTCTCTCTTCTTTTGGAAATTTTATTTTGCTAACAAAATGCAAAATTTACTTCTCAAGCAGCAAAGAATTATAGTTCTTTTTTCGTTTTTTCGTTTTTTTTTTTTAAATTTTTTTTGAGGCTAGCAGCAAAAAATTAGTGCCTGAAAATGGGCTCATCTCATTCTGGTTAGTCATATCATAATTATGTGTTAGAGATTTTGATCTCCAACACATATTATGATTAACTGAATGGAATTATGTATTAGATCATGATTGCTAATACATAACTATGATTAACTAAAATGAGATTAACTCATTGTCAGGTGTCTATTAAACAAGCCCATAGAGTTTCCTATTAACAAGAGAAAATGTTACTTTTCTGATAAGGATATGTTGGCCTATAAAGAAAAAAAAAAGCCACTACAATTAAGATATTTTTTTCCAGAGGCAATAACCAAATCTTTTTATATGCTTATTTATGAATGCAACCAGAAATTCTGGGAATGGTGTGTTGTTTAACTAAGGTACTTCTAACTTAATTTTTTTATTGACCTTTTAATATATATTTTTTTAAGTTGTCTACTACAATCACAAACCGTACAAAATATGTAAAGACCATACAATGTGAGGAAATCAAAACAGCCATTACTGCAAAGTGTCAATACTAAATCAACCATTAGTAGAAATTCTATTACAACACAATATAGAGGCATTATCCAGGTGTCTTCTGCTTATTTGACTTCCATCATCAAGTTGTATTTTTTAACCAACAAACACCATCCTTCACCCATCAACTGTCTTGACCTTGGTGGAAACATTCTTTGTAATCCACTGTTTGGTTAGTGTAACGTCCCGAGATTTCAACTCCCATGTATAACACGACGACTGAATTCTCGATAGTTCATTTATACGCAAATCAATCACATCATACTACAAATGGTATGTTTTGAGCAAAATGGTGGAATCATGCTTAATACTTTATTTAACTAAGCCATCAAATAACTATCTAAGTTTCAAGGAAACAATTTATAACGTCACTATCAACTACGTCCTCAAAATGGAACTTATTATAGAATCAAATAAAAGACTAAATATAGAACTAAGCCACTACGGCCTCATCATCCACCATTTACTCCCACGAGCCATCATAGTTATTTCGTTGAGGCTTGGGCTCTTGAGGATCGTCACCTGCATGTTCTATATTGTTTTGCACAAAGAACCATTAAAAGTGGCATAATGAAGAACTACTTTAAGGTTGAATAATAATTGCATAAAAATCATAACGAAACATCCATTAATCTTACTTGATGCAATGCATGATATGCATGACCCAGCGTAGGAATTCTTAGACGTGTTGCCAGGGGTTTTGGGACACGCAAGCTCATAGTTTTGCCCGACCACGTGAGAAACGAGATGCTCATAGCCTAAATCTACACGCGACAGTGCACAGGAGAAGTAGGACATTCTAACCTATTCTCAATTTCATATATTCACATGGAGCCACGTGCATGCATGAGTTTAGCCATCCTTTATTATTATTACCAATTTACACCAAGCCAATTAACGTGCAACGAACCTTTGGTACCACTACAACCATCCTCATGGTTCATCACTCACCAAAACAGTCGTAACCGACGCATTACATCCCAGGATGGCAGCTCGTGCTACTAAGGTTCATAATAATCCATGCTCATCTATAGCTTTATGGAGATCCTTAACAACTTTAAAAAAAAAGGATTTAACAACCACTTAATCAGGCGATCGGATACCACCACCACAGATCAGGGTGACCACTTAACCGGACAAGCTAAAAGCACCGTCTCAGGTTAGGGCAACTTCTTAACCGGGTGTTCCGATATTTATCACCATAGATTATGGTCCATCAACAACATACATAAAAGAAATACACCATAAGAATCCCCATTAGACAATATTAATTATTCTTTATATAAATATGGAAGGGATAGTGGTCCCTTTGAAGGTGGTTACACAAATCTCATATGTGCAACAATCATTCCATTACTTGTTTGTTCTCTAAGTCCATTATATGTCCTTATCACTATGTGATAGGAATGTGGTATTTAAAGGCATATATACATGATCTTATGAGAAGGAAAAACAAATATACAAAAGCACGTAAGAAACAAGAACATACAAACTATGAGATTGTTACACTAACTTAAATGAGTCCCCACCTTGTGTTCTTCGGCTTATTAGGGGTATGGGATTGATAGAAGAACAACAAAAAACCCTCATTCTCCCTCCTCTCTCTCTCTCTCTTTCTTTTCTCTAAAAATGCGAGTGTGGCTTTCTCATGTGGGAGAGACCCCTCTTATAGAGGTTTGGTTCGAAACTAGGGTTTTAGAGAAGTTACATAAGTTAGAAACGAATGGTTGCGATTGAAAGAGAGATTTTGGAAAGTTCCGGCTTAGTTTCGAAAGCACGCACTCGATGGTTGGGGAAGATATTTTAGACATGTGTTATGATAGGTAGGGGCTACAAAATGGACGTGATAGATTTTGGAATGGGGTCTACGAACGATCGTAGGGTCCACATGAAGAAAATAGGAAAGAAAGAGAATAAAAATAGAAACTTGTGAACGATCGTTTTATTAGACGATCGGACACCTAGGGATGATTTAGATGAGTCCCTTATGACATGTGGGGTTTATAAACTAAAACTCCAGAGCCGTTTGATCGATTTCTAACGCATGAGAAGGTTTTAGAGAATTATTCTTCAATGGTTGCAAAATCCCGATTTTTAAGTTAAGAGGCCACATTGGATGGTCTAGAGGGATCCTCTAGATCCCAAGAAAGGTTTCCTAGATTCCCATACGAAGAGGATTCCCGAATTGGAAGATCCTCGTAAGACTAAGAGACTTTGGATGATGAGATCGGGTTGGATATAGAGTGAAATGGGATAACATTCGATATGAGGGGGTTTTAGGAGGCTGGAAAATGAATGGATGGTTTAGATTGCCAAGGTGGGTCCACATGGGGTTTAGCTAGAGAGGCCAACGTCGGCAATGAAGAATAGAAACTTCCGTTTTTCGGCGCGTGAAGAATTCGGTCAAATGTGGTTTGACCACATGACTTTATGTGCACGATTTGCAAGCGGGTCGCACAGTAATGTTCATGGGAAATTCGGTCCATCCATCATGATGGCATGGTGGATTTATGGTATTCTGCCAAAAATTGGACATATTTGAGTTCAAGTGGGCCGTTTATAGGCCGATTTCTGATTTGGGCATTTTTAGGATGATCGGAGAGCTGAAAATTGACGTGTACAGCTAAAATGTGTCCGAAAGCTTAAGTATAAAGTTTTTTTTTTGACTTAAATGACTACGGGAAACTATCATACTTAAAAATGGTAGTTTCACTTAAGTTTAACTAATGCCATTTTCGTAATTATCTGAAAAATGCGAGTTTTGCGGAATCTAACGTTTCTACGTCGTTCATGGCATCATTCTAAGCAACTTTTGTAAAGCGTCCCCAATCGAATCTCCTACGGATGACTCATTATTTTTAAAACAAGGTAAATGGTCGATAAATTTTATAAAATAAAATAAAATAAAAATTTAAATAAATGCTGGAAATTACAGGGCGTTACAGTTAGTGAGGTTGGGTTTGTGGTCAACTTTTGTTCACCTCCAACAAATACTTCTTGTGTATGCTGTTGTATCATGGGAGAACCCAACTAGTGATACTTGGTTTCTTTTGATCTTGACAGACTGTTCTTCCCTATTACCTACTTGATGGAGCTAAGAAAGTAATGAACAAAACTCTCTCTCTAACAAAAAAAAAGTAATGAACAACATAGCCACTTTTGTCTTTGGTCATTGAAAAACCGACCATCTTTTATCTGTCTTTTCTTTATTACGAGGTAATAGAGATTAAGTGCACACAATGTTTTCTATTTCAAAATTTCCTTTGTCATGGGGTGAATATATCTTTTGTTCCTAGGGGGAGATTTTGCCTTCCCTTTCTAAGGGGAAGTGAAAATACTGCAAGAAGCTTTAGTAGTAGATAAGGTTGAACATGTGGATGTGGCGTTTCTGGATAGTGATGGGATTTCATCGGAGATGTGGCAATGGAATGTGTTTTTCTCCGAATGAAAAAAAAAAAAATCCCAATCCCAAATTCTCCCAACTACGATCATGTACAATTTCTAGAATCAAAGAATTAGCTTGAGAAGGTTAGATCATACTTGAAATTTGATTGTGTATGTTGATTTAATGTCGATGATGGTCCTTCAACATGAAAGGTCTCTCCCCGATCTATCCCAATACCGGAGAGATCTAGATAGCCCAATGAATTTGCTTTGTTAAGTACCAAGGAATTCCACAACCATCCACAAGGATGGACCACACAAAGATTGAGAAGATGTGGAAGAAGGATGGAGATCTCCTTCCTTTGCTCTCTCCACATTCTCTCTCCTTTCGTTGATTCACACACGCAAGGGGGAAAGGGTATTTAGGGCTTCTCGTATCCTCTCCTTTGGGATATGATCAAATATATAAGGAGGAGATTGGGGTTTCAGGGGAATACCTATATGGTATTCCACCACCTACGCACAACTTTGTAACTTATCGTGAGGGAAGTGCGTTGATCCGCCTCAACTATGCATATACTCATAATCCAATCCTTCCACTGCCATTAGGGCTCTTAATGGAGTGGGTCAAATCTGAGATCCGATCCGCTCCGACTCCATATATAGTGGATTTGGATCCTAAGTTTTTTCCAATAAAATAAATGGATCGGATTTGGGTTCACCAAGAAAAGTCCGAATATTATTCGGGTCAGATTTGGATTTGACACCAAGATCCGTTTGGATCCTTACTATTAGATGACTCTTTATCTTCTTTAGATCTAGACCGTCTATTTTTGTTTGTGTCTTCATCTTCTTTAGATCTAGACCGTCTATTTTTGTTTGCCCTAGAATCTCTAAACTATATAATGCCGCAGGGAAAAAAAATCGTAAAGAACAAAAAAAACCCCAAAATTTTCTCTCTGCCTTTGTGGCTGCGCAACCTTGCATCTCTTTTAGAATCCCTGGAGAATTGGAGATGTGAGTTTCCAACTTCTTATCATCTTCATTAATAAATAAATAAAAAAATTTCTTCTTTCATATCATAGATTTTTCTACTAACATCTTCCTTTTTTGTTTTTAAAAAAGAGTGATTATGTGAGGCCCTGACTTCTAATTGTACATCCACCATAGGAAAAAGTGGTTATTGACCAGTAATGGGCCACAAAGCTTTGGATCAAGCTGACCCGGATCATGATCCGACTCGAATCCGATGTTTATACGGATTTTTGGGTCAGATGTGGATCTGGTTATTTATAAATGGATCGGATATGGATTTAACCTTTCGGATCCCAATCGGATTCGGATCTAAGTGAGATCCGACCCATTGAGAGCCTTAATTGCCATGACCATTTTCTAATGATCATATCTCATGCCAATTGGAAGTGGACCATCAGATCTGAACCATTAAGTGCAACTAAAACATTTTTAACAGTTGAAACAAAACAATGGTAAAAATCTTTGAAAAGCTGATTAAAACAATCAGAGTGCTGGGCCCAGCGGAAAAACCACTTGATGAGTGCTTAATCTATCTAGATTAAAGCCATAAACTTGTTCCTAGGGAAACCAATGGATCCCTTGTTGGACCGTGCATGAATTAACGACTCCTGATGGAAGTAGCCATATACGTCTACTTTATTGGCCCTTGCATGAACCTCATAAGAAGAGCCAAACCCGACCAATCAAGATCGTGACCCTTACACGTCCTTAGATCCAAGGATTAACCATCTTTCATGCATCATCAAGTTCCGATCTCACGATCATAGTCTAGGCTAATAGGCCCCCAGATTGTTGACTTGATGCTGATCCACTAATGTGAGTAACCAAAGGTCCGAACCTGAATCTTTTGTTCATGGCACACTCACACTTCTGCATAGGATAGGAGTAAGGCATGAATCGACACCAAGTCAGCTCCCGATGGTGGAAATTGTCCATCTTGACCCAAGTCGGTCCCCTTACACAAGATGACTATACATCTCATGAACTAATGTTCATAAGTGTGTCCCATGCACCTGTGACGAGCATAGTCTAATAGGGTACTGAGATCCATAGACCAAGACTCTCCCAGGTCAATGACTGTCATGTCTAATTTCAAGTTCCAAAGGACGACGACTAGAGAAATCACTCTTCAACAAACTCATAATGAAGATTTAAGGTAACACTACACACTGAGGATCAATACGATGTCCACTACGGACTAATGGTCATCATGATCTACGGCTGAGATCACCCTAATCACCTTCACATAGTTAATGGATTAGAGCTCACATTGGTTTTGCAGGGCATTGACTCCGATAGATAGTAAGGGAGATGAGGACCAATATGTTCAAGCATTTTTTTATTATAATTGATCACAACTTTGCAGCTTCCCCTATCTAATTAAAGTCCTTTTGGATCCACTAATTGTTGATATCTGAATGATGAATAAACAAATACAAAGATATTTTTAAAATAATTATCTTCTGCTGTCATTACTTAATATGGTTTTTGAGTTCTCTTTATGAGAATATTTTTCTTTCACACTTGGAATTAATAACAGTGCATTTCCATTCATCTTCCATTTCCTCCTCAGTCATTGCACTTGTAGGTTATAATGGATGTGATCTTCCATGAAAAGAAATTTCTTACTTGATTAGGGATGGCGAGTACGACGATTCAGTATCTAAAATGAAGGCTGCCGAGGATGCCTTGGAGGCAAAGCAAAAGGTAATGATTAGCCTTTCTTCTTGCACATTTACTAAGTGTTAGTGTTGCCTCACATGATCCCATTACTTGGAATCAAGTCTCTTAATCCCTAGTAAGCAAAAGCTAAATGCTTTGTTGAGTCCTTATATGTGCTCTAGTTTAAGCATCTGTGTTCTGTTCTGTCATCTGCAACAAAAATATTGAGTTTTTCTTTTTCTTTTTCTTTTTGACCGTACTATTTAATCTTTTGAAATGCAGCAAAAGCCCTCATTCGAGCTATCTGGGAAGCTGGCTGCAGAAACCAATCGGGTACGAGGTGAGTCTTTTGTAGTTCTTGCATAAATCTTTCGTAACTCTTTTTAATGCCTCTGTTCTTCCAGGAAATGAGACAGATCTAGTATATTCCGATGAAAGGGTGTAAATTCAAAATTGGCTCTAGTCAAGTTTCTTCTTTAGTTAGCCTTAGGATCTTAACAAAAAAAAATTCAAAAATAAAGAAGGAAAACCCAAAATTAAAAAAAGTAATAAAGTACATAAAAATCGGAAGAATCCAAATGAAGAACTGTTTTTTTGGGGAAACTTCAAGTAGTAAAAATATTTTGAATGAATAACTCGTCAAGATTCATATCCACAATGAAAAGGGAAAAGACTTTCTGTCGGAAGGAAGCTTCTTTTCATACACATGATGATGCAAATAGCCCACGAGGTAAAAAAAACCCATCTGCAGTATTTTCCCGTGAGGGCACAAATTCAAAATGGCTTTAGCCAAGTTTTTCCTTTAGTCAGCTTTTAGTTTAAGTTCTTAAAAAATTTCAAAAATGAAAAAAAGAAAACCCAAAATAAAAAAGCAATAAAATACATAAAAACATAAAGAATCCGAAGGAAGAAGAAGAAGTGTTTTTTTTTTTTTTTTTTACAAGCAACACAAAGTTCATTAAGCAAAACAAAAAAAACTACAAAACACAAAACCGAATCGCTGAGAGAGCGATTCTGTTAAGCACCAAGAAAAAGCAAATTACAATCCTTAAGAGCATCCACAATGGAGGCCCACTCTATGATTAACAATTTGGCCCTTTGGGTGATCACCTCCGCCGGGTGACTTTTGCCTCTAAAGCTTCTGCCATTTCTTTCCACCCAAACCGACCACCAAATAGCAAGGAGAGCCATTCTCCAAAGCCCAGTCTTCTGTTTACTCAATTTAACTCCATGCCATGCCCTTAAAAGGTTCGTCGTAGATGATGGAAAGGACCACTTCACTTCAAAGCGTGACAAGATTTCTATCCATATCTAATAAATAAATTTGCAGTGGACGAAGAAGTGATCGACCGTTTCTTCTTTTTCCATACAACATAAGCAAACGTTCGAGAATCATTCCCCTTTTACAAAGATTATCCACTGTCAACGTCTTTTTCTTGCCAACAAGCCATCCAAATGCAGCAAACTTTGGTGGGGATTGATATTTCCACATAAAATCTCTCGCTGTCTCTTCCCGCAATGAGAGGTCATTATTAAGGAGCTAAAAAAGGGATTTAACTATGAAGGCGCTACCCTTGTCAAATAGCCAGCATAAGCTGTCCGCACTAGCAGGATCCGAGCGATGAAGATGAATGCGGTTTAGTAGGTTTACAAACTCGTCCACCTCCTTGTCCCATAGGAAACTTCTGCACGTCGGATGCCAAACCACCTCATTTCCAACCTGAGAGAAATAATCGGCCACCTTGATGTCCGAAGCTGGGGAGAGGCGATGGATCCTTGGAAAGTCCTCTTTAAGTGGAGCATCTCCCACCCATATATCTTCCTAGAACCGAATATTCTCCCCATTACCTATGGAGAAGTTGACCCCTTTAAGCACTTCCTGCTTGACAGAAAGCACTCCTTTCCAAAGACCTGGAGCTCTATAGGTCGATGTATCTTTAGTCCACTAGCCTCCTACAAAGGATCCATACTCATAATTATCTTATTCTAGAGAGCCCCATTCTCTGTCCCTAGCCTCCAAGTCCACTTCCCCAATAAAGCACAATTCATGTTCTTGAGGACTTTGATGCCTGCCCCTCCTTCCTTGCACTGCTTGCACACCTCTTCCCATTCCACCAAATGGAATTTTTTCTTGTCTTCTGTCCTGTGCGATAAGAAGTCGCGTTGAAACTTTTCCATAGTTGCCAACATCGACGCTGGGCATTTGAACACAGACATGAAATAAATAGGGAGATTTGACATGACTGCCTTAGTGAGAGTGATACGCCCACCAAAAGATAAATATCTACACTTCCATCTATAGAGGTATTTCTCAAAATTTTCTATCACCTGGTCCCACTTATGGATCGGGGGTCTTCCTATACAAAGGGAGAGATCCACAAAGCAAGTCGAAAGAGCTCCCATTGCACATGCAAAGGACTGCAAATTCCGCTAATTCATCTTCCTCCATATTCACCCCAAACATCTTACTCTTCAACAAGTTGACCTTAAGACTCGACACAACTTCAAAGCAACGAACAATAGTTCTTAGGTTATTCATTTTATCCGGTTCGACGTCGCAGAGGAGGAGCGTGTCGTCCACAAACTGGATATGGGAAATCGGAGTATCCATTCCTTCCACCTTGAAACTCCTTTATAATTCTTTCGTCTTGACCTTTAATCAACATTCTGGACAAAGCTTCTCCAACTATAAGGAAAAGGAAGGGGGAGAGAGGGTCTCCCTGCCTTAGACATCTAGAGCTTTTGAAAAAGCCTTTAGGAGATCCGTTGATCAAGATCAAGAAGTAAGCCAAACCAACACATTCCCCCATCCACCCATTCCATTTCTCTCCAAATCCAAACCTATGAAGCATGTATTTAAGGAATCCCCAATCGACGTGGTCATAAGCCTTCTCTAAATTAAGCTTGCAGACTATACCTTTGGATCTTGATCTAAACCTTGAATCCAAACATTCATGAGCAATGAGAGCACTGTCTATGATTCGTCTTCCCAAGATGAAAACACTTCGATTCTTTGAGATGATTTTTTCAAGAACCCCTTTCAAACGAGACGCCAACACATTTAGCCAGAATCTTGTACGGGCTACCAGGCAAGCTTATTGGTCTAAAGTCTTTTAATGTATCCGCCCCCGATCTCTTTGGGATTAAAGCAATAAAGGTAGCCCCGAGAGCTTTTAAAAGCCGACCTCGTTCGAAGAATTCGTTCATAAACTCCATCACATCCGATTTTAGAGTCTCCCAAAAAGATTGAAAAAACAAAATCGGAAAATCGTCTAGTCTAGGAGCTCTCTCCCCCCAAGTCATCCACCGCTTTTTTCACTTCTTCCTCGGTAAAAAGCTCCTCCAGGGCGGAAGCTTCCTCTGAAGACAGTGATTCTAAGTGCAACTGGTCCAGATTTGTTTTGTTCCAATCATCTCCCTAAAGCAAATTGCTATATAAACTGATGACTTCTTCTACAATACTTTGCTTATCATCAATCTGATTCCCTTCCACCATATGCTACTAATCTTGTTTGTCCTTGCTCGTGCACTCGCCAAACTGTGGAAAAATTTGGTATTTTTGTCTCCTTCTTTAATCCAAGTATTCCTTGATCTTTGCCTCCACTTTATCTCATCTTCCAAAACCCTAGTCGAGTAGCTTTGGACTAATTGGACTCTTCTAACCATCTCTTCTGTAGACAGGGGCATTTCCTCCGCCTTCATGTCGATCTTTTGAAGCTCCTAGAGTATTTCATTCATCTCTTGTTCCCTCATTCCGAGCTCCGTCTTCCTCCAAGATATAATTGTTGTCTTAAGCTGTCTCAGTTTGCTACATAGCCTGTATCCTGCGAATCCTTCGACTTCGAAACCTGCCCACTTGTCCTTGATAAGCTGTGGAAAGCCTTCAATTTTCAGCCATGAAGATTCGAATTTGAAGGGCTTGGGACCCTAGTTCTCTTCTTTCATCGCAAGAAGAACCGAGCTGTGGTCTGACATGGGCTTCAGAAGAACACACTGCGAAATGAGAGGGAATCTTTGAACCTAATCAGGTGAGACCAAGAATCTATCTAACCTGGACTGAGTGGGATTCACACGCCCATTAGACCAAGTAAATTTTGAGCCTAGCAGAGGGAGGCCTACCATTTCCTATTGATCTATCTAATCGGAGAAAGCCCACATGTTTGCGCTTACCCTTCTATTGTTAGATCTCTCTTCAGCATAGCGTGTGATGTTAAAGTCTCCTCCGATACACCATGGACCATTAAATCTTTGTCTACTGGCCCTCAATTCCTCCCAACAATCTTTCTTCTATGCTCCTCATTCGGACCGTAAACTGACAAGAAGAGGTAGCAAACACCTGAAGATATTTCTTTTAGAATCATCGAAACTGAAAATACCCTCTGCCAATCGTCCACCTTCGACCAGACTGACGATTTCCATGCCACTAACACACCTCCCGAGCCGCCCTCCGCATAAAGAGATTTGTTTTGCATCTGCAGCCCCCTAAAGAGTGCCCATTAGCTTGTCACTGAAAGTACCCACCTTGGTCTCTTGCAGGCAAATGACATCTGCGTGACGTCTCCTACACGTATCTTTAACCAGTCCTCTCCTATGTTTAGACCCCACTCCTCTAACATTCCAAGTTAGAATCTTCATTTAGGAACCGGCCTACTCCATTTTCGCTGCATTCCTTCCTCCGCCTTTCTGCTAATCAAAGGAGGGCTTGAAAGAAGACTCCGTAGCTCCCTGCTACTCCCCGATATACTGGTAGACTTCCTTGGGGATTTGGCTCTAGCCAAGGGTCTCCCGCTAGCTTCCACACACTGAAATAGAGCTATAAAATCCTCCTGGTGGTCGCCAAACAATAGCTCGATCATTCTCCCCACGTGTCCCATCGCATCTCTAATCCATTTTTTCTTCTGGATAGTCTCAATCAAGGTTGCCCTTTGCTCCTCTGAGATGGACCTCGTCGAAACATTCCTAACTCCGTCGATTAGAGTTACCTTCCGCTAGGATCCAAAGAGGCTCCACTTTGATAATTTGATCGCCATCCTCTTCTTGGAAAAAAGAGAGTAAGGCCTGCTCCGATAACGCATCTCTATTGCTAGAGGGGGAAGCACACTCAGAGTGGGGGACACTACTAGAGTTACACGAGGATAGCCCATCTTCACTTCTACTAGAGATTGTCTCCCTGAAATGTATCTGGAATGAAAGCTTGTTCGTCGGAATATAGTGACTTAAACTCTTTTCTCGCTTGCAAGTTTAGGTTCACACGATCCATAATTTCTAAACAATTCGCATGTTCCACTTCCCCTGCACGTGGGAGAAAGGAACGTTATTCGGTTATTCCATTCCGCAAATCAGTGCCATCCATATCCGCGACGCTAATCTCAATAACCCCGTCAGAGATAAAGTTCGTCTGCAGCTTCTCTGGGAGTACCCGGTTTGGAAGACAGTTCGGAGGCAAGGCGAGAGGCAGAGGCTGGATCGGGTTGTAAAGTAAGTTCCAGGTTACATGCCTCCTGGTTCAAAAGCATATTTGATCCCAGCAAGGAGGATTAGATCCCAAAAGCATATTTGATTGAATTTTTCCCCGTTTTCTAATTCTCGGTGTTTCGTTGTGATCTCCTTTCTTTCTTGCTTAACTAGTTTTGTTTTTCGTTTATTCTATTATTAGTAATCAAATAAATTAAAACTGGGTAAAACGATCCCCTTTCTTTCTTGCCTAATTACTTTTGTTTTTCGTAAAGCTAACCCTAATAACAGTGACAAGGCTATGATGATGGTGATTATTATGTTTACTCTAACGTTGGGACCCCCAGTTTCATGCTTCGTATTGACACTAGCCATCTGTTTCTTTAGTACTTTTATTTAGAGCAAGCTTGTGAATCTTTGCCATCGTTAATTCCTTGTAACTTTCTACTGAAGCATCAGATTTGTGTTATTTATGCGTCTTCTTTATGGCATTTTTATTTTATACCAGTGTACCTAAATCGCTTCCATTCCAAATTCTGCTATCCAATTGTGGGCCATTGATGATCTGGTCTCCTTTTTTCACATATCAGCAATTATGGCTCTATACTCCTGGTGTAGATTAACCTGTAATGTGAATCTATATTGAATAACATACAGATTTATAATTCGATTCATGCAATAACACATATATGTGTATAGAAGTCAAGGTTGGCTTTGCTTGCTGGCCTTTGGTCTCTTTGGTCTGAGAGGAACAACTGTTGTTTCAGGAATAGCAGCAGATCCCTTTCGGTTGTTGTCAGTAGGGACCTCTTGTATCTTAGGGCCTGTTTGGATTAGCCATTACTGCCATAATGTGCTGTAAATGAGTAATGATTATCATTACCACCGTAGTTGGAAGTAAAACAGGGGTGTTCGCCAGTTTACATTACACCACTCTCGCATGGTCCACACCCGACCATGGATATGTATGTAAAATATTACCATGGTTGGATATACGTGGATGTAAATTTGTTAATGTGCTATATCCACATTGTCCATCCATTTTGCGATATCATTTTAGGGCATGAGCCCAAAAAATGAGGCAGATCCAAAGCTCAAGTGGAACACACGACATAAAGCAGTGGGGACAATGACGCCCACCGTTGAAACCTTTGTAGGGTCC
This sequence comes from Liriodendron chinense, assembly GCA_003013855.2. Classification (NCBI taxonomy): domain Eukaryota; kingdom Viridiplantae; phylum Streptophyta; class Magnoliopsida; order Magnoliales; family Magnoliaceae; genus Liriodendron; species Liriodendron chinense. Next base: position 2,368,735 of record PVNU02002353.1, read on the forward strand.
CACCATGATGTTTATTTGCCATCCAACTTGTTCATAAGGCCACAAAGACCTGGATGAAGGGAAAACACAAATATTAGCTTGATCCAAAACTTCTGTGAACCCCAAGAAGTTTTCAATGGTAGGCGTTCAATCTCCAATGCTTTCTGTGGTGTTGTCCACTTGGGCTTTGCATCTGCCTCATTTTTGGGCTCATCCCCTAAAAAGATCGTGCAAGATGGATGGACGGTGTGGATATAACAGATACATCGTGGTGGCCCATAGAACTTTGCCACTGTCAACACACCTCCACAATCCGTGTCTCTCTCAGTGATTCGGAAGGATTATTGAGATTTGGCAGCTGGGCTCTATCCAAACAATGGTAAATCGTTATGATGTGAGTTTTCCACCACATTACGGTCGAAGTGAACGATCCAAACATGCCCTTAGGGAATGGGCCCCATGAGTGGTTGGGGTGTTCCTTGGGTAGTGGGATTGGATGGTATGGAATTGCATATGGTTTATTGTAAATTCTATACGGCATTTGGAAATGACGGGAATGATAAGATCTATCCAGCTATCATCTCATCTAGTCCTAGCAAGAGGTACGGCGGGATTTCTGGTGGATTTCGAAATCCACCACATCCATGGGCCCCATGTTGATTCATGTGTTTTATCCATGTTGTCCATCCATATGTGCCCTTTACATGTGACAATCTAGTTCAATATGCATATAGGTGACCGGCATCAATTGTGTAATCTAGTCTGTTGATTACAATTCCATGGTTCACCAAATGCAGGTTTCAGTTAATGTAGTGTTTTTCTCGAAGGAAGAATTTGATCCTAAACATGGGATTGGAGTCCCAAGGTGTGCCGTACCGGCCGGTACGTAACCGTACCGGCCGATACGTACCGGAAACGTCCGGTACCGTTACGCGATACGGGGTCCAAATCGGGGACCCCAAGAATTTTGACCGTACCGGTCCGTTACGGGGCCGTAACGGCCGGTACGGCCCAAAACGGCCGTTACGGCCCCCGTAACGGTCAAAAAACGGTCATTTTTTTTTTTTTTTTATAAATACTTGCTGTTTTGCATTTTCTTCCCACTTTTCTTCCCCCATTTCTTTTCTAATATGTTCTTTTGCTAAAAACGACCACAATTAGTCTATTTTGGAGAATTAAAACGACCAATTTCTACGATTTGGATGAATCGAAGCTCTGTGGGCCATTTTTCGAAGAAATCCGAAAATAGGTATTTATACATTTTTCTTCCTCTAATCACTTTTTTTCCACCTTGATATGATGTTGTAGCCATTGTAAAATGTTAAAATGTGTATTTCAAGATTATGCAACTGATTTTTATATTTTTTAAATATTTTTTTTAATTTCGGTCTATTTTCGGATTAATATTAAAAATTAGTAAAAATCATGTTTTTTTTTTCTTTTTCTGGTTTAATGGTTGGATAACATGTGTTACTTATAGTAGGACACAATCATGTGCATTTTACAGATTATGCACATGATTTGCTATTTTTTTTGTATTTTTTTTAATTTCGGAATAATTTCGGAATAAATTTAAAAATTAGGAAAAATCATTTTTTTCAAAAAAAATTCTGGTTTAAAGGTTGGATAATATGTGTTACTTATAATAGAACATAATCATGTGCACTTTACAGATTATGCACATGGTTTGCTATTTTTTTTGTATTTTTTTAATTTCGGAATAATTTTAAAAATTAGGGAAAATTAATATTTTCAAAAAAAAATTCTGATGTAAAGGTTGGATGACATGTGTCACTTATAATAGAACATAATCATGTGCATTTTACAGATTATGCACATGGTTTGCTATTTTTTTTGTATTTTTATAATTTCGGAATAATTTTAAAAATTAGGGAAAATTAATATTTTAAAAAAAAATTCTGATTTAAAGGTTGGATGACATGTGTTACTTATAATAGAACATAATCGTGTGCATTTTACAGATTATGCACATGGTTTGCTATTTTTTTTGTATTTTTTTAATTTCGGAATAATTTTAAAAATTAGAGAAAATTAATATTTTCAAAAAAAAATTCTGATGTAAAGGTTGGATGACATGTGTCACTTATAATAGAACATAATCATGTGCATTTTACAGATTATGCACATGGTTTGCTATTTTTTTTGTATTTTTTTAATTTCGGAATAATTTTAAAAATTAGGGAAAATTAATATTTTCAAAAAAAAATTCTAGTTTAAAAGGTTGGATAACATGTGTTACTTATAATAGAACATAATCATGTGCATTTTACAGATTATGCATATGGTTTGTTATTTTTTTTGTATTTGTTTAAATTTCGGAATAATTTTAAAAATTAGAGAAAATCATTTTTTTTCAAAAACATGGAGAATCATATTTACAGATTAATGAGTAATGACTAATGTATGTTTATATTTTTATTTTTTCGACAGGTTTTGCCGTTTTGGACTTTGGAGCTTCGTAGTTGTACTTTGTAGGCTGTAGCCCATAGGGTTTAGTTACTTTAGTATTTGAATTTAGTAGTTAGTACTTGATTTCATTATCTGTATTTAAGATTTACAATTACATTTATAAATTTTAAAATCTAAGTATTTCACTCTTAGACTCAGTATCTAAGTGACATAGCCACATCACATAAGCCATCTCTAATTAAAAAATGTCTAGGACTGGAACTGGAAGTGGAACTGCAAATGAGGATATTGGATGGGAACATTGTCAGAGGGTAGGTGGTGGAAGGCACCAAATAAAATGCAACTATTGTGATAGAGTAATAAATGGTGGAATTACGCGACTTAAACAACATTTGGCACATCGAAAGGGTCAAGTTGCAGGATGCACCAAAGTTCCCAAAGAGATAATGATACTGATGCAAGCCAATTTAGAAGAGTCAAAGGGGAAACGAGCTGCTGTGCAGAAAAAGAAAGATGATATCCTTGATGCGGCCCGACAAGAGGTGTTTGGTCCAGAATATATGGGCGTTCGTGGCGAAGACATCATTGATTCTGAGGAAGATTCTGATCGAGAAATGACTATAGCTAGGAGAGAAAGCGTGCGCTATGCTCGTGAAGAGGAAGAACGTCGACGCACGTTTGGTTCAAGTGCGAGTGGGAGTGGGAGTGGCCAGGGGAGTACAACTGCAGCCCCAACGGGAAGTACAGCTGGGGTTGGAGGGAGTATGTTTGGTGGATTAAGGCGTATGTTTAGCAGCCGGCGGGGCACATCTTCACATGTAGCTCGTCATCCTATAGATGTAGATGTGGAAGAAGAAGATGTGCCTAGGAGACCCTCTGTTGATCCGATCCTCTTTAGGAAAGAATCTAGTAAACAAAAGAAGATAAAACAAATGTGGAGTAGAACTTCTGTTGAAAAACTGGGTAGGGCAGCAGCAAAGTTATTTATACATGCCAACATACCCCCTAATGCGGCAAACTCTCCATATTGGCAGGTGGTAATTGATGCAGCAGCAGAAGCAGGTGAAGGAATTAAAGCTCCCACAGCCAAGGAGATTAGGGGAAAATGGACAGACGCAGAGTATGCAGATACAAAGGCATACGTAAATACCTTTAAACCCATATGGCAGGCCAGAGGATGCACGATCATGTGTGATGGTTGGACTGGCCCAACAAGACGCAGCATGATCAACTTCATGGTGTATTGCCACTTGGGAACAGTGTACCACAAGTCAATTGATGCCTCGGATGAAATAAAAAATCCTGAATATATTTTTAGCTTGATGGATAAAGTAGTGGATGAGATTGGGGAGGAGAATGTGGTGCAGATTGTGACAGATAATGAAGCAACATATAAGTCTGCAGGAAATTTGTTGATGCTAAAGAGAACACATATATTTTGGTCACCGTGTGCTGCACATTGTGTTGATCTTATATTGGAAAGAGAAAGAATGTCAAAGAAATGGTTGAAAAAGCAAAAGAAGTGACAACATTTATTTACAACCATAATCACCTAGTTGCAATAATGAGGAAGTTCACGAAGGGACGAGAGTTGCTTAGGCCAGCGGCGACTAGATTTGCAACAAACTTTATAGCTTTAGAGAGTTTGTATCAGCATAGGGGAGAGTTGAGTGAAATGTTTGCTTCCCAACAATGGCTCAACACAAAATATGGGAAGAAGACATCAGGGACGCCGGTTGATGTTGTAAACACCATAAGAGACAACAAATATTGGAAGAGGGTTAAGAAAATTTTAAAGGTGATGGAACCACTGATGAGGGTACTTCGTCTTGTTGAAACCGATGAAGCACCTACGATGGGCTTCCTCTACGACGCCATGGATAAAGCGAAGTTGGCAATTCAACGTGATTGTTCAAGCTGGCGAGCTTACTGGAATTTGATCGACAAAAGATGGACAAAGCAGCTCCACCACGATATTCATGCAGCAGGTTATTACCTAAATCCTAGGTATAGATATGCCCAATCATTTGTTATGGATGATGAGATTCGTATTGGATTAAAGAACGTGATAAAGAGATTAGAGCCTGACTTAGATGTACAAATAAAGGCTTTGAATGAATTGGATATATTTGGAACTCGCCAGGGTAGCTTTGGAGATACTCTTGCACAACATGCAGTACTTAAGTTGCACCCCGCCGACTGGTGGATAAATTTCGGAGAGACTACACCGGCTCTCCAAAAAATTGCAGTAAGGATTTTGAGCCAAACAACGTCTTCCTCTAGTTGCGAAAGAAATTGGAGTTGTTTTGCACTTATTCATACGAAGAATAGAAATAGAATTCAGACTAGGACGTTAGATAGACTTGTCTTTATGCATTACAACATGAGGCTAAGAATGCGCATGCATTCAAGGAGGCATATCAGTAATGCCGGTGATGGGGATTATTGTCCAATAAACTTGGAAAATATTTATGATGAGGATGACCCACTTCTACCTTGGTTGGAAGTAAGGGAAAAAGAAATAGAAGATGATAGTGAAGAAATAGAAGTTGAAGACCCAGAAATACGCAGGGCACAGTAAGAGAGTCGTGCATTTGTGTTGGACCCAGAAAGGGGGGCGGATTTCATGCAAACTCAGCAGAAGAGTGCGAGCTCTAGCGATACTGAAACAGATGATGATGATGATGATGATGATGATGATGCACCTAATGCTGGTCCTCCCACTTCTGGCATTGCTCAACCCACCAGGGCTACTGATACCATACAGCCGTCTACGGATCGCGAGGCTGATGAACTTCGACGAAGCAGGCGGGGCCGAGGGGGTCGAACTTATGAGTGTACTGAGTCACGATACAGCCAGCAAGAGCCTGGCTCCAGTAGTGCACCTGCAGGTCCTGCTCCTGCACCGCAATCTACACCGACAGATCTGGAACATCAGCATGCGTATGGCTATGATCCGAGGAATTATGGGTATTCTTACAACCAATGGGATTATAAGGAACCTGTTCCGCCACTTTCATGTTGGAGTAGTCCTCCTGACGCTGTTCCACATATACCATATGAACCAAATCCAAGTTATTCATCTCAATCTCAACAGCCTGGCCCTGAATACGAGTACCAGTATGGGCACGGCTATTCGACGGGCACTAGTAGATATCCTCACTCAGGGTCAGAATCTTTGCCTAGTCAGGATCAGTCATCATCAGGTTTCGTTGACCTGATCTTTCCCTCTGGCACTGAATATTATGGATATGCAACAACAAGACTGCAACAACCCGATGATGATGACGACGACGACGTGGAGGTTGAGCAACCACAACAAAGCAGGTTTTCATTTTGGTGGTGAGTTCCGATTTGGTGAGTCTTTTCCATTACCCACATGGTCATACATTCACCAAAAAAACACACTTTACATTGTTGAACTTGTGTTTAAAATAACTCCCCTGACAAGTGACAACCAGTCAAGTAATCTTTAATCAACATGCTTGCAGGGGAGTATATCAGGTATTACTAATTTTTTTTTCTACTTTAGAATGTTCAATTGGCAGGACAAGAGTCGGTCATAGATTCAAGATAAGAGAAGTCTTAATACATTATTTTTTGCAAGTCCTCACTCCTCACTCCTCAGGTATGTAAATAAATTGTAAATAATATAAAGTAAATTATAAAAAAATAATAGTACATGTGAAAATTGAAATACTTTGATGTTACATTTATTCTAATATACATATTATTGGTATTAGACAGTTAGAAATTTGAATTTATAAGTTCTGCAGTTAATTCCAGGTTATTAGCTTCATAAATTCACCAGACAGCCCGATACAGCTTTTTCACCAAAGAGTAGACCGCTTCACCACCATAAACATGTTCAAAATTATAAATGAATGCATATTTGGGATGTTTGGAATTTTCTGGATTTAATCCATATTTTTTTAAAATTTTTTGGCAAAAAAAAAAAAGTTGACCGTTACGGGGGGCGTATCGGCCGATACGGGGCCGTATCGGCCGATACGGCCCGTATCCGTATCGGAAACGGTGGGCACCGTTACGCCCACCGAAACCGATACGGGACACCTTGGATTGGACAGTCAAGATACCATGGTATTCCCAAATGTATAATCATTGTGTTATAGTGGTGTTAATTCCACCTAATGCAATTCCATACCATTTAATCCCATGTTCCAAACAGGCCTTTAGTGTGGTGTGGGTGTGCTTGTATTCTTTGCCTTCGGTCTTCTTAATAAAATTCTTTATTCTCTAAAAAAAAAAAGAAAGAAAGTGTACACAGATTAATATAGTATAATGCATGCAGGCCTATACATTATAATATTATTGTTTCATATATAAATTACAATATCAATTAGTATTTAAAAATATACTTTAGATACCTTGTGTATGTGTACTGGAGTGAACCCCTACCATACCCCATATTGGAGGAAGTAGGGTATTTGTATCCATTCCCATACCATGTAGTGGAGCAACCCATGATCCAATGACCTTGGATTATATTTTGAAATGGAGTGGGTGTTTCCGAGTAACATAGATGACTTGTTTATTCAATGGCATGGAGGGGGCCGTAGGGAGGTATCTAAAGATTGGAGACTGTTTCTCCTAGCTGGGTTGTGGGCGATTTGGAAGGAGAGAAATGGTGGATGCTTTAGGAATTTCTCTGGGAATCCGGTAGATGTTTTCTGCTTTGCCTGGTCTTTAGTCTTTGATTGGAAGGTGTATTGCTCTTAGTTTGCTTTTTGGGTAGATGGGTCCAGGGTGTCGGGTTGGGCTCCCCTTCCTTGGATGGAGGCTTTGGCTGTTTTTCTTCTCTTTTCCTTCTGTATTCTTTGCGGCTTTGCCGCCTTTTTAATAATATTGTCATCCTTCAAAAAAAAAAAAATTATTACCTTTTCCACTTGGTCTTAGAAACATTTTTTCTTCTTCTTTTCATTACCACATGCAACACCTCATAGGAGAGTAAACAGGCATTGGTGGGCTCCTTGCTATTCTTTGTGTCCAACTACTTGAACATGTCCTTTACACTTTTTGTCCAATATTCTTGTTTTATTACCTGATATGAGGGAACTCCAATTGTTTGTGTCTTGGTGCCAACTTTGTGGGTCTCTTACATGATATGAGTGAATTTCATGGGCGTGTGCCTCGTGCTGTGGTATGTTTGGCAATTGCTCTTCCTGTACCCTCCTTTTGTTGCTTGCCAATTGGGCTTTAGTTGTATTAGTTGGCTGGGGTCTAGTGAGGGGTGGGATCGCTTTGGCATGCAAGTATTATCAATGTGAGACTTTGGCATGGCTGGCCCGAGGATGGTCGATGTCGATTGTCGAGTAGAGGCATTCCTAAAGCTTCTGCCAATCTACCATTTAAAAGCTGAACTAAATTATTGGGAGAAAAGCTTAGATGATGAAATGATGGTGGAGGTGGTGGTGGTGATGATAATGATGGCCAGTGCTTAGTTGACATGGGTCTCTTGCTGTCCATGATTGCTCTTCATCTGCACCCTTTTTCAGCATGGAACCCTCCCTGTTTCGCCTACAACTGGATAGATTTCTTCCAGCCATCAATGAACAGGCTGGCGAAGAACTTTGTTTGGAATTTGTTGGCTTTGTACAATGACGAAGCCATACAATAAATAGAGGTTGGTCTAACATTCCCTTGCTAACTGAAATTTCCTTCATGTCAGGTATCACTTTGCTATTCACAGAACCACCTGATGCTCGGAAGCCAAACGTAAGGTGGCGGCTGTATGTTTTCAAGGCTGGTGAAGCGCTGAATGGTAATATGTTCGGATGGTTTCTTTCTTAGTTTTGTTTACTATTTTACTATTTAATATATGACTTTTTTCTTTTTTCGGCTTTTTACCTAAATACACCCAAGACCTGCATCATTTTTTTGGGCTTTTTGAAGGAGAGCTTCATTTATTAATTGAGAACGGGAAATGAATTCCCAAAATAGAAAAAAACGGCTCACAAGACCTGCTTCCGCCAGAGGAGCAGTAGAATGAGTTGATCCCATATTCCCCCACCTAAAACACACACACACACAAAAAGAAAAGAAATGTTTATGTTTAGCCCAAATGATATGGTTCCGACCTCTCTAATCTCCTCTGCAAAGGTGGCAGGGGTGCAGGAAACATTAATGGCCCAAGACAAAACACACTGGTTATCACCAGTGACAAAAGTGATCAGATTTTGGAAATGGGCCTGAATAATCCTCATGGTCTCTCTTAGAGCCAACACCCAGGCCTTCTCAACACAGTTGGGCCAGAAGGCAGCTACCACATGCCCCTGGGGGCTCACAACAAGACCACCAACACCAGCTGTGACCTTCTCCCTTCTCCACACTCCCGTGAAAGCTGAAAGCCACCTTCCTGCCTCATTGATCAACCTCGGCTGATTTGAATTTGACTATGACAGACTGCCATCTTAGAGTGACCTCCTCCACTGAGATTCCCCGGAAGGACTTATGATTGCAGCATGAAGAAGTTCTCTTTCACCTTACCTGAAACCTCCTGTGGAGTTTGTTCTAACCCTTCCAAGATCCACCTATTCCCCTCTTTCCACAGCTCCAAGCACACTGCTAATGGAAGTATATTCTGAAGAGCATTGTCCCTATTTGAAGGGGATCCACCTGTGGAGTCCGTTCTAACCCTTCAAAGGTCCGAGTACAGCATATTCCGCTCTTTCCAAAGCCCCAAGCACACTGATAATGGAATTATATTCCGAAGAGCTTTGTCCCTATTTGAAGGGGATCCAACTCCCCAATATACCCATGATACTCGCATTCACTGCCCAAGTAACTCCAAACAGCTCCAAGCACACTGCTAATGGAAGTATATTCTGAAGAGCTTTGTCCCTATTTGAAGGGGATCGAACTCCCCAATATATCTATGATACTCTCATTCATTGCCCAAGCAACTCCAAACATACTTATATTGCATCCAACCACACCTGACTGGTAAACGGTTATGACATACTGCTGAGGAGCTGTACTGTTCACCAAATAAAATTTTTACGTCATTAAGATCATTTCCTTCACTGGATGGCTTAGACATTGTGACCACTTGTCTATGTCGTGTCTGTGAAAATAAAATTGCAGAATATAGTTATGTATTGTGGTAAGGGTGAGGCTGGGCATGAGTGGAGATACAAGGCTCCTCCAAAAATTGCCGCTTTCGGCTGGCTGATAGGAAAAAAGAAGGTTTTAATGGTGGACAACTTGCGCAAAAGGGGAATGGTCACTCCCAATGTTTGCCTTTGTTGTATGGGAGATGAGGAATCGGTAGATCATCTATTTGTTCACTGTGATTATCAGGGGGATTTGGATATAGAGCTTTTGTCGAGATTCAGATTAACTTGGGCTTTCCCCTATTCAGCGACAGATCTTCTTAAAGGTTGGCATGGAGTGAGATTAGGAAAACAAAGGACCGGTTTATGGAGATTGTCCATTCTAGCTGTCTGGTGGTCAGTGCGGGAAGAGAGAAACAGTAGAACTTTTTGAGGGGAAAGTAAATCTGCGGAGGCAACTTCTCAGATGTTTCTAGTGATCGAGTAGGCTAGCAATGTTGATGTTTTCAAGGGACGTAATTATAATTTTCTGGGAGCTTAGTCTGGATCGCTTCCTCAGCGGTTCGGTTTCCCCTTTGTAGTTTTCTTTTTTCTTTAATGAATTTCCGTTATCTTTCAAAAAAAGAAAAAGAAAAAAAGGAATATAGTTTGACATCTTCTTCTGCATTATTTCTTTGTTAATTTTGACAAGCACTCAGTTGCATGCTGCGTATATAACTCCCATCGTTAGTGTTTACTTGTCCTTATTCTTTGTTCCCATTTAGGAATTACGTGTTTCTAAGAAGAATATCTAATGAACAGAGCCGCTATATGTGCATCGCCAGAGCTGTTATCTCTTTGGGAGAGAAAGGAGGGTGGCTGACATCCCTACAGATCACCCATCTTGCAGCAAGCAGCATGCTGTTATTCAGTTTAGGTGAACTTGTATTACAAATTATTTTGTTGTATAATTGATGTTTGAGGCAGGTAATTTATTTAGCTTTCTTTCCAGGCTTGTAGAGAAGGAGAAACCTGATGGAATGTTGTCAAAGCAAGTAAGGTAGATATTCCACTCTACCCTGTAACTAGTTTGCTGGCATCAACTTAATTGCTATATGGAATGCACACACCCATATGTATATTAGTCCTGTCACTAACTGCACCACTTTACCAGGCCTTATCTAATGGATCTTGGAAGCACAAATGGAACTTTCATTAATGTAAGCCTTTTATTGAATATTCTTCATCCTCTTTCTTCTTCTTTTTCTTCTTCTTCTTCTTCTTCGTCTTTTGACTTGAGAGAAATTACAGGGTACTGAACCTCAACAAATGCATGCAGTGTTCCAAGCATGTGTGAGGCCCATGGCAGGATAATCTAGATTCGACTATGTTGATCTGATGAGCTCTGTTGTGGATGAGGGAACCTCAAGGTCCTGATTGTTGTATGAGCCCCGTTAAGTCACTAAAAGTTTAAGGTCTCTGAATCTGAAAGATTTTTGGGCATCTCCTATCCTCCTGAGGTCCATCAGATGGACACCCTACATCACCTTAAAATGTGCCCACCATGTAGGAAATTATGCAGGCCGGCGAACTGTATGTTTGCTGGGGATCATACCTTATAGTTCCTCTTCATCATATTCGATTTGCCTGGATAAGAGGTATATAACAGATTTTCTTTTTCATTATACTTTATGCCTTTCTCTTTTAACTCTAGCTTCTGTTGGTGCAGGATAATCGCATTGAACCTGAACGTTATTATGAACTTATTGAAAAAGACACTATTAGGTTTGGTAATAGTAGGTATGAAACAATGGTTATCCATTATATTGCTAACACACATGCACCTTCTTATGCTAAATTTTACCTTCCATTTACTTTTAGATTCAGACTCTAACATTGAATGCTTTCCTGATAACATTCTGCATAACTTTGTGATATGGACTTCCTTTACGCTTTTCAGTCTCTGCTGCATTTGCTAATCAAAACTGCTCTGCAATTATGTCTAATTGATACCTCAGAAGGCCAGGTCAATGTATCCTGCTCTTTGTCCTAAGGATCCATGTGAGAGCACCTCTAGTCATGTCTACCAGACCTTTAAATGGTATGCCAGTGGATTTTAGAGGACTGGATGTCATGTGTATAAGGCTTGTCAATTGTATGGGGGTAGGGGGAGGGGAGTTGATGCAGGACAACTAACCACTTGCTCTAAAAGCTTGAACTGTTAGAGTGTGGCGAATCAATCCCTTTATCTCATAGCCCAGGTTGAGAGGGCCCCGAATCCACGGTCACCCTAGGCCCTCGCTCAAATCCTCCTACGTGGGCCCCGAATCCACGGGTGGGTCTAAATCCACGGCCCCCCTAAGTCCACAGGCGCTGAGTCCACTGCCGACCCCACCCCGAGTGTGCTCCTGAGTCCACAGGCGCTGAGTCCACTGCCGACCCCACCCCGAGTGTGCTCCTGAGTCCACAGGCTGCCCCACTCGAGCCCGATGTGAAAATGCCCCTGCATTATTCACCCCTGGTGAGGAGTTTCGAACATGAGACCTCCTGCTTTGATACCAATTTGATGCAGGACAACTACCCACTTGCTCTAAAAGCTCGAACTGTTAGAGTGTGGCGAATCAATTCCTTGATCTCATAACCCAGGTCGAGAGGGCCCCGAATCCACGGGTCACCCTAGGCCCTTGGTCGAATCCTCCTACGTGGGCCCCAAATCCATGTGTGGGTCTGAATCCACAGTCCCCCTGAGTCCACAGGCGCTGAGTCCACAGCCGACCCCACCCCTGAGTGTGCTCCTGAGTCCACAGGCCGCCCCACTCGAGCCCGATGTGAAAATTCCCCTGCATTAGGAGTAGGGTACAGGTGCCAGGAAGCATCTGTTTCAAAATATTAGTAAGTGTAGAAAGCCCTTCGAAGCAGGAGTGGAAGCCAGGGTCCGGACTCTGAAGCAAAAGTTTGAAATGGGATTAGCACCTTGGAAGGGGTCCGTGCAACCATGATGCAAGCTAGCATATGAGGGTTACCACCTGATTGGATCATCACCATTACGCCTATGTTTTTTTTTTTATTTTTATGGATAACATTAAATTCTTCAAGGGGAGCCTGACATGCCATCTCATAGGATATTGAGGTAGTTTGGTTTGATTTTGGACCGAGTTTGTTGTCCTCTTTAGTCAACATCCACTTACCCCTGTGTAACACATGCCACCGTTGTTGATATTATGTGTCCTCGAAAGCCAAAAATGATTCTTATGATCATGTATATTGACGACGGCATGTGTTAGGCTCTACCTTGGATGCCATAATTAAATCTGTGGGAAACCTCAACTATCTATGAGTTCATGGGTTATAGGGAGGGGTTTCTCTAGTTGTTCTAGGGAAGATGAGTTTGGACACAACGACCATCGGCCAAGGGAGAGTTGTGTTTCATGAATCTCATTACCCTAAATTCTATAATCATACTAGCGGATTGGGCAATCTATGAAAGATTAGTTGGCCATCCTTCATGTGTGGGAACCAGCAATAGTTTGTGATGGAAGGATCTTCACCATCAGCTTAACTCTGCCGTGGCACTACCCCACATAGGAGTGTCAATGCTCACGGAATGCAAGTTCTTGTATTTTAGGCCTGGTTGGGCATTTGCATTGGAGGATAACACCTTGTCTCTGGTTTGGGAGGCCCAATCATGCCTAGACTGGATTGACTTGATCATGTATTGGCTTTGACTATTCCTTAGACTTAAGGTCATGTTGAGATGTCATTCTCCTTTTTCTTTGGGCTTTGACTTACCCTGCAAGGTCATGTTGTGACTTACCCTGATTGCATCAAGTCACATTAGTGACGGACATACTGGTGTAGTTGCGTGCATGCATTAGGATGCAGTACAAGAAACCACATGCTCTAACATGGGATCAATTGGTTACCTTGAGGAACTTATTTGTTGTTTAGACTTTAATGTTGGACCATTTATCAAGTGTTTTTCTAGCTGGACCCAATGCTTAAAAGTCTTTAAATGTTTAATCGAAGGGTTTTATCCATTGATCTTTTGTTTTGACCATTGAAAGTGTTTTAAAGTTCTTGATAGACATCTGATGGTCGAGTTCTTGTGGTCCACCTCTTAGGCCGGCATGAGATTTTGGTTGTGAGTGGATGGCATTTTACAATGGAGGGATTTGGTCAATTTGGGTGCATGGCAAGGGGGATTTACAGACTTTCAATGATGTAGGGCACCTAAAAAGGTGTAGGGGTGGGGTGCACCATAAATGGCTCACTTTGAAACCCTGATTCGTCGTAAATATATCCTATCCGAAGGGGGATGGAGTAAGAGAGAGCAACATTGTCAAATGCGATCGCATATGCGCATATATGTGAAGAGATTGCATATGCCATCATGGCATATGCGATCCTGATAAGAATGCCATGGCATATTTTATTATGCGATAAATATGCGAGCATGCGATCGCGTATTTCCCAATGGGACTTTATTTATTTATTTATTTTTACAATTTCAGTCACTTTTGCCTGTAAATGGGCACTCAAATCCCCCTCGATTTTCACTATTCTCTACTCTAAAGCTTAAAATCTCTCACTCTCCCTCTTTTATTCATCTCTCTCTTATTCGTTCTTTTACTCACCTTTCTCTTTAGTTTTAGAGTTTCTAATAATTAATTCTTTTTTGATGTAGCTTGTAAGTTGTTTGGTTAAAATTTATGCAAATATAATATAAGTAATTAATTATATAACTTAATGAAACACTCAAATTATAATGAAAAAAAATAAAATAAGGTATCCAATCACTTTTACTACTTAGGCAAATTTCCTAATTTTTTAGATTTTTTTTTTCAAATTTTCCATTTTTTTATTTTTCAAAAAAAGAAGAAAAAGAAAGATATGCGATCACATATGCGAACAGCATATGCTGATTGCATGCAATCGCATATGCAATTTAACAACATTGAGAGAGAGCCTTGGATGTCTCCACCCCTGGAGATGTTTGGAGTTTGAGAGAGGAGAAAAGAAAGGAGAAGAAGAGAACATTTCTCTCTTCCTCCTCCCCTTCTATCACACGTCCACACATGTGGGGTCCACCTAGTGGCAGCTCTCAAGTGCGTGCACCCAGGCCTACACCAGGAGTATGCATGGCTCTCAACTCTCCTCTTTTCTGGAGGATAGATTGGGAAGAGACTTCTTGCGTTGGAAGATTGGCAGACAACTACAACGATTACATAGGATAAATTAGAATAAACATTCTGCCTGTAGAATGTATGCTTTTTGGAACTGGATATTATCTGGACGGGGATCCTAATTAAGGTTATTTATTTTAAATATGGAATTTTCGAACTTACACCCTTCCATGTCTTTCGAAAAATTGCCAACAATCCCATGTTTAAGAATGATATTTGAAATCTGTTTTTTCCCTAGGTTGTCTCGCTGGACTGGTAGATTGAAATTTTTTTTTTTGTTTGGCTAGTACACAAACCCCACCGTTAGTACCCCCCCCCTGTTAGTCACACCACAATGTTAGCCACCCCCACTTTGGGAATCGATGCCATGACCTCAGTGTTGAGACAAATCTTCACTTGGTCTACCACTTGAGCTATGGATCTGGGTGTTCACGTATTTGAAAACAAAATAATTGTTGTTAGGTATGCTTGCTGTTCGATGCTGGAGTTGGAGCTCTCAACCTTGTTTTATCTCCACTCATAGACAATGCGAACTACATTGCATTACTATCATTGTACTTTATTTCATTTTACTGTCATCAGACCCATCTTTATCAAGCTTCATGCTGAACTTGTCAATCTGGAAGTTGAGTTGCGTGTGTTTCCATTCTGTGAAGTTGCAGAGATAATATACAAACCAGCAGTTGTTATCTCATGATGAATCATCTATCTGTGCCATGGACAACTAACTACACAGTGTGGACCATCATTACAAATTAGATGGGTTTATTGAGCGTCCTTCACTCTTTTGATCATTGAATGTATTTATCAAAGATGGTCGAAGTGAAGGAGCTTGCAACCTTTCAGGAAGCAAATGAAGTCGCTATGAGAAATGTCATTTTTTATTCTTGCAACCTTTCAGGAAGCAGATGAAGATGCTATAAGAAATGTCATTTTTGCATTTAGCTGGGTGGTACTTGGAAAATGGCAGATAGACTGAATGGTAAGAATGAAGTGTGCACCAATCATTTATATAAAATGCGAAATAGACTTGTGTACTGGAAAGACACAATACAAGGCCCAGATTTCATGACGGTCTATACTGATAATGGGACCAGATAATGCACTTGTCCTTGTGTCATGTGATTTAAGAGTCCTATTGTACTGGATTCACCTTTTTCTGGGCTCTCATCTGCTTCAGATATCATTAAGTGTTGGAACTGGATGAGATACCCTTGTTACTATCTGTGTCCTAGATTTTTGTAATCTACAGCTGTATCTCTGCTCCCCATTTCCCCAAATCATGGATCAATAGATGTTCATCAGCCAAAAGATTAATCTTAAAGAGACATTACTGTTACCTGATCTAACATCATGTAAGTTGTTCAATCATGATATTCTACAAGTTTTTGGAAGCTACTGTATCAGTTTACAACTTCATAGTGCTTCAGCCTTGAAGGATCTCTTGCCGAAGTTTGTGATTCTATCCCTTACCATGTCAAATTTGAGATGTAGTGTTTTATGAATCGACATGTCAAATTAATAATGACCCTGATTGGGCAGTTAAATTCTTAAATTATAACTCACAGAACAGTAGTAATGCAGGGACAAACACAGATGGTTTAGTTATTGAAGCTAGGAGATCAGTGTAATCGTTGTCCTTGTTTGTTGGGATCCTATATTTGTGTGCCTCATGTTGTTGTACCTTATTTCTTTAGTTAATGATATCTTTTATTACTCATCAGAGAGAAAAAGACCTAAACGAAGTAATGAGGCACTCCAAATAACCAAAATGGCCCTACTTCACATACTCCTGTACGTGTTTTTCATAAGTCCTGTTGAGATCGATAGTTTCTTGAAGCTCTAGGGTTCATGATAGGTTTGTCCTCGATTGTTTTGGCTTACGAAGTTGGTATTATCTGTTGAATTTATCCTGATGTGGTTTCTTTACCTTAAACCATGCCTAACAGCAGCCATGCTGTTAGCTTGGGTAGGAAAGAGTTTATGCATGTTAGCTGCGCATGGCAGAGGGTGCTACATGCATGTCTCTATATCTCTGTGCGTGTGGATCTGTAGATCGATTGATCGGTTGTTTTTTCTTGTTCTTATAGAACAATGGGAGGCATGGTTTATGGACTCAGTGACTCGACCTGTCTTGTCTATATGTGTCTGTGTAGAACTGTAGATCAATTGATCGGTTGATTTATCTTGTTCTTTATATAACAGTCGGATGCATGGTTTGAAGTATTAATCGAGTCGCAACTCCAAGTTGGGGGTGACTTGTGGTATTTAACCAGATTGGGTCTGACTGAGTCCGAGTCGACTTGGATGAGTTGCATCAGACTCGTCCGAGTCTTAAAATCATGATGGGAGGTACTTCCTTTTGAGAATGACAGTGCTTCATAGAAGCCAGGCATTGGGAAGTATCTTCTTGTTGAAATGCTATTATGATATGTGCTTCATAGAAGTTCTCTGAGGTGCTGTCCCCACTTTGCTTTTGGTAAAAATGTATTGTATCGATTCTCATCTGGTGATCCATCACATGGGTGGGCCAGAGGCCCAAAATCACTGAATTGGACTGCTCTGGCCTTCAGCTTGTTGCGACTTGCGAGTTTTACCCATTGGATGTGGACCATCTCTCATTTTAGTGACTCAGAACCATCATATTTTTAGGCTATTGATAGGATGACTACCATGGTCTGATGACCTGTAAGTTTGGTTCATCCACATGGTGCAACCAGGCTGACAGTCCTGAGTTCATGGAACTAGATGAAGCCCAGATGTAATAGTTGCATTACTCATTTTCTTTTTTGCTTCTTGGATATCCAAGTGAAATGATTGCAGGGATTTTGTAGCATGGTAAGTGGTCTGTTCTTAATTCATATGACTTTGGTTTTGCAGCCGAGAATATGTCATCTTACACGAGAACTCGACCGATTGATGGGTGCCAGTCTTCCTTCTGCATTTCTGAGGCTGTTGTGTTGTGACTGTGCCCTAACGTGCTGTGTGCTGGCATGCATGGAATTCGTGGAATCTTCGTTTATGCAGATTTGAGATGCCATTTTCACCAATGTCGGGCTGGCAGATGGAATTCAACAATCTCATGCTTCCTCCAAATGTCAAGTGGTAACTAACAGCCTAGTAATCTGCATTTTCATGCATTTTCTCATTCCCGAGGATTCTGTGTTTTGTGGGAGATAAGAGAGGTATTTTTTGTGTAACACTGACCATTTTCAACAAAATGGTGTTGATTATTCTGAAGACAACCTACATTGTGGGTTTTGGTTCACTGTGATTTTTTTTTTTTTTTTTTTTTTTCTAGTTATCCAAGCCATTCATTTTTGCAGGTTTAGCTCGTGAGCCATCTGGCATGAGTTTATTGTGCAGGAGTTGCTCCTGCTCCTCCAACATGCATTGCAGCCACGGGCCCACATCCAAAGATGGTCGGTTGATCCAAACTGTCTATCATCTGGCTGTCACCTTAATGGTCCAGGGCCAAAAATCATGCTGAAGGATGTCCAATTTTATGAGTGTAAGTGTTAGGTTGTGGTTGTAACCTATGGCAATTCCCAGAAGATGCATGGTTCCGATCATCTCACTATCTCTATTCATGGGCCTCATTTTGAGAAGCATAGTTTTAGCATGGGGGTCGGTTCTCTGATGGCTAAATTGCAATTCTGGGTTGTGATGACTGTATGGCCTGGTTGAAACTGTTGTTGAAGTGGAGGGAGAGGAAAGGGGAAGTGGACGGATTCATTGTTACGGTCCCAACGGTTCTGATATGTGGACCAGCTAACATCATCTGATCAATGTGATTTCTTCCATAAGGGTGGGCAATCAAAGTTGGGCCCTGCATGATGGATTGTCCAGATCACTTATCAGACCTTTTCTGATACAACAAATATGACTGTCCATTTTTGATCTGTTGATTGGAGGGTTGGGATCAATAGACAATCCATTGATGGGATAATTTGAGTAATTCGATAAGAGTGATTTTTCTAGTGCTAACAAAAAAAAAAAAGAAGGACTATATAGTTTTTGCCAGAATTCCCAGGATCCCAACCAGATGGAAATTGTTTACTTGAAACAGCGAAATGCATACCGGTGAAACCTCCCTGGCCTACTGTGATGTTTTTATTCCATCCATACCGTTCATAATGGGATGAGCTGAAAACACAAATACCAGCCTGGTCCCAAAACTTACTGTAGAATGTTTCAAGCCATCCATACCGTTCATAAGGTTATTCCTACTGCGAAGAACTGAAAACACAAATATTAGCCTGATCCAAAACTTCTGTGGCCCTAAGAATGTTTCAACGGTGTACGTTTGATCTTCATTGTTTCTCTACGTGCGGCTCACTTAGAGTTTTGGATCTGCCTCATTTTTTTTGTCCCATGTGATCTTTTTCTGTACCATGTCCTAAAATGATCTAGAAAAACATATGGACCGTAGATCTCTCACAAACATCACGGTGGACCCCACCTAGCTCCCCGTCACAGGAACTTGCTGCCAAAATCCGCGTCCGGTGTAATCCACATCGCTCATCTTCTAGGGCCCACCATTGATAAAGGTGTATGGGAAAAACGATTGGATCACCCTGGCAACTAAATGGATGGGTCTTTCGCAAGCCACCACACACGCATCGCAGCCAGGTGAAATATCCAAGCCATCCATCAGGTGGACCTCACCGTGTGGATGTTAATGCCCCATAGTAAAGGTGGTTAGGTGTGCCATGATACTGGAAGTAAACGGGCCTATGAAGATGTTTTTGTTATATCTACTCCGTCCATCTGTTTCGTCAGCTAATTTTGGCGCTAGAGACCAAACAAGTGGGAGATCCAAAACTCAAGTGGGCCATACTACAGGAAACAGTGGGGATGTAGACACCCCACCGTTGCAACCTTCTCGTGGCCTACCGTGATGCTTAGATGCCATCCAACACGTTCATAAGGTGATTCCCACGTGGATGAAGGGGAAAACACAAAATATAACTCTGATCGGAAACTTCCACAACCCCACTAAGGTTTCGACGGTGGGTGTTCAATCCTCACTCTTGTGGCCCACTTGAGTTTTGGATCTCCCTCATGTATTGGCTGATGTCGTTGAATGGTTAATCTACATAGTGTAACCTCCTGTCCTGATGGATGGCTCAGATATTGCATGTCTCCCCCATGCTGGCACATGAGGTGGCGTGTGCATTGGCTGACCTGTACACGCGTGTGGTTTTTTTTCTTTCTTTCTGTAAGTTTATTTTTGGGATTGACATATTTTAAACTAGGTATATAAACAATCCCTGATATTACCTAAGGAATTCTAAACTTTCTTAGTGAAACCAATCCGTTTCTTTATTTTAATTCCTATCTAATCTAGGAAACATAAGACTTAAATAAACGGTCAAGTCTACGTTGATTCTCGTGGTATTGAATTATAACGAGACTATTGTGAGTTTCGTAAAGAGTATGTGCGTGCGAACCAGTGTGTACTACAACTTCTGTTTACTACTCGACCATAATTTAATCAAAAAAAAAAAAAAAAGAACCACCTCAAAATTGAAACAAAAGACTGCAGGATTGTTAAAATAACGAATGTAAAAGACCCTCTTTATTAGATTACCGACACACACACTTTGGAAGGGTACGTGGATCAACGTAAGCTTGAACAACCGTAGGTGTAGGTGAAGTAGAGCACGATACCTTTCATTGTCGTTAAGTTAATAGGATCTGTGTCGGGCTTAGCAAAGCTCTTCTCAACCGGGGTTCATGTTTCCAATATTGGTTTTTTGATGGGTTCGCATACACGGCGGGTCCCATCATATCAACGGTCTGGATCACTGAACCATATGACCCGAGGATACTAGGCATACTCGGGCCGAGTAACATACAACTCCTCCACGTCCCTTTTCTGCATCACATCCCTCTTTCCCTCGTTCTCTACCATTTTTCAGTTGGGTACTCTCTCCTTCTCTACTTCAAAGAAAGAGTAAGCACTCTCTCTCTCTCTCTCTCTCTCTCTCTCTCCTCTTCTCTTTTTCATTTCCCCCAAAATTCTAGCAATTTGAGATAATTGCGGAACGCATTTTTCTGTTTTTTTTTTTTAAGACTTTTTTCTTGATTTAATCGAATCATATGGTTGATAATAGATCTATCTGTGAATAAAGGGTAATGATATTGACACCCACCTGATTGATTTTATAACACCCTTTCACCATTTTTGGGAATTGAAATGGTACCATTCCCTAAAAACTCGGTCGAGTGGATCAACGACTCGGGCGAGTTGACTCACGAGTCAGTATGAAGTTACTAAAATACTAAAAAAAAGAACATGAATAAAATGGGTAATAATAGAAAAAAAAATCAGAGAAAAAGAGACCCACAATTTGGATAGTCTGGATAGCTGTAAATAAGTGCCACATGATCAGGAGGACAAGTCACCACTATTTTTTAGACGGTGCAAAACTAACACAGGAGTGTGTCCCTTACCCTAAACAGTGATATGTAAATGGGGAGTTATTTGATACTCTGGCTGCATATGACGTTTGAAATGCACACACTCAGAAATTGTACACCAAGCACATATCACCTGAATTAAATCGACTAAATTTTTGGGTTCACTGTCGGTAAGTTACAGTCCCAAAATCAGATTGGTTGAACAATCCTAACCTTTGATTCGTGGACTGGTTGTTGAAATAAGACCATTGGATATTTTCATTTGTAACTGTCCTGATAAATATCCACCAATCAGATAATCAAATAAGCGTAATTTTTAGTTCAGGATGCATCTAAGCTGTGACTTACAATGGGGACATTTTAATTTGAATAATTTTTATTCCATGTATGCAATTTCTTTGTAAATTATAAGTGCTTGTGTATCATCCATCACATTCTGCTAGAGTGGTGAAGTTTTTCTGTGTAAATATGTATGACCGTTGTTGTTAGAAAATTAAGGCAGTAGCACAAGATCTTACCTCCAGTCATGGCAATTAGATTAGAAGTTTGTCCTTGCTTCACGATCTAGCGGTGTAGATCCACCCACAAACCAAGTAGTGTAGATCCACCACTTCTTGGATTTCTCATGCTCAAACTTTTTCTTAAAAATTGATAATCTTTTAATCTATGCAAGTGCCATATGCCAATATTGATGGTATCATAGGCTAATCAAATTAACTTGCTTGCTAGACAAGGGATCCTCCTTGATTTCTTCCTTTATAGCTTTCCTCCCATGAAGTGGGTTGACATGGCAGCATAATCGTATAAAGTGGGATGACGTGGCGGGATAATTGCATGAAGTGGGCTGACGTGGTAATGTTAGACATGTCTTTCACTCTAGGGAGAGACTAACGTGTTCCACATTCCCACGTCAGCCCACTTCATATGGTTATGCTGGCATGTCATCCCACTTCATACGGTTATGTTGCCACAGTCAGCCCACTTCATACAGTTACCACTTTTCTTGAGGGGGGTCCCTTGTCTAGCAAACAAGTCAATTTGATTTGCCTATGATACCATCAATCTTGGCATATGGTGCTCGCATAAGATTAGAAGACTATCAATTTCTAAGCAAAAAATTAAGTGCTGAGAAATCTAAGAAAGTCATGCATAGTTTTACACTACTTGGTTCTGGGTGGATATGCATCACCGGATCGTGAAAGCAAGGACAAACTTCGAATATGATTGTCATGGCATGGAGGTTTGTGTTTTTGCCTTAATTTTCTTACATTGTGGTATTAGAGCTATATGAATCTTAAGTGAAATCCTAAGGTTCATATTTTTTAATGGGCTGTCGGCATAAGATGATGGCATGTGCTAACAAATATACTACTGTTTTGGGTTTTTGCAAACTCATGTTTCCTTATGAGAGAGAGGTAGGTAGAAAAAAAAGACTGTAAGTTGGGCCTTTTGGCCAAACCCGACCCTCTATCTGTACCCTTGTTCCAGACTGGCCAATTTTATAAGTTTATGTTGTGTAATATTAATTATCACTTAGTCAGGTTTATTTTTGTGGATAATGATTGTTCTTGTGTTGGTTTTGAACCTAGGGTTGCCATGGTTCAATTTGGGTTAAACCAAGTGCATACGTTTAAAGGGTAGTACTGGAACTAGTCATTATTTTGTTGAACCAAGGCCCAACAAAGCCTATTCAATGAACAAAGGTCCATCTGAATAAATTTTCATAAACTGTATTAATGTCAATTAAAATTTATTTTAGAGGCCAATAATTTCACAGGGACCTTATTTATTATTGTGACAGAGTTGTGTTTGTAGGGACTAATTTGTAAATAGAAATTGTCACAGGGGCTATTTTGTTACAAGATCTCTTTTTGCACTATTGATATGTATTTAATTATTTTGGATCGTGTGAGAGTTAAGATTAATATGTTGACACGAGGATTAGTTGGTGGATTAATTCTAAATTTAATGATGCCATCTTTAAAGTTCGGAATATTAAAATGGCTTAGGAGTGATCAAAGCATCTGAAGTCATGATGATAATGTGATTGTTAGTAATACAATTGTTTGGTATGTTATAGGATCGTATGAGGATGATGGTATGGCAAGTTGCAATTGTGTAATAAAATGTGATCACCCGGCCCCACATGAAGGCTGATTATTTTTCATGAAACAATTGGAAGAGGATAGTGGGTTAGGCATCAAACAGAGGAGAATTCTTAAGGTCCACAAGTATGGGTTCTCTTCATTTTGGTGTGAAACTAACTAGGCTTATTGTGAGGATTTAAGCAAATCTATTGCATGTTGCAACCTCTGCCCACAAGAAGGTTTAAATGATAACCCATTAAAAATATGAACTTTGGGATTTCTTTTATATTCATATAAGGACCTTAAAAGAAGCAAGAAATTCAAATTGAAAGCTACAGACTGGGGTAATGGCTCTGATACCACAATATAAGAAAAAGAAGGTGGAAGCACAAGATCTTACCTATAGCCATGACTATCAGATTGAAGTTTGTCCTCACTTTCATGATCCTCTACAATATTGTCTAAGGATTAAAGTAAATCGGTCGTCTACTTAGATTAACTTGTCCTAAAGGAAATACACTCTGAATCTATTGGAAGAAACTGTAGTAATGGGGTGCAAGCCATGTGATACTCCAATGGACACTAACAGCAAATAACCGACGACAAGGGAGAATTCTTCAATAGTCTAGAGAGATGCATAATACTTGTTGGCAAGCTAATTTATTTGACTGCTACACATCCTGATATATCATTTGCCATTGGCATGGTAGGCCATTTTATGCATCAACCACAAGTCCAATACTGGGATGCAATATTATGTTTTTATCCGGTGTTTGAAAAATGCTACAGGAAATGGACTTGTCTACAGGTCTAACAGACATCTTCGAGTTGAATCTTATGCAGATGCAGATTTGGCTAGTTCAATAACAGACGGAAAGCCCACTTCCGGTTACTACACATGTTGGAGGCAAGTTGGTTACGTGGAAGAGAAAGAAGCAAATAGTTGTTGTCGGATTTAGTGCTGAGGCAGAATATAGGTAATGGGTCGTGCTGTTTGCGAACTCTTATGGGTCCAGTCTCTTCTGCAAGAACTTCAATTATTTGATGGTGTTCTAATGGCTCTCTTGTGTGACAACCGAACACCATCCCATATAACAAGTAATCCAGTGTTCCATGAACGTATAAAACACATAGAGGTGGATTGCCACTTCATCTAGGGAAAAGATTGCCTCCCAAGAAGTCATGACAAAGCACGTTCCTTTCATGTTCCAATTAGCGCATATCTTCACCAAATCTTTGGTATGTGCACAAAGCTCTTGTATTAGTGACAAGTTGGGCATAGATTGTAATATCAAGGTTGCGAGCTGTTTCACTCATTCTAGAAGGTCTGTTATATGGGCCCCTTCGTGTTGCAAACACCTTCAGGACGAAGAGGTGGAGGAGTTTGTCTTGCTTCTAGATTCTATTCAACTGTGTACTCTGGTGGCCAAAGAGCAGGATAAGATGATTTGGTGGAAGATAAGATCTGGGAGCTTCTCGGACTGATAATTTATTTTCGCTTCAAGCTTGAAGGAGTGATGTGATAATGCGAATACGAGGCACGTGTGATTTTATGGGCCCCCCTCCAAAGGTAGCAGTGTTTGGATGGGTAATTGGTAGGGAAAAGGTCTTAACAGTGGACAATCTTTAGAAACGATCTATGGCGATTTCTAATGTTTGCATAATGTACATGGCAGATGCGAATCGGTCAATTGCCTATTTATCCATTGTTGGTACGCGTATAAATTGTGGTGCGGCTTAGGAGTTTTAATATTGATTGGACAATGCCGAATTCAGTTGGAGGGATTTTAATGTCTTGGCACGGAGTGAGCCTTCGGAAGTAGATTGGGGCTCTTTGGAGATTATCCATTCTCGTTGGTCTTTGGGCTTTATGGGGTGAAAGGAATGAGTGATGTTTTCAAAACATAAGCAATAATGTGGAGTGTGTCATTAGTAGAGCGATGTTCTATGTTGTGGAATGGGCTCACTCTATAGATGCTTTGAAAGATTGTTCTTTTCCTTTTTTGGCTTGTAATTTTCGTGTGGTTTTAGTGCTTCTCTAATAATTTTTTTTTTCTGTTATCTCTAAATAAAATAAAATAAAATGAAAGACCTCTTTGTAACAAACCAACTATAATATTATTTGGAATAAAAAAACAAATTTGGTTTTCTTCCTTTGGTTCCATTATGTAGAAGAGAGAGAGGGGTTTGTGATCACCAGCACTTGGCCTAATGGTTGCTCCTTGTTCTTGATTCCTTTGCATCCCTCTAGGTTGCATCAATTTTATATTGATTTCCACAAATCAACATTTACACTATTACTTCCCAAGAGTGGATGCCCATTCACTAGCTTGGACCCACATCTAATTACATGTCAAAACCACACAAACTACGCTACAAATGACCCTAGAAATCTATAAAATCGATAACTAAGAACTTTATAAGCACACTCTATTTGAGTCCCCAATTTACCACCCTTACCAAAGCATTCCTTCTTCATGCAAGCTTAGAAAGTAAATTATCATTTTATTCTCAACAACATTGCAAGTGTGGACTATTTTGACCTTTCTTTGTCTCATCCATGGACCATTCATATGAGTCTATGACTCACTCACATGGGCCTTCCAGTAGCACAAATGCATTGCATCCAAGGTATTCAACAACGACAACGGTGGCTGTAACAGCTACCATCGTTACTGTAACGATACAGGCCATAATGGCAGTTGCGGCTCCCACCGTTACTGTTGCATAATGACTGTAAAAACATAATCACATAACCTTTTTGAATACCTTGGTTGCATCACAAGTGCAATGCAAATGCTTGTGTAGCACATGGACCTATGTTCCCACAGACCGAGTGAATCTCAATAATCAGATTTTGTTGAAATTGGCAAGTAAATCATAGAGTTATTGGTAGGTGGAGATGAGTTCTACACCTGTTCCGAGGAGGGAAAGCCCATGGGGGTTGCCGGAAGGTGACACTCGACAACCTCAGCCACATAGATGCAATGATCGAGCAGAGGATGTAATCCAGGTGCCCTTTTTGTCATTAACTACTTTCTTTACGGTCCTTTTCATTAAGCACTTATATTCCTTTGGGGATCCATACAAAGTTTGTGCTTTTATACAGAGATAATGAATTTTGGGATTCACATTGTGGATTGAAGTCTGGTATCAACTTGACAACTCATCAGTCATTAGCTTCCGTTTTGTATTACTTTGTTATTTTTGAAGCTTTTTTTATTTTATTAATTTGATATTACTATTATTTTTTTATGATGGTGTTGCTTTGAATTATCTTATTATGATGTTGTTGAGGTCCACGGTGCAGATTGTTGAGCACATATTTTGTAGAAGTACAAAACCTCTATGAATGCATTCATGGGCACGTACCATTTTATGTTATGGTTGTATAAATGGCTGTTTTTCGGGCATGACTCAATAATATGCAACTACCTTTCTCCTACTTGTTAAAGAAGGTAAAAGTGATCTTCCATTGTAGGGCCCTTTAGTAGATGCTACCAGGTGAGGCTAAGGGTGACCTTCAGTTCATTTGTTTTTGTTCTTTCATGAAACAGAGATTTTCTTTTTCTTTTTCTTTTTCTTTTTTGGCGGTGCATGTGACACTTTGTCATCACAATACATTATTAACTTGAAGAAGAAAAATCCCAATTAATGTACTAGAGTGACTTTGCCTGTTCAATTAGATTTTCTGTATAGGCCAATATCCCATATAATATATATGATTTTTTATTTTTATTTTTATTTCTTTCTAGGAAGAAGAGGAATAAGAGTTGATGAAGATTCTTTAAAGACATGCAAATATTCAAGATGCAAGACATGTCTCAATTGCAAAACATGCAAAGAGATGGCATTTTCTCAACATTCAAGCTCTAAGAGAGTCACATGTCCTGTAAGGGACTTAAATAGCTTTAAAATATTAAAAACCTTGATGCTAGAATGAAAAGACAAGAATGCCCTCACTTATTTCTTTCACTAGAAGTCCATAAGTGGGTGAAATTTGGTATTTACCTTTGTTTTTAGTCAATAACCCCAAAGCAATAACTAAAGTAACTACTCTCACATGGACTGCATGTGGATTACACGGGTGACCATGTTGGTGTGGACCCACATGTGTGATCAAGGGTATCTACTTGTAGGATCGGTGATACAGTAGGAAACTGGCTTCTTGGCGTGACTTGGTCCAAAAAGGCAAGACTAGTTGAGTCGGCTTGTTGACTCAGTTCACTTTTAGTGACTTGAAGTGAGTCACTTGGTTTAGTGAAAACCTGGTTGACTATTTTTGTTTTCTTATAAAAGGTTAGTGAGTTTCATGTTCATGACCTTCACTCAGGAACTAGACGTCTATAAGCAACGTACAGTGAGCTGTGCCTTTGTTTTTTAGCTAGTTTATATATTTTGATCATTGATAACTATTTTAAGTATTTTGAATTATTATTAAATACAGATTTGATCGAGTCTGTCAATGCTTTGAGTTGATTCAAGTTTTGGGTGTTTCAAATTATGCACACAATAGAAAGCGCAAGCTTGAATTGTAAAATTTACAGGTCCGAGCCTGATCCACTTGGCCCAGTTAAACCACACTAATGAGCGGGTCATCTTTTCTGTGGAGCCACAACACACATGCAACGGAGGGAAAAGTTTCTTTGGTTTTATATCTTCATGGAAAAGACCATAACACCCCTTATATTTTAGTTGTGTTGGAGAGAGAGCTGAGGAGAAATGAATTCATTTGAAAATTGTCTATGCATGTGAAGAGCCTGATGGGTCTAGAGGATTAAGCCTATTGCTATTGTCATTCAGGCCTAAAGATTTAAACTTGAGTCCAGCCAATAGCCTTGTCAGCAGGCCCAAACTGGGAAAAATTTGCGCCAGGCCTGTTCAGTCAGGCAGGCTACCAGATCAATTTCTACCCTCGTTTAAAGCTAGAAATAGTTAAATAGTGAACCCTAGATTTGGTCCTCTCAACACAACAATTTTCTCAATGTACAACCTGTCGTGTATGAGTTTAGATTCAGTAAAGCAGTAGAGGACCTGAATTTTACTGATCATCTTTGGGGCCTTATTTTTTCAATTGAAAAAGACATTGAATAGTAGTTGTTCTGATATTGTTGTTTGGTAAAAGCACATCCTTCGGCATAAATTTTTACATTTCCATTTCCATTGAAATGTTAATGAGAGTCTGTACACCAGGTATCTTCTATTCCTAAAGTAATTGCTTCGTTCTGATGGCCTGCACCCCTCCAAGAAATACAGCTTCTTCCTTTTTTTTTTTTTTTTTTTTTTTCTGTTGGTAATCCAGAATTTTATTCAAGAAAACCAAAAAGGAAAATCGATTACAGAATGAGCTCCACAAGAAGATCAAAGAACAAACCCAAATGACAGCTTGACCACGAGAATAGAACACCAGAACAGGCAACGAGAAAGCTCTCTATAGAGGAGAAAAATAACATTACACAAGCCCGGACTTTTCAGCGTTTATCTGCCATCTCCTTTTATTTATTTTTAATTTTTTTGAAAGATAAAGAGAATTTTATTGAAGGGGCACCGAGATGGTGCCCAAAACCAACAACCCTAACAAGCAAGAAGCAAGATACAATCTTTCAAAGAAGCGATACAAGTAGTCCATTCAGATACCAAGTGATTTCACCCAATGAATGACCCAACAATGCTCGTGCCCAACATTGTTGAAACATCTACTATTCCTCTCTCCCCAGATTGACCAAATGGCTGCAAGAGACGCCAACCTCCATTCCACCCTAACTTCATCATGAATACATACTCCATGTGCCGCCACCAAAAGACGATCCACCGCCGCAGGCATAGATAGGCACAGACTATCTGCCACCTCCTTGAATGATAAGGAGATCGGATATAGCTGTTCCTTGCTTGTCAAAGTCATCAGCCACATCGTTGGCTGCTCTTGGAGCTAAAAGGTCACCCGCTTTTGAACACACAGGTTTGCTTCTTCCATCATATCATCCACCCTTGATGGGCAAGATCCAGGTCTGGGGAATAGGCACAAGTAAAACCTAACATTTTATCATAAGTGTAATTATTGTAAAATAACGCTATTAAGTATAGCTTTGGTCAATAAACTAACAGTTAGCAATGCATGTGCCGACTGCCGAAGTAAAAGTTGATAAATGGGCCTAAGTGAATTGGTAAAGAAAAAGTGGGCCTAAGTAAATTGGAATATTTCATGGAGTTGAAGAAATGAAATGCAGATTCAGTACAAACAAAGGATGGCAACTAAAGCTGATCTTCAATGTTCCATTCCAAGGCAAATTATAAGAGGTGGTCAGTTGCAGCTTGCCTATTAAAGTCTCATTTTCCTGTTAAGTTTGCAAGAAAAATACACTTTTTTTTTTTTTTGAAAGATGATGATTATATTAAACAACCGGAGAGGTGAAATTTTTTTCCGAAGCTTAAATGGCCTTCATGGCTTGACGTACTGCAAATACATATGCAGTGATTTTTTATTTTATTATTATTTTTTTTGTGTGTTTTCTTGAAAGAGACTGAAATTTTATTAGAAAAGAGCATCAAAGAAAAAACTGAGACGCAAAAGTTAATTCTTTCAGTGAACGTAATTCACTGTAGCGAATTACATTTACAGTGAATTACGGCCATTTTTTTAACAAACACTAATCTGGTTCTCCTTTTACATAACGAATAATATTCAGTGAAAATAGAGGTTGCTAATTCTATATTTTAGTCTTTACGCCCCACCTATAGAAGGAAACATGTGCCACTTGCAAGCTAGCACTTGGTGGGTCCATCTTGTAGATGCCCAGGCCCAAAAATCAGGTCGGTTCACTAATTTGTTGGGCTCGACGTATGGAAATAATGGATAATTAATAATTCTTCAAAAGGCCCACATTCAACATGTGTGGTGTCCATGTGATGACTAGATCAGCCTAATTTTTGGGTCAGGGCATGTACACGGCATGGCCAGTTGATGTGCTGCTCAGATGTGGACCATGTGGCAGTGGTGTGCTGCATTGTAGCTGTGTGTAGTGGGCATGTAAGTGCTGGCTTCCAGAATTATTCACCTTATCTATATTATATATAACATGAGCGGCTTTTGGACAATTTTGCCCCCAATAGTTTCTTATGACAAAAAACTTTCAATATTCAAAGGACATGGGAAAACATTTTAAATGAAGATCAGGATATTTTGAGAACTGGAAAATGTGGTTGTTGTCCTTGTATAGTTCAGTTTTTACCCGCAAAAAACCTGCAAAGGGGCTTAGGTTTTAACGGCATCTTTTCAATTCTTGATGTGAGTAGCGTGCTTGAACTTTTCTTTGCATGTACCACATGGATCATAATAGTAGGGAGAGCGTGCAACAAAGGCTCTGTGGGACCCATGGTGATGATTGTGTGAAATCTATACTGTACATTTGTTGCGCCAGCGCATGTAAGGATGTCAACCGAAAAATGAGGTAGAACTAAAGCTTGAGTGAGCCACATCATAGGAAAAAATGGAGATGGACGACTCACCATTGAAACCATGAGCACTCTTCTCTTTTCCTTTCTTTGCGTGTGCCCTACACCTTTGCTACAAAATTTCTCCCCCTTTTCTAATTGCTCTCTCTCTCTCTCTCTCTCTCTCTCTCTCTCTCTCTCGCTCGCCGTATGTATGTTGCACGCCACTTCCCCAATATATTAAAGATAAGATCTCTAGGTCCCACATCTCTACAAGAATCAAGGTTGTGACTCCCCTACATAAAAATTCACTTGCTTGTGCATGATTGAACTCTCATCTTATTTTGTGTAGTTTCTTTTTGAATTTTGATCTTTTCATTTTCTTACCCTATTAGAGTATTGTTCTTGCTCATCCAGTTTAACAGAAATAATATAGTAAAGTTTTCGTCATACACAAGGGTGTCTGAAACAGTATTTGATTCTCTTGGGAACATTTCTAGGCTTGTTTTGAAGGAAACCCATTTAAGACGGTTCCAGGCCCATTCAAACTTTTCTGGCGATGCATGCGTTCAAAGCCCGGGTTTGTCTTTCTTTCCTTTTTCTTCTAATTATATTTTGGACAGTTAAATCTTGGTATTTTTAGCATCTTCTATTTAAGTTTATTACACAATTTTCTTT